>OFHU01000622.1:0-687500 GCA_900245905.1 Lacerta viridis
GGAGACACGGAGTGACACCCTGCCCTTAAGAATACGGGGCCCAGTTGGAGGAGAGGGCAGGCTGGTGGTTGTCACTGGGTGGCTGTTCCCACTGCAGCCTTTTCCTTCCTAGTACAAGAAAACGAGCTTACATCCCAATAAATAAATCCTAATTACAAACCCTTTGGAAAAGTCATGCTAGCGTGGTAGAACCTAGAATTTCAAGTATTGCTGGGAGGGAACAGGAACTGGCAAAATGTGGACCAATTGCATTCTGCCAAAGCAGGGAGGGGACAGGAGCCAGGCCCTGATAGTTGACAGTGACCCATCAAAGTAGCTTGGAAGACATTTGCTGGCTGTGATTCAGGGGTTAATGACCCTTGGGGCCCCTTCCAACACTACAGTTCCACGGTGCCATGAACGTTGAAATTCTACGTGCACTTTCCGGGTGCCAATTACTTGTTTCTTTTATGATGTAAGTCACCCTGGGCCCTTCAGCTGAAGGGCTGCTGGCGGTGATAATGCTAACAGAAGTTAGATTCCCACAAGACCTGGAGAGCCACAGGCCAGCTGTACCCAAGAAGCCTGTTTTTAGGGACTGCAATGCTAGTTTTTGCCATTGCAACCAGAGTGCTTTTCCCACTGTAGAGGGAAGAACCGCACCTAGGCCAGGCAGTTGCCCCCTCCAAGTATCCTCTCATGACCCTTGGGGTGGCAGACAAGAATTCAAAGGAACTGCCCAGAAAGGGTCATAGACTCGCAATTTTAAAGGTTTGCCCACAGACTGCAGGGTTCCTTCCTTCCTTGGCAGGAGAACTGGTGATAGATGTAACAGTGGAGAAATCCAGGTGCTACAAGATTACACATGTCACAACTGATTGCTGCATTTGTACTGGAACTTGAGGGTGGAATCTTTGCTGCGGCACAAAGCAACATCAACACCGAGTCTCGTGGCACACTGAAGACTTTACAAATTCATTGTGGCATATGCCAGCCTTTGCCAACCTGGTGCTTTGTACTCCCAACAGCCCCAGTTGATGGAAGCTGTAGTACAAAACATCTGGAGGGCAACAGGTGGGTGAAGGCTGCCCTGGGCTGATCTTCCAGGGTTGAAATAGGCAACCAGAAAGTTGTTTTATGGGGTAGTTAGCAAAAGCAGGCAGTTAAATCCCTCTCTCCCCCCCCCCTGTATGATATTCTGCATGTGCCATTTTTTGCTCTTGGCTCTCTGGCCTAGATGTGGTCTGATCCAGAGGGTGGGGGAGAGCTGGAGTAGCTGGCCTTCCTCCTTTCCCGGCACTCTGAGTCCAGGGAGGAATATAGTCAGCAAAACAGACCGTGCTTTGCAGGGATTGGCTCCCTGGATGTTCTGCATGGTCTTAATCATGCTCTGCCTAAAATATATTATCACAGGATCAGGAAAATGTGAAAAATAGAAATCCCCAAAGCTACACCCTCCTCATAGGCATGCAAGGAAATGTGTGACTGCAACTCGTTTTGGACCACAATTTTGTGTCAGCGCACACACTTTTCACAAGAGGGATGTGCTGTAAGAATTTATATAATAAATAATACAAATGAAATACAGGTCCTTGGCACCCCCCCCGGCACCAGCTACATTTTATTGGCTCCTCATTTGCTCAAATTGCTTTGCGATGCTGCCATTTCCATTTTCCTGGCAGGGCCTGGTGGCACCTCCCCATTTCCTGTGGCTTTCAAGGTTCCTGCAAAACCAGAGTTGTGTAGCACCAGAAAGGGGGTGTGGGGGTGGCGGCTGTGCAGGTGAGGGGTGGGGGTCTACCCGTGGGACTTACAAATACAGTGGAGCTGTTCAACTCATTGTGATTGTCACAGTATGTCCTTAAAACAAAAAACAAACACCAAATTGGAAAACAAAACGCCACACTTGTCCTCCGGCCAGAGAAGCTCTCCCTGTTGTCGGAAAATGTGCCCCCTGTCTCCCCCCCCCCCGCTGTGTCTCCACAGTGTCACTTGAAGGTCAGGGGAAGGGTGAGGGGAAACAGGGTGGTCAAGACTGCACAGTGTAGGACATTTATGGACTTCTATCTCCATCAGCTTCTTGTCAAGAGACCGAACTTACACATAGGAAGTGGTTTTTCTTTCATTCACTGAGTAGTCAAATTCCTTCTGTCCAACCACAGGGCACACATTGGAGGGTAAATGGGGGGCAACTGGGATAAATCAAGGGGTGCGGCCTGTTGCTGTCTGTCAGTGGCCACCAGCTCGGCACCCCTGCGACCAGAGCTTTTGTTTTCCAGGGGGAACTCACCGGAACTCAGTTCCGGCACCTCTCAGGTGGGCACCATTGCCATTCTTAGAGAACGAGGGAGGTGTTCATGGTGAGTTCCGGCACCCCTTTTTCTAGAAAAATAGCACCGCCTGTCACACTTTCTGAATGGACCTTCCTATGGAGGCCTCTTAAACCGCTCTCCTGTCTTTGCGGAGAGCATCCGGGAAGCTCCAGAGAGACCATGGGAGTGCTTCCTCCTGAGGAACGGTGCCGAGAGGGTGAGATACACTTCCACTTGGCAGCCACAGGGAGTGAGATTGCTCCCAGGGGAGAGGCTTAGAAAGAAATCCCCCGTCTCCCCTGTGGGTGCCACTAACGGTCACCGAAGCATCGTGGACTCCTCTCCTGCGTCACCTTAAACCGCAGAGAAGGCAGACCTATCGGGAAGGCAGGGGCTGAGGTGAAAGGTCAAGGAAGCAGCTCCCCTAAGGGCGGAGGGGGAGTCCACCCACCCCTAAGGTTTCCTGGGCACCTTGCTTGTGGGCTCTCCCCGCCTCCCCAAAATCCTTCAGCAGTGGATTTCATAAGCAATCTGAGGCTGGAACATGAGTCCCTGGTTGACAAAGAGCTCGCTGGCTTCCGGGGGGCCATCTTCTTCCCCTTCCAAGGTCTGGGTGGCTTGATCCTGCAGCTGCTCAGGGAAGGCCCCCACCAGGCCCTGGGGGTCCTTGTAGGTGGCAAAGAGGGGCTTGTTGCGGTCGATGACGAACATCTCATGGCCCCTCTCGTCCCGGTACTCCTCCAGCTGGGCGAAGGTGGTAGGCCCATCCGAGTAGTCGTTGACATAGAGGATGTTCTCCTCCTTTTTGGCCTTTTTCCGCTTGCGGTGCTTCCGGTAGATCATGATCACCAGGAGGAGGGCCACCAGGGCCAGAAGGGAGATGGCCACGGCGATGGCCGTCTGCGTGGCCATGCTGAGGGCGTTGAAGTCCATGCTCTCCATGTCGTAGAGGGGCTCCTGGCTGATGTCCACTGAGGCCGGGTAGCCACGCGACGTCTGCTGCTGCTGCTGCTGGGAGAGGTTGACCATGAGGTGGAAGAGCACACGGGCCGTCCCGCCCGGGTTGGAGGCCTCACACTCGTACTTGCCGGCGTGGGCCACCGTCACGTTGTTGAGGAAGAGCATCCCGCTGCCTGTGTCCGACTGCTCAAAGCGCTCCCCCACGCTGCGCTCACTCAGGGCAAAGGTCCCTCCTGGGAGCCGGGAGCCACCGGCCTTGGCACCCCCAGCCCCCCGCCAGTGCGCCAGCTTGCGCCATGTCACCAGGGGCTGCGGGTAGCCCGAGGCCTGGCAGGAAACGCGCAGGTCATCGCCCAGCCGTGCCGTCACTTCCAGGGGCTCCACCTGCACGACCGGCGGGATGCAGATGAGGCTGTTGCCGGAGATGTCCATCAGGCTCTGGTAAGCCAGGCGAGGGGGCTCCGCGCACACTGTCTTCTTGTCCTGGGGGCTCAGGAGCCGCTGTCCATCCTCCTTGATCCAGGAGCTGAGCCAGTGCAGGGAGCAGTCACATCGCCAAGGGTTCTCTGCCAGGAGGAAGGAAGGGAGAGAAAGGGGGGGGGGTTCTGGTTACAAGTCAGTGTTACCCCAGGAGTCTTCCCACTGCATCCCCACCACTCTCCATTCCACAGCCCCATGCAAGAGCCTGCTGGATCAAGCCAATGGCCCACCCAGACCAACATCTCACATCAGCCGACCAGATCCCCCAATGGGAAACCTGCAAGCAGGATTCAAGCACAAGAACACACTCCTGTGCTTTCCAGTAACTGGTATGTAGAAGCATTGCTGCCTCCAACCGTTGAGGGACAGCCTAGCCATCCTGGCTAGTAGCCATTGATATCCCTCTCCTCCTCCTCCTCCTCCATGAATCTGTCCAAACCTCTTTTAAAGCCTTCTAGGTTGGGACGCCATCCCTGCCTCCTGTGGCAGGGTGTTCCGTAGTTTAATTACAGAAGGAAAAGCCAAGAGTTCTCCTTCCAATACCCAGACTGCATTATTTTCCTATGGGATTTGGAGTGGCATCCCAGAACGCTCCTGCTCCCTCCCACAGTTGTAAGGACGCCTCCTTAATACTCAAACTAACTGAGGCTTCACCCAAATCCTGGAAACTGTAGCTGCTTGTAGGGCAGGCGTAAGGAACCTTTTCCAGCCCATGGGGCCACATCTATTTTTAGTTCATAAAATTTGCACACGGCTTGATTGTTGAAACAACAACACTCAAAGTGGTTTGCAAAGAGTATAAAACAATAAAAATTGCCAGTAAAAACAACTCTTTTAAAACATCCAGAATATAAAATCAGCAATAAACTGAAAACAGGATTAAAACACACCTCGGCATTCCACGTGTCTAAAAAAGAATGTTTCTAGCAGGTGCCGAAAAAAGTACAGGGAAGGCACCTACCTGATGTCAATAGGCAGGGGGTTCCAGAATGCAGGTGCTGCTGCACAAAAAAACCCACCATTTCCTACAAACAAATCTTTGTGGCTCTTGCAGAGATTTCCTCCCAGCCTGACATGCCTGCATCCCTCCTGCCTACCCCAACTTTTCTACCTTGGGGGCAATAAGAGAAGTGGGCACCAGAGGCCCCCTTTGAAATGGCTGAGCTAGCACGAGCACTTCTGGCCTGCAGGTGGCGCCAGAAGAGCTGCCAGCGTGGCTCACCTGTCAATCGCAGCACCTGAAGACTGATGAGGGGCCGGAGAGCCACCCGGCTGATGGTGCGCAGGTTGTTCTTGCTGAGGTCGAGCAGCGCCAGTGAGGTCAGACCGGCAAGCGCCTGGTCCTCTAGAGTCTCTATGCTGTTCTCCTGTAAGTGGAGCTCTTGCAACCTCTGCAAAAAAAGGAGAAACAGGTGGCACATTAGGTAGAAAGCAGGCCTGGTGCCGTTATCCACTTCTTTCTTGTTTTTGGTACCACAGCTCTTTGGGGCTGTTTGTTCCTCCTTCGTTTGCCCAGCCCATGCAGCCCCATGCAAATTGGTAGCCCTTGGCCAAGAGTCCAACCCCCTGCAATGCAAGAATCACAACTAGAGGATCCAGGACAGATGGCCATTCACCCTCTGCTTAAAAACAGCCAATGAAGGAACCCACAACCTCCCAAGGGAGACCGTTCCACTGTCAAACGGCTCTTACAGTCAGAAAGTTTCCCCCTGTCTTGTAACTTGAATCCACTGGTTTAGGTCCCAGCCTTGGGAGCAGCAGAAAACAAGTTTAATTGTGTATTGAAAGTCCCTGCTGTTCCTAATATTAATGACAAGTACTTGAACTTGCTTTTAAAATTTACACAACTGACTTTGTAATGCGGCATATTTCCATAATTCTCTGTTGCATACAGTAGGAATTAGCTAAGATTCAGCTCCTTCATTCATCTATTTGCACTAAGCTGCTGCAGAACAGGGATGAAAGTGACAGAGTTGCTGAAACCCTGGCCAATACTGAGCCTCAGTTCCCTCATCCATAAAATGGGAACAGCAGGGTCCTAATGCAAAAAACATGTCTGTTTCTGGGAGGCAGACTGGGGCCACCTTGATAGACAATGGGCTCGCTTTCAGGAATCCCTCCTGGGTCTCACCTCCAGGTCACAGAAGGTGAAGTCGGGCAGCCGGGTGATCTGGTTGCCCGCCAGGTAAAGGACTCGCAGGTGCTCCAAGCCCTTAAAGATGCTGCTGTTGATGAGGTGGATGCGGTTGCCATTGAGCGCCAGTTCCAGCAGCCGGTTCTGGTTACGGAAGGCGCCTGGCTCCAGGGCTGAGATGGTGTTGTTCTGCATGTAGAGGTATTGCAGGCCCGAGAGAGACGCCAGGTCTTGCTGGTGAATCTGTGTGATCCCGTTGTCCTGAAGAAAAACCGTCTGCAGTGGGGAGAAAGCCAGGGGGTGGAGTGGGTGGGATGGATGCCATCAGTTAAACCCTGAGCTCAACGTAGTGTCAGCTCCTGGAAGAACAACAATCCTACTTTCTTGTCTGATTTTAGATTGAGCCTCACCATGTTCTGATGTCTATGTACTACAGATCTTTAATAGCAAATCACCACCTGATTCATTTTGCTTCTTTATAAAATATTTTGATTACTTAATAAAGCCCTAAAAAAAAGAAGATAGTAAATGAGTGGGCATGGGAGAGGATGCGCTCTTTCATGTGCGCAGGTTGCATTGGGAGCCCAAAGGCTTGGTGATGGTAGCAATATGTCTGCATGCACACACTTTGGTTTTTTATATAAGCTCTCCATTTTATTGGTTTAATGTATTTGTTCTAGTTCCACTTCCCAAAGCTGGCTGCAGCAGATTAAAAACAAATCCATACCAGGTATGTATGTACGCACACACACACACACACACACAGCCACCACCCAAATTGGCAGTCTATTAAAAAGCAATTCTTGACACTTGCATGCACTTCAAGAAAGCGTTTCCATATTCTTTTACAATGTTGTAGGTTATATTGGCTCAACACCAAATCAGTCATTGTGTGTGTATGCTACTTCTACAGAGATTCCAATTTTGGTGTTTTCGGAAAGACACCGTTCATTGTTCTTATTGTTAACATTTGAATTTATTTATTTTTGAAAGCAAGCAAGCATTTGCACTGAGTGGACAACAGTATTGTGAGATAGGTTAGGTTGGTTGAGAAAGGAATCCTGGCCCTAATGGTCACCCCAGAGGTGCTGGGAGTTGGGCTTCGTCCCACCTGAGCCTTACCTGGGTGGAGGGATGGATGCTGCCTGGGATCTCTTTGAGGCCCAAAGAGCCACACTCCACAGTCATGCTGTAGCAGCGACAGGTGGCTGGGCAAGTGCGGGCCTGGAGTGCGAGGAGACCCAACAGCAGGAGGGAAACAAGCGTGGGCTCCACCGGAGCCATCCTAGAGCAGCTGCTGACAGGTGAGAGAGAGAGAGAGAGAGAGATATTGAATGGTTGTATTTCTATACCGCTTTCCAGTCAAATGGATCCCACAGTAGCTTAACAAACAATAACAGAACAGAACATCACACAGCATAAATCACATAACAAATGCTCAGTAAAACAATTACAATCTGTAAAATGATATTAGCAAACCTGCAACTAAAGAAATAAGCTAAACATCACCATTACAGTGCAAGCCATATTACATGATTAACAAATCAATAAGGCACTCATAATCTATAAAACAGTATTGACAAAATAATATAAACACTATTAAATTCATAGATACTCCCTCTCTCTCTCCCCCCCCCCCCAACTTCCATGTCTCATGAGTCCCTGTCAGGGAAAAAGACACAATTTAAATAAATATATAACAATTTTAATATTTCAATCTATTTGGTTCATTAAAATACACATACACATCCATCATACAGGAGGAAGCTGTCTAATAGAAATACCTAAAACAGGAACACACCACAGAAAATCCACAATAGGTTATAGCAGAGGCTCACAAACCAAAGAAGAGAAATAGAATCACAGAACTGTATCACTATTGTATTATTTTATCTCTCCTCTCTTCCTGAGAGTTAAATATGTTGTACATTGAGTCCCCCCCCCCGACACTTTATCTTCACAACAATCCTGTGAGGTAGTTTAAACTAAGCAAATAAATAATAATAATAATAATAACAACAAACAACAACAACAATAAACAGCTGCAAAGACCTATCCCTCCAGATATTGCTGGACCACAACTCCCATCATCCATGGTTATTGGGGACTGATGGGAGTTGGGAGTCCAACATCCGGAGGGCCAAAGGTCTCCTGCCCTGGCTTAAGCCATTCCCCAAGGAGGACAACAAACCCGGTGTCCTGCCAAAGCCTTCAAGGTTTTGGGAAGTGATTTGAAGGAGAAACAATTTAGAAAATTACTCAGTAGAACTTTTCCTTATCACATATTCCCCTGGGCTGGGTTCTAGAGGAGGTGAAATTCCGCAAGCAGCTCACATTGCAAATAATGTACTTATATGGATGTTGGGGAATCTCCTTTTTAGAGCTGGCAGGGTGCCGCCTTTGCCAACCTTTTGAACGCTTGCTGGAAATGTTTCCATTCCTCCATGCCTACACAGGCAATTAATAAGACATCCTTCCAATTCACGTCTGCTTTTAACTTTTTATTATTTTAAAGGTATTTTTATTCATCATTTTATATTATAACAATTCAATTTAAATGTATATAATACAACAAATTAGCCAAAAATAACAAAAAACAAAACAAAACAAAAGTGAGTTTGTTTTCTGCTTTCCAAGCATTTCTGTGTTTCTTTGATAAAGCTTGGAAATACTGAGACATATGGCATCTTTTAGTCAAGTAAGTCCCTTCCAATATATTTTTAATGGTTTTTATTGTATGGGTTCCTGTTTATATTGCCACAAATCCGCTCCACTTACCTGTGGGGAGGAGTTGTGGTGGACCGCGTGGTCGCCCTCTCACTTCCGGGTGGGCGGGGGACTTTGTCCCTCACTGCCCGGAGGATTCTCGGCCACGCCAGCGAACAGCTGGCCAACTGGCCGGCTGGGGGGGCGTGGCCGGGACTCCCCTTTAAAGGCAGAAGTGCGAGCCGGAGGGCTTCCTTTCGGCTCGCTAGCCTTTGGGCTCTTGTGGCGGTTAGGCATTGGGTGACCTTATGATGGGGGAGGGGAGGCCTGGCCATCGCCTGCCCCTCCAAGCTTAAGGGTATTCCGTTAAAGGAATCCGGGGGTGTGGATCTTGTCCGAAGCCCGGGGCGGGGCTAGGGCCATGCCGCGACCCCTTGGGAACCCAGGGGGAGCTCGAGTTGGTCTGAATCGACGGAGCTCCCCCTACCAGTGGTTTACCCTTACTTGACTTCCTGCTCTGCGGGCAGGAGTCAGATATAGTCAGGTCCACTCAATGCCTAAGCCAATACCGCTCACATTCTGTAACCAATAAAGTTGTGGCCAAATTTTGCCCAATAACATTAACCTTATATCCTGTGTCCTTGTGTTTTATTTCATCCTTGAGGGGGCGGCCGCGGGGTCTCGACACACAAACCACACACACACACACACACATATGGCACAGTGGTATATATCTTAATTAAACAGGCAGACATGTCCTGGATACATTGTTTGCCCTGCAGGATGAAGGAGGGCGATGTGCGGTTCCCCTAAGAAGACTCCTCCATGATCGGCCCAAGAGTCCAGCATTCCCTTCTTTCCAGTGACCTACCAGATGCCTAAGAAAAGACCGCAAGCCGGAAAGGCACACTCCTGTACTCAAGCACTCTTTCCTATCCTCCCCAGCAACTGGGAGTCACAGGCAGGCTGCCTCTGATCCACAAGGACAAAAATATATATCATTGTGACTAACAGCCATCAATAGCCTTCCACTCCTACAAGAATTCTTCCGGTCCCCCTTTGAAGCCGTCGAAGACGGTGGTCATGCACATCTTGTGAACTCCAAAGTTCCACTATGCACTGTGTGATTCAGTCCTTGCTCACCCTGGGAGTTGCTTTGGTATAGAATCCGAGAGTTGGAAGAGACCACAAGGGCCATCCAGTCCAACCCCCTGCCAAGCAGGAAACACCATCAAAGCATTCCTGACAGAATCTTTGCGGCTGGCCCTACAGCTTGTCTACATGCATGGCAATGACCACCATGTCAACAAAACAGGGGAGGACCTCTTTGGAGAGAGACCATCTGGGGTCTTTGTCTTAGTGTGGGCTGCTATTTCCCCTCTGGGACGATGGCCCAGTGGATCCTCTGGGTTCAGCCGTTGGCTGTAACCAAGGTGCCAAAACCATGGCAACAAGCATCTAAAAATACAAGTACCAGTGGATGCCGCTGATGTTGCTGGGTCCTTGCCACCAGGTGGAAACTGCTTGCAGAGGTGGACTGGGGTGAAGCCAGAGTGAGGACTTTGCTGCAAAAAGGAGGCTGGAGAAGTAGAACACTCGCCTTGCACCTCCTGGCATCTCGTCTCAGCGCGCCACCGTCTCATCTTCCCTACTGCCCCTTAGCTGGGGAGGGATGGGTCAGTGGCTCCTAAACCCATTAGAGGCTTTGAGCAACGTCACCAACAATCAGGAAAAAGCACTATAGTGCTACAGGAATCCTAATGAGAGATTAGGGTGAGGCAGCAGACAGGCTGTGTGGGGCAATGGTCTTAAAGTCTCCCCTGGCTCTGGTTCCAGAGAAGAGGATCTAACCAGCTGGGTGAAGATAGGAAGAGGGGGAAGAACAGATGGGGCTATGGATGCTACCCTCTGAGATTTGGTAGGTTGTCTGTGCATGCCAATCTCTGGATGCAGCTTCCTCTTAATTTCACCACCAGCCTCAAAGCTCCTGTTCTTGCATGCCTGTCCATCTCTGCTTCGCCAACCCCCAGCTATGGGTCTATTTTGATACACTACTTTGCACTCAAGCAATCTCCTGCTGCAAAAGTAATTATCGCTGCTTTGGTGTTATAGCAATGGTTTAGTATTCATGCGCCGATGCTCTGGCAAATGCACATTATGTTTTGGATGTGCATTGTATTGATATTTCACACTGCAGTGATTATACATGTATCCATTGCATTCCTGTTATCTTTTGAATCTCCTCTTGTTGACCTCGTTTTTCTTCAGCACATCTGGTTTTGTGGTCTGAGCCTTGAAACTTCTGTGTGGGAGCTCAGTGCAACTTGGCCAGATTGTAAGCCACGGGGGAAAAGGCTGTCATAGTTCAGTGGTAGAGCACCTGCATTGGATGCAAACAGTGCCAGGTTCAATCTCTGGTGTCTCCTCCAGGGAGGGCTGAGCATGTTCTCTGCCTGAAGCCCTAGAGAACCCATACAAGTCAGCACATAGGAAATCCTGAACCAACAGATGGCCACACACTGCGTACACACCATGCATTTAAAACACATCCTGGGAACACTACTTTGTTAAGGGTGCTGGGAATTGACGCTCTGTAAAGGGTAGACTAGAGGTGTAAAATTTCCGGAAATTTTGAAGCTTGGAAAAAAACACCGTTTTTTCCAGGGGTTTTCGGGGAGGAACGGAAATTTTCGGGAAAAATGAAAAAAGGCTACATTAGCACTTCTTTTTTCTTTTCCAGATTGAAAGTCATTCTGTTACTTTAGAAACATAAAATATAACTATGGACAATTTTAATGGGCATAAAATTATCACAACTAGCATATTAAAAATATAGTGTATCCAAACAATTACTCGGTATTACAAACAGAATTTACTTTAAAAATAATATTTATTTGTACTTGAGATGGTACTTGAGATGGTTGGACGGTGTTCTCGGAGCGACTGGCATGAGTTTGGCCAAACTGCGGGAGGCAGTGGAGGATAGGGGTGCCTGGCGTGCTCTGGTCCATGGGGTCACGAAGAGTCGGACACGACTGAATGACTGAACAACAACAACAACATTTGTATTTGTAACAAATGGAGCAACAATCTCCTGAACTGTTTACTAGTTTATGTGGAACAAAAAAAACTCCACAAAACAATTTTTAAAAATCCAGAAGTAACAATTATTCATATTTCCTCTCCACAGTATTTAAAAAAACATTCTCATAAAAAGAACTGAAGAAGGAAGTGGGACTAAGTTTCAATGAATGGGCATGAAATTTAATCAGAATCATTTTCTGAGCTGTAATTAAGTATATACTTTCAGGCCCTTTTTGTTGCTCTATATTTTCTTCCAGTGCTTTGAGGCCTAGTGAAGAGGAACAGAACCAATGCATACCACACGCATGCAAAAACAAAACTGAAACCTTTTTCTTTTCTGGTGACAACAGCACCTCCTAAAGGAAGAAATGTATCTTGTTCTTGCATTGGAGAGTTCAGTTTGTAACCTAGGACTTGCTTGTCCTCACAGAAATTAGAATAATCTGATACCATACATATTTTTTAGAAATGATTTATAAAATATTTGAACCCCTTATCTTAAAATATTTTATTCATCATGTTAAAATAAAACATTCCATAATCTATTTTTTATTTTTTCAATTTTTGGAAAAAAACAAAAAAAAGGCTTCAGGGGAAAAACGGGGGGGCGGGTTCCCCCCCCCCAAATTTTTCCAGTTTTTTTCAGGGCCTTCACATCTCTAGGGTAGACTACATTTCTCATGGGGGAGAGTAAAGTGTTTTAAATGTATGGTGTGTGCATAGCCTCAGTACAAGGTAGCTTCCTATGACTAATACGGCCAACTCTGCTGTGATTACACATTCATTGAATAAGCTAGTTTGGAACACAGCCCTGCTTGCAATGACAGGGACGGCCTCTGCCTCCTTGCCTCTTATGCGGCCTCTCTCCCTTTCTCCAAATCCTTCCATATTCCCCTGTTCAGCCTTTTCTACCACACTGTTGTTATTGCAGCAACAATCATTATTGAGTGAGTTGCAGTTGTGCAAGAACTGAGCCTTCTGGGGGTGTCCTGACTCACAGAAGGGTACCCTGCTGAATTGGCCCAAAGACCCATCTAATCCAGCACCCACAGTAGCCAATCAGATGGCTGCAGGGGGACCACAAACAGAGCACGAGGGAATACCCCCCACAGTGGTTATTCCTCAGCAAATAGGTATAGAAAGGCCTGCCGCCTCTGGATCCTGGAAGGAGCAAACAACCGTCACCAACAGCTAATGTTATGATAGGCTGCATCAATAGTGATCAGATCAAGGAAAGCAATAGTACTGCTCAGTTCTGCCTTGGTCAGACCCCACCTGGAGTCCTGTGTCCAGTTCTGGATGCCACAACTTTAGGAGGATATTGACATGATAGAAGGTGTGCAGAGGAGGGAGACCAGGATGATCAAGGGTCTGGAAACAGAGCCTTATGAGGAATGGTTGAAGGAGTTGGGTTTGTTTTCTGTTACTCAAGAGGGCAGGGCCCCAAACCAATGGAGGGCTTTCCTTCCTTGGAGGTTTATAAACAGAGTTTGGATGGCTATCTGTAAGGGATTATTTAGTTGTGATTCTTGTGTTGCAGGGAGTTAGACTAGATGACCCTTGGGGGTTCCTTCCAACTCTACCATGATGAGGAGCCATCAGGTCCCTTTTGCTGCTCAGGCACTTGCCCAGCTGAGGTGGTGTTGCTCTTCCCTGCTAGCCTGAAGGGTCCCTTTTCACTGCACTCTTCTGTTCCATTTCTTGCTCAGTTAATTGCCTCCCGCTCTCTTTAATGCATAATAAATAATGAGCAAGCAAGGCCTTATTAAAATTTCATCGGGAGTTTGCAGCCGCTGCAAGAGATTGGGGTAAAATGGGAGGGGGGGTGCCCTCCATCTGTTCATTCACAGAGGCAGCTCGGCCTCCCAGCAGATGAATTAGAGAGAGGAGCACCCGGCTATATTAATCAGCCATTACTCCATGAGAAACCTTCATCAGGATCTCGCTGGGATGCTGGAGGGAAAGGATGGAGGACAAGAAGGCAAACATCCTCCTAATGCTACTCTATAAATCCAAAGCACGTCCATGGTGTCAAATACTGGCTGTGGGCGCAGTCCTCTCTGCAGCCTAATTGCTAACAAAAGGGCGCCCTGCAGTGCCTGGAAGCCAAAGCCCCTGATCTCTTTTCAGTACAGTGGCTCAGCCACAAAAAAACATAAGGAGAGCACCTCTGAGCAAATGCAGAGTGTCGACTGAGTGAATCCAACCAAGCCTTATGAGGAACAGTTAAAGGAGTTGGATATGTTTAGCCTGGAGAAGAGAAGACTGAGAGGACTGAAACCAATGGGTTCAAAGTACAAGAAAGGAGATTCTGCCTAAATATTAGGATGAAATTTCTGGCTTTAAGAGCTGTTCAATACTGAAACAGACCACACTATTTAAAGCACATTCCCTGCCACAGAAAAAGAATCATGGGAACTGCAGCTTTCCCTCAAAGAACTAAAGTTCCCAGTGCCCTTAAACTGCAGTTCCCAGGATTCTGGTTGGGGGATGCTTTAAATCAGCGTGTGGTGGCAGGCTCAGTCTAAGAATGAAGTGATGGACTGAACCGAGAGAAGTTGCTCACTAGGAACTCTCCAATGTGCTGAAGCAACCAACCTGCCTTCCTCTGTGGGCTAAGAGCAGGACAGCAGCTCTTGTCAGGCTGCTGCATAAGCGCTCCAGGCCTTTGCTCAGTTGCAAAGCTTTGCTGCAATGCCAGGATCCCTTGAAACATGCTTTGAAACAGCACCCCCAGGGCAGCCAGCCTGGAAACATTTTCTTTTTCTTTTTTGGCACTCAGTACCAGACAACTCTGAGGGCGAGGGCATCCACAAAAAGAAAACCCAACAGGGAAACCTACTTTGCATTTACATAGTGATAAGCTCATCGCAGGGAGGACAATTTTCTTGTGAACGCAACCAGCGTGTGGCTTGAGGGGAGTAGCAGGGAGAGAGAGAGAGCATGTGAGCTGGGAGGCTCCATGCAATGGGAGAAATGGAAAAATGCAAGTCTCGCAAATGGAAACATATGTTCAGAATTACAGGGAAATGCAGGTCTTTTCGCTTTGAGCACACTTCTAGGTGCGCTGCCTGATCCCGCAGAAGTGGCTTGCTGAGGTTCTAGCATGTTTAGAAAGTTGACAGAAGTTTTAATGTGTTCAGTTTATTGCTATTTTAACATTCCCAAAGTCTTTAATGGTTGTTGTCAATTCTTATTGATAATTTCCCTGTTTTATCTTTTCTGGCAAGCCATTCTGAAGGGATATTTTTATAATCAAGCAGTGTACCGAGTTTACAAAATAAGTAAATAAAATAATCAGTAAGTAGGACAGACTTTGACAACCTGGTTTTGGGCTAAAACTCTTACCAGCATGTTGCATAGCCTTAGAAGGGGCTATAGCCATGGGGCCTGTCATAAAGATAACTAGGGAACTGGAAGAGGGGAGGTGGAGCTGGATGGGCTACTGGTCTGACTCATGCATTGTGGCAGGTTGAACTAGATGACTGTTTGTGCGTCACCCAGCTCTACATTTCAATGATTCTGTGCCTCATCTGTTCCACCTGCGCCTGAAGGGTGCTCATGAGGCCACCTCCTTAATGTGAGAGAAACATTCTCGCTAAACTGAAAAACGAAAAGTCTAACACCCACTCAAGTGCCAACAGGAAGTTGCTCTGCTCCTCACAGGAAGTCCCCTTCTATTTTGTCATCCAACATTCCTTCCTCCAGGACACGGGTTCAAAACACCTACTTGGTTATGAAGCTCTTATGGTGGCTGAGGGCCAGTCAGTCTCTCTCTCTCTCTCTTTCTTTGCTTCAACTTTTAAGTGGTAGTAACAGCAATCTACCTCGGGATATTGCTATGAGAGGCAGACATGCCACAAAGACTGGACGACATGTGGGAAATCTGGAGCGCTTATAAATAGGACGTAGCTATAATGTGTTTTTAAATTATTGTAATCCGCTCTGATCCTCAAAAGATAGGGTGGGGATTAAATAATATTATCAGCCTCTTAATAATGAAGGATTATAAAGGATCCTCCTTTGAGATTATAATGGATCAAGCAGGATGGTTCACCATAAAGCTGAAACAAGAGGGGGGGACCCCCAAACCTGACTTTGAGGCCTGGCATGGCAGAATTGTGGGGTAGAGAGAGGTTGGCATAGATAAGGAAAGAGGGGCTTGTTGGGGTGAGCCATTGTGAAGTTTATATAATAATCAATGGCATGCAGAAAGAGGCTAGAGAAAAGTTTTTCTCTCTCGCAACACCAGAACTGAATGTTGGCAGTTTCAGGACAGATAAAAGAAAGTCTTTCTTCACACAATGAATAGTTAAGCTATGGAACTCGCTCCCACAGCAGACAGTGATGGCCACCAACATAGAAGGCTTTAAAAGAAGATCAGACACATTCATGGAGGAGGAGAGGATTCTTGATGCTGCTAGCACTCAGAAGAAGAGTTTGGATTTGATATCCCGCTTTACCACTACCCGAAGGAGTCTCAAAGCGGCTAACATTCTCCTTTCCCTTCCTCCCCCACAACAAACACTCTGTGAGGTGAGTGGGGCTGAGAGACTTCAAAGAAGTGTGACTAGCCCAAGGTCACCCAGCAGCTGCATGTGGAGGAGCGGGACCCAGCAGCTGCATGTGGAGGAGCGGGGATGCGAACCTGGTTCACCAGATTACGAGTCTACCGCTCTCAACCACTACACCACACTGGCTCTGCACCACTGGAGGTGGAGCATAGGATGGCTATGCTCCAACTCCATGGTCAGAAGCAGCAATGCTTCTGAATACTAGTTCCTGGAAGGAGGGGAGAGGGCTGCTCTTGTGCTTATGGGTTTTTCCCATTGGGTAAGGTTACCAGATTTTTTTCAATGAATCCAGGGACACTTTGCAACTTCAATGGATTTTGTATGGGGACCGATTTATAAATCCGGGGACTGTCCCCGGGAAACAGGGATGTCCGGTAATCTTACTATTGGGATATCTGGTTGACCATTGTGAGAACAGAATACTGGGATGGATGTGACATTGGCCTGATCCAGCAGGACTCTTCTTGTGTGAGGAGATCACTTCCATTTTTCCAGTGTTGACAACATTTAACATGGTATTCTGGGCTGGTGGACTTCTACCAAAGCAAGCCAAGAGCCTTGGACAGCTGCTCCACTTACACAGACAGAGAGACTGCCACAGAAGCATGCTGGGGCGCAATGAGACTTCTTTCTGAATTGGGTCCCCTCTGCATTTAGAGAGCTGCAAATAATTCTAAAGCAGCTTAATGGTACGGGGAGGATTTGAGAGCCAGCCTGCTAAGGAGACGGATTAGCCACCAGCAAGAAGCAGCCTCCCTGCTGGGACACCTGGCTCCCTAGGAAGGGTAGTGGAACAACACGGCTAAACTGTCTATCACAGGCAGGAAGGACACACAAGCTTCAAAAAGCCTAGAGTGTCAATGTGGAAGCCAGGTAGACATGCCTGTGAGCTCCTGGGTTATGGCCTCCTCCCTTTCTGGAGGAAGAGGGAAGATGTTAACACTTTTTTTTACCCAGGTTTTCAAGCTAATTGGTAATATATATACTGAGACATCTATATTTATCCAAGTATTTTCATTTTTAAGCATATATTGTAACTGGGAATAGGGGTACCAGTGTTCTACAGAGCCAGACACTTTGTCTTATCTAACTCCATACTGTCTACACTGAGAGGCAGAGGCTGATATTTACCGATACTCATGGGTTTTTTTAATTGGGAGGAACATTAATATATTAGTGGTCTGCCTTATCTATTAAGTAGGCTTGTTCCTTTTACTATGTTAGCCACCTTGAAGAACAAAAAAGCAACAAATAAATTCAATAATAAACTAATAAATAATAACAATACACTACCAATGCAGAACAAACCAGCAGCTGATGCAGCAAGGCATCGGCTACAAGAAAGTTCTCCTACACAACCCCCATGAAATAAACAGGAGCCACACCAGAGAATCCCACCAGGGCTTGCAAGAGAGAACTATGGATTGTAGGTCCAATGACATCAGTAGCTGAAGAGGTATAACAGGAAGGGGTTCCTCCTTCCCTATGTGAAAAAGCATGCTACTGTTAAATAGCAAATAAGTATACACGTTGAAAAAGAATGTATATGAGCTGAGGATGTTTGCTGGATGGGATCCTGCATGTTCACCTCTGTGAAAAAATGCAATATAAAAACATAACTATCATTTTTTTCATTTCACTTTTAAGTTGTATACTGCTATATTAGAAAGGCTATATTACTATACACAAGGCGGTTTATAAGCTGGAGGGAAAAAACAAATATACAAGATCACACGTTGTATAGCAATCAGATGCAATACAAATAAACCGTAGTAAAATATATAATTATGACTATGTATGTATGTAAAGCAGCATCACCAACATACTTAGAGATGCCCCCCCATCCTCTTCAAGCCACTGAGCATCTCTTATTTCAATATGACAGTCCATATAAATGCATTTAACGTTCCAACTTGCCCACTACCCAGCACTGCTGAACTATGCTCCACCCCAATCTCATGCTGTCAGGTTTGTTTGAAACCAGCTTGGTGGAGGAAATGCAATCTCTGGGGGCAGGAAAAGGGAGGAGAGAGTATGTGGGGCAAGATGTGCAGCAAAGGGACCACAACAATGTTGGCGTATTTATTGCTGGCTCTTCTGCCAAGCAGGTCTGCTGTTGCCATGGAGCAGGCAACTGGCTGCAATGCCCACTAAGTTGGGAGACATCAGGGGAAGGGGGTGGCAGTACCGATGCCATGCTAAGCAGGACCCCTAGGGCGCAATTCCCTCACTCTGCTGTCACGGTGGCAGGCTCCTGTCAGACCAATTTAGGGCGTTTCACAACAGAGGCTTGAGGATGCATTTTATCCTCTGGAAGGCTGCATTTGCAAATGTTGTTTGTTATTAGGTAAGAAAAATAAAGAGAAAGGTATCTACATCTAATGTGCATTCAAACTAATGTGGGTTTTTTACATCCACAGTACAGTCTGCCCTCCAACGACCCCCTGTTTACCAGGGGCAGCCTCTGAATTTTCTGGCTATTGTTTAAAAAAATCCCAGTGTGCTGCCAGTGTGCACTAAAGTTCTTCGCATTTCAGGCTTCCCACCTGGATCTCTAGAACTTAAGTATTTGGGGGGAGGGGAGAGAGACTCATTTTTATTCCCTGTGCATACAGTTGCAGCTACCCTACATATGCAACTAGATTATTTGCAAGATTAAGCACTCATTTTTAAAAAACAAAGAAAAGCTACGGTCAGTATAATATGTACCAGAGAAAAGCTTTCCGACAATATTTGGGGTGGCTGTGAAGGGGTGTGTGTGTGTGTGTTGTTCCAAGGGTTCCAAGCACCCCAAAGCCGTTCTGGTTTTCATCAGGAAAATACTGGAGGGTATTAATTATTGAATATACATATTATCATTTTTCTTCTGAACAGTGTCTCCCCTTCCCCAGAAAGAATTGTGTATTGGAGCAAGCCATTCCAGGCTCATGGTCCCTCCAGACATTCTTTCCATTGTGCACTCATGATGATCTGCACTCAGGATGGTATTGGGGCCGTTAGACAAGATTCTGCTTTCAATAATGCTTGCACCTGCTAAAGTTTTGGGGTGGAGGTACTGCTTCATTTCCAATCGGTGCATGCCCCTTCCTGCAGAAAACCTGTAACTTTTTACCCCACAAATTGGGTAATTCCCCCCCCCCACACACACACTTTTGTTGCACTGTAGACACAAGACTCCTGCCTTCCAGGAGGCAATAACGTGGTAACGTTGGAGAAGCATCACAAGACAGGACAGTGTGTGGATAAACTCACCACCACTAATGCACTATTATTGTATCAATGTCATGTCGCAGAACTCATACTCCAAAAGGCAACAGTCTGGAAGGGCCCTTCTATTGCCGTCTCCGTGAGGCAGAGTATGCATGTGTGCAGATACTGTTTGGCACATAATGTATATAGCACCATATAAATGATAAAATTGACACTGTGGAGTATTATTATTACACTGTAATTATTAATTAAATTTATATACCGCCCTATACCTGGAGATCTTAGGGCAGTTCACAGAACAAAATAAAAATATAAAACCACAAAATAGATAAGCAAATTAAAAAGAACAATCCCCCCCCCAAAAAAACCCCACATTTAAAAAGGACATAGGATGTAACTCGGATCAACCAAATGCCTGGTTAAAAAGGAACGTTTTTGCCTGGCACTTAAAGGTGTATAGTGAAGGCGCCAGGCAAACTTCCCTGGGGAGAGCATTCCACAGATGGGGAGCCACTGCAGAGAAGGCCCGTTCTTGTGTTGCCACCCTTTGAACCTCTCGAGGAGGAGGCACACGAAGGAGGGCCTCAGAAGATAATCTCAGGGTCCGGGTAGGTTATTATGGAAAGAGGCGGCCCTTGAGGTATTGCGGTCCCGAGCCATTTAAGGCTTTATAAGCAAAAATCAGCACTTTGAAATGGGCCCGGAAACTAAGTGGTAGCCAGTGCGGTCGGACCAAGATCAGTGTAATATGTTCAAACCGTCTTGCAACCTGGCCGCTGAATTCTGCACTAGCTGAAGTTTCCAAACCGTCTTCAGAGGCAGCCCTATGCAGGACGCATTGCAGTAATCTAACCTTGAGGTCACCAGAGCATAGACAACAGTAGTTAGGCTATCCCTGTCTAGATAGGGGCGTAGCTGGGCCACCAGCCAAAGCTGATGGAAGGCACTCCGGGCCACTGAGGCCACCTGAGCCGCGTTTCAGTTTGTTGGCTCTCATCCAGTCCATTACTGAGGCAAGACACTTGTCTGGCACTTCCACTGCCTCACCTGCAGATGTAAAGGAGAAACAGAGCTGAGTGTCATCAGCATACTGCTGACAATGTATTCCGAACCTCTGGATAACTCCACCCAGCGATTTCATGTAGATGTTAAACAATGTGGGGGATAGGAGCTATAACCAAACGCCACAAAAAAAGTTTGCATTCAGTGAATCCCTAAATACCACAATTTCTCATAATGTATAAATATGAGCATAGCCTAGCAGTGGTCAGATCCAGTATTTCAGAAGTGGTTAACTTCTTAAATGGGAGTTCAAGGAGGGCACATAGGAGGCAGCAGGACCCTCAGACTCAGGTTTGGTCACCACATGGAAGTGATCCAAACCGCTGTTTGGAGCTGTAATATTTGGGGGGACTTGCAATGAGGCAGTTGTGCTCCCAAGGATTCCTTGCAATGTGGCAGAGAACTTGGCAGGGTGGGGAATGAGAGACTCTCTCTCGGGTCACCCACAGTAGCAGCCTAGCACACAGATATCAAACATGGCAAGCCTTATAAGAAACCAAAAAAAGTTGTGCTGTCACAGGGAAGCTGCACCTGTTGGATTTCAGTTTGCTGCACAGGCTGCCAGAAAGAAGCTGCTGTTCCCAGTGCTGGAGAGCTGTTCTGCAACAAAAGCCTCAATCCTTTTTTTCTTTTCTTTTTGGCAGGGAGTGTACATGTGTCTGTGGTCCCAGCCTTTGCTGTATACACAAGGAAGCACGGCACTCCCTGTTTGTTACAATAGCTCCATCATTTGCTGTTGAGTAGCTATGGCAACCTGTGTGAACCAGGGGAAGGCAGCAGACAACCACTCACAAGACTGTGCAAACATTGCCTAATCAATAAAGCTGGCAAACAGGGGCTTGCAAATTGGGATGCACAAGCCCTTCATTTAATTCTCTTTTTCTAAGAGGATTTCATGAAAGGAGTACAGTGCAAACACTTATTATGAAAGGAGTTGACCCTACTCCCAAAGCATTATCTCGAGTGAACCTTATCAGAGAACATATCACAGTTCAGAGGCTTATCAGAGAACACATCACAGCTCAGAGCAGGGTGCTTGCTTCACATGAGCACAGGCCCTGGGTCAATCATTGCTATCTTCAGGCCTGGGAATGTCGCTTTCCTGACACCCTAGAGTCTGCCAGTCAGCGCAGACAACACTAAGCCAAATGGACCGAGGGTCTTAACTTGGTACAAGACAGCTTCTTGTGATCCTGGAACCCAGCCCACTTTCACTCCCCTTCCTAGAATGCCTCTGTCCACCAGAGACAGCAAGTTTTTCTTTTTCAACAATGGGAGACATCCTTCTCATGAATTGGGGGGATGTGGCTCCCTGGTGCAGAGTGGAGCCTATAAAGGGGCCTTTGTCATCCCCTTGGATGTTTTGGGCTACAATGCTCACCAGCCCCAGCCAGCATGTCCAGTGGTCAGGGATGATGGGTGTTGCAGTCCAAAACATCTGGAGGGTGCAAAGCTGCTGAAGGTTGCTGTAAAATGTTTCTGAAGGGATTTCCCTCCCCTGGAACAACCTTGGCTTTGCATACATTATGCTTGATCTCTGGCTTGCCCTAATTCCATCTCTTCTCCTCCCTTTCCCCACTATCATATTATTTATTAAATGTGGTCATTAATGAATACGCATACCCAAGGACTTGTGTGCATGCAATATCTCTTAAAGGAGTGGAAAAACCCACCAAACAATTCCCCTGTAAAACCAAGAGGCAACTCTCACAAACAAGCCCACAAATGTTACTAATCCATAATAATTTGGACTACAGTGTGTGGCTACATGCCTGCACTGAGAACACCAGGCACCCTCAAGATTACAAAAACTTTCCTCGTTTACCTGGAAGAGTTATTTCTTCCCTACAGATGGCAAAACAATCAGCTATTTACAAACCAGCAATAGATAACGGGAAAACAAGCAAAAAAAATCCCAACGACACCCTCCCCATTCAATTTAAAATACTGTACTGAATCAAAGTTGCCGTAACTCCACACACCAAGTGGAAACCCAAGTAAGAATGCCTGCCTGGGCTCAGAAGGCTGCTCTTAAGAAGACAAGATGTCTCTGCATGTCTTTCACCCTTTGCATGTGGTGCAAGGATGGGGGCCTTCTCAGCAGCCCATAAAAGTGATGGGGGGACTTAAAGAAGCTAGCTTCCAAAGTAAGTGTGCAGGTACCAAACCACATCAGACTTCATAGATTAAAGACATCGAGTTCAACAGTACCAGTGAAGGATGGCAACTGGCCCCATGGAGAATGATTGCGAAACCCTTTTGCCAAGGCTCAATGGGTGCGGGGGGGGGAGGAATGGGTAGCAAGGGGAGCCCCTGTATGCAACCTGAGAGGTGCACCCCACCATCCCCGGAGTTGCATGCTTAGAGGTCTGGGTTCAAATCCCAGTTCAGACCTGGCCAGGGGAAAGAGTAGTCTCATCTTTTGGGGGAAGCACCTGCATCTCTTTGGACACAGAAGGTCGCAGCCCCGGCATCAGGGTCAGGGATTGGGAATAGACCTCTCTTGCTACCCGAGACCCTGGAGGAACAGAAGAGCCCTGCAAATGAATGGCCTGCCCAGTCTCCCCACAGCGGGGAGATGCCTCCAGCAAGCCCTGCTGCTAACAGGGGCGGGAAGGCAATCAATCTTCCACCTTAACCTTGCTGGATCGGCCCCATCAGCTTGGGGGGGGGGGTGTGGATGGATGAATGGAGGATGCTCTGATCCTGGAGGCTGCCCATCCTGGCATGCCATCGATGCCCTCCTGCCACCCACCCCGCTCTCCTCCAGAGCCCAAGCGCTGCCCCCTTTCGAGGGGGGCCGTCCCAAGAAAAAGCACGCGCACTCACACACACACACACAACCACCACCCTCCTGGAGCAACTGGGAGAGGAGAGGGGAGACCTTTCGGGGGCCGTTTTGCCTCCCACCCAATGACTCTGCGCGGCTGAGAGGCGGCTCCTTATCGCGCGGCGGGACCTTGTGGCGGGGAGTCCCAGAGGCCCCATGCCTTGACAGACGCCGCTCGGCGCGCGACCCCCCGCCCGTTCCCGAGTTACCTCAGGGCGAGACCCGCGGGTGGTTGGGGGCCGCCGGGCCCTCCGCCGCTGCCGCCTCTCCCTGCACGCAGGCGGGCGGGCAGGTAGGCCGCCCGGCTCCCCTCAGCTCCCCCACCCCGAGACCGGACCCCGCGGCCGGCGAAGGTCACCGGGGCTCACCTGCAGCAGCGCCGCCGGGCCCCTCTCCATGGCATCCGCCGGCCGCCCGGCCTCGCAGCAGCGCCAGGAAGAGCGGCAAGCCGAGGGAAGAGCGGTCGCGGGGCTGAGGGGGCGTCCAGAGGACGAGGGGCCGCCCCGCCACAGGCGCAGCCACAGACGACGCCGCTCGCCTCGACGCGCTTCTGCCGCCCGCGCGCGCCCCGCTCGGCCTTTTAAGCCGCTCGGAGGACCAGCCCCGCGCCCGCCGCAACCAACCACGCCGCGCCGATGTGACGTCAGCCGCGCCGCCGCTCCGGTTGGGCGGCCGCCGGCGACGCTGCCTGGACGGACGGGCGGAGGAAGCCCCGCCCACCCGTCCCGGAGGGAGGGGGCGGGGCGGCGCAGGGCACGTGGGCAGGTGAGCGGCCACCCAAACGCCGCCGCACCTTTGGGTGGGAGGCTGTAGAGTGACAGGGCATCATCGCCCCAGGGAAGACCAGGAATGGTACCATGGGATGGAAACGATTCACAATGGTATTTAGCTCCCAGTAGGCTTGCTAAGATTTGCAAGACAGAATTAGAACAAAATAAAAAATAAATTTTTTCCCCTTCCAGTAGCACCTTAGAGACAAACTAAGTTTGTTCTTCGTATAAGCTTTCCTGTGCATGCAGGTATCTGAAGAATTGTGCATGCACACGAAAGCTCATACCAATAAACAAACTACTGGAAGGGGATTTTTTTTTTTAAATTATTTTGTTTTGACTATGGCATACCAACACGGCTACCTACCTGTAACTAACACAGAATCAGATAAGTGCTGGAAGTGATGAGCCTGCTGTCCTGGTTGGAAAGGAGCTCTACAATAAAGATTTTAAACCTCTGGGGAAAACTGGAAAAGTGACTTGAAGTTCATAACATGTTATTCCCTGAAGGAGAACTACTTGAAAATGATTTACAGATGGTATTTATCTCCGAATAGACTTGCTAAGATGTATAAGGTTGAATCACATACGTGCAGGAGATGCAAAGAGGTGGAGGGAAAGTTCTTTCATATGTGGTCGACCTGTAAAAGGGTAAAAGAGTATTGGGAAACGAGACATAATGAATTGAAAACAATGTTCAAAAGTATCGGTACTTCCCCCCCCCCAAAAAAACCCAGAGTCCTTTTTGTTAGGGATAATTCAGACTGAAATTCCCAGGTGTGTCAGAAAAGGTTATTTATGTATGCTACTACTGAGACCCGTGTTTTGTTAGCCCAAAAAATGGAAAACGAGGTCCCAACCAAAGAAGAATGACAACTTGAGTTGACAGAATATGCGCAACTCGCTGACTTAACATATAGCATAAGAGAACAAGAACATACATTTAGAGAAGATTGGAAAATGTTTATTGAATATATGGGAAATAATTGTGTACAGCCGAAAACACTGGCAGCATTAAGATAAATTCAACAGTCTAAATAGGTTTTGATGGATGAAATAATGGAAATCTGAATGTTATAGTTTTTGTAAAATAAGCAGGCATATAAAATATGTAAAATGAACTATGGTAGGAGAAGAAGGAAAGTCACTGATATCTTTACATACTTAAAATGTTTATTTGAAATTGTAAAACAGAAAATTTAATAAAAAATTACATTTTTTTTTTTAAGGAGTGACATGGGGTGGAGTCTCCTGCAAAAGGGCATGCACAATCCCAGGAAGCTCTGCAGAGACTCAAGCACCATTTTGCCCAAGCTTGCAGGAAGTTCTGTTGCACCGGGTGCAGAGCTTCAAGGCAGTGCAGGGGAAGCCGCAGCTATGATTTAGAATGGAGTGAAAGCGACGGGGGGGGGGGGTACTGAATTTTGGTGTTATGCAGGGTGCCGCTGAAAATCGAGACCCTAAGGTCCTCCGCTGCCATCAGCCTGAAAAAGACCAACATCCTGGGTCAGTTACAGGTGGGTAGCCGTGTTGGTCTGCCATAGTCGAAACAAAATAGAAAATTCTTTCCAGTAGCACCTTAGAGACCAACTGAGTTTGTTCTTGGTATGAGCTTTCGTGTGCATGCACACTTCTTCAGATACACTGAAACAGAAGTCACCAGATCCTTATATATAAATCAGAACCAGTGAAGGCGGTGAAGGTCCTGTGTGAGTGCCTGGAGGCTGGTTGGAGGATGGATGGCGGCTAACAGATTGAGGTTGAATCCTGACAAGACAGAAGTACTGTTTTGGGGGGACAGGAGGCGGGCAGGTGTGGGGGACTCCCTGGTCCTGAATGGGGTAACTGTGCCCCTGAAGGACCAGGTGCGCAGCCTGGGAGTCATTTTGGACTCACAGCTGTCCATGGAGGCAGGTTAATTCTGTGTCCAGGGCGGCTGTCTACCAGCTCCATCTGGTACGCAGGCTGAGACCCTACCTGCCCGCAGACTGTCTCGCCAGAGTGGTGCATGCTCTAGTTATCTCCCGCTTGGACTACTGCAATGCGCTCTATGTGGGGCTACCTTTGAAGGTGACCCGGAAACTGCAATTAATCCAGAATGCGGCAGCTAGACTGGTGACTGGGAGTGGCCGCCGGGACCACATAACACCGGTCCTGAGAGATCTGCATTGGCTCCCAGTACGTTTCCGAGCACAATTCAAAGTGTTGGTGCTTGACCTTTAAAGCCCTAAACGGCCTCGGTCCTGTATACCTGAAGGAGCGTCTCCACCCCCATCATTCAGCCCGGACACTGAGATCCAGCGCCGAGGGCCTTCTGTCGGTTCCCTCACTGCGAGAAGCAAAACTACAGGGAACCAGGCAGAGGGCCTTCTCGGTAGTGGCGCCCGCCCTGTGGAACGCCCTCCCATCAGAAGTCAAGGGAATAAACAACTACCTGACATTCAGAAAATACCTAAAGGCAGCCCTGTTTAGGGAAGTTTTTAAACTGTGACTTTGTATTGTATTTTGGTATTTGTTGGAGGCCGCCCAGAGTGGCTGGGGAGACCCGGCCAGATGGGCGGGGTATAAATAATAAATTATTATTATTATTATTATTATTATTATATTAGGGTGTGACTTCTGTTTCAGTGTATCTGAAGAAGTGTGCATGCACACGAAAGCTCATACCAAGAACAAACTCAGTTGGTCTCTAAGGTGCTACTGGAAAGAATTCTCTATTTTGTTTTGATCCTGGTTCAGGACACTGCCAGCATTGGCGACCACACGCTTGAGGTGCTAGACGATTTTGTCTACCTGGGCTCCACCCTAACCAGAAACGTCTTCACCAGTGCTGAGCTAGACAAGCATATTGGCAAGGCAGCTACGGTACTGGCTCGCCTCTCCAAAGTGCGCCAAGTCCTTATCCAAGAGATCCTGTTTGCAGATGACGCAGCCTTGGCAGCACACTCCCGAGGCAGCTCTACAGAGACTCATCAGCCGTTTTGGCCAAGCCTGCAGGGAGTTTGGCCTGACAAAGACCAGCTTCCTGGGTCAGGATATCAACAGCATTCCACACATCAGCACTAGCGATCACACGCTTGAGGTGGTAGATGAAGGAAGAAAAATACATGGATAAAACAAATAATTAGCTACTTCTGCATGTGGATTCTAATGCCTAACAGCAATTGCAAAATGTGGAAGGAGGGAGAAGGATGCAATTAATCCCTAGTGGAAATGATGTGATCATGTGCATGGAAGTGTAATGCTACAACCATTTTCTAAGAATAGACCAACAACGCTTCCCCACCCCATAAATTAACTAATATAAAAGCCCCGCTGAACCCCACTCCCAGATTGCTGGTGGCAGAAGGAGCTTTTAAGGGGTCACAATCCACTCAGTAGATTCTACATAGTATTACTCATCTTGCTTGCTCGCTCACACATACAGGCTGTGTGCAAGCCATACTTTTAAAGCACGTCTTGCCCCATTGTATCCCGGGAAACTGCAGTTTACCCCTCGCATAGCTACAATTCCTGGCACCCTTAACATTTCCCAGGATTCTTTGGGGAAAATCATGTGCTTTAAATGTATGGTGTGTGCACAAACGCATACACAAACCAGCATCACATGAGCTCTGCGAGTTCGGCTTTCTCCCGATTGAAGTGCAGAGTGTTTGAGGACCAGGACATTCACAGGGAAACCAAAATGCTTGTTTACAAAGCTATTGTACTACCAACCTTACTGTATGCTTGTGAAACATGGACCACTTATAAACACCATCTCCAACTCCTCGAAAGATTCCATCAACAGTGTCTCCAAAAAAATTTACACATCACTTGGGAAGACAGGCGAACTAATGCCAGTGTACTGGAAGAAGCAAAGATCACCAGTGTTGAAGCAATGATTCTTCAACATCAACTTCGTTGGACTGGTCATGTTGTGCGGATGCCTGATTATCGTCTTCCAAAGCAACTACTCTATTCCAAACTTAAAAATGGAAAGCATAATGCTGGTGGTCAACAAAAGAGGTTTAAAGACTCTCTCAAGGCAAATCTTTAAAAATGTAGTATAAACACCGACAACTGGGAAACACTGGCCTGCGAGTGCTCCAATTGGAGAACAGCCTTTACCAAAGGTGTCATGGGTTTTGTAAAATAAAAAATTCCTTCCAGTAGCACCTTAGAGACCAACTAAGTTTGTTCTTGGTATGAGCTTTCGTGTGCATGAAGAAGTGTGCATGCACACGAAAGCTCATACCAAGAACAAACTTAGTTGGTCTCTAAGGTGCTACTGGAAGGAATTTTTTATTTTATTTTGTTTTGACTATGGCAGACCAACATGGCTACCTACCTGTAAATGTGTTTTGAAGACACTCAAACTCAGGACACAAGGGAAAAACATGCTAAGAGGAAGGCACACTTAGAAAATCTCACCATGATCAACTCCTGCCCGGAAACCTACGTCACCACTGTGGAAGGATGTGTGAATTGGCCTCCGCTTACGTACTCACTGTTAAAACTGTTTACTCAGCTACGAGGGATCGCCAAAGAAGAAGATACACACACACAAGAAAGTTTCCACATTTCTACCTGCAAAGAAAATTTGCATAGTTTGGGACTTTTTAGTTTAGAGGAAAGACGAGTAAGAGGCAAAATGATAGAAGTTGATAAGATTATGCTTGGCACGGAGAGAGTCGGTAGAGAAAATATTTCCATCTGTCTCATAACCCTAGAACTCAGGGACATGCTGTGAAGCTGAATGTTGGAAGATTCAGGACAGATAAAAGAAAGGACTTACTCATGCAGCACAAACTAGGGAACTCGCTCCCACAGGAGGCAGGGACGGCCACCAACCTGGTTTGATTTAAAAGACGAGGAGAGAAACTCATGGAGAGGTGGCTATTGCAAGACTGGTGCTCAAATCCTGCTTTCTGGTTTCCTGCTATTGCCATCTGGTCAGCCACTGTGAGAAAAGGATGTGGGGACTAGGCCATAGCTGTCAACCCTCCCCGCTGTTTCCCAATGCTATAATAAGGGAATTTCCCGCAAAAAAGGGGGAAAGGTTGACAGCTATGGACTAGATGGGACACTGGCCTGATCCAGCAGATTTTTCTTACGCCCTCCTCCCCTCTCACGCCACTAGGGCAACTGTTCGTGTCACGCTGCACTCCCCACGTGCCCCCAGAAACAGCTTAAGGCCAGCAGCTGTTGCTGCTGTGCGGAATCAATAACTAACAGCAGCTGAGATTTGAGATGCTGAACGGAGGCTGAGGGGTGGCAATGGGGGTGGGGGTGGGGAGAGAGAAAGAAAAGTGACAGCTTCAAATGAGTCAGAGAAATGACCTGGAACAGGGAAGGCAACAGCGGACGTGCAGAAGAAGCAGGCTGTGTGAGGGGACCCAAGCAGAGAGGTGAAGGGGAAAAAAGGCATGCAGATAACATCGGGAGACAGAACGAAAGAGCCTCCTGGATCAAGCCAGTGGCCTTTCTAGTCCAGCATCCTTTATGTTCTCACGGTGGCCAACCAGATTCCTGTGGGGAACAGGAACAGAAGCGGTCTCCCCTCCAGCAACTGGTATTTGGAGGCATTGCTGTGGAGGGAGAGCATAGGCATCCAGGCTAGTAGCCATCGGCAGCCTTCATAGAATCCTAGAATCCTAGAGTTGGAAGAGACCCCAAGGGCCATCCAGTCCAACCCCCTGCCAAGCAGGAAACACCATCAAAGCATTCCTGACAGATGGCTGTCAAGCCTCCGCTTAAAGACCTCCAAAGAAGGAGACTCCACCACACTCCTTGGCAGCAAATTCCACTGTCCAACAGCTCTCACTGTCAGGAAGTTCTTCCTAATGTTTAGGTGGAATCTTCTTTCTTGTAGTTTGAATCCATTGCTCCGTGTCCGCTTCTCTGGAGCAGCAGAAAACAACCTTTCACCCTCCTCTATATGACATCCTTTGATATATTTGAACATGGCTATCATATCACCCCTTAACCTTCTCTTCTCCAGGCTAAACATACCCAGCTCCCTAAGCCGTTCCTCATAAGGCATCGTTTCCAGGCCTTTGACCATTTTGGTTGGCCCTCCTCTGGACACGTTCCAGCTTGTCAGTATCCTTCTTGACCTCCTCCACAAATTTGTCCAATCCTCTTTTAAGGCCACTTAAGTGTTGGAACATGCCTGGGGGGCACACGCAGCCCCCGGAGTGAGTCAGACCTCTCCGGGCGTCTTCCTGATGAAGTGCAGCCCAGGACGTTCACAAATCTTCAGTCCCGGTGCCCACCAGCGACAAATATCAAAAGACATGTGCATGCTCACTCAGCAGAGTGCAGCAGAAACAATCGTGGAGCATGAGTGTAGCATTCTAAGTGATTTATTAAGCAAAATATACAGGACAAAGCAAACATGGCGTCCTCTCACATCAGAGAGAGAGAGAGAGAGAGAGAGAGAGAGAGAGAGAGAGAGAGAGAGAGAGAAAAGAAGTACAAAAGTACAGTACAAGCAGAAGAGATAAGACTGGATTCCATTCTCACACTTTCCAAGCCTGGAAAGTAAACACAGACATGTGATATAGTAATCACACATCCAGCAATGGAGGAGTGAAAGGCTGACGCTAAGTTGGTGGCCGCTCAGGACTTGGAATTTCCCCTGCCTGGAACCTTTGAGAGCTGCTGCAGGTCAGTGTAGGCTATACTAAACCAGATAGACCAAGGGACTGATTCCTACATTCCTGGCGCCTGCATGATACACCTTTAGGCGCCAGGCAAAAACGTTCCTTCTTAACCAGGCTTTTGGTTGATTTCATTGACATCCCTTTTAAAATGTGTTGGGAGGTGGGGATCATTGGGTTGTTGTTGTTGTTGTTGTTGTTGTTGTTGTTGTTGTTGTTTTGATTATGTACTTTGTGGTTTTATATTCTGATTTTATTCCCTGAACCGCCCTGAGACCTGCAGGTATAGGGTGGCATACGAATTCTAATAATAATAATAATAATAACAACAACAATAATAATAAACAACAAGGCCTTTTTTGTGCTGATGTGCTGGCTTTGCTGGAGCAGCCCAATGGCCTGTTGAGCCCAGCATCTTGTTCCCGCCCTGTTCCTAGTGGGAAGCCTGCAAGCAGGATTCAAACACAAGACCAGTTCTCCCCTCCGGAGACCCCCGGCAACTGCCACTCGGAAGCAGTGCTTCCTCCAGCGGTGCAAGTAAACCATTGCTAGCATGGTTTGTGTGGTGTAGAGGTTAAGAGTGTCAGTCTCGTAATCTGGTGAACCGGGTTCGCGTCTCCACTCCTCCGCATGCAGCTGCTGGGTGACCTTGGGCTAGTCACACTTCTCTGAAGTCTCTCAGCCCCACTCACCTCACAGAGTGTTTGTTGTGGGGGAGGAAGGGAAAGGAGAATGTGAGCCGCTTTGAGACTCCTTTGGGTAGTGATAAAGCGGGATATCAAATCCAAACACTGCTGCTGCTTTTTGTAGCCACCCATAGACAGGCACAGAGCCATGGGAAGGTGGTGAGTGTGTAACAGTGATGGATGGGAGGACACAGCTAAGAGCCAAGAAAGGCCAGGCAAAGAAAAGAAGACGACAAGTTTTGCAGAAGATAAATCTCCCTAAGATGATTCCCCTTGATAGCTAAATGGGATCGCTGCATTCAGAAGCAGGGTATCTCTCCGTGCCAGATGTGAAGGTCACATGATCTCGGAAGGCCATCACCTAGGAACAGGAGTACCTGGCCTTAGACAATGCCAGTGTTGTCTTCTCTGGCTGGCAGCAGCTGTTCAGGTAGAGGAGGCCCCCTTCCTCCCTGACACCTCCTACAAGAGAGACATCTTCAGCTGTGGAAATGGGAGTCGAACCTGGGAGCTCCTTGCAGCTGCTTGTGGGCTTTTTGGAAATCTCTGATGGAAACTGGGAGAAACCAAATGCTGGGCTGCGATGGACCTTTGGACAGATCCAGCAAGGCAGGGGCCGTGGGTGCAATGATGGACAGAAAGGAAACATCTCTAGAGGACAGGTGGTTATTGTCACATGCCACTCCAAGGGGTGCAAGATTCCAGGGAGGTGCAGGTGCTTAAGTGGCGTTTGTGTTTCCTTTGGAAATGAGACACAGCAGAAAGTGCAGTGTCTTCATAATATATGGTCTTTTTACACATATATACAACCTGAGCCTATGATAGAGGGGCTCAAAGAATTACACTCCAGCCTTGGATCAAAAAAGAAATCAAGCATGGCTCTGTCTCTCTGCTCAGCTTGCCGCGCTTAACAGAGTGACACTTTTCCCCTGCTAACTATCTCTTACTGAAAGGAGGGGCTCACCCCCATCTGCTCATCATCCAGCACAGAATATCTGCTTTGTTAAACGCCCATTTCCTTCCCTTTATTCTCTTCTCTCAAGCAATTTCCAGAACACTGGAAAACTGGTTCAGCTTGTATTTTGACACTGCTAAATTCAGCGCCTGGCAGCTCATCTTAATACTCCAAGCATTGATTAAGCTCCAGCACTCACTAGACCCAAGAATTTAGGGGAGGACGTGGCACCCAGTAATTTAGGAGAGTCAGGGCACCCACACTCAAAACAGAATATACAGGAAGGGAGGAAGAAGGAGATGACTGGGACGCGGCAGAACGGTTTCACATTGCCGTGCTGAACCAACCTAGGAGGCTGCCTTCTGAATAAACTGAGCAGCTCTGCCACTCTCAGGGATTATTATTATTATTATTATTATTATTATTATTATTATTATTATTACCCCACCCATCTGGCTGGGTTTCCCCAGCCACTCTGGGCGGCTTCCAACAGAACATTAAAATGCAATAATCTATTAAACATTAAAAGCCTCCCTAAACAGGGCTGCCTTCAGATGTCTTCTAAAGGTCTGGTAGTTGTTTTTCTCTTTGACATCTGGTGGGAGGGCGTTCCACAGGGCGGGTGCCACTACCGAGAAGGCCCTCTGCCTGGTTCGCTGTAACTTGGCTTCTCGTAGTGAGGGAACCGCCAGAAGGCATGGCTGAGGAGGCACAGGTGTGAGATTTCTGCAAGGGTGCTGTTCCTTTGGGCGGGATGTCCATGGCAAATCCGTAGCTTGAAGAGAAGGCAGAGACAAAGGCACCAGAATCGGGAGCATGAACCATAGTAGGAAGCACAGCCCAGGGCCCTTGACTGGACCCGGCACAACTATTGCGATAGGTCTCCGCTTAGCCCGGCAGCCTGAAAGGACAAGGTACTGCACTCCAATGGCCAGTGGAAGAATACGTGGGACATTTTGAGAAGCCCCACAAGCTGTTGTCCTCTTAAATGCTCAGGCAGGACGGCCTGTACAAGACTAATGGACTGGAGTGCTTGAAATGCAAACACAGGAACCAGAAATGGAGAACCATAGTGGTTACTCTGTCAAGAGGGAAATGAAATACCACATTGAATACATGGAAACCACAATAATAATATAATAATAATAATATTTATTATTTGTACCCCGCCCATCTGGCTGGATTTCCCCAGCCACTCTGGGCGGCTTCCAACAGAAATCAAATACAAAAATATCAAACATTAAAAACTTCCCTAAAAAGGGCTGCCTTCAGGTTTTTTCTGAATGTCAGGTAGTTGTTTATTTCCCTTGACCTGTGATGGGAGGGCGTTCCACAGGGCGGGCGCCACTACCGAGAAGGCCCTCTGCCTGGTTCCCTGTAGTTTTGCTTCTCGCAGTGAGGGAACCGACAGAAGGCCCTCGGCGCTGGATCTCAGTGTCCGGGCTGAATGATGGGGGTGGAGACGCTCCTTCAGGTATACAGGACCGAGGCCGTTTAGGGCTTTAAAGGTCAGCACCAACACTTTGAATTGTGCTCGGAAACGTACTGGGAGCCAATGCAGATCTCTCAGGACCGGTGTTATGTGGTCCCGGCGGCCACTCCCAGTCACCAGTCTAGCTGCTGCATTCTGGATTAATTGCAGTTTCCGGGTCACCTTCAAAGGTAGCCCCACATAGAGCGCATTGCAGTAGTCCAAGCGGGAGATAACCAGAGCATGCACCACCTTGGTGAGACAGTCCGCGGGCAGGTAGGGTCTCAGCCACAAGGGGTGACAGTCTCCTTTATACATTTGACAGCCCACTTTCTGCCAGCATCTGCCACCTGCGGCAGCCGCCTCACTTTGGCTAACAGTAGGGCCAGCAGATGCACATGCTGGGGTCATTTTTTGATTCCTGGGGATCATGTCCCACAGCACCCCTGCTTCCTCAGGTGCAAATGCAGCCGATGAGCTGGATGTGGCCAGCAACCCCACCGAATGAAGGGAAGCATAATCAGCTCAAACCCTTCATTTTGCTCTTGCCGCCTGTGGACCAGTTCGTTCCCCTTGTCATCGTTCGTCTGTGCCAGCCTCTGGACGCCGGGTGCAAGGTTGTCTGTGGCTGGAGGTTCTCCCGATGCCCAAATAAAGATGCAGCCAGTGTCTCGGAGGAGACTGTCAAGGGTTTAAAAGAGCGTCAAAAGTGATTCCCTTGAGGAAAGCCAAGAAGGGGAAAGGACCTCGGGGGACAGGGCAGTCAGAGCGTTGGTGGCGGTGGAGACGGGGAAGGAGAAGAGCAGGCTTGTTTCTAAAAAAAGGCAGGTACAAGCTGTTTCTAAAAAAAGGAAAGCGGATCAATTGTTCCCTGTGGCCACCGAAGAAACAGAATCGAGTGACAGAGGAGGAGGACTGAGCGAAATTACACAGCAGGTGGAAGTCAGCTTTGATAAGGACATCGCAGCAGGCTCAGATCCAAAAGCAGGGGGGCGTAAGAACATGAGGACAGCCCTGCTGCGTCGGGACAATGGCCCATCCAGCCCAGCATCCTGTTCTCACAGGGGCCAACCGGACGCCTGCCAGCAGGATTTGAACACAAGAGCAGCACTCTCCTCTCCTGTGGTTTCCAGCAAGTGGCATTCAGAAACGTCTCTGCCTCCAATTGTGGAAGCAGAGCAGAGTCATCCTGGCTAGTAGCCATCGATAGCCCTCTCCTCCTCCATGAATTTGTCTCATCCTCTTTTAAAGCCACTCAAGTTGGCGGTCACCAGTGTCTCCTGTGGCAGTGAGTTCCACAGTTTAACTATGCGCTGTGTGAAGGACTTTCTTTTATCTGTTCTGGGCACCACAGTTCAAGAAGGATACTGACAAGCTGGAACGTGTCCAGAGGAGGGCAACCAAAATGGTCCAAGGCCTGGAAACGATGCCTTATGAGGAACGGCTTAGGGAGCTGGGTATGTTTAGCCTGGAGAAGAGAAGGTTAAGGGGTGATATGATAGCCATGTTCAAATATATCAAAGGATGTCATATAGAGGAGGGAGAAAGGTTGTTTTCTGCTGCTCCAGAGAAGCGGACACGGGGCAATGGATTCAAACTACAAGAAAGAAGATTCCACCTAAACATTAGGAAGAACTTCCTGACAGTGAGAGCTGTTGACAGTGGAATTTGCTGCCAAGGAGTGTGGTGGAGTCTCCTTCTTTGGAGGTCTTTAAGCGGAGGCTTGACAGCCATCTGTCAGGAATGCTTTGATGGTGTTTCCTGCTTGGCAGGGGGTTGGACTCGATGGCCTCTCTTCCAACTCTAGGATTCTATGATTCTACTATGTTCTGAATCTTCCAGCATTCAGTTTCATTGGGAGTCCCCTCAGCCTGTGCTCTCAATCTCCTATTATTATTATTATTATTATTATTATTATTATTATTATTAAATAGTATACCACCCTTCATTCGAATTTCTCAGGGCAGTTCACAAGATGAAAAGACAGGATAAAAGTGCAAACTAGATATTGACAACAAAAGCAAAGCAAAACAAAGCTTGCCAGGGGAGAGAGACCACTGGATGCAAGATATGAGTTGTTCCATTTCCTGCATCCTCTCCTACGCTAGATGCTCAGAAGCCGGACAGCGCCTTGTTGTTCGTCAGGTGCTCCGGACAAGCAACACAGGACGACTCGCTTGTGAGCTTCCATCCTGGTTATCTGGCTGCTCACTGTTGGAAACAGAAGGCCGTGGTAAAAACTACAATATTTTGTTGTTGATATATAAAATTTTATAGTATTAGCTCCGTTCTGGGTTTGCTTTCTCGTCCTCTGAAAACCCAGCCACTGAACTGCACCTTCGTCTCGAGGCTTCTCACAGAAGGTTGGGTTACACGATTGCGCCGGGGTTTCCCATTCACTCCTTTTTTTGTTAATATTTTGTTCTTCTTACCCCTCTTCACGGCGCTGCTCCTTACCCCCCCGAGCTCAGGAATTTTCCTCCGTGAGCTTATTTGTTCATAGCCTCCAAACTTCTTCCCTCTGTGGATATACTGCCTGAGCCGCAACCCCGGCAGTTTTCGACGTGGCTGCAGCAATGACCAAACCGGAAGCCAAAGAAGGGATAGATCGATATCCCGGGACGAAGACAAGTGGAAGCCATAAAGGAGGGGGAAGTAACATATAGAATTAGACAAGAATGTACAGAAGAATGGAAGAAAGAAGTATTACTAAAGGTTAGTAGAAACTGATCTATATGAATATTGAAATCGGATATTATTATGTTTGTTTTGTTTATTATTTCTAATTTAAAACTGAATTATTGGGAATATAGGAATGTATTATTTGAATGTATTTTGTGGTTTCTTTCTATGAAGAACTCAATATGTAATTTTTAAGTTTTCGTTTTCTTTGGTTATTGTTTTTTCTTTCATTGTTCTTTTTTCCTTTTTGTATCTGATGTAATAAAGTTAATAAAGTATTTTTTTAAAAAAAGGAAACAGAAGGCCGGGCAGTGCAGTTTTTATAAATCACCCTTCCCAGCTTTGTTTTTCTTTGACTGCAGCCCCTGCCAAGCCTCTGCCGGCCAGCCTGACCTTTCCATCCATTACCCAAAGTGCCCGGACGACGTCATAAATCCTTTGAAGAGCATCAATCTTTCTCCGAGCCAGGCACCGTTGTTCAGCGCACCGCTCCAGGAATCGCTCGTGTGGGTGGGAGGACTGTTTTCAGTCGGAGATTCCGACTCAACATTAGGAATAACTTTCTGACGGCGAGAGCCGTCGGAAAGGTCCCTTGGTAGGCGGTGGACTCCCATTCCCATTTTTTAAAAGAGTGTTTGGGTGGCCGTCCATCAAGGATTCTCCAGCTGCGATCGCTGCATTGCGGGGGTTGGACTAGAAGAGCCTTGGGATCTCTGGCAGACCTACAAAATTCTGAGTTTCAAAGGGCCTCGTGCTGGAGATCATCCCTTGTGGCTTGTGCCACGTGCACTAATGAGCAGATGGAGAGAGCTGCCGCCACGTGGATTTTTTTCCCGCCCTGGGCATCCCAATGTCGTGGGCAACCATGGGTAATGGGGAGGACCCAAGGCCCTAGAGCAGCAGAGAGAAGGGTGCCTTTGAAGTCAGGAGCAAAAAGATGGCTTCATTAGGGTTGCCACGGCGATGAGCTCTCCTCCCTCTCCTCTTCCCACCCTCCAATTCCCTCCGCCGCCTCCTGCCTCCTGTCCAGAACCACTTTCCTGCTGCTGCTGCAGAGGCTGAAGGGGGGAAGCGAAACAGATGGAGAAAGACATAGGCAAGGATGTAAAAAGAGAGAGAGCAGAAAGCGACGTGCCTTGTTCCTGGCCGCGCAGCCTATTCCTTCCGGCCACGCTCCAGTGCGGCGTGTGTACTCGTGCGTGCAATTAAACACGGTCGGCTGCTGAGTGTTCCTCCCCCCCCCCCGCACTGCTGTATTGATCAAGTGTCCGCAGCAGGGAGATAAAAGGGCACGGTTATGTTGCAATTAGCTCTGAAAGCACCATCAGGGCATCGATCCATTTGTCAATTAAGGATTTTGTTAAGCGGGCTGTTACAGTCGCTGGGGAGGGGGCATTCCACACCCGGTCTGACTGCTGTAATTATTTGGTGCATCTTTCATCCAGCGCACAGTTAAACTGTGGTCCTAATGACTGAGCCCCTTGGGCTTGCCGATCGGAAGGTTAGCGGTTCGAATCCCTGCGACTGAGTGAGCTCGTGTTGCTCTGTCCCAGCTTCTGCCAGCCTAGCAGTTCAAAAGCACACCAGCGCAAGTAGATAAATAGGTACCAATGTGGCGGAAAGGTAAACAGCGTTTCCGCGCACTCTGGTTTCTGACACGGCGTTCCGTTGCGCCAGAAGCGGTTTAGTCTTGCTGGCCACAGACCCGGAAAGCTGTGTGTGGACAAACGCCAACTCCCTCGGCCTGAAAGCGAGATGAGCGCCGCAACCCCAGTCGCCTTTGACTGGAGTTAACCATCCAGGGGTCCTTTACCTTTACCCTCACTCGCACTGTTGACCGGACTAACCAATGGAGCAGAATGTTGGAAGATTCAGGACAGACAAAAGAAAGCCTGTGGAACTCCCTCCCACAGGGAGGCAGCGATGGCCACCCACCTAGATGCCTTTCAAAGAGGACTAGATAAATTCATGGAGGAGGAGAGGGATATTGATATGCTTTGCTTCCACAGCTGGAGGCAGCAATGCTGCTGGAAACCACAGGAGGGGAGAAAGTGCTCTTGTGCTTGGGTCCTGCTGGTTTCTCACAGGCACCAGAGTTGGCACTTGTGAAAACAGGATACTGGACTCGATGGGCCATTGGCCTGATCTGTTAGGGCGCCAACAAGTTGGCGTGCTGAAGTGCAGCAGTCAGTCAGATAAGCCGAGGTCGAACAGTCCGGGTCAGAAGCCAGCTGAAGTCAGGTATCAGCACAGGGTCAGGAGAAGCCGAAGTCAGGAACAGTCCAAGTCAGGAACCAGCCAAGTCAGCCAGGAACAAGCCAAGAGTCAGGAACAAGCCAGGAGTCAGGAACATAGGAACAAGCAAGAGCAACCATGCACTTAGCACAGCAGTTGCAGGTGCTACCAAAGGGAGCAGCCAGCCTTTCTTAAGTAGCCGGCCTGTAACCACGTCTCTTACGAGTTGCAGCTGCCTCCAATTGTTCCCTGCGTCTCTCAGCTCTACGCTCTACAGCTGAGAAGGGAGGAGGGGAGGGGCCCTGCCGGTTTCTCTCCTCACAAGGGCCTGATTCTGGCTCGACTTCTTCCTCCTCCTGTTCTGGTCTTTCCCCCTCTCCATCTGACTCTTCCTCTTCCGAGGAGTGCCGCCACCAGTCTTCTCCAGGTACAAACTCCTCCATTTCCCCAGGTTCTTCCATGGGTGCAGCCTCGCCGGGGGGGGGGCTTGCCACCACTCCTCATCTGGCTCAACCCTCACATGATCCAGCAGGACTCTTCTAATGTTCTTATCCATGTTGATGTTTCATCTTCTAATAATTAAACATTAACATTAATGCACCCATGCCAATACAGCAATGCTGGCCGGGGCTGGTGGAAGTTGCATTCATTCATTCATTCATTCATTCATTACATTGGTATACTGCCCATCATCCACAGATCTCAGGGCGGATCTCTAGTCTAGGGTGATTGTAGTCCAGAACGTCTGCAGGGCGCCTGGAAGGCAAGGCAAAGGCAATAGAAAAGAACCCATTTAGCAGAATCATGAAGCAAACTATTGATGTACAACCAGTACCTTTTATCACACGTGGTGGGTTTGTAAGGAAGCGAAGGCTTTCTGGGCAATGATTTATTATGAAATTTAAAAAAAAAAAAAACTTGAAATATACATTTGAAAAAAACAAAACCATAAGCCTTCTTAATTGGTATTGTAGGTACTGAAATACATAGGCAAGATAAGAGACTGTTTTTATATGCAACAACAGCAGCAAGAATATTATTAGCCCAAAAATGGAAACAGGAAGAGATCCCAACAAAAGAAGAGTGGCAGATGAAACTGATGGACTATGCCGAGTTGGCGAAACTAACTGGGAAAATTTGGAACCAGAAAGATCAGAGTTTCCTGAAAGACTGGAATAAATTTAAACAAAAAATGTAAACAACTGACATCGCTAGTAGGGTTACAAGAAGCAGGGGTGTAGCAAGGTAAATTGGTCCCCAGGGCAAAAAAAAAATTGTCAAACCCCCCCCCCCGAGGCGTAGGAAGGTCAGGTGGTACCCGGTGCGGAAAATTTCTTGTCAACCCCCCATTGATTCCCCCCCCTGCAAAAATGGTTTTACGTTATTTCATATTTTCTTACAAAGGAATAATAATAATAAAAAAACTTTTATTTATATCCCGCCCTCCCTGGCCAAAGTCGGGCTCAGGGTGGCTAACATCAGATACATAACATTGGTATAAAATCAAACAATAATTAAATTACCTCCTAAAAACATCTCAAAATCAAATTAAAGTCTAATTAGATGGCTTTCCACAGGGTTAGGGTTGGGAACAGTAAGTGCTCCACTGAACTGAAATTTCAGCCTTCACGACATAGGAAAACAGCCAAGTGAACAGCTATTTTGGTGGAGGAGGGTCAAGATATTAACCAATATGCATGAAATTTCATATATAGCTATATAATCCCTAGTATAGTAAGATAAGACCTTCAGAGCAGGCATTTTAAAAAAGTTTTTTATGAACTGCCCTAGTAGGGCAGTAATTGTTCCTTGATAATTTGTCACCCCGTCCATTATGGTCCCTACACCCCCCCTTGCTACGCCCCTGCAAGAAGTTTTGTAAGGTTAATTTTATAAATCATTGCGAGGATTCACTTCTAATTTGTTTATTTCTGATACAGACTTAATAGTAATCATTATAAGAACAAAATGCAATATCAGAGAGTAAGTTGGAAAACCATTAGTCGAGGAGGATGGAAGTCTAAGGCTGTTGCAGCCAGATGTTTGTTATGTAATTTACAAGTCGGATGTTACGTTTTAAAATATGTGCAAAAACCAATAAAAATTAATAATTTTTTTTTAAAAAAAACAACTATTGATGTACAACCAAACATCTGTTAAGACAGGAGACAACAAAGTCACTGCAGATGACTAAGTCATCTGGACTGGTTATTTGAATTGGAATAGCCAAGCCTGCAAGCGTTATAAAATTCTTCAGCAGGTGTGCGTTGTACACCGCTCTGCAACACCAACACACACACACACACACACACACAGAGGGCAGCTCCCCTGATACCAACTATCCCAACCCAACAATCAATGGGGTGGTGTTGGTTGTTGCCTGGTTGGCGGTGACCAGTGACGGGGCCTTCTCGGTGGTGGTCCCCCAGTACTGAAATGCCATTCCTAGTGCACTGTGCCTGTTTTTCCTCATTATTAACATGGAGATACAAAGCATTCCTGTCCCCCAGAGATTTGATAGCTGAAGAGATACTGCTCCTGGGAACCTTGATCATAAGAAAGAAAACTTCAGAGCAATTTCCAAAGTATGTGACTTTAAAAAAAGGCATTTTAAAAAAAAGAAATTCTTAATGTAGATCTTTTCATTTTATGTTTGTGTTGCTGCCCAGCCCTGTGCTCCTTTGGAAGGAGGAGCACGGTAGAAATTTAATGAAAAGAAATAAAATTGCAGAAACACAAACCTCTCCCACCCGCTTTCCTAGAGAGACCAGCTGCCAGGGCCTTTCTGTTTAAAGCATGATTTTGTTCCCCCCACCAGCACTTTTAAGCTGATCACAAACTCTCTGGCTGTTGCCCTGCAATTATTTCATTTTTGGTTCCTCTTTTTTTTTTTTTTTAACCCTCATGCATTTTATGCAAATAGTGACCATGGATGGTTTTGCTACTTGCCTGGAGGCATTTTTAAAAGATGAATTATAGGCCCTTCTCCGTCAGCTCTTTACTGCCGCTGAAAATTAACATTCTCTTTCTGGAGCCTCATCGGGTTCCTTTTTCATGTTCCATTAGGCACACTGAGCAAACAAGTTTTGCCAGACATTTGAGGTTTAGACATAACACCATTCTCATAATTAGTAGCTGTATGGACGCATATATATAAATATATATATCGCAATTTCAGGGGAGTACGGGGCAGCTCACGATGGTCCTAATCTGGATCAAGGCCTGTGCCTGAAGTGTACAGGCCCTGATCCAGATTAGGGTCATCGTGAGCTGCCCCCTACTCCCCTGAAATTGCTAATTGTGGGCATTGCAGAGGGTTGGGCTAGATGACCCTTGGGGGTCCCTTCCAACTCTACTATTGACGCCATCTCTTGCTTGGTCCTCCCTGCATTGGATTGGCTGCTGCTCTTCTCCTTTCCAGATATGCAAATCTGCTGCGCTTCTGATTGGCACAATTGACAGGAGCCTAAGGCTTTACATATTTCTCCCCCTGCCCATTTTTTTTATTGTAATCTTTAATGCTGTTTTTATTGAATTAGGCTTGGTGGAACGTTGATGGGAAATCGTTTTATAAATGTTACAAATTAAATGCATGGATAAACCATGCTAGCCTGTCCAATAGAGGGGGGGGTGGAATCCAAATTCTATTGCCCTCTATCTATTGCGATGCAACGAATGCCAAGTTATATGATGCTGCCTGTGCTTGTTGTATTTTGAAAAATAAAAATATTGTTAAGATAAGAAAAAGAAAGGAGCTTGGGATGCATTCCTAGCACTGCATGGCATTGAACAAAGCTCTCCCCCCCCCACCTTTGTCTCTTCTGACTCCATTTCACATTTTAGGCTCAATCTGGGGTGAGAGACTATTCAGCTCATCAGGGTGCAAGCCCCCCATGAGTCCATGCAGTCAGTAAAAGAAGGAAGTTCCAGCCAAGTAATTTGGAGCAAAACAGCATCAGTAGACTTTGATCCTTTATTGTTGCGCAACAGGTCCCTACAGGAGTAAGAACCCCGAGGATGCGGTGACATAGATTTTTAAAACAAAATAAAATAAAACATTCCTTTCAGTAGCACCTTAGAGACCAACCAAGTTTGTTCTTTTTTTTAAACTTAGAGACCAACTAGGTTTGTTCGATTTTTAAAACTTCCCTCTTTACCCCAGAAATACACTTCGAGAGGCATCATTGATACATCACCACTACATCACTAGCATGTCACAAATGGGGGGGGGGAATACAAGGGACGTGGGTGGTGCTGTGGGTTAAACCACTGTGCCGCTTGGGTTTGCTGATCAGAAGGTCAGCAGTTCAAATCCCCGCAATGACGGGGTGAGCTCCCGTTGCTCGGTCCCAGCTCCTGCCAACCTAGCAGTTCAAAAGCACGTCAAAGTGCAAGTAGATAAATAGGTACCGCTCCGGCGGGAAGGTAAACAGCGTTTCTGTGCGCTGCTCTGGTTCACCAGAAGCGGCTTAGTCATGCTGGCCACATGACCCGGAAGCTGTACGCCGGCTCCCTCGGCCAGTAAAGCGAGATGAGCACCGCAACCCCAGAGTCATTCACGACTGGACTTAATTGTCAGGGGTCCTTTACCTTTACCTATACAAGGGTTACACAAGTTCAGCATTAGGTCACTTTCTCAGACACCTTTCCTAATGCCCCTTAAGTCCCCATCACTGAAAGAACAATAAAACTCTTGACATCTCCTTGCCTTCTGTCTGGAGATGGGCTTTCAGAACACCAGACTTGCTCAACTGCCTCTGCGGATGTCTATTAGAATCCTAGAATCCTAGAGTTGGAAGAGACCCCAAGGGCCATCCAGTCCAACCCCCTGCCAAGCAGGAAACACCATCCAAAGCATTCCTGACAGATGGCTGTCAAGCCTCCGCTTAAAGACCTCCAAAGAAGGAGACTCCACCACACTCCTTGGCAGCAAATTCCACTGTCGAACAGCTCTCACTGTCAGGAAGTTCTTCCTCATGTTTAGGTGGAATCTTCTTTCTTGTAGTTTGAATCCATTGCTCCATGTCCCCCCTTGTTCCCCCCTTGGTCACTCCCTGGGTGGGGTGCTGTGTATGCGCTCTCATGCTTGGGGAATTATGGTGGGATGCCCTGTTCCTGCCGCCTATGTAACTTCCTGCTTCTTGGTTCATGGAGGGAGGTGGAGCCCAAATTCACCTTTCTTTAAGGGTTAAAATGGCTTTGGAATGAGGAGAGTCAGTTAAAGTATGGATTTTCTACGAATTTATAAAGCTAGGTATCTTCCCTGAGCTCATAAGTCGAAAGGATAGGCCTACATTCAGGCATATTTGTAACATTGTAACAACTTTAAAGATTTGCCCCCCCCATGTCATTTCCGCAACAAGGGGGTTGGGCTAGATGACCCTTGGGTCCCTTCCAACTCTGCTATTCTACGGTTCTGTGATTAGGAGCCGAGATCCTCTCTCCAGGGAGGGATGTGTGGTTCTGATCAAATGGTTGCCGAGTGCTTTGAAGATGAAAAAGCACAGAGTGGGCTGCCCCCTCTTTTCCCCGCGCAGCTCAGGGCTCCCCAAAGGTTTCGATGCAACGCTGGAAGGCAGCAGCAACACGCAGACACTCTGCAGCTTCGGATTACGGCGCCCGGTTAATTAAACTCCTTCCCTCTGCTTTCCAACTGGGAATAGACTAGGAGCCAGGCAAGCAAACTGGCTGGAAGAAGAACTTTGCACTGCCAACGAATCACGGTTATGTCAGTATTTGTGCTGCAAAGGTCACATCTTATTTCTGGCCCCCGACTCTTGCATTTTTAATGACGCATGTGAAAGTATTTCTTTTTTTTAGGGTTGCGGCATCTCCTGTATTTTGTTAATGTGCTCCATGATTTTCTACTTTCAAACAATCTTGAGTCACGTTGCGAGACGCCAGGGTGTTGAGTGGGGCGGGATGCAACCCCTTACATAAACAGAGTCAATGTTCTGCGCTGGGAGCATCCCTTGACAGGAGCAATGTGCTCCGCGAGGGCTAGCGTGAGTCGCCAGTCGACATCCTTCAAGGGCTGCCGTCTCCACTGCAGTTAGCCTCGGTTTAAGATTTGCAGGACGAAGCTGTGTGAGCTTTGCATGCAGCAGATTGGGGTTTTCAAAAGCATCGCTGACTTTGACCACCTTTTTCTCAGTGTGCCTTCATTTCTTGTCACCACCTCATTGATTCCCCCCCCCCTGCAAAAATGGTTTTACGTTATTTCATATTTTCTTACAAAGGAATAATAACAAGTAATAATAATAAAAAAACTTTTATTTATATCCCGCCCTCCCGGCCAAAGTCGGGCTCAGGGTGGCTAACATCAGATACATAACATTGGTATAAAATCAAACAATAATTAAATTACCTCCTAAAAACATCTCAAAATCAAATTAAAGTCTAATTAGATGGCTTTCCACAGGGTTAGGGTTGGGAACAGTAAGTGTTCTCTGAACTGAAATTTCAGCCTTCATGACATAGGAAAACAGCCAAGTGAACAGCTATTTTGGTGGAGGAGGGTCAAGATATTAACCGATATGCATGAAATTTCATATATAGCTATATAATCCCTAGTATAGTAAGATAAGACCTTTGGAGCAGGCATTTAAAAAAAATTGTCAAAAAAATTTCAAAAAAATTGTTCCTTGATAATTTGTCACCCCCTCCATTATGGAACTTGGGGCGACCCGCCCCCCCCTTGCTACGCCCCTGCAGGTGAGGCCACACTCACCTCCAGTCACATGTAAAGCAAGTCTGTCCCAGCCCAGGAGAAACAGGAAGTTCCAACTGGCCAGATCAGACATCTGCTTTCTATATCCACTCTAGGGATGTTGTACTTGACTGCTCCTGTGTTTCACATCCCACACATCCTGGCTAGTAGCCATCAATAGCCCTCTCCTCCTCCATGAATTTGTATCATCTTTTAAAGCCATCCAAGTTCGTGGCCGTCACTTCCTCCTGTGGCAGGGAGTTCCACAGTTCAACGGTGCTGCATGAAGAAGGGCTTTCTCTTATCTGTCCTGAATCTTCCAACACTCAGCTTCATTGGATGTCTACAAGTTAGCACGGCCGAGCCGAGGGAGCCAGGTTGGGGAAGGCTGGCTGCCCTAGGGCTTCGTACCAGACAGGCCTGCAAACCTGTGGCCCCAGTGAGAGGGAAGCAGCACATTGCTAGATACAGGTGAAACTCGAAAAATTAAAATATTGTGGAAAAGTTCATTTATGTAAGCAATGGTTTTCATTACCTACTGGAGTTTAATATATGAGATAGACTCATGACATGCAAAGCGAAGATATGTCAAGCCTTTATAATTGTGATGATTATGGCGTGCAGCTGATGAAAACCCCAAAGTTGAAATTGTTAATTTGGGGTTCTCACCAGCTGTACGCCATAATCATCACAATTATAACAAATAAAGGCTTGACATATCTCGCTTTGCATGTCATGAGTCTATCTCATATATTAGTTTCACCTTTTAAGTTGAATTTACTGAAAGAAATGAACCTTTCCATGATATTCTAATTTTTCGAGTTTCACCTGCGCATTTTGTGGCCGGTGTTTTGAGGACTGCCTCGTTGCAGATGTTCAATCAAACCTCCAGCGGCTCAATATTCATGGTCGATACATCACATCTGGCCCAATGGGTCACAAATGGTCCCGGTTGGTCTCCAGGGAAGCAGAACCCTCAAAAACAGGGTGACATCGTCGTGGAGCATTCACAAAATCAAGAACAGTCCCACCCCCACAGTAAGCTGGCAGGTCCTATTGGCCAACCCAGAGGTCCAGATTTCCTCTCCACTGGGGATTTCCTCTGCCCACCCCCATTGCAAATAATTATTCTCCCTAATTAATCTAGGGAGGACTAGTTCGCTCTATGCAGATACTGAATAGCAAAACTCCTTTCCATTTTGCCGTTCAGCTCTGCCTTTTAGGCCCGTTGAGGTTTCCCCTCTTTTCACCCTGCGCGATCTCCTAAAAGCATTAAATTGGATAAAAAATAGTCAGCGGGGGGAGAAGGAGGGGAATCTCCATCTTGGGCAGCCCAGATACAATCCTGAGAAAGCCGCTGAGGATTTCAGTTCCTGGGCTAGAGGGAGGATCCAGCTGAAACTCGGCAGGAAAGGTCAGTCTCCGGATCGAAAGCTGTCAAGAAGGATCACATCCACCTATTAAAAGGAGATATCTAAAATTTCTCAGAGGAGGAAACCATGGTAAGTGTTGTTTCCTTGGGAACAGGAGGATGGTTGTATTTGGAAACAATTTCATTTTGTTGAGATGCATCACCTGCGTCAAGAGATCTCCTGAGCTCCAGCGTAGGCGTAGCTGGAAATGACCCCAATGAAACTTCTATGGAAGTTTTCTCCACCGAGGTGATGCGACAGCCATCTTCTGATATCTCAAGGGCTGTCACATGGAAGATGAAGCAAGCTTGTTTTCTGCTGTTCCAGAGGGGAGAACCCAAACCAACGGATTCAAAATCCCAGTCATGGGTTTCAGCCCCACATTGGGTGAAAGAATCCTGCATTGCAGGGGGTTGGACTAGATGACCCCCGCGCCCCTTTCCAACCCTACAGTGCTCTACCAGCCACACTGGCTCCCGGTGGAGTACAGGGTCAGGTTTAAGGTGTTGGTTTTAATCCTTAAAGCCCTATACGGCCAAGGACCCTTGTGCCTACAGGACTGCCTCTCCTGGTATGCCCCGCGGAGGACCTTATGGTCCGCAAATATTGGCAGTCCCGGGCCTCAAGGAGGTTAAACTGGCCTCAACCAGAGCCAAGGCCTTTTCGGCTTTGGCCCCAGCCTGGTGGAATGCCCTATCACAGGAAACCAGGCCCTGCGGGACTTGACATCCTTCCGCAGGGCCTGCAAGATGGAGCTGTTCCACCTGGCCTTCCGTCTGAGCCCAGCTGGACCTCCCTTTATGGGACCCTCTAAGTTACCTCTTTTGCCCTTTTATCAGCTCATGTGGGACCAACATGGATAGCTGGCCCTCATGAATACTTGAGGTTCCCGACCCCATGGTTGTAAATCGTGGGCAGTCATTTAATTTTATCCTGATTCTAATTTTTAAGCTGTATTTTAATCAATTGTTTGATGTTAGCCGCCCTGAGCCCAGTCTTGGCTGGGAATGGCAGGGTATAAATAAAAATTTACTTACTTACTTAAAGGTAAAGGTAAAGGGACCCCCGACCATTAAGTCCAGTCGTGGACGACTCTGGGGTTGCGGCGCTCATCTCGCTTTACTGGCTGAGGGAGCCAGCGTACAGCTTCCGGGTCATGTGGCCAGCATGACTGAGCCGCTTCTGGCAAACACCGAAATGCCGTTTACCTTCCCGCCAGAGCGGTACCTATTTATCTATTTGCACTTGACGTGCTTTTGAACTGCTAGGTGGGCAGGAGCAGGGACTGAGCAACGGGAGCTCACCCCATTGCAGGGATTCGAACCGCCGACCTTCCGATCGACAAGCCCTAGGCTCAGTGGTTTAGGCCACAGCGGAACAAATGAAACACATACCAGGCCTAGAGGATAAGAGACAGAACCATTTTATTCCAAGAGACTCTGTCCAGAACCCTTCCCAAGATGGCAGCTGGCCATGGATCAAAGCGTCCCATCTCCCACTCTTCATCAGATTGGCACACGGAATTATGGGAACTGCCCTCTCCTTGCCACAATCTCCAGCTACGGACACCATCCCACATAACAGGAAGGCTATGCAGTTCACAGGCTGGCAAACCGAACAACTCGCAAGCGCTGGTTCTAGGTTCCCTCGTCCTTTCGGATCAATGGAAGCAGTTCATTTGTGAGAGCGTGGCGCCTGTCACGCCAGCGAAAATGTGTGGGCGCCTGGCTGGGCCCTTGCTCATAGTCAAAGCAAGGGCTCAGCTCAAAGGCCAAGGCCGATTTCACCAGCCCAACACCGCCAGCTTTCTCCGGGCCCGGGTGGTAGAGGCGCCCATTCTCGGGCAGCATCAGCAGCTTCTCGGGCTGGAAGGGCACCGCCAGCTTGTCCGCTCCGCCGCAGTAAGACAACAGCTCCTCGCCCGACGCTCCCTGCAGGAGGTGGGTGAAGACGATCGGCTGGTCGTCACATCGGACAAAGTTCTGCTCGCGGCCGCAGGGAGAGAGGTAGGGGAAGGCGGCTTCGTAGCGCCCGCTCTGGTTCAGCTTGAGCTGCTTGAAGAAGAAGACCAGGAACTGCTTGTCTGCAAGAGGGAGAGAAAGCAAGAGGGCCGGTCGATGCGTTCCCAATCTCCTACCAAAACACAAGTGATGGGTTGAGCAAAGAGGACTTGCCTTTTTATTGGAGGGTAGGGAGAAAAGCGTGGGGAGGCATGGGGCCCCCGGTGGCTAAGTGACTGGCTTCTCATAAATTATGTCATTCTCCTGAAACTCAAGATGAACCTGCAGGGAGGGAGAGTTTCGGAGCACCAGAAATGCTGGACAGCAGCAGTCAGGTTTATATGAGTTTCGCCAGGGGCAAGGGTCAGGCTGGGGAGGGTGGACAAAATAAGCAGCATTTCCAAGAGCCAAGACTTGGTAACTGAGGCCGGTGGCTCTCCAGGAAGGGTCACTAACTGGACAGAAACTGCTGCTTACAGAGATTTCAGGACAGATAAAAGAAAGACCTTCTTCGTGGAGCCCAAGGAGGCAGGAATGGCTGCCAACTTGGATTGCTTGAAAGGAGAACGAGACAAATTCATGGAGGAGGGGAGGGCTATTGATGGCTACTAGACAGGAAGAGGCAGAAATGCTTCTGAATCCCAGGTCCTGGAAGCCACAGGAGGGGAGAGGGCTCTTGTATTCAAATCCTGCTTGCTGGTTTCTCGCCGACTTCTGGTTGGCCACTGTGAGAACAGGATGCTGGACTAGATGGGCCACTGGCCTGATCCAGCAGACTCGTCTTACATTCTTATTCTTTACCTGGAGATGTTAGGATAGCTTTCCCCAGCCTGGGGCTCTCAAGACGCTTTGGACTTCAACACCCACCTTCCCTGATCATTGGCCATACTGGCTGGGGCTGATGGGAGTTGGAGTCCAGGCTGAGGAAGGCCGAGGCAAGAGCTGAATCTCGCATCTTCCTCCTGGGCTGTGCAACTGAGGTGTGCCAGAGATGTTATGGTGCCGCTGCCCCCATGACGCCCCCAGCCCCTTCAGATCCTGGTCCCTGCACTTCCCCTGTGCTGCTGCCTGCCATGCCACTGCAACTGTACTACCCTCAACTGTGGCTGCGCCCACATTTCCGCCACAATGCAGCTGCAGCAGCAGGGGCTACAGCAACGGGGCAGTGTTGGTTGTGCAGACGAAGCTGAAGTGGAGCTGGCAGCAGCAGGATGGTGGGAGGGCAGAGTGGGAAGGGGCCAGGGCCAGATTAAGACCTTTGGAGGTCCTAAGCTTTTGGTGCCCCCCATATATATCTCATAAACCATAAAATAAAATTTTACTTTTTGAAACGAAACAGAACCTACAGCAAGATGGGAAATGATTTTATTTTTGTATACTTCCACTTTATATTTGAGATTACACACACACACACACACACACACACACTTTTCTAATTGCAAGGTTTTTTATCAGATCCTCAAATCTAATCTTACATAACATATCCGCTTCTATGCTTAGTAGAGATAAGGCATCCAGCCTGCCTTGTTGCAGAGTTGCTCTGCTGTGATTTTTAATATACTTCAACTGAGAAAAGGAATGCTCAGTTGAGCAATTTGTGGTAATTCATGTTAAAAACCTGGCAGTGGGAAATTTCTGTGGTGCCTGCCCTTCCCTTGATGCCCAGAGCACGTGCTTAATCATTCATCCAGCCACAGAGGAGGTCGATCCACCACCTGAAGCAAGTGGCTTCCCTTTGCCTAATGCACGGGCTGACCCAGGCCGGGGACAAACATCCCTTGAAATAGACAGAATGAAGTATTCTCAGCTGTGCTACCAGCTCTGAGTTCCTTGAGGAAGAGAAAGCAGGCAAGGCCAGCCTGCAGCTCAGAAGAAGGCAATCTGAACCATGCTCTATTTGGCTCCCTCCAAATGGAACAAAACTAACACAACCATTTTGCAGGATCCCTTCATTCACAAACCCATCTGTTCTCCAATTAAGTTTTGTGTGTTTTGCCTTTAGGGATCTGAGAGACTGAAAGCACCTCCTTCCTAAAGAGATGTCACAAGGAAATAAACAACTATCGGACTTTCAGAAGGTGTCTGAAGGCAGCCCTGTATAGGGAAGTTTTTAATGTGTGATGTTTTAGAGTGGTTTTATAATTTGCTGGAAGCTGCCCAGAATGGCTGGGGCAACCCAGTCAGATGGGTGGCATATAAATGATAAATTATCATCATCATCATCATCATCATGCGTGTGGTTTGTATTTGGAAGACAGACAGCCACATTCATTTAAGGAGTTTGGGAACTTGCGGAAACTATGCCAGAAAAGTCTAGGCCAGCCTCCCTGAACTATGTGCCATTCAGATGTTTTGGGCTAGAATCCCACCGGTCCCTGCGCTGGCTGGGGCTGTTGGCCATTGCAGTGCAAATCATCGGAAGGGCACCAGGTTGGCCGAGGCTAGCAGGCACGATTCGTGAAGCGAACCTCAAGCAGCAGCTCTTGCCCCAGGAACGCAAGCAGAACGCGACTTAATCAAAACAAGCACGTAAGCCAAACACCTTGGCGATCGGCTTCGTTTATTTTGAGCTCAGAAGGCCGTTTCTTTGCTGTGCGTTTCCTTGGCAAGCCATTTGGATGTTCTGCTTCTCTTTGGCATCCAGCCCAAACAACTGTGACCCGGAGGCAGCGGACCCAGCGGCATTTACAAGCGTGAGCCACGGAACACAGGCAGGTGGGAAGAGTCGTAAAGCCGAGTTATTAATAGCTCAGGTGCAGCCACATAATTGGCGGAAGGGAATTAAGATGCAAACAGGCACACGCCGTGCGTGTTTTGTTTGTTTCGCTGGGAGCTACTCTGGAAACGAGGCGGTTGAGGGGGGGAAGAGAGAGTCCAAACTGGAGGCGGTGGGGAGGAAGGATGCGGCCCGCGCAAGCCCGAACCCGAGCTCGTCACGTTATGTGACGGTGCAAAATCCCACACGGATTCGGCAGGGACGTTTTGCAAGCAGGAAAGGAGATTCCTGCCCCCGGATCAGAAGAGAAACCTTTGGAGGGGGTTGAAATAGCAACCGAGGAATTTCGTTGTTTCCCGCAAGGGGACAATGACAATAAAGAATTTGTTCTGTTCTAAACCCAGGCGACTGTGTGCTAGCTGGAAGCACAGCCCTGGATCCCACTTTCTATGATTTTTAATGACACGAGGAAGGTGAGGATTGAGACTTTAAGAAAAGCAGTGCCTAGAGGAGAGCGCACAGAGGAATGGCAAATCTTAACCGGGTGCTCTTGAAACCTTTTTTAGCTCCACTCCTCTCCCGCTGGGTCACTGCTGTCCTGGGACATGTCACTTTTGAAGAGGAACGATGTGCAGCAGGAGGCAACCGAGTGCTGCTGACGATGCTCCTGCAGAAGTGGAGACACAGCACAGTGACAGCATCCCTCTGCAGTGCAGATCGCGGGGGGGGGGGCTCTGCCTCTGACCTGCATCCGACCCCCAGGCAAGAGGCAAACTGCAGGAGTCGGGGGGGGGCACACCAGCTTGCAGGCACTTTCATTCTCTTTCTCCTCCCCTTTTTAAAAAAATGAACTCTTGATTGCTCACAGTTACAGCTGGTGAATTGGAAGATGAAACCGGGGGTGGGGGTGGGGGGAGTGGGCAGCCCACCCAAAGACAAGAGGAAGGCTGGGGGGGGGATGCGGGCTCATTCAGCAAGAACTATTGCAATTCCTGGTTTAGTTTTAAATGTAGGTTTGCATACACCATCTCCACTTTCTCACACATTTCTACCAATCCCTCCAAGCTTCCGATATACATTGAACCCCGATGTTCTCCCAAGGAAGGTCGATCCTGGCATAGGTTGATGCCACCCAAGGGCCAGCAGCTTCTGAGGTCCTCCTGGGGAACTATGATTCTATGAATACTGTGTCCAGTTCTGGGCACCACAGTTCAAGAAGGATACTGACAAGCTGGAACGTGTCCAGAGGAGGGCAACCAAAATGGTCAAAGGCCTGGAAACGATGCCTTATGAGGAACGGCTTAGGGAGCTGGGTATGTTTAGCCTGGAGAAGAGAAGGTTAAGGGGTGATATGATAGCCATGTTCAAATATATAAAAGGATGTCATATAGAGGAGGGAGAAAGGTTGTTTTCTGCTGCTCCAGAGAAGCGGACACGGGGCAATGGATTCAAACTACAAGAAAGAAGATTCCACCTAAACATTAGGAAGAACTTCCTGACAGTAAGAGCTGTTCGGACAGTGGAATTTGCTGCCAAGGAGTGTGGTGGAGTCTCCTTCTTTGGAGGTCTTGAAGCGGAGGCTTGACAGCCATCTGTCAGGAATGCTTTGATGGTGTTTCCTGCTTGGCAGGGGGTTGGACTGGATGGCCCTGGTGGTCTCTTCCAACTCTATGATTCTATGTTTCTAACTGGACACTCACCTGGAAATCCTAGGATGTGCATAGAAGATACTTCCTGGCACCCAAGTGACCCACATTAGGAAATGACGGGCCATTTCTCAAAGCAAAAACGCTTTCCTTGCCACCCCATTGGTTTCTATGCTGTTTCTTTTTTTTTTGTAAAGCAAGAAGATTTGAGTGTACAGTATTATCAATTTAGGATGGGATGGAAGCTTCAGAGGATATGAAGGACTTGCCCACAAATTTACTGACAGCTGCCCGAATTATGATAGCCAGGAAGTGGAAGGGGCAAGCAGAATATAAAATGGAAGAATTGTATAAAGGGGTGTGGGATATACAGTAGCTATTAATGATAAGTTAACATGTGCCATTAAGGTAAGACGGGGAATATGCAGGAGAAATTATTTTGAGGAGATATGGAAGGTGTTTGTAGTGTTAAAACGGAAAGGGGTGAAACCACGGCAAGAGGTGTTGAAATTTTGGGAGGCTGGATAGCTACAATGGAATGGTCTTGGTGGTGGGGTACAGATTTTTATTCTTATTTATTTATGATTATTACTTTGTCAAAATAAAAATAAAAAAGGTTTGAGTGGAAGTATTAATTTTAAAAAAAACAAATAAATTCTATCATACGCCTATCCAGTTAGGTCTTCCATCTGATAAGGTTCTTTTCCTCTACGACTGATGTAGGGTGTGACTAACCAAGGGACGGAAGGAAAGGAACACAGAAAGCTGCCTTATAGCAAACGTTACACCGGCATATCTAGCCCAGTGCTGTCGACACTGACTGGCAGCAGCCCTCCCAGCTCTACCTGGAGATGACGGGGTTTGAACCCGGCACTTTTTGCATGCAACACAGACACTCAACTACTGAGCTACAGTTGCATGGTAACCCATGGAACTGGTGGGATCGCACCAGGCTGCAGGCTGCTGACTGATGCGCTCAACCAATGCGCAATGGAACTTAGCCCCAGGGAGAAGAATGCGCGGGGGAAATGGGGGGGCAGAGGTAGTTGCAAGCCTAGATCCTATTTGCCAGCTGATGGGGGGGGGAGGAATATCACTGGACCTTATTGTCCCCAAAGGCCTCATTTAGCTGGAGATTTGTGACAGCAAAGGTTGACTACCGTGAACGATTATGGGACGGTTCTGGATTAGCAAAAGCCTGCATGGGGTCAAGGCATATTGTAAGGTTTGGCAGAGGAACATCTGGCGCCCAGCTCTGAGGACAGGGAGAAGAACGGGGCTGGCAGCAGACCATCCTGCAACCAGGGTGCTCTCCCTCAAACCCCACCCTAGATGTGGAGCAATCTCACAAGCCTCATTTGCCCCCAGGGGTGGAGCACCACTTGACTGCCTTGGCCTCGCAATGCCTGGTGGCGAGCCGGCCTGGGTTTTTAATACCGATTAAAGATTATGCCGGCAGGTCTTAACACAGGAACACTGGAGGGGATGAGTGCAGTTCCGGAGAAGATAAGAAGTATCCAAGCGGGGATTTTCAGGATCATGCAATGGCTTAGCAGAGGATCCTCTAATTCTCACCAGGAGATCTCACTTACACCACCACCGTTGACTATTCGGGGGGGGGGGGGAACCATCTGCTCAGGAGCACCTGCCAGAGCTTGCATAACCTGCGTGGAAAAGTTTTTCCCCCCACCAGGAACAAAAGTCACAGGCTAAAGCGTTCTTCAACTCACATAACCGCTCCCTCCTTGCAATTTGCTGTCAAACGGAAGCTGAACCTCAGACCAGCCCACGACACTCTTCATGCAGCAAGTGCGTACTTGGATGCGTTTAAAAGGTGGTTAGACGCACTCCTGGAGGAACTGACAGCTCCTCGGCCCCATTGGCACTCAACGAAGATATGCCCAAGGGCTGGGAGGTCACGGGAGGTGTTGGGGGACTGGAAAGAACCTGCTGGCAGTCTAGATTCTGCCAGGCGCTGTCAGCTGGTGTGCTAGAGCAACGTTAATGTGCTAGAGCAGGCATGTCCAAAGTCCATTTTGAGGGCCTAATCCAGCCCGCCGGTTGGTTCAATTCGGCCCCTGTGGCAGTTTATTTCCTGGGGTAAAATCCTTTTAAAAACCTCAAAAACTTCAACCCTAAAAAAGCTCAAAACTTCAATCCTAAATCCTAAAAAAACCTCAATAACTTCAACCCTAAAAAAGCTCAAAACTTCAATCCTAAATCCTAAAAAGAGCTCAATAACTTCAATCCTAAAAAAATAAATAAATTGGTCAGCCCTTATGGCCCTTCACTTCATCAAATCTGGCCCTCTGTGCTAGAGCAACGTTAACAACCAATGAAGGCTGCTCTGTTTGGATGAATGGGGCGCTGCCCCACCAATCTCAACCTGACAGATGCCTGCCTTCTTAAAATCAAAGAACTGCAGAGCTGGAAGGGACTCTGAGGGTCATCTAGTCCAGCCCCCTGCAATGCCGGAAGCACGGAATCCCTGACAGGTGGCCATCCAACCTCTGTTTAAAAAACTCCAACAAAGGAGAGCCCCCCACCTTCCAAGGGAATCCAATCTTCCTTACAACCAGTCCGGGGTGTGTGTGTGTCCTGCATGTCAGTTTCCTCATCCTCCTCAATTGCCCCCTATAATCCTCAGCAGGGAGGAGGATTGGGGCAAAACTAGAGCCAGTTGGCTCTGCCTGTCTCTGGTTCCACCTCCCGTAGGGCTCCCTGTCTTCTGCCTCACCAGTCCCTAATTGGCACCAGGCAGCCACTGCTGTCAATGATGACTTGAAAGAGTCAAGCCCGCCATTTGAAGTTTGTTTCTGCTACCATGACCCTGCCCAGCTGACTCAAGGAGGGATGGCTGCCTTCATGCATGGAGGGAGCCATGCAGACTGCGACGGAGCCATACAGACAGTGCCGGGATCCTCTGCTCGTGGCTGCAGCCATGAACGGAGGATCCTCCACATGCGGCTGCGGCAATGCGATGGCTGCTCGCGCCGCCGTGGGGTGCCTTCTTGTCACCCACCCCCCAGACATAGCACCCAGGTTGCGCCGCCCCCCCCATTGCGACGCCACTGGACGGAGCAGGTGGACATTACCTTTGAAACACGTGATGAAGTTCTTGACTTTGGCATCGTCCAGGAAAAGCTGTGCAGGGTTACCGGAGGAGGGATTGGGAGGAGAAGAAAGAAACAGGATGATGAGCAGACAACCCATCTACAGCCTAGTAAAATGTAACTATTCAAGGCAGGCGGGGGGCGGGGAGGGCTGTATGGGTTTAGCTGAAGGACCAGAGAGCTCCATGGCTCAAGGAGGAACCAAAGACTCTCAGCTTGAGTCACACAGTCAAGCTGATGATACATGCTGAGTACAGCAACATTCTCAATTGGCTTCACCTCGCACTTCACTTGCAACCTGAGCCATGTTTTGCCATCACTGAGCTGTCCAAAAATGGACTGAAGACGGTTGCAGCAGATGTGGGCTTCTTCTGAAACAGTCAGCATGGCAAGATCCGTACAGATCCACGCAATCTTAGTGGCTGGAACTGGTTCTGAGACTACAGCCCTCAGCACATTTAGTAGGAAAGTATTCCCACCTAACTCAAAACACGTTTGGGGTGGGATTGTTACGAGCAGGGCTTTTTTTCAGCCAGAACTCGCTGGAACTCAGTTCCAGCACCTCTCAGATGGGTGCCATCACTATTACAGTGGTACCTTGGTTGTCGAATGGCTTGGCTCCCGAACAAATCAGCTCCCGAATGCCACAAACCTGGAAGTAAGTGTTCCGGTTAGCAATTTTTTTTTTGGAAGCCGAACATCCAACATGGCTTCCGATTGAGTGCAGGAAGCTCCTGCGGCCAATCGGAAGCTGTGCTTTGGTTTTCGAATGGTTCCGAGTCAAACGGACTCCCAGAACGGATTAAGTTCGACAACCAAGGTACCACTGTATAAGAGAACCAGGGAGGTGTTCATGGCAAGTTCTGGCACCTCTTTTTCTAGAAAAATAGCCCAGAATACGAGCCACACACTGGGACCGTCAAGAGACCCAGATCCACACACTTCACAGTTTGCCCAGCACCACATTTCTGTTCTCCCTCTGCTTCATTGTCAACTTGTAATTTGCTGAACAAACCCCAATTAAGGCAAACCACGGCTTAGCATTATGAGAGAACTGGGTCACTGGATGCCGTGAAGAGACAAAGGGCTTCAAAACAGCTCAGCCAACACCACTCCTGCCCCTTAACTTGGATTCCACCATATTATCTAAAGCACGGTAATATCAGGCTCTGGATAGACACTGAGCAAAGGTTAAGGGAGAACCAGCTTCCTAAAGGGATATTCACTGACTGGTGAATGCCAACAATGGAGCCGTTTGCAACTCAGAGCTCCCACATTCTTGAGGACTGCTAATTTCCAGATCAGTCCAGAGCACCAGGGCGGCCACGAACTCCTCTTTTAACACTAATTACAACTCCTAATCTCCTCCATAATGATTCATTCAGCACTAATTCGATACACCATTAATGCAGTGGAGGCGACTACGTGAATCGGCAGTTAACGCTAATGGATTAAAGAGAGGCCCAAACAGCCCCAAGGCTTGGAGCAATGCCAAGTGGCACTTCCCAGGAACACCATGCATCTGCCACTCAACCGGCACAGATCTGCGCTAGAGGTGGCTATTAACACTGGGCTCCCGGAAAAAGGAGAGCCCCGCACCACAGCTGGGCGATATCTGGCTTTCAACATTGCGGTATTTCATCGGCTAAACATCAAGATACACCACGATGCCTGAAATAAGGATGGAACTATGCAGATGTGAACAGTAGGGCTGGGCGATATCTGGTTTGCAACACTGTGATAATTCCATCAGCTAAACATGATGATATACTGACATATCACAATGTCTGAAATAAGGACGGAGCTATGTAGAAGACTGATTGCCGAAGAATTGATGCTTTTGAATTATGGTGCTGGAGGAGACTTTTGAGAGTCCCATGGACTGCAAAAAGATCAAACTTATCCATCCTTAAAGAAATCAGCCCTGAGTGCTCACTGGAAGGACAGATCCTGAAGTTGAGGCTCCAGTACTTTGGCCACCTCATGAGAAGAGAAGACTCCCTGGAAAAGACCCTGATGTTGGGAAAGATGGAGGGCACAAGGAGAAGGGGACGACAGAGGATGAGATGGTTGGACAGTGTTCTCGAAGCGACTGGCATGAGTTTGGCCAAACTGCAGGAGGCAGTGGAGGATAGGCGTGCCTGGCATGCTTTGCTCCATGGGGTCACAAAGAGTCGGACACGACTAAACGACTGAACAACAACAATGTAGAGGCAGTGGCTGGCTTCACATTTTTTCCTGCATCGTGATTTTTGCTTGGCACACACAAGCATCATGGTTTGCAATATATTGCCAGGTCAAATGTTTTGAAAACGTTAACACGATATGGACTTCAAACCAGTTTTGGATGATATATCAATATATTGGCCAGCACTACCCCTCACCATGGAAGAGATGAGCTTGGCTACCTTGGGTCCTTAGTAGCTAAAGCAACAAGGAAGCATAAATTAATATTTGTCCTTGGAGAAGAATAGACCATGCAATTAAACTAGTTACCCATGAGAACAGGAAAGGCTAGCATTGCCAGGCCAAGCCATTTGGGTATCAGAAGCAGAGTCCAAATGCCCTCTCCTCACTAAGGCAAACATTTTAAAGAGCCTTTTTTCACACCATTCGGACACAAATGGCTCCCTTCCTCCATCCCTGAGTGTTCCCCAGGTTCAGGAGCAGCCCTGCAGCTCTGGATGTTCTCTGCCTCTCCTGCAAGCATATAAGGATGGCTGGGCAGGAGACACATTCATCTGGCCAACAAGGCACAAAACGCTACAATGTCCTAGTTTGCAAGCTTTAATGCAGTCTTCTCCAACCTGGAGCTCTCCAAATCTTTCGGACTCCAACTCTCATCAGTCAGGACATGAAGCCCGAAACACTGGGGAGCAGGCACCAGTTTGGTGAAGGCTGCCTTACTGAAATGAAGGAGGATCTATGTATGCTTTTGCATGGCTCTTTGTCATTCCAGTCGAGCTTTTCTCCATTTGAGACAGGCCTCTGGTTCATCTAGGTCAGTGGTGGCAAACCTATGGCACACGTGCCAAAGAGGGCACTCAGAGCCCTCTCTGTGGGCAGGTGCGTCGTCGCCCCAGCAGGGCCATAGCTTCCGTGCTGGGCGTGGGGGAGGAGGAGGAGAGGAGGGCTCGTGTGCACCGCCCAATGCCTGTAGCACCAGGGCCTGGTGAGCGAGACAGGGGCTGAGCAGGCATTGACTTTTAATGCGCCAGGGCCTCCTGCCAGCCTGTTTTTCCTACTCAGGAGTAAGCTGCCTTGAGTTCAGCAGGGCTTAACTCCTAGGTCAGTAAGCATATAAAGACGGCAACCTAATAAGGGGCTGCTGGGTTTACATGTTCGCTGGGCTTTCCTGCAGAAGCCAACAAGAGAAATTCATTCCGTGGAGGTGGCGATCAAACGGCAGCCGAAAAAACGGCAAAATATAGTAATAATAGTAGTAGTAGTAATAATAATACCCTGCCCATCTGGCTGGGTATATCTATCTATCTATCTATCTATATGCGCACATAGACAATCATTATTATCTCATATTAAAAATTGGGAGAGGGTGGTTCTTAGTACAGTCCTCCAGTGTACACTAGTGGCCAAAATTGTGGAACCTGCTGAAAAAAATGTACCGGTATTTCCGAGGTTTGATGGCTCATAACACCACTTTGTTTTGGAGTAATACAGTACCAGTGCTTTCTTCCTGTGGGGAAGCAGGGGGACGCATACCCCTAAACATTTTGTGAATTTAACGGGAAAAGAAATTCACTGTATTTATTTCCCCCGATTTGAATTGTATTTATTTTTCCCTGATGGTGATTTTCTTGAGCCAAAATGAGAGTACCCCTTTTTTAAGAAAAAAAGTACTGAGTTATACCATAAAATTATATATCAATGGAAAGATAATGTAATGCAATAACTTTTATGAAGGATTATTTATTACAACACCAGTCATAAGGAAAAAATGTGAAACACACAGAAAAAATGAGATATACAGGTTACATTGCCATGTTGGCACTTTGCGATAAATAAGTGGGTTTTGGGTTGCAGTTTGGGCACTCTAAAAGGTTCACCATCACTGATCTAGGTGTTTGAGCCCCTCACCCAACGCTATCCTAAAATCTCTTAGCTGGAGATGTCAGGGTTTGAACCTGAAACCTTCTGCATACAAATATGTGCTTAACCACTGAGTAATTCTCCCTCCCTCCTGGGGAAGCTTTAGTTTGGTTACCGCACCTGTACATTTTCATTGAATTGAACTGTAGTGTTGGAAATGACCCTGAGCGTCATCTAATCCAACCCCTTGCACTGCAATTAAAAGAACTGTGAGATAACGAACTGCATTTATTTAGGATTTTAAGCCATGTCTAGTAACAAGTTAGGAGTGCTGCCCTTTTAATTAGATTGGTAGCAGCCACAAGACCCCTCAAAAGAGCAAGTTAATAATGTGTTAACAGAACAGCCACTTTAATAGGAAGTTTCTGCTTTCTTAGGTTGCAACCCAGAATTTAATTCCCTTTAGGATGAGACAAGGGGCAACTGCATTAGTGATTTAGTACTATACTTGGATACACAACAGGGAGTGTAAACTTGTTCAAAGGGCTGCATTTCCCTGCAGAACAGCCTTCCAGAGTCCTTATGCCAGTGGTTTGAGAAGCCAAAACAAAAGTAAAGGTAAAGGGACCCCTGACCGTTAGGTCCAGTTGTGGATGACTCTGGGGTTGCGGCGCTCATCTCGCTTTACTGGCCGAGGGAGCCGGCGTACAGCTTCTGGGTCATGTGGCCAGCATGACTAAGCCGCTTCTGGCGAACCAGAGCAGCACACCAAAATGCCGTTTACCTTCCCGCCAGAGCGGTACCTATTTATCTACTTGCACTTCGTGCTTTTGAACTGCTAGGTTGGCAGGAGCAGGGACCGAGCAACGGGAGCTCACCCCGTTGCGGGGATTCGAACCACCGACCTTCTGATCGGGAAGCCCTAGGCTCTGTGGTTTAACCCACAGCGCCACCCGCGTCCCCAAAACAAAAGTAGGTAGGGCGAAAATGAGTAGGGCCAGAGCAGAATTCGCATGGAGCAGGGAATTAATAAATTATGCACTGAGTGAAAAATAACTTTCTTCTTACCAAATCATCTTGCCAATTTGGGTAACCCCAAGTTCTAGGGCTATGGGAGAGGCAGAAATACTTATCTCCACAAACTCTTGTATCGACAACCCTGAACGATTTAGCATCACCAGGAAACTTGGCCACCTGACTGCTCAGCCCCAACTACAAATCATTCATGAACAAGTGAAAAAGCACAGTGTTGGATTGGGACCTGGGAGATCAGAGTGATATGCAGGTCACTCCATGCGACCTAGGGGCGTGGGAGTAGCCAGGATTTTTGTTTTGTTAAGTATTTTTATTGATGCACCCCTGTCCCACCTTTGGCTACGCCCATACCTTGGGGGCTGGTCAGTACCTCTCACCCTAGCCTACACCATAGGGCTGTTGAGAGGGTTAAATGAGGAGAGGGGAATGAAAACCTTATATGCCCCCCATGAGGTCCTTGGAGATAAAGGTGGGAAGTATACCTGAAGGAGCGCCCCCACCCCCATCGTCCATCCTGGACACTGAGGTCCAGCTCTGAGGGCCTTCTGGCAGTTCCCTCCCTGCAAGAAAGGAGGTTACAAACAACCAGGCAGAGGGCCTTTTCGGTAGTGGCACCTGCCCTCTCCCATCAGATGTAAAATAAATAAACAGCTATATGACATTTAGAAGACATCTGAAGGCAGCCCTGTTTAGGGAAGTTTTTAATGACTGATGTTTCAATGTATTTTTTATCTTTTGTTGGAAGTTTCCCAGCCAGATGGGTGGGGTAGAATAGAAATAATAAATTTATTATTATTATTATTATTATTATTATTATTATTATTATTATTAAATAAGTGCAATCAAATAAATAAACACACACACACACACCGATTCCTGGGAGACCTCCCTTCCTATACCGCTCCATTGCCATCCTTTTACATATATACGAAATAACGGGCCCCGACCGTCCTGTCGGGCTTGCTGGGCCGTGATAAGCCACAGCACCCTTCTAGGGGGCAGCCCCAAAACCTTCCTCTCCCTGCCCCTACCCCACCCCATACCTGTCCCTGGTGGTCGATGTAATAAAAGTACTCTCGGGTGCGGGGCGTGGGGCTCTGGCCCTGCTGGTAGGCGGGCCGGTCGGGTCCGCGGCGGATCCCCAGCCTCAGCAGGAAACGAAGCCCGCCACGCAGCAGCCGCATCCCTGTTTCGGTACCAGACGAAAACAGCGAGCGGGCCCCGGCTGCGACCGAGGCCTAGTCTAACCGGAAGTGCAACGGGGGACCGGCGCAGCAACGGACCTGTCTCCCCCCAGGCTCCGGATACGCGTAGAAACGTTCCGCTCACTGCATTGGCTGGGCGCCGAGTCTAATCCTTCTCCGGCTGCAACCGCTTTCCCTTGCTGCTGTATCCCTTTGCCGGGTGGCTGGGCTGTGGGAACCACCGCTTGAGGCTTCGTTTGGCTGCTGGCTGGGCTTTCTGCCTTTGGCTCGGAGGGGCTCGGAACGTACCTGAGCTCGGAATCGGATGGATACTAACACCGACGGCCCACTCACCCTTGCCGGGGATAAGGTCTGTCTGAGTACAATGGCGGGCGGCGATCTCGTGGGGGGGGGTGTGCTTTTGGGTTTGTTTTGGAGGCTCCTTCGATTGACTGTTATGGGGGAAAGGAAAGGAGCTGGTTGACTGAAATGGCGGGCGGCGATCTCGTGGCGAGGGGGGGGGAGGCTGCCACCGCCTCTTTTGTGTGTGTGTGTGTCTAGTTAATGCAAGCTGAGGGGGTTTTTGAACACTGGACGCCGTTTTGTTGCGCAAAGCCAGGTCAGGGAGACATCTTAAGTTGAGGCTGCATAGGCCTTGTGGTGCATGTGATTCTGATTCTATTCAGTTGAACCTCTGGTTACAAAGTTGACATTTTTTTCAGCAATGCCCCCCTAGTGAGCCTTCTTTTGTTCACTTCTTTTTATTTCGAGGCAGTGCACAACCTATGTTTGTGGAACTGCAAACCTTTCCAGTCATGTGTTACGTTACTTCAGTCAAACCCCACCTATGAATGTGGAGGAGGGAGGCTTGCTACAGTGGCTACTCTGATGCATGTGTGGCTACTCTGATGTGTTGCTTTTCTTCTTTTTCAAACAAAGAAAGAGATGGATGGAGGTGGAGAAGACATTCCTTCGAAAAAAGCAAAGAAGTTGTGCAAGTATCTTGAGAAATGGGAAAGCGAATTTAGCTTCGTGAAGAAGAGCAGAGTGGGGCATGGTTATGCATTCTGCACAATTTGCAGTTGCGATTTTAGTGTCTACCACAGGGGAAGGACCGATGTCACTCAGCATAAAAAATCGGCCAAGCACAAGCGCAGGCTAGAGGCACAGAAACATGCCCCGACGATGTCCGCATTTGTGACTAGGAATACCACAGAGGCTGACCAGGTCTTAAATGCAGAGGTTAAAATGGCCATGCTGTGTGCCAAAAACAACATTTCTTTCACCTTCTGCGACGACTTCAACAAGTGTGTAGCTGACATGTTCCCGGACTCTGCCATTGCACGAAAATATTCTGCGGGGAAAACCAAAACTACTCAAATCATAGAAGGTAAGTTGATTCAAATTAAGAAAACAATGGTGCCTGAACTGAAGTACCACTGTAATATTGTCAGCTTATTGTTAGCTAACGTTACTGTGCTCTTACTCAACAGGTGCCATAGCAGCAGAGCTGGATGAAGAGTTGGCCGAAACATGCCGATCTCAGCCCTTTTCATTGATGTGTGACGAATCAAACAGCAGAAAAGCAGACAAAGAATTCGTCATCTGACCCATGTCAGTGCCGGATTTACATACAGTATAAGCTAAACAAGCTATAGCTTAGGACCCCGCTCTTGGGGCCCCCAAAAAAATTTAAAGGAAAAAAAAACCTGGATGTACATTTCCAAAATATAAGATAAAAAACAAATAAAATAAAACCTACATACAGCAACAGTGTTTTGTGTTGTGTAGGCTCCTATGATGTAAGTCATGGGCCCCACCTGCTAGCCTGCTCCCTAAAATATCACTGGTTTGCTCCTTTCTATATATAGGGTGCCTACAATTCTGCATGGACTGATTGCATGGCAACATGTGCAAATGGCTCTAGATACCTATTAGGTCCATAATCATATAGCTTATATTCAACACAAAAAACAGCGGCAATTTGTTGTTGACAATGGACAGCTGGACATATAAAGGGGCCCATTACCTTCAGTAGCTTAGGGCATCATCAAACCTAGATCCGGCCCTGCTCTGACCCATGTTACAGACTCCTGTTCACGTTTCCATAATCCGAACTGGGTTGCCACATTTTCTTTCCTAAACTGCTCCTGTGTCTTTATTGAGGAAGGCTAGAAATGAGGCTCGAGCTTTTCGTGTGTGTTCCTTTTGGCTTTTCAAGGCAGAAGAACCAACGAGAACCATAACATATATATATTGCTTTGTTTAGTCGTGTCCGACTCTTCGTGACCCCATGGACCAGAGCATGCCAGTCACTCCTGTCTTCCACTTCCTCCCACAGTTTGGTCAGACTCATGTTGGTAGCTTCAAGAACACTGTCCAGCCATCTCATCCTCTGTGTCCCCTTCTCCTTGTGCCCTCAATCTTTCCCAACATCAGGGTCTTTTCCAGGGAGTCTTCTCTTCTCATGAGGTGGCCAAAGTCTTGGAGTCTCAGCTTCAGGATCTGTCCTTCCAGTGAGCTGATTTCCTTCAGAATGGATAGGTTGGATCTTTTTGCAGTCCATGGCACTCTCTAGTCTCCTCCAGCACCATAATTCAAAAGCATCAATTTTTCGGCGATCAGCCTTCTTTATGGTCCAGCTCTCACTTCCATACATTACTACTGGGAAAACCATAGCTTTAACTATACGGACCTTTGTCAGGCAAGGTGATGTCTCTGCTTTTTAAGATGCTGTCTAGGTTTGTCATTGCTTTTCTCCCAAGAAGCAGGCGTCTTTTAATTTCGTGACTGCTGTCACCATCTGCAGTGATCATGGAGCCCAAGAAAGTAAAATCTCTCACTGCCTCCATTTCTTCCCCTTCTATTTGCCAGGAGGTGATGGGACCAGTGGCCATGATCTTAGTTTTTTTGATGTTGAGCTTCAGACCATATTTTGCGCTCTCCTCTTTCACCCTCATTAAAAGGTTCTTTAATTCCTCCTCACTTTCTGCCATCAAGGTTTTTTTTTTTTTTTTTTTAGAAGAATTTATTGGCATTTTCATAACAAAACATAAACCCAACCCACACCTACATATATAAAACAAATACAAACATAGCCAGGATTCTTCTTCTTGTTTACATACATGAAAAAAAAAATTCTAGTTTCGAATCTTGACGGTTGACTTCCCCTGCCTTCTCTCCTTCGGTTTTAAATCCAGATTCTACTTTAATAACATCATCTCTTCAAAAAATTAAATTCATTTAAAGAAAGTTCAAATCTAAACAATCATCTTAATCCATAATAGTTAATAACAAATCTTTAAACCTTAACAAATTATTCTTAAATCAGATCTATACTAACTTCTTCTATTCCTTATACTGCTGCTAATAACATAAAATTCAGAATATCCCTTTTCTTATTAAAAAAAAAAGTAAATAAAACTTAATGTCTTAACCCTCCGATTTCAGATTACCAAAACAGACCATTTAAATTTTACACTTAATACTTCACCCTATTCCCCCTCTGTCCATTGTCCATTTCCATCTTTCACCGGAACCAAACCTCCAATTGTCCTCTTTTTTTGTACATCCACAGATCCAGACATATTCCCCAACAGTCCTTGCATCGAGCCTCAGGGTACGCAGTTCTTCTTCTTTCAGCTTCTCCGCTTCAACGTTGCATTCTTCTTTTATTTGTAGAAATCTTAATTCTTTGTCCCTCACTCCCGAGCTCTCACCTCGGGGGCTGGATATAACAAAACTCACCGTCCCGGGGCTGCCACCCCCAAAGGACGTTTCATCTCTCTCCATTCATCCAACATCCCCTTCAGCTCTTTGCCAAAGCTCTCTTCCATGGTGTCGAAAACTTGAAAGGTCTCCTCTGTGGGAAGTAGATTTTTCATCATGTCCCCACTCAAAACCTTCAATTTCTGATTAAGCAGTTCCAGTTTCAAAATAATAAGCCTTTGTTCATCCGTTAGTCAGAGTTCAAAACAAGTTCAAAAACAAAGTCCAACATGGTGAGAAGGGGGATAGGTATCAAATTTCAGTTTCTATTTCTATGTTCTCCATTTTATGCCAGTAGTTTTCCACTTCAACTCAAACTTTTCGTAGCCATTTTCCCTGAAACCAGGGCGCAAAGACGAAAACTTTAAAGAGGGATATTTTCCATCCTTTTCATCCCCAAGGGGAGATCTAAGTAGACTCACTCGTGAAAAAATCGAAACATTTTAACAGTCTTAGTAGCAACAGTATCATAAACCGTTATTTTCTTGCCGCCGAAGGGAGGGAGGCAGGCTTCCTTTCCAAATGTCTCCCGGATCGTTAAAAAGGCACAGAAATTAGTCCAATCGAGTACTCACGATCACCGGGTTTCTTTCTTTCCAAACTTGACAGGTAGAACTTAGACGCTCGTCGCGGGGGTGACATTTCTGCCATCAAGGTTGTGTCCTCAGCATATCTGAGGCTGTTGATATTTTTTCCGGCAATCTTAATTCCGGTTTGGGATTCATCCAGTCCAGCCTTTCGCATGATGAATTCTGCATATAAGTTAAATAAGCAGGGAGACAATATACAGCCTTGTCGTACTCCTTTCCCAATTTTGAACCAATCAGTTATTCCATATCCAGTTCTAACTGTAGCTTCTTGTCCCACATAGAGATTTCTCAGGAGACGGATGAGGTGATCAGGCACTCCCATTTCTTTAAGAACTTGCCATAGTTTGCTGTGGTCGACACAGTCAAATGCTTTTGCGTAGTCAATGAAGCAGAAGTAGATGTTTTTCTGGAACTCTCTAGCTTTCTCCATAATCCAGCACATGTTTGCAATTTGGTCTCTGGTTCCTCTGCCCCTTCGAAATCCAGCTTGCACTTCTGGGAGTTCTCGGTCCACATACTGCTTAAGCCTGCCTTGTAGAATTTTAAGCATATTGAGCTCTCTCTCTATATATATATAGGAGGAGCCTGCAATGATTTGCATGCTATTTGGAAGTGTTCTGTAATGGAACTCAGTGGGACTTAACATCCGAATAAGCACTCCGGGGTGTGTGTGTGGCCTGAACGTCTCCTTTGGTGGGATATATATATACATATATATATATATACTTCCAAATAGCATGCAAATCATTGCAGGCTCCAGTTCCTCTCATTAACTCACAATCATGCACTTCTCCTTCCCTCCAACCAGTTCACACATTATGAAAGTGAAGAGAGAAAGTAACTGCATTCAGATAATTTACCTACTGGAATTCCCTGTCCATTGATATTAGGCAATCATCCAGTCCAAGCGGAGTGTGTTACAATAAGGATGATTCGGTTTCCAACCCCCCCCCCCCTTTTCTTGCAGTTTAATCATGTTGCAAAGCCATGGGAGAGGCCCCATCACCGCCACCCACTGACTATTATCGATAGCACACCTAATTACAATCTCATTAAGAAAAGCCAAGTATCCTGCAAAACCAGGCATAAAAATGGCCAGCCTTAGATGGCAGAGGCTTTGACAGCTCCCAAAATCGACTAATTTTTAATGACTCGTGTGCCTTTAATAGCAGCCCCAAGTGCCAGATTTTGGCAGGTGAGATTTCTTCCTCATCTTTTTATATTGATGCCAACCAAGAAAGCGGCTGAAAAATTGATGCCAACCAAGAAAGCATTAACAGCAAAGGCTAATAAAGCAAGACTCTCACCTGCTGACAGTTAAAAACACAACTGCATTTTGCTTTAGCAGCTTGAGCTGTGGCATGAAAAATTTATTACACCTTGGAAGCAGGTGGAAGTGAAAGCAGGAAAACTTCAGTGCAGAAAACAGCAGAGAGCACAAAAGAAATCACCTAATATAGTGCTTGATCAGAGGCTATTTTCACAGCAGCAAAGATGATCACAAGGATGCCACATCTGCTTCAAGTTAAAAGAAGGAGATGTAGAGAGACTTAAAGAGTTTTACCATACTTCATTCTTATTTAGGGATTAAAGGATCTTTCACTTTTGGTTTTCTTAGTTTCTCATTTTCCGATTTTGTTTTCTGCTGCTCCAGAGAAGTGGACACGGGGCAATGGATTCAAACTACAAGAAAGAAGATTCCACCTAAACATTAGGAAGAACTTCCTGACAGTAAGAGCTGTTGGACAGTGGAATTTGCTGCCAAGGAGTGTGGTGGAGTCTCCTTCTTTGGAGGTCTTGAAGCGGAGGCTTGACAGCCATCTGTCAGGAATGCTTTGATGGTGTTTCCTGCTTGGCAGGGGGTTGGACTGGATGGCCCTTGGGGTCTCTTCCAACTCTATGATTCTAGGATTCTATACTTATCCACATTGCTACAGAAATTTGTCAATATATATATTTTAAATCCTGATGAAAATTAATCAGTGTTTTAGTGCAAATTTCTCCTAATAAGCACATTTTTATGCAGCTTTGCATTTGAACTTGTCATCTGTCTCTCAGAAGTAACAAATGTACAATTTTGGAAAGCAGTTCTCCCTAACTTAATGCACTTTTGTACGTTATTCTGATTAATATATTGTCATGTACAATTTCCACAAATATATGCATTTTGGAAAATGCTGTGTATTTGGAGACCTGCATCGCAAAATTTGGACAAGTTTGAAGGATGGCTGTGCTTTGGTTCTCATATTTTTTTCATGGAAAGTGCAAATGTTGTAATTTGTTTTAAAATGCAAAATGAATCAAATTTATTCCCCAACCTCATTCTTATTTACGTCCCACCTTTTCTCCAAGGAGCTCAATAATGTCTGTTCCCCCCCAAAAAACAACAACCTTGTGAGGTTGATAGTGAGTGTTCCAAACAATGTCACCAAGCAAGTGGGGATTTGAATCCAGATCTTTCCAGTCCTAGTTTGGGTTTGTAACCACTATGCTACATGGCTTCTCATAGATTTGTAAGAAATGGAAGCATAGGGAACAGAATGGACTCTCAAAATTTTAAAGTTGTCATTCCCTGATAGAGCCAATTACACTGTCAGGTTGTCTGCTACCTGATGAAATTGAATTTTTCCAGTTAAGGTCACCTGTGAATTTGGGAACACCAAGCAATCAAAAATAATTCCCCCACCAAAGCGCAAGAGCCAGACAAGAGGCAGTTCAGTAAAACTAATCAGGAACATTGTGAGGAAAGATGCTGTGCGAGGAGGAAATTGCCTTGATGCCGACGGTTCTTCTGTTCCTTGGAGGCTGAAAATAATCAGGAAAGTTCAGCAGCCAGCTTTGCTTTCAAAATCTTTCAGGGGGATTGGAGATTAGCCTGGTGAAATGAAAATAGACTTGCAACCAAGCAAGAAGCTCTAGCATGTAGTTCCCATTCCCTTCTCTCTGGAGCAGCCTTTGCCAACCTGGTGCCCTCCAGGTGTTTGGCAAAACAGCTCAAGTCCCATCAGCCCCATCCAGTGCAACTCTCAATTTACCTCTGTCCCACCTATCCTGTTGAAGATAAGCCCCCTGGGGAAGGCGCTGAGTCTCTAGCACACCGCAGGTGCTAAATCAGGAATGAGGAACCTGTAGCCCTCCATATATTGTTGGACTACAACTGCTAGCCATTCAGAGTGGGACTGATAGGAGCTGGAGACCCACTACCTGGAGGGCAGCAGGCTCCCTCCCTTTCATTTTAAAAAAATGTTTATTGCTTTATTAGTTTTAACAAGAAAAATTATAATCAACCAAAAAGAACCAAAGATTACTACGATTTACAAAGAATAAATTAAATTCTTACAACATAACTTCCATTGTGACTTCCAGTCACCGCATCAAGGGTCCTGGTTTTCTTTTATGTAACCCGCTTTTCATTATCTCTTCAACCTTTTATTTTTGCAAAGTTTTCTATGTTCATACAGGAATCAGTATAAGCTTGCCAGAGGATTTACATTTCTACAATGCTCTTTAAGATATTTTCTATAAATGTCCCACTCTTTAATAAAAGTTTGTTTGGTATTGTCTCTAATTATTCCTGTCATTCTTGCTAGTTCTGTATATTCCAATAGTTTTGCCTGCCAGTCCAATTTAGTTGGGGTAGTTTCTCCTTTCCATTCTTTGCTATTAAAATATTTGCTGCAACTGTTGCGTACATAAAGACCTTCCTCATATTTTTAGGAATGTCTGTACCAATTACTATATACCCAGTAGAAAGGCTTCTGACTTTTTTACAAAGGAGATTTTAAACATCTTTCATATTTGATTCCTTAGATTCATCTTTCCATATTTCTGTAATGTATGAAAGTTATTTCCCGTAGCTGGTGCTGCATCCAATATTATTTACTGTATTTAGGGGTCCTATCAATTATCATATTTCTGGTGTCCTTCCTTTCGAAGTACTCCCCAGATGTATCAACAGTTAAATTATTATTAATAAAATAAAATTCTATAGCATTTTAAAATCCTGTTGATTAAATCAGTTATTCTGCTGGTGGGACAGAACATTGGCGAGTGAGAGTAGGGGGCATTTATTTTTATTTTTTTACTGAGTACTTAGTACTTACCCAAATTGTATGCCTTTCGTTCCTATTTTACCTTTAAAAGTAAAATAGCAAATAAATAAATGAAAATCGTTTTAAAAATGAAAGCAGATTGCTGTGCTTTGTGCAACTGCTCCCCACCCCCCGGGTTATATAAATCCTTATGAATCAAGTGCCCTGCACACACCACCCTAGGAGAAAAGCTCAAATTGTTTATTATTATTATTATTATTATGCCTTTTCTCCAGGGACTCAAGGCAGCTTACAGATAAAATAGAGACAGCTAAACATTTAGCTAAAACTATGTATGTATTTGTGTATACATATACATATATAATCTATTAAAATATACAAATATTTACGGTAAAAAATTACAAATCACAGCCCCAGCCCTTTCCATCAATGAATGCAAGTGGGATTTTTGCATTTAAGCACGTAATAATCAGGGCAGATTCTGACGGAATTAAGCCTTGAAGTTGTACTAATTTGCACAGCCCTCAAGAGTACGAAGATGCATCACTCTGCTTGATCTGGAGGCTGCAGTTAGTGCAGGATGCTGTTGTCCAGTTGTTCAGTTGTGTCCAACTCTTCATGACCCCATGGACCAGAGCACGGCAGGCACCCCTATCTTCCACTCCAGTGCAGGATACTGCAGCACAATTGCTAACAGGAGTGAGGCCTTGCCAACATAGGACAGATGTCTGCACTGGTTGCTCATCAGCTACTGGGCCAATTCCCTCCCCCCTTTATTTGATAAATTCAAAAAGAAACATAATGCAGAATTTGCATTACAAGTTGAGAGAAACAGTTGTCGTTTAGTCATGTTTGACTGTGACCTCATGGACCAGAGCACGCCAGGCACTCCTGTCTTTCACTGCCTCCCGCAGTTTGGTCAGACTCATGTTGGTAGCTTCAAGAACACTGTCCAACCATCTCGTCCTCTGTTGTCCCCTTCTCCTTGTGCCCTCCATCTTTCCCAACATCAGGGTCTTTTCCAGGGAGTCTTCTCTTCTCATGAGGTGGCCAGAATCTTGGAGCCTCAGCTTCAGGATCTGTCCTTCCTTCTGAGAGCCAGTGTGGTGTAGTGGTTAAGAGCTCGTAATCTGGTGAACCGGGTTCGCGTCTCCGCTCCTCCACATGCAGCTGCTGGGTGACCTTGGGCTAGTCACACTTCTTTGAAGTCTCTCAGCCCCACTCACCTCACAGAGTGTTTGTTGTGGGGAGGAAGGGAAAGGAGAATGTTAGCCACTTTGAGACTCCTTCGGGTAGTGATAAAGCGGGATATCAAATCCAAACTCTCCTCCTCCTCCTCTTCTTCTTGTGAGCACTCAGGGCTGATTTCCTTCAGAATGGATAGGTTTGATCTTCTTGCAGTCCATGGGACTCTCAAGAGTCTCCTCCAGCACCATAATTCAAAAGCATCAATTCTTCGGCGATCAGCCTTCTTTATGGTCCAGCTCTCACTTCCATACATCACTACTGGGAAAACCATAGCTTTAACTATACGGACCTTTGTCGGCAAGGTGATGTCTCTGCTTTTTAAGATGCTGTCTAGGTTTGTCATTGCTTTTCTCCCAAGAAGCAGGCATCTTTTAATTTCGTGACTGCTGTCACCATCTGCAGTGATCATGGAACCCAAGAAAGTAAAATCTCTCACTTCCTCCATTTCTTCCCCTTCTGTTTGCCAGGAGATTATGGGACCAGTGGCCATCAAAGGAAAAAACACTAATAATTTTCCAGTTAACTACAATATCAATCATCTTCCATTCTATTATTCTACATTTCATATCTTTATACATTCCTGTCTACACCCAATGTATTTACCCAATATATTTACCTTTTTAGAAAACTACTTGTACTAAAATAAATTTCATAATTCAATTATGTTCGTCATAAACCTAACATCATTTTCACTAAACCTTTTTGTCTTATCTTACTTCAAACATTCCACTGTTTACACAGAAATCATTCAAACACTGCCATAGTTGCCACACCTTCATTATAGGAATAGGAATAATTTATTATTGGCCAAGTACATTTTCCAACATACTTGGAATTTGTTTCGGCTACATTGCAATGTAAACATACAGACACTGTTCCTCTCACAATACAAAGAAGCAAAGAAACCCCACCCATATTTTACCTCCCCTTAAGCTATACAACTACGAATTTAACAATTTAATGGCACAAGGGAAAAAACTATTCTTGTGCCTGGCCGATTTTGTATATGAAGTCCTGTAGCGACGTCCAGATGGAAGTAAATCAAGCAGATGATGACCGGGATGTAAAGGATCTGCTACAATTCTCTCTGCTCTCTTCCTAACTCGGGTAGCATAAATTGTCTCTATTGAAGGCAAGCTAACACCAATTACCCTTTCTGCAATTCTTACAGCTCGTTGGAGCCTTTTCTTGTCTCTCTTGGAGGCTGTACCGTACCAAGCTGTTATAGAATTACAGAGAACAGTTTCAATGATGCCTCTGTAGAATTGGATCAACACTTCCTGGGACAATTTAAATTTCCTTAGTTGACGCAGGAAATACAGCCTCTGGTGGACCTTTTTAATAATACTATTGATGTTGCTTGACCAATTTAAGTTATAAGAAATTATAGAGCCCAGGAACTTAAAGGACTCTACTACTACAACCATGTTACCAAGAATGGAAAGTGGTGGCAGAACGGAAGAGTGCCTTCTGAAATCAATTACCATTTCTACTGTCTTTTGGGTATTTAGTACCAAATTATTTTCGGTGCACCACGAAACAAGATGGTCTACTTCCCTCCTATACACAGATTCATCGTCCTCCTGGATAAGCCCAATAACTGTTGTGTCATCAGCAAATTTCAAGATCTTAACCGATGGATCAGTTGAGGTACATTCATTTGTGTATAGAGAGAAAAGCAGTGGGGAAAGCACACACCCCTGGGGAGCACCGGTATTGATGGTATTGTTGCTCGATATAATTTTCCCCAACCTCACCTGCTGCCTCCTGTCCGTTAAAAAGCTGTATATCCATCGGCAAACAGGGGCACTCTGTTTATACTTCTGTAAATATTTTTTAAACATGTTACAGGACCAAGTTCAAGGAGCTACTATTAGTATACTGTTCCCTTAACAACTTGGGACCTGTTTAGCAGCGAGATTGCCTCACCCCACAGGCAACCCAGGCAAGAACTTGGGTCGTTTTGTGAGTGTTGGGCAGCATTCCACTCTGGAACTCCCTACCTCATGACAGGCGCCTTCTCGCTGCCTTCCTTTCAGCCCCCACTTAAAAACAATTTCATTTGGGCAAGCCTAGCTAGGTGCTTAGAAACGTTGGGGTGGGCTTTTTAAAAATCTGTTTTAACTTTCCGTGTGTTTTTAAAGCACCATTACAAGAAAAGAAAAATAACAATGTTATTGTTTTATTCTATTTTGCAAACAGCTTTGAGGTAGGATTTAAAAAAACAACTTTTTAAATATAAAGATAAAAATTAAATGGAATTTTATGAGGTAAATAAATAAAACAAAGCAAAAAAGCAGCCAAAATTTGAGACAGGCAAGGGAGAGCTCAGGTAGGTTTGAGGTAGTTTTTTTTAAAACAACAACAACAACAGCACCACTTGGGTTAATTTTTATCTTTAAAAATAAAATAAAATCAAGTGGTCTCTTGAATTTTATGAGGTAAAGAAATAAAATAAGCCCAAAAAAGGAGCCAAAATTTGAGACAGGCAAATAGGTTTGAGGTAGGTTTAAAGAAACAACAAAAAAGCATCACCACCACCACTTTGGTTAATTTTTATCTTTAAAAAATATATATCAAGTGGTCTCTTGAATTTTATGAGGTAAAAAAATAAAAAAAAACCAAAAAAGGAGCCAAGATTGGAGACCAGCAAGCGAGCGCTAAGGAAGCCCCTCAGCGAACTGTTCCCAGCCTGACGCACCTGTAAATGAGGATGAGATGATGCTGATGGTATATATACCGACCCGCTGGGACCAATGGGGATCCGGGGACGGAGGGCGCGCTTGACCAATCAGGTGGCGGCCCCCCCTTCTCCGAAGGTTCCGGGCCGTTAATGGCCGTTAGTCCAGGTGACGGCAGGCGGCGGCGAGTGCGCAGACGCAGCCGACTCCTCCGCCGCTAATAACTCGCCTCTGCGGTGCCGCCGGCGACGCCTGAGGAAGATGGAGGAAGAAGGAAAGTTGAGGTAGGGCAACAAGGAGAGCGCGCTTATTTCCGGCGGCGGGCAGGGTTGAGCGAGGGGGGCCTTCCCTGCCCCACGGGTGGTGGGTTTGAGAGGGGGCTGAGGCGACGCGAAGGTCCGACGGCCGCCTCTCGTTTTAAACGGCTGCCGGGCGGGTCGTGCTCCTCTCCAGAAGTGGCTGCAACAACGACGACAACCCCGCGGGGCTCCACCTGCCCCTTTTGGGTGCGCAACTACCAAATACAGGGGAGGGAGGGAAGATATTATTATTATTACTATTACTATTACTATTTATTTATTTTATTGCCATTTCTCGATATGCGTATAAGCTAAACAAGCTTTAGCTTAGGGCCCCACTCTCTTGCCCCCCCCCAAAAAAATTCAAAGGGTAAAAAACAACCTGGATATACATTTCCAAGATAAAACAACAACAACAAATAAAATAAAACCTACATACAGCAACAGTGTTTGGTGTTAGATTCAGGTAAATAGTTGTGTTGGTCTGATGCAGTCGAAATATATATATATAGAATAAAATTGTCCAGTAGCACCTTAGAGACCAACTAAGTTTGTTCTGGGTATAAGCTTTAGTGTGCATGCAAACTTCTTCAGATACACTGAAACAAAAGTCACCAGACCCTTATATAAGTGTTTGGTGGTGTGTAGGCTCCTATGATGTAAGTAGTGTGCTCCCAATCGTTTCAAGTTAGAGCTTAATAATGATTTCACTATAAATATGTTGTTTATGTTGTTATACTTCTTCTTAATTGTATTTCAGTTCAACAGTTACTTTGGTAAAATACATGTTTTGTTATGTGCAAATGGCTTTAGATACCAATTAGTTCCATAAATCACCATATACCGTATAGCATATATTCAACACAAAAAAACAGTTGCAATTTGTTGTTGATGAAGGACAGCTGGACATTTAAGGGCCCCATTACCTTCAGTAGCTTAGGGCCTCATCAAAACTAAATCTGGCCCTGATCTTTTCTCTCCTCTCCTGTTCTTTTCTTTTCTTTTCTGCTTTATCTTACCCAAAGCAACTTGCAAATCAAAGGTTAACTGCTTTGAGGGTTTTTTCTTTATTTTTGCTTTTGTTTCAACTGTCAAGTGCTCTTCAACTTCTATGGAATAAATAAAGGAGAGGGGTGGCAGCCCTGTGGCTGTGGGGCAGTTGGCTGTGGACTCCAGATGCTGCCCAGGGTGTGTGGAAGCAGGGTAGAAAATGCTCTTTAAGAACAGGGCTTGGGCTTTCTGTCATTTCTGCGATGACCTTGAGGACACAGGTGTGTCCCCTTGGCACAGGGTTTGCGCTTGGTTAAACAGGCACGGAGGGGAACCGCATGGGCTTTAAAGAAATCTCTTGTTTTAATAAAGTGGCCTTGAAAAGTTCTAATGCAGAAAGATTGGGCAACTTGATATAAGCAATTGTATGATTTGTTGTTACTTTGTATTAGATGTTGCTGTTACTTTATTAGCTGTTTTTTGTAGTTATCGTTTTGGTAGTTGTATTATAAATTGTGATAACCTACCCTGGGACCTTAGGGTGAAGGGTGGGTAATAATAGTAAAATACTTTGTAGCAGGCTATTGATTTGTAATGGAGAGCAAAGCTAAATAATAACTCTTCTATAGATCAGAAATGTTTGCTAAGTAGGAATCTGAGAGTTCTGTAACTGGCTTTCTTTAGCTGTCTTATTTGCTGAAATTTTACCTGTACAAACATCTAATTCTAAAAGTTACCTTAAATTTTTTTTAAAAGTCTATCTCTAATGTAGCTTTTTTCTTTTTAATTACTTTTTATTTACACAAAGGTTTTTCCAAAAGAGTTGCTCTGAGTGTGGGAGAAAATATTGAACATAGCGACTTGGGCTAGGAATCTTAAATGAGGTAAGCTTCACTGAGGAAATTATTTAACTGTGTTCAAGTTACGTTTATCTTGTGAACCACCCGGAGATCTTGTGATGAAGGGCACTAAATAATCTAATAAATAATAACAACAACAACAACAACAACAATAAATAATACAGGGAGGGCTGCGGCTCAATCTGCTTTGTATGCAAAAGGTCAGTTGATGGCATCTTCAGGGTCTAAAATCCTGAAGAATCATTGCCAAAGTGGACGATATTGAGCTTAGATGGACCACTGGTCTGATTTGGTATAAGGTAGCTTTCAGTGTTCCTAAATGAATACTAATTATTTAACTTAAGTTATGTTAACTTATGTTACATGCAAGTATTTATATAGCACAAATTATTGTATATAACAAGGTGGCATACAGCAATATATGCAATAAAATATCATTACAACAGTATAAAATAAGCACTAAAATGATTAAATTTGACTTGTTGAATAAGCCTTCATGAGAAATTAGACCCCCCCATCAATGGGTGTCTACCAGCTACAGATATTTATTTGTAGTGCTGGGAATGAAGAACTAAGAGTAGTGTTGTGGCATCAGATTTAAAACCAGGAAGTAGAACCTGATCTAGTTGTTTAAGTTGTACAGGCAAATAGAGAACTACAGGAGTAAGATTGGGGGTGGAGCATTAAATGCATAAAATGAAGTATCATACTTGGTGATGAGCTTTTTCTAAATTGTTATTTCTAAGTAATACAAATCAAAAAGTATTTTTAATTTTCTAGTATAGTAACGAATACAGTGGTAACTCGACTTACGAAGTTAATGCGTTCCGAAGGCGCCCTCGTAAGTCGAAATCTTTGTAAGTCGAAGGCGCCATCTCCAAACGGCAAAAAAATTCGTATGTCGAAAAAACCGCATTCAAAACTTCGTAAGTCGAGGTATCGTGCCGCCGCTTTCCCTTCGCAAGTTGAAAAATTTGGAAGCGGCGGCCATTTTTTTGCTTCCGGAACTCATTCAGAAGTCGGAAAAAACGTAAGGCGAGTCGCTCGTAAGTCGAGGTACCACTGTATATCCAAATTGTGTCCTCCTGGACCAGCTCCATGGGATGGGACTTGAATGCACTGTTTTACACAGGTCTAGTCATCTCTATATGCCTGAGATCAGACAGTAGCATTGGGAGTGCTTTTTGTGTCCCTGCCAGTTATGGTGTGAGGTAAAACAGGGTGCTATTTTATCCCTAATGGTGTGGATTCTGGACAACAGTTGCCTTAAATAGAATATAAACTGGGTATTGTAGGAACTTTAATTGAGATGGAGTAATTTAGATTCACTTTAAATGACAACTATTTTGAATTGATGTTCTTAGTAACACTTTCTAATCACTTTCTTCTAGGTATATCTTCCACATCCTTGTAAAGTTTTGAAACCTTTTCCACAATGCATTTAATACTGGTATTCTTCTTTTATGGAATAATTTGTTGCTCTAGTAGTCATTCTGCTTATGCACCAATGCCCAGATTACTACTGGTTTCTTTTGACGGCTTCAGGGCTGATTATCTGAAGAAATATGAATTTCCACATCTCCAGGATTTTATTAAGGATGGTGTGTTAGTGGAAGACATTACAAATGCTTTCATCACAAAAACCTTCCCAAATCATTACAGTATAGTCACAGGGCTTTATGAGGAAAGCCATGGTATTGTGGCAAATGAAATGTTTGATGCTGCTACCCAAAAAACATTTTCACAATTCAGTGACAAAGACCCATTTTGGTGGAATGAGGCAGTTCCTATTTGGGTGACCAACCAGTTGCAGGGAAACAGAACGAGTGCTTCTGCAATGTGGCCTGGCACAGATGTCAAAATTCACAATACTACCCCTCATTTTTTTATGAACTATGATTCTGCAATAGGTTTCAATGAACGGGTGGAAAACATCATTGCTTGGCTGAACAGTTCTAACTCCCTAGTCAGTTTTGCTACTCTTTATTGGGAAGAACCAGATGCAAGCGGGCACAAGTATGGGCCAGAAGATATGAAAAACATGACTGGAGTATTAAAAGAAGTGGATAATTTGATTGGCTTGCTTGTTGAGAAGCTAAAGGCTTCTAAATTGTGGGAGGAAATTAATGTTATAATTACAAGTGATCATGGCATGGCACAGTGTTCCCCGGACAGGCTGATCAAACTGGATGAGTGCATTGACCGTAATAGCTACACTCTAGTAGACAAGAGCCCAGTTGCTGCAATACTGCCAAAAAGTAAGTATGTTCTTAATATATATTGATGGTTTTAAAAAGCATAATTTTGATGCTTTAATGTGAGACTTAAGACCAAAGCAGTCAAGATAAGAGAGATTAGAGATCAAATTTCTGAACTTGAAAAACACGTCCAGCAAGATTTTGATTTTGGTGAGTGAAGCTATGCTGTTTGGCGGCTTCTGTTTTCCTGGGGGATTGATGGGGGTGGGGGTGGGGGTGGGGGCAGAGGGTGCTAATAAGCATCTATATCATAGCTTCTTCAAGTGCCAACTGTTGTTGCACTTCTAATATGCAAATGTGTTGGTAAATGAATAATAATAATAATAATAATAATAATAATAATAATAATAATAATAATAATTTATTTATACCCCACCCATCTGGCTGGGTTTCCCCAGCCACTCTGGGCGGCTTCCAACAGAATGTTAAAATACAATAATATATTAAACATTAAAAGCTTCCCTAAACAGGGCTGCCTTCAGATGTCTTCTAAAAGTCTGGTAGTTGTTTTTCTCTTTGACATCTGGTGGGAGGGTGTTCCACAGGGCGGGTGCCACTACCGAGAAGGCCCTCTGCCTGGTTCCCTGTAACTTGGCTTCTCGCAGCGAGGGAACCGCCAGAAGGCCCTCGGCACTGGACCTCAGTGTCCGGGCAGAACGTTGCATAATATCGTTGTTGCATGAGCCCTCCTTTGGATGTGGTGCTGGTGTTTGCATGTACACTCTACTACACACAAGTGCATCACCCCTTGCATCACAGTGTCCATCACCTTACATAGGTGGGGAACCTCCTATGGAAACTCCCTGGACATTTTAAGGCCCTGTGCTGTGGGGGAGATTCCAAGGCTTCCCAGTTTAGACTTCCACGTTCCAACTTGTGGAGATGATAGACATAGCAGTGGTGTGGAGTAGAGCTTCAGTATGCTCATCTCTGCCCATTTACACATGAGTAGCATGCCTGCATAGGGCAGTGTTTGACATTATTACTTACTAACATTAAAGGCTAAAATGTGGATTTTACTTTACCTTCAATAAGTTATAGAACCTGGGAGACCAGGGTTCAAATTCCCACTCTGTTATGAAGCTCACTGGGTGCCCTTGGGTCAGCTGTTGTAGCCTAATCAACCTTCCGGGCTTGTTGTGAGGATAAAAGGGGGAACATATGCCACCTCAAGCTCTTTGGAGGAAAGGTGGGCTGTAAATATACTACTTAAATATAAATAAAGGCCCAGAGCAAAGTTCTGTGCCAGATAAATACAGCAGTAGGATTAAACATGTGATCCGCATTGAACATGCAGCTTGGATGAGGGTGGGCAATGCACTTCAAATGGCAAATGTTCAAGCTTTACAAAAGATAATGGAATATGTTTCCTTGCTTTATACTTTTCAGATGAAACATATGTATATAACTTAATGAAAAATTGCAGCTCTCACATGAAGATTTATCTTAAAGAAGATATTCCAGACCATTACCACTACCATCACAATAAGCGCATTCAGCCCATAATTTTGGTTGCTGATGAAGGCTGGACTATTGTACAGAATGAGTCTCTTTCAAGGTGTAAGTGTATTCCTCTTGAACGTTTTCTCTTGGTCTGATTTGGAGCAAGTTACTCCCTTTCATGTGGAAGGTGCATAGTTATGCAGAGTGCAAAACTCCCCACCTAAACTGGAGCTGTCTAGAAACACCTGCAGCCATGAAAGCTGAGTTTCATCGCCAAGGCATGCAGCAAATATTAGTGCCGCTTATCACACCTTAGTTTAGGCTAACACTGGTAGCTCCAAAGTCACCTTCTGGCTTCCTAAACACAGACTGTGTACATACTACACTTGAAACACTTGAAACATTCTTTCCCTCAAAGAATTTTGGACATTGTAGTTTATCCTTTAGGGTTACAGTTCCCTGCAGCACTTAACAAACTACAGTGCCAAGAATTATTTGAGGGAAAGAATGCACTTTGAATGTGCTTTAACCAAATAGTATTAGTCGTGCTGGGCACCTGTTGTCCAATGGTTGGGGTGATGGGAGTTATAATCCAGCATCATTGGAGGGCACCATGTTGGCTTTCCCAGCTACAGGGAGATAAAGGCATACACAGAACTAAACCTGCTCCTGGTGTTCCCAGGGTTAACAAGCAGGGTTTGCCTTCTTTCACCTGCAAAAACAAAGTAACACTATTCCTGTGGTATATTTTTTAGACATCTTGGTGAAGAATAATGGTTATGAGGTCACATGTAATTCAAGGGCATAGCTAACTCCATTAAATAATATTTGGAAACTTGCATGGAGGATAACAATCTTAGTGGATGGTTGATTTGGAAAGGGCAATACCTTGTATTGTACAATAGTATCATACCAATCTGTATTGGGGTGGGGGGTGGGAATACTTTGAAGAACCTGCACTTTTATAGTTCCAGGATTATCTTTAGGGGGAAATAACTGTTCAGGTTGAAGCTTAGCACATTAACAACCCTTGCATTCCCTTTTTCCAGTAGGAGACCATGGCTATGATAACTCCCTTCCAAGTATGCATCCATTTTTGGCAGCTCATGGGCCTGCATTTCGCAAAGGTTACAGGCAAAATAGCATTTATACAGTTGATATTTATCCAATGATGTGTCACATCCTGGGCTTGATGCCTCAGCCCAATAACGGCACCTTGAGCCACACCAAGTGCTTATTAGCTGACCAGTGGTGTATCAATGTCCCTGAGGCCATTGGAATAGTCATTGGTGTCTTCATTGTGTTAACGACACTTACGTGCCTTATAATAATCATGAAGAGCCGAACGGCTTCTGTGCATCCATTTTCCCGACTTCAGCTTCAGGAAGACGACGACGACCCCTTAATTGGATAATATACACTGATTTGTTTTGAAAACTGGATATGATACAAAACTTACACTGGATAACATCTTATGATGCACTTTAATAAATACCAACCCAGAAGACTGCAGAAGAACATTTCCTCTCTGAAAAAGAAACTCTGAATACAGACCTGGTTTTGTAATGGAAAAGGCATTGCATCGCTGTTAAACTTTCAGTTAATAAATTATCTGCTAGAGTAGTAAGATGAGGACTGTGAGATTTAAATGTTTGTAAATGGTGATGCTTTCAGGCATTTCTTATGTAACTCTGGAGATACCCTGGCAACTCCTGAATCTGGTGGGGGCAGGATCTGGTTCTGCTAGCTGATGGAGATAATTATTGCACTTTCTTGTATTCAGCACAATGCTGAAAGGGTAAATTATTTAAGTTAGAGGCAACTTAGCAACAGAAACCCTTAGTGCTATGTAGATCACATCAGTCCCTGTAAGCTAGAAATACCTTATGGGGGAAATGTGAATAAAAACATTTTAAATGTTACTTCCTGCTCTGTGGATTGCAGGCACAGAGGGCTTTTTAGTTGCAAACATGGTGAAGCAACATTGCTATGTAATGATGCTATCAGTCCCTGTAAGCTAGATGTGTTTACCTTATGTGGGTGCATAATGTGAATAAAAACATTTTAAATGTTACTTCCTGCTCTGTGGATTGCAGGCACAGAGGGCTTTTTAGTTGCAAACATGGTGAAGCAACATTTAAATATGCTATGACTTATTTTATGTGTTTGTGTGTGCATATGGTAACTTCAGAAATTTGGAAATATGTATTTTTTAGTTTATTTTATGAACTTGCAAAACTGATAGTACTTTAAATTAGCAATAGTAGAACAAAGCAGCTCCCAAGTTCTGCTTCTACTTTGTGGCTGCGTGTACCTCTGATTCATTTCTGTCTCTGGACAAGATTAACAATTTTTTGTTACCTAAATATAGACTCAAGTAGTTGAGATTCCTTTCTGCTTTTAACCGACGAGTAAAATGGGCATACCTTGATTTGAGCTAAGAAGTTACTATGAATATTCAGGGTTGTTGTTGTTTTTAACTTCCTAGAATCATCCAACCTACATGCAGACTATTTGTAATTTGGACAAGGTACTATACAGTTGAATGTATGTCAGTCTGAAGGTTAGAGGCTCAGGGAGAAATTACCACTCGGTGTACAAAGTGGGCATATGTTTAATCATCAGTATTTCAAGCATGGCTATAGATTTGTACAGACCCTTTGCTCATAGTTACAGCAATGGGGTTAGAAGTCCTTTGGTTACGCTCCAAAGTGACCAGTTATATTTTGAGCTGCTGTAAGGAAAATAAACAAACCTTTGTAGTAGCAATAGTGGGAGGTGACATTCTTTCAGATTAGCAGTGTAAAAGTTGGTGAAGATGCAGGTCCTGGGTTATGCTTGGGGCTTTTCATTGCCTCTTTTTGAGTCATAGGCACCCTTGGGTAACCCTGCTTGAGGAGCTTCTGACACAAGCAAAGCTTGTGTGCAAACAAATTAACTTCGGATTTGAGAGTGGTCTATAATCATAGGAACGGTGGTTTGCTAAAGGCATTGGGAATTGTGGGGTAAACGGGGGTTACCAGAATTCTTTGGGGGAAGTATTGTGGCTTAAATGTACAGTGTGTGCAGCCTTTGAAGTCCATCTTCATGTAGTATTACGGGGGAGGATCTTGTCTCTACTGCTGCTGGTGTTTGAAGCTCTTTGTGAGAAACAAGTCAAGATTATCAGAATAGTGTTGGGAGATGCAATGTAATACCATGACTCATAGGAAATGAGGCTAAATGATTTCCCCTCCCCCTTTACGTGTGGCTGTGCTGTACAAGCCTGATAATGCTTCAGTAGCTCCTAGGAGTTTTAACCCTTGCAATATAGCTACTTGAAAATTGGTAGCAATCAGTCAAAGTGAAAAAGCACAGACATTATTGCAAATCAATACTCTTGTTTAATATGCACCAGGTAAGAAAACAGTCTACTAAATAAAACAGCAATTATGAATGGTGATCCACTTCACGGGGCTTTGGAATACTGTTACTGAAAAGTTTTCTTTTTCCTGGAGATGTGTAGCTGGGTTACATGTCCAGGCAGGAAGGATAAACCCAAGCTGATGAAGTGGAAAAGCAATACCAAATATGAGCTCTATTTTGAATGTTAAAGGAGTGGTGCCTTAACTAGATATTTATGTTTGCATTACTTTGGGGTTTTATGGAAAAGCTTTGTCCTTATGAATTAAAAAAAATGGTTCTGGTTTAACTTATGGCTACAAGGCTCTTTGACTATATTCATTCTAGAATTTGTACCTGCAGAGGTAACCAGCCCGCCTTTCGGGTTTGTTCTTGTTTGCCCTCTTCCGTAGCCAATGCAGGATTTAACCCTGTCCTACCCGTCGGCTGATGTCACAAGTCGTAAACTACTTATTTAAATTGCAACAATCCACATAATATGAAAACTCTGTTCACGCTTTTCAGCATGTCAATAGTTCGTTGTATTCCCCTCCTGCAAAATACTTTGAAACCAAAAGTTCTCTTTGGGGAAATTCTGTTATTTTAGTTTTATACTAGTGGAAAAATTCCAGCATAGAAATGGTAGAGAATTTATGCAAATGCCCTCTGCATCATAGCTGGATTAGTTGTGTTTTACCCTGTGGGGAATAAAATCCAAAAGGTTTTCTTAGCTGTCATGAGTCAGTTTTCAACAATTTGCAAATTTTCATCCAGACTTGATAAAACAAGACTTTCCATATCAATGCACAAACCCACAATTGAAATTAGAATAAGCCATGAAGCTGTTAAAACTAAAAGACAATTCATGTAGTTAAGATTCCTGAGGGGATTTTGTAATTAGTTACGGTTTATGTGCATAAATGCAGTTTGGATGCCACTTGTTCAAGGAAGTTGCCTCCTTTTTATTATGCCTAATTGCTTAATTTGTCCCAGTCAGATCTAAATTAACTTCATAAAAGAGGAAACTAATAGCTGTGCTGTTTCCTTACAAAGTAACATATGATACCTCCCCATATTTAAAAAGCCCGTCTCTTGAAAGAACCTCTGAGGTTTCTCTTCATATCCTTATTCGGACTTTTAAAATGTGGATTTCCCTGAAGCTGCTTAGAAAAGTTGTTATTACTGAAAGAGAATTCAAAATGTCTTATAACATGCTCACTTTTAAACATTTATAAGGAAATTTATTTTTGTATAGATATTAATGGGCTGGTTTAAAAATGTTTTTATGAAATATCTTATGAATGAAAGCGTTGATCATATTTAAATGTAAAAAGTGGCAACTATGATGCCAGGTTAAGGGTATTTCACAGCTGTTTGTTCAAATAACAGCTTGCTGTGCATTTGCTCCTTGTTGTGTATTGAATAAGACATTCTGGCAGCAGGGTAAAGTATTGTTATTGGTCAATTTGAAGTGTTCAATCACAATCCACAGCCTGATTGGGTCCCGCCGGAAAGTTTGAATATTATTGGTTCCCGCTAAAATGTATCTTTTCCCTCAGTCCCAATGTGTCTATAAATAGAGCTTTCCCTACCCCCTATCCCCAGTCTTGTCTTATCCCTTACAATAAAGAGCTGTTTTCACTAAGAAGTGTTGCTGGACTTCTTGCTATCAGAACCCACGACACAACATACTGGCGACGAGGATGGGATTGAATTAGGCCGGCTGAGGGCTGCTGACCCTAGCGACCTGATTCTGGCGACAAGACTCCCTGTGACTGACAGGACAGATCAGTCCACTAAGATGGCTGCGTCACGGTTCATGGAACCATTTCATCCCGGAGCAACTGAGGCCTGGGATGCTTACCTCGAGCGCTTTGAATTCAGCGTGGCAGCAAAAGGGGTCACTGACGAGGAAAGGAAAAAGGCGTTGTTCCTGAGTTGCTGCGGGGCAGAGACCTTTGAGTTGGCTCGGGCAATTCTGGCCCCCACGACACTGCGGGAGGCGTCGTTCGCGAGCATTACGGAACACCTCTCCAATCACCTTAATCCGACAGCGTCGAAGATGACATGGCGCATCGAATTCCACAAGAGGCAACAACGACCTGGAGAGACGGTAGCAGTTTTCCTCACCGAACTGAGGAAGCTGGCGAGACACTGCAAATTCGCCAACTTGGAGGAGGCCCTGCTGGATCGGTTTGTGTGCGGCCTTCGCAGCAGCAAGGGCCGCAGGCGGATTGCGGCAAAACAAGATATGGATCTGTCGACAGCGCTCCGTGAGGCCATTGCGACAGAAAGCGCTGAGAGAGAGGAGCAAGACCCGGACCAGCGAGCCGAAAAGAGAGCTGGAGCGTCAACCCACACCGTGGACGACCAGGATGTCAGCCCCAACCAAAGCCCTGTGCGGGGAATAGAGATGGTGCGACAGGAGAGCACAGCAAATAAAGGTCGGCAGGGGGTCTGCCCTGGCTGCGGCGGATCACATGAGAGAAGGAAGTGCCGGTTCCGAGAAGCTACGTGTCATGCTTGTGGGAAAACGGGGCACATAGCCAGGGTCTGCAAGTCGAGTGGCACGTCGGGGTCCGCGAAATCAAGAGGTCAGAGGACATCCACAGCGACGCACCAACTCGACGATTGCAACTACCTCACGCAAATCGAGGGCAGAACTGTGCCATTTCCAGCCCAAGGGAAACCAGCTGTGCGGGTCCTAATCGAAGGGAAGCCGTGTAACATGGAGGTGGACTCCGGATCCGGATTCTCCATCGTATCGGAGGACACGGCCAGATCGTTATTTCCTAGAGGTAAGCTTCCGAGATTGGAGCCCTTCCCGGCTACTCTGCAATCCTATTCCGCTGGCCGCATAGACATTTTGGGAATGTGCGCAGTGAACGTACAGTTCCGCGAGAGGGAGGCCGTATTAAAGCTTGTGATCGCAAAAGGGAAGCGCACTAGCCTGCTGGGCACGGACTGGTTCCCGGCCTTAGGGTTGGGAATCTCAGGGCTCAACACGGTCCAGATAGCTTCGGAGACATTTAACACCCTGTACACGGAATTTGGGGAGCTATTTAATGGAGAGTTAGGATGTTATAAGGGGCCTCCAATTGACTTAGAACTGGACCCGGGGGTTGCGCCAATGCGCCTCAAACCCAGGCGGGTTCCATTTGCGCTACAGCCTAAAATAGAGGCTGAATTGGAGAAGCTAATACAGCAAGGGGTGCTTTCACCAGTGGACTCTGCTAAATGGGAAACACCCATTGTCACACCCCTGAAGGCTAATGGGGAAATACGAATTTGTGCGGATTACAAATGTACGATTAATAAGGCCATCAGGGGCAACTCGTATCCAATTCCAGTAGTGTCCCAACTATTAGCGAAGCTGGCTGGGGGCAAGGTGTTTGCAAAGATTGACTTGGCACAGGCATACCAGCAGCTTCCAGTGACTCCAGCGTCCGCTGAAATCCAGACAATTGTAACGCACAAGGGCGCCTTTAAGGTGAATAGGCTGCAGTTTGGAGTCTGCGTGGCACCTGGCATATTTCAAAGTCTTATGGAGCGCCTGTTACGGGGCCTGCCAGGTGTCCTGCCGTATTTTGATGATGTGTTAATTGCGGGCAAGGATGCTCAAGAACTACTGGGACGCATCCAGACAGTCCTATGCAAATTCCGGGATGCGGGGTTGAAACTAAAGAAAGAGAAATGTAGTTTTGGGGTAGCAGCTGTGAACTTCTTAGGGTACAGAATTGATGCTGCTGGCATCCACCCCATGGAAGACAAGGTTAAGGCTATCGCCGCAGCACCGACACCTAGTAACAAGGCTGAGCTGCAGTCCTTCTTGGGCCTCGTCAATTTCTATCACGCCTTTGTGCCACACAAGGCATCGATAGCCGAACCACTGCATCGGCTACTCCAAAAGAAGTGTGCATGGCGTTGGGGGCAACCGCAACAGAGAGCTTTTGAAACGCTGCGGGGCGTGCTGTCAAAGGAAAGTACACTGCCCACTATGATGCTGCTAAACCACTGGTGCTGGCGTGTGATGCCTCACAATATGGCGTGGGGGCTGTCTTGAGTCACCGGGAGGCGGATGGGTCGGAGCGTCCAATCTCATTCTATTCCAGAACCTTGAGCCCCACAGAGCGGAACTATGCCCAGATTGATAAGGAGGCACTGGCTATAGTCACAGGAATCAAGAAGTTCCATGACTACGTGTACGGCCGCCCTTTCACAATTCAAACGGACCACAAGCCTTTGCTGGGTTTCAGAGTTCAGCCCAAATAAACAAACGCCTCAAATCTTGTCCCCACGCATGCTCCGATGGTCCATCTTTTTGAATGGATTTCAATACGAACTGTGTCATGTGAAGGGTAAGCTGTTGTGCCATGCGGACGCGCTGAGTCGTCTACCACTACCTGGAGCAGCCGACGACGACCCAGCCCCGGCCGAGCACGTCATGATGATGGAGACACTTCCCGGACCACCCGTGACGGCCGTCGACATCGCCGCAAGAACTAAAAGGGACCCCGTCCTCGCCCGTGTCCTTGTGTGGGTGGGGAGGGGATGGCCAAGTGGGACTCAGGAAGAGAAATTTAGACCTTTCATGGCAAGACAAAATGAGCTGTCCCTCCATAAGGGTTGCATATTGTGGGGCGATAGGGTGGTTATTCCAAGGTCTCTACAGAATGAGGTGTTGGACACATTACACATGGGTCATCCGGGCATGGTTCGGATGAAATCTTTAGCCAGGTGCTATGTGTGGTGGCCTGGCATGGACAAGGACATTGAACAATGGGTGCGCACCTGTCGAGCGTGCCAGGAGGTGCACCCAGAAATGCCCAGGGCACCAGTGCATTGGTGGGAGCGGGCTAAGAACCCGTGGAGCCGGCTCCATGTAGATTTTGCAGGGCCGTTTCAGGGAAAGGTGTTCTTAATTGTAGTAGACGCCTACTCGAAATGGCTGGAGGTCTCAATTGTTCCAAACATGTCCTCAGCTGCTGTAATCAGGGCCCTTCGCATTTTGTTTGCAACGCATGGGTTACCCGAGACCATAGTATCAGACAACGGGGCGGCTTTTGTGTCCCAAGAGTTCAGGGCATTCCTGGCCGATAATTTCATTAGAGGGGTCACTTCTGCTCCCTTTCATCCATCCTCGAACGGACAAGCCGAACGGATGGTGCGCACAGCCAAGGGTGCAATAGCGCGCCTCTTGGAAGGGGATTGGTCTGCTCGCATTGCAAGGATGTTGTTCCTGCAGCACACAACGCCGTGTGCATCCACAGGCAAGTCCCCAGCTGAATTATTAATGGGAAGGAGGTTAGCCACAATCCTAGACTATGTCCACCCTGACAAGGTGCCGGGCCGCGATACAAGAGAACCACCGGCTGCCGAGGGTGACAGAACCCGATACCTGACAACAGAGGATTTGGTTTGGGTCCGGAACTATGCAAGGGGACCCGCATGGGTGCCGGGGGTGGTCACCCGACCCAGTGGGCCAGTGTCATATTTTGTGACGTTAGAGGATGGCAGAGTAATGCGCCGCCACATTGACCAGCTAAGGCGCCGGTTCCCAAGCAGGGTAAGCCCGAGGGGGGAGGAGCCGCGCACAACTCTGCCGGCGTCCGGTGAATCGCAGCAGTCTAGTCAGGATGACTCCGGGCCACAGGGGGTGGAGGGCTCCGAGAGTCAGGAAACCGAGATCACCACTGATGAACCTAACCCGGAAACAACTAGTCAGCCTAGAGAGTCAGCTAGTGACACAGCTCCAGCTGAGGTACCCGAGGTTATTGGAGAGAGAAGTCTGACCACGGATAGTCCAAGGAGTGACACACCGGGGGTTAGGCGATCCGGTAGGACTCGAAGACCTCCGCAATACTTGAAAGATTACGTGTATAGTCTCAACTAGGTGCGGGGGAGTGTTGTGTATTAAATAAGATATTCTGGCAGCAGGGTAAAGTATTGTTATTGGTCAATTTGAAGTGTTCTATCACAATCCACAGCCTGATTGGGTCCCGCCGGAAAGTTTGAATATTATTGGTTCCCGCTAAAATGTATCTTTTCCCTCAGTCCCAATGTGTCTATAAATAGAGCTTTCCCTACCCCCTATCCCCAGTCTTGTCTTATCCCTTACAATAAAGAGCTGTTTTCACTAAGAAGTGTTGCTGGACTTCTTGCTATCAGAACCCACGACACAACATACTTTTCATTTCTCTAAAATTGATTTGAAAATGGCGGGACCTACAGTTAAAAATGTGGCATACACACAAATGCCGGCAAAAGCATTGTTAGCACCCAAACCAGTAAGTTTAATGCCGATGCAGAAGGGGCCCTAGTCCAAAAGGGTGGCGGGCTGACATTGGAGGAAGACCTCAGAGAAGGTGTAGCAGGACCCTTAGTCTCAGAAGTGCAAACTTTCCTTCTCATTCCTTAGCAGCAAGGTGCTCTGGCAGTTCTTGTGTACATTGTTATCCAGTGGGGAGAGGGCGACCTTGTGCAAGTAACTCATGGTTACATCTATCCCAGACATTTAAACCACATGGCTTCCCTAAAGAAAATGGGCTTTTCCTTTTTTAGGCCTGTGGGTAGAAGGGTGTCCCCCCCCGTTTCCTAGTTTACAGGGAGATGGAGACAGTGGTATTTTGATTTCCTTCCCCAATGGGAAAGCGTGATAGCCTAGAGTGCTAGGAAATGTGGGTCTTGAGGTCTTTGGATGCATGTATGAGGCTCAATTGGGTTGCTATGATTTATCTCTGCTTTGTTAAATTTACTTCAGTGGCCTAGAAGGGTTGGGGCTCAGGAGGAGAGGAGGCTGTGGGCCTGGACAGAAGGCACTGCAGGCCAATTTTGGGTTTCCCATCCTTAGAATCATAGAATCTTAGAGTTGGAAGAGACTACAAGGGCCATCCAGTCCAACCCCCTGACAAGCAGGAAACACCATCAAAGCATTCTTGACAGATGGCTGTCAAACCTCTGCTTAAAGACATCCAAAGGAGGAGACTCCACCACACTCCTTGGCAGCAAATTCCACTGTTCGGAACAGCTCTTACTTGTCAGGAAGTTCTTCCTAATGTTTAGGTGGAATCTTCTTTCTGGTAGTTTGAATCCATTGCCCCGTGTCCGCTTCTCTGGAGCAGCAGAAAACAACCTTTCACCCTCCTCTATATGACATCCTTTTATATATTTGAACATGGCTATCATATCACCCCTTAACCTTCTCTTCTCCAGGCTAAACATACCCAGCTCCCTAAGCCGTTCCTCATAAGGCATCGTTTCCAGGCCTTTGACCATTTTGGTTGCCCTCTTCTGGACACGTTCCAGCTTGTCAGTATCCTTCTTGAACTGTGGTGCCCAGAACTGGACACAGTATTCCAGGTGAGGTCTGACCCAGGTCCTCATCTCTTCCTTACTTTTGTATCTTCCATATCCAAGAGAGAAACTTCTATCTGTGCTTATTCTTTTTGTCAATGATAAACCATTTACTCATGTCAAACTCGGAGCATCCTCAAGAGCCTTATTCAAAGGCAGTGCCACAAGATGGCACTATCAACATATGGAATTGGTATTTATCCTATCTGCTCTCTAAAACATTTTCCAGGAGGGCAGACACACTAGCCCAGGGGTCAGCAAACTTTTTCAGCAGGGGGTCGGTCCACTGTCCCTCAGACCTTGTGGGGGGCCGGACTATATTTTGAAAAAAAAAAAATGAACAAATTCCTATGCCCCACAAATTTTAAATAAAAGGACACATTCTACTCATGTAAAAACATGCTGATTCCCGGACCGTCCACGGGCCGCATTTAGAAGGTAATTTGGCCGCATCTGGCCCCTGGGCCTTAGTTTGGGGACCCCTGCACTAGCCCCTTGTAGTAAAAACAACAAAGACTTGTAGCGCCTTAAATATTATAGTATATTAATAGTATTAATATTTTATATAGCTGTATATCAATATATTTCTGGATGGTTTACAAACAAAACTTCTATAAGAATGCAGCATAACAATAACTGAAATAGTGTTCGAACCAAGCTAATGTTTATGGAAGACAAGACTCAGTTTCTCCGGAGACCTCAATATGAAGAAAATCCCAGCTGCCTTTCTAAAATACCTTAAGGGAGCATGCATACTGTCTTTCAGCTCGGAACAGGGCACAGATGGTATCTACTGTAGGGTATGCATCTAGAAGCCAATCGCTGATCAGCATTATCAGATTGCAGAAGGCGATCTATGGATGCCATAGCACTGGTATAACTTGTTCCTGAATGGTTGGAAAGTGATTGTTGCTTGTTGGCATCAGTCTGTCTCCGGAGACACCGCTGGAGGAGCGTGCCTTTACGGGCAAAGTCAAAGCGCTGGGGCATTAGAGTGCCTGCTGTGGAGACCAATACAGGAGAGACATGTTTTGCTGGAGCTGGGACAGATGCAGGTGCCTGGTGGTGCTGCTGCAGAGATGCACATGGCATCATTTCTTCTCAGAAAGGTGTTGCCCTGTAATGATGGGTGACAATGGGAAAACAAACAAAGCTGGGTGCAGAAATCTTTTAAGCAAAGGACACTATCTTTTCTAAACTTCCTTTCCTAAGTGCTCACAGACCAACTACCTAATTATCTGTTCCTACTGCAAAGTGCTGCCTGGGAGGGGCACTAGCCACTGTTCCTACCTGGTGGAAGGAGACATTGCTGCTGCTTTGGCCTACTTGCTTGCCCCTTAGCTGTGGGCAGCAGAGGAGGAGGAGGTCTGGAGAAGGAGGACTGACTAGCCCAGGCATCCCCAAACTTTGGCCCTCCAGATGTTTTGGACTACAATTCCCATCATCCCTGACCACTGGTCCTGTTAGCTAGGGATCATGGGAGTTGTAGGCCAAAACATCTGGAGGGCCGCAGTTTGGGAATGCCTGGACTAGCCACATACATTGCCACTATGATTAATAGGGAATAGGTAATGTAATCATAGTGGCAATGTATGTGGCTAGTGGGAATCTTTTATATTATATTTGCAGAAACAAAAAAGGAATAGTGATCTGATGGTAGGATTTAAATAAACTCAGAATTTTAAGGATAGGGAATAGGTAATGTAATAAAATGAAAAATATGATATTTGTAGAAAATAGCAGATTATATTAATGAGGTTAACAAACCAGAAATGGAAGTCAAGGGAAGTCCAAAGAGGTGAGGGAGAGGTGTTTATATAAGCTGTATGTTATAAGTATATTTGTAATGAGAGAAAAGAAAATTAATTTAAACAATTCATAAAACTAAAAAAAAGAATTAAATATTTTTTTAACCTCCCTATACAGGGCTGGCTTCAGGTAGTTCAGGGGTCAGATAACCCCATACCACCCAACATTTCTCCAACAGGGACATCCTAAGGAAAAGCAGGGCATTCTGGGATCAGATCAGAAACCGGGGTGGCTTCTGTAAATCTAAGACTGTCCCTGGAAAATAAGGACACTTGGAGGGTCTGCAAGATGGCATGTATGGTGACCCCCCTTTTAATCTACAATAACCCTGCAAAGTAGGTTGGGCTGAGAGACAGTGACTGCCCAAGGTTGTACCCAGTGAGCTTGTGGCTGAGTGGAGATTTGAACCCAGGTCTCTCCCATGTCCTAGTCTAATCACTACCCTACAGTGGCTACCATGCAAGTGTGCCCAAACTTTTTTCATGAACTCAACATGCCGGATTAAATCAACCGGCAGGCCGAATTAGGCCCCTGAAATGGACTTTGGACATGCTTCCCACTCTTTTTCAAAATCCCTATTGTCCGATGTTTAATCTTATTTTTAGATATGCTGGAAGCAGCTGAGTAGCTGGGGCAACCCAGTTAGAGAGGTGGGGTATAAATAGTAAAATTTTTATGTAATAGGTACATGGGTAGGAAAACTAAGGCCCGGGGGCCAGATCCAGCCCAATAGCCTTCTAAATCTGGCCTGCGGACGGTCCGGGAATGTGTTTTTACATGAGTATGTAAAATATAGTCCACCCCCCCCACAAAGTCTGAGGGATGGTGGACCAGCCCCCTGCTGAAAAAGTTTGCTGACCCCTGTAATAGGACGTCCCTGTTTTCATCAGAAAAATGTTGAAGAATACAATCTTGAAGAAAAAGGTGGGATGTAAACTATTTACTTGGCGCATTTGCACCCTCCTCTCTCCAGCCAAAAAAAGCTCCTCAGAATGGCAATACCAGAACAAGATTGCAGAGTTTTGGAATATGGTGTTTGCTGAGATCTTGCTGATAACTGAACAAACGATTACTCCATCCTTTTATCTGGCTCTTCTGAACCTGTATGTGGGAACAAGAATGGGATTTGAAAAGTAAATAACATTTCTCACCTCTTAACAGCAGCCCAGGGCTGCATTGCCAAACACTGAAAGACTCTCAATGACCCGGATTGCTGGTGTTCAAGGCAATCTGCCCTTCTTGAAAAGATACCTCACAAGCTGAAATTATGTGAAGGACAGAACTTGAATGAGCATATATATGCGCGCAACTGTCTGGCTCATTGAAGACTATAAAGAAACTTTATTCCCAGTAATAACAGAACTCACTGGCAGAGAGCACTTTTATTTTTATACATATATATTATTTGCACAGGGAATCTTTATGTGTTAATACTCTATTATCCCTTTGGATATTATCTCTTGGATAACTAGCATGAGTTTGGCCAAACTGCGGGAGGCAGTGGAGGATAGGGTGCCTGGCGTGCTCTGGTCCATGGGGTCACGAAGAGTCGGACACGACTGAACAACACAACAACATCATCCCTTTGGAGCTGCCTTGTGTCTTTGCACATTTGTCGTCGTAGGCTGTGAACACCTTGTGATTCTACACATTTTTTTAATTCTTTGTTTTCTTTTTGTTACGTTTGCGTTTTTCTTTTCTTTTCTTTTTGTAACATATCAAATTAATTTTTTTTAAAAAAAGGAACAACAACAACAACAACACACAGGAAAAGGGGCAGGGAGGGAAGAAGAAAAATCAACAGCAAAACTCAGATACTGGTTTCTAAACATAAATGCAATAAATTGAAGGTGAAGGCCTCCTTGTTCCAACAGGCTTTTGGGAATGGACTGCATTTAATATGGGGGCTGGTGCAGTGCTGCCCCCCCTGAGGTGCTGGAACTGAGTTCTGGTAAGTTCTGGCTGGCAAGGGAAAAAAAGCCCTTGCCTTTCAGAACAAAAAGGTCTTTGCCTTCGTTTCATTGTATTTATATAGAAATCAGTGCCTGAGTTTCGCAGTTGATTTTTCCTCTTCCCTCCCCTTGTGTCACTGAATTTTTTTCCATTTTTTACTATATATGTGTGTGTGTGTGTGTATATATATATATATATATATATATATATATATGTATATATATATATATATATATATAATATAATACACACACACATATATATAATTTAAAATGATTGTTTCCCCGCCCCATGATTTTTAGCTGCTCTTATCCTTTCTGTAATCCGCCTTGAGTCCCTGTCAGGGGGAACGGCGGGTAAATTTTAAATAATATTCAAATTCATGGTCGGAGCTGCCCGCCCCCCCCCCCGCCCAGATCAAGTAAAACAATAGAAATAAACTGACCAATCTCGTCGGGTTCTTCCCCGTCTCCCCAACAAAAATCCTGGCCAAGCCCATGTTTAAATGTATTAAATTAATATATCAAGCTGAATAAATACTAAATGTGTACACGCCGCCGGCGCGCTTTCTCACTTGGGAAACTCCGTGAGGGGAAGCGGGGCGCTTGGCGGGGTACAAACACGTATTTGAATAACATTTAAATGCATTAAATCAACATCCTATCAAACTGAATAAATATATTAAATGTGTAAAACTCGGTTCCGCCGCACTGAGGAAAGAGCGCCGCCACTTTGGGCCTTGTCTTCTTTCCCTCCGTGAGGTAAACAGGGCGGCGCTGTGCGGCGCGCGGCCTCCTTCGCTTTCCCCCCCGGCCTCCCTCCTTTCTCGCTCTCGGCGGCGGCGGAGGCGGAGGAAACTCCTCCCTCGTTACGCCGCTTCCTTTTCTCCCGGCCTCCGCCTCTCCCTCTCCCTCTCTCTTTCCCGGGCCATTTCCACAGATGAGGACGAGTCACCTGGCCGAGAAGGCGGCGGCGGCGGCAACCGGGCTGAGGTAACCGGCCTGAGGTAAGCGCGGGGTTCCCGGGCCGGCTTGGCTCTCTCCGCCTGCCCTCCCTCCGTCCCTCGCAGCTGCGGCCATGGCTTCCGCCTCGCCTCCTCGCAGCCCCTCAGCCGAGGAACGCCGCCCTCCTCCCCCGTCGCCGGGAGACCCGGCCCAGGCGGGCGGTGGGGCGGCCCGGCCGAGTCCTCGCCCGACAAGGCCTCGTTCTTCGGGGTCCAGGCCGGGAGGCGAGCTTCTCCACGTCGCTCATGGGCTTCGCTTCTTCTCCTCCTCCGGAGGTTTCGATTCCGTCGCGCCGCCTCCTTCGCCGACATGTTTTGCGCCGGGTTTCAGGATCTCTCTGCGCCCTTTTTCGTGCGCGTGGACGCGGAGGAGGCCCGTTTCTCTGTTCCCAGCAAGCGGCGGCGGCGGGGGGGGGGGGCTCCTCGCCATGTTACTTTCTAAAATGTGGGACCTAAAACGTGTGTGGAAGGAACAATCGTGGGTCTCTTGGCGAGGGAATGTGGGTGTAAACATATATATATGTTTACACCCACATTCCCTATATATATGTGTGATGGCTATATATATATATATATATATATATAGCCATCACTGATCTACGGGGAGGGAAAGCTAACCTTTTGGCCTTTTCTCACATTTGCTTTCCCTCCCCGTAGATCAGTGATGGCCAAACTTGGCCCGCCAGCTGTTTTGGGACTACAATTCCCCTCATCTCTCACCCCTGGTCCTGTTAGCTAGGGATTATGGGAGTTGTAGTCCCAAAACAGCTGGAGGGCCAAGTTTGGCCATTGCTGCTGTGGATGCATTGGGTGGGTGTGGTGAGTCGTGTTTTGTTCTCCTCCTTGCACAAACCAAACTAGATGACTATAGCTGAGCAACTGCTGGGGAAAAGGTTTGTAGGGTGAGCCGTGAGAAACTCTTTTTTTAAAAAAACACCCAACCTGGTCCAACTCATAGTTATCAAGGCAGTTTTATCTGTTTCCGCCCTGTTCCCATCCTAGGGGTTGGTAAAAAGCCTAGGGCTTAAAAACACCACAAATTGCATCGCATGGGGTTGGACTAGAAGACTCACTGGGTCCCTTTCAGCTCCACAGTTCTGTGATTTTATGAAACACATGGGTACATTCATCCATTTTTATTCTTTTTAAGTTTTATATAGACTTACAAAGTTATGGAAGTAATTAAAAGCTGGTGGCTCCTGCTCAGCCACCCAGTGAAAAATCATTTGTTACTTGCGTGGTGGTTCATTTGCTGCTAACTGGGTAAGGCCTGTGGTATCGGAAAGCTTGCTGTTTTAACAGTCTGGCCAGTACCAGTGTCCTTCCGATACCAGTGTCCTTAGGGCTAGCTTGTAGCAAGGAATGAAAATTTTGGCAAATTTGAAATTAAATAACAATAAAAGCGTACCAAAACAAAACTGCATGGAGTAAAAATAAAGCTACAGTATTATTTATTTCAGTACAGGGAAGGAATGGAACTGGCAGAAGCTGATAGTTTCAGCCAAGTGCATTACAAGCTGGTGCTGTTAATGCCTACCTATGCATGGGCGTAGCCAGGATTTTTGTTAGGGGGCAGGCCTTTTGTTGGGGGGGGGCAGAACCTCAGTTTGCGAAGTATTTTTATTGATTGGGGGCAGTTACCCCCCCCCCCGGCTTCACCCATGTACCTATGCACATTATTGACCATTCACCTGGAAAATATTCAAGCTTGTCCTCTTGATGAAACCTTGAGGAAGGGAGTTCTGTTTGTCTAGATACAGACGCATTTGGTACTGCAGATATCAGGACACTTTTCTGCTGATTCCCTGAGACGGTAGCGAATATGATGCTTTGAAGAGTGTAATTGAGTACAAGAGAAACAAAGTAAAAAAAATTCTTTCCAGTAGCACCTTAGAGACCAACTGAGTTTGTTCTTGGTATGAGCTTTCGTGTGCATGCACACTTCTTCAGATAGCTCATACCAAGAACAAACTCAGTTGGTCTCTCAGGTGCTGCTGGAAAGAATTTTTTTTACTTTGTTTCAACTATGGCAGACCAACACGGCTACCTACCTGTAACTGAGTACAAGAGAGGTCTGCCTCTTAAAGTTGTGTAGTGCCAAAGACACTTTCCAAAGGGTTCAAGGTCAGTCCCATGGTTTCTAGAAAACAATTTAAATCCAGCATACACACTAGACTTCTTGTAAAACGTGTGTTTGAAACTGATGCCCAGTGTGCAGTTACCAAGGGTGGCATTGTGTAGTGTTTGTCCGGTAGCCTAACACCTTCACTGTGTCCAGAGGTTACAGCAGGGATGTGCAGTTTAAGGCCAGCGGGCCAGATGTGACCCTCTTGGCCTCTCCATCTGGCCCTTGGGACTCTTCCCCAGGCCACACGCACACCAGCCCTGTTCTCCCAGCATCCTCAATGCTTTGCTTGGCTGGGCTGTGCCTTGTGACTGTGATAGGGCTCTTGTTTGTCTGGGGCAGAGGCTGGAGAGGCATGTGCCTGGGTGCAGAAGCCCCTGGCTTTTGTGTGGCTAGAATGTTCCCTGCTGTGTGGAAATTGGCATCCTGCCACTTGCTTCTGGCCTTGGCCACAGCTGGTGTATAGCCCTTGGATGGGTCGAAAAGGGTTCTGAACCCTTTTCAGGCAGAAGTACTGCTGGTAGGCTCCATGTCAGTGGCAGTCTACTGAAATTCCCAAAATGGGGAGGGGGAGGCACTGAGATGTTCCAGGATCTACTGGATTTCAAGCCAACTCCACTCCTGTGCAACCATTAGGCCGGCTAATGTGACTCCACCAGTGCTCAGCCAGGATTTGTATTGTTGTGCTAAGGTTTAAAAGACCTAGATCAATACTAAATATTGTTATACCATTGTACATACTTAAGCCATCAATGATTTTAATATAAAAATGTGCATTGATTTGAGGTTAAAGAAAGAACTTTTAGACACCTTTTGTGTGTGGCACACAATCTATTATGGTTTCTTGTTGAACAACAGGGTGCCGGTATACTTCCATCGCATAAAATTGTAAAATGAAAGGAGTTTTTTAATGCAGAAAACACATATCTGGTTTTTGCTTTTTGGCTCGTGACAGAATAAATGTAGGTTATTAAATATGTAAGTATTAGTGAGGCCAGGATAGTAATACAAATCTTTGAAGTAACTTTATAAAGGCAAATATGAATGTAAATTGAGTTCAAGGATGCTGACATTCTCCCTGCAACTCTTTATGAAGTGGTGTACTCCTTATAGAGAGAAACATGTTGTGGCTTGGCAGGTTTGTAGGTCTGATTTCTCAATGGAGAACTCTTAATTTGTAATCTTGGGTCTTACAATAAGTATTTTATGAAAGTATATTTCCTTCTTGAGAAACTTCTTCACAGAAGTTCACAAACCTTACAAATGTATTGTAAAGTCTGTGGTATTGTCTGTCTGTGGTAGCTGATGTCCTATGCACCGTAGACGAGGAAAATGCGAAGAGCAAGTGTGTCTTAAATCTTTAAGACCCAGGAATAAGTTCATAATGTATTTATGTGTAGGCATGCACTTCCTTTACTGTAGGAGATTCTTGTAATGGATGTTATGTGGACACTGTTTAATAAGTGTATTTTAGAAAGCAATAGTTTGATTGTCTTCTAAAAAATAGTAACTGGATGGCTTTGAAGTGGACCAAATCAATTGGCTGGTAAATGCTGCAGTGTCTTTAATTTTAACCAATATAAGAACTTTTGATAGTTACTGGTATAAATAAAGGGTTGTGGACCTTTTTCATCTTGTGAGCAACTTTTTGGGAGCCGCAAGCAGGGCCAGAGACGAAAGCAGGCAGAGAAATAGATACAACTCTTTGTACAGGAGGCTATATCCCTATTCCCAACCATACACCAACATCTCTCAATCCTCTGCCCAAGCAAGCAAGAGACATTCTCTCAGTTCAAGGACACATTCCAGAGGAAAAAGCATTCAGTGGGTGAAGGGGTGTGGCCTAGGAAAAGGCCTGGGAGCCTTACACTTGGGCCATATTCCCCTGGTATAAATGCTCTTTAGAAGAGGGGATTCATTCCCAGTCTTTCTAGTACAGTAATAGACCTATAACGCTTAAAGTGGTTATTCAAGTCAGGGATGGGAATTCTGTGATCTCCTTAAGCCCACCAGCCTCTCCATTTTGCCCAGCAGGCCATTTCAGCCAGGCCATGTTCACTTGCTGTGCAGGTACAGATGGAGCTTGGATGAAAGGCGCTTGCAGTGCTTCCCAAGCAGAACCCAACAATTGGCATTTCAGAAGCGCTTAAGAAGCACTAAGTACAGGGCTTGCAAAAGCAATCAGCTGATTGTTAGGTGGTTTGGAAGCTTCCAGTTCTTAAAGGAGCTTTTAAAAATGGAACATTTTTTCCTTTCCAAAGGAAGCAATTTGTAGTCAAAAGTGCTTCCCCCAGTTCTTTGAATGCACACTTCTTTCTCAGCAGAGGGAAAGAGTATTTCCCCTCAGCAGAGGCTTCAAAAAGTCTCCCTCTGACTGATGATCAGCACCCAGTAAACAAAGTTGGGCCATGGTGAAGATAAGGTTCTGGCGCGTTAACCAGATCTAGTTCCCCATCCCAGGTCAAAGTGGGCAGAATTATTTGGAGGACATCTGTTTGGTACTCAGGATATCAGATAACTAATGAATGAAATGCTCTATCCATTCGTTCCTTTCTAATTAATGTTAGTAACAATGAGGATATCTGGAATTAGGATATTTACTTTTCTTGATTCCTTTTCTTTCAGATTTGAACTCTGCCTTGCAATTTCTTTATAAATCATATTGTGTATGCAGCTTTCATGAATTAACCTGATAAGAGATGTTTGTTTACTGAAATGGAAAGGAACAATCTAAACAGACCATAATCCCTGAAACATTTTAAATACATTGAGCACAAGACCTACATACAAAAAGCTGTATTCAGTTTCTTTGTTTATCTGAAACACAAAGTGAAACTTGCCTAACACTTTCAGGTGCTGCTTAAACTAAGCTGGGGATTTCCCTCATTGGTAATAACCACAAACATAAATTGAAGCTAATCATACTGACTTTCCAGTACACTACTGTGTATTTAGGACTCTGCCTGGGCACTCTTATGTACTATCTTGTAGAAAGAGGGCTGCTTCATCTACTGTATATTTTGGACAATGGTTTGTCCCTTTGTTTGTCCTCTATGAGTTTGGACGCCTTTCGAGGTATCATTGGCAGACTCTGCATGAGGGTTCCTGAGAATGGGGGTGGTGGTTTTCATTGATGTTGGGTTACCAACTCCCATTTTGAATCAAGATGGCGGACCTAATCACCACTTTCGTGTAACTTTGGCTTCGTGGGTTTGGCAGCCTCTTTAGATATTATCACCAAAGTTGGCATGAGGGTTCCTGAGATGAAGGTGGCAATATTTGTTGACGTTTGGACACAGCACCATTTTGAATCAAGATGGCAAACCAAAAACATGACTTTGATGTGACGTTACCCAGTTCCAACCAGAAAAATTATACTGTCCATTTAAAAATCACAGTATGTATTTGGTTTCTAAAAAAAAATTGGGCAGTGCTGGGCAGTCTTCATTAGTGTAACAGGAGATTATTATTGAGACCTTTCAACATTTCACAATGGTAGATTAAGATTGCTTCTGTGCACAAGGGGTTTTGCAGTCCACTAGTGTGGCCTGATGGACAGTGGTGGGCCAATACAATCTAGTCTCAAATATAAGAGTGGGTGGCACTGTGGTCTAAACCATTGAGCCTCTTGGGCTTGCCGATCAGAAGGTTGGCAGTTTGAATCCACTCGACAGTGGTAAGCTCCCGTTGCTCTGTCCCAGCTCCTGCCAACCTAGCAGTTCGAAAGCATACCAGTGCGAGTAGATAAATAGGTACCACTGTGGCAAGAAGGAAAACGGTGTTTTCATGCGTTCTGGCACTCGTCACAGTGTCCCAATACACCAGAAGCAGTTTAGTCATGCTGGACACATGACCCAGAAAAGCTATCTGTGGACAAATGCTGCCTCCCTTGGCCTGAAGCGAGATGAGCGCTGCCACCCATAGTCACCTTTGACTGGTGTTAACTGTCCAGGGATCCTTTACCGTTACCTTTTTACCTACCGTAAGTCTCAAATACGCCACAAGGAGTAAGAAACTGAAAGCTGTCTCCAGATGACAAGAGAGGGGAGGCAGGTTACTTCCGGCCAGTGTTCGAAATTAGCAGGCATGGGGTGCATTTTGCTCCTGGCTTTTGACCACTTGCAACCAAGTGAACATACCTGGGCACCAGAATGGCGTCTGAGATCTCCACCATCTTGAGGTGCATGCATGGGACATCATTGGCTCAGGACTGTTTTCACACACTAGCACCCCATCCTGTAGAATTCGATCAGTTAAATTTTATCTGCCCAATTGGAATGAATTTCTGGAACCGGTTTGCTTTTTCTGTGCAGCCTGAGCAAGAGTAGTCACCACTAGGAAAAAGAGCTCGGGGTAGGCCAGGTATGTGGACTGTCCCTGGATCAAGAGACTTTTCAAGGTTGTCATCCGAATTGAGAATCGATCACAGTCGGTCCAAAATTTAAAAAATAAGACTTTAGTCCTGCCCCAAAATGGCAACTAGATATTCCGTTTTGGCAACAGTAACCTTGGTTTAGGGAGCCATTTGGCTTCTAGCTTATATATCTGAGTTTGTAGCACTGCTTGCTGCATGGTAAGGGATCCGAAAAAGACACCTGTATATGCAGTATATTGTGTTTATACTGTTTGTTTGTTTGTTTGTTTGTTGGTCACCTTCTACACAATTGTCTTGAGGTAATGTACAATGAAACAGCAAAATAAAGTTAAGAAATCACACCCACACACAAGCCGATACATTTTAAACAAAACTCAAGTAATAGAAGAACGTATTTGGCTAATATTGCACATTGGAGTCTAAATTTTTATGGTAGTTTTTCTGAACTGAAGACATTACTGCAAAAGCAGTAGAAAGTTTTGCTGACGTTGAGCAAGATTGAGCACACAAAACTTAATGCATCTGATGAAATGAACGTTGCCCCTCAAATCTGGGTTTATTGACAGGAAAAGTCTGTGTGTCGTAGTGGGATTCTCCAGCTTTTTCAAAATACAAATAAAATTAATCATGAAGACAAAATCCCCACCATTTCAAGTAAAGCTAGAACTCCCTGTTCAGGAAACTCCCACAAATAAAAGCATTTGTGTGCAATACTAGTAACTGAAGCTCCAATGGTGGTTTTACAAAGCGATTGTCGCTGTTTGATTTTTCTGTTCAAACATTAACCTTGTGCTAGAAAGTAATTGCTGCTATTGATTGGCAATTCTCAGGTTCAGAAATATTGATACTGTTGTCTCAGGTAGGTGCTTGGAAAGGTTTTGTTATTGTTAACAGAATGCAGTCCTGAGTTTTTTTTTCCCTTTTTTGTTTTATGCCCTCCAGTCCACTTCTATTGTTTTCCTGTTGGTTAAGAACATGAAGCTGTCTAGTTTTGTTGCAGTCGCAGATAATCCTTCTTATACTCAAGGTGGTAACGCAGGCATAGGCAAACTCCGGCTCTCCAGATGTTTTGGGACTACAATTCCCATCATCCCTAGCTAACAGGACCAGTGGTCAGGGATGATGGGAATTGTAGTCCCCAAACATCTGGAGGGCTGGAGTTTGCCTATGCCTGTGGTAATGGAATGGAGGTGCTGCTGACAGGAGGCTACATAATGGGTAGCAGATGCTATAATCACTACAATTTAGTATTGTTATTATATTATTTTATTACATTTCCATGCAGTCCATCATTCGGAGGATCATAGGGTGGTTTAAAATATAAAAACACAAAAATGCATAACATAATAATAAACAAACAGTAACCCCACACATAGTTTATAAAGCCATATATTGTTTCAGTAGCCAAAAGCCTGGGAGAAGAAGGTATGTAAAGATGTGTAACGAAGGTGCCAGGCAAGCCTCCATGGGGAGAGCATTGCACAAACAGGGAGCCACCACAGAAAAGGCCTCTTCTCGTGTTCCCACTCTTTGGACCTCTCATTGAGGAGGGACAAGAAGAAGGGCCTCAGATGATGATTATGGAGCCAGTTCATATGGTATACATAGTAGTATGCAAAGTAATTCTCTTTTCTCTCACCACTTTTTCTCACCAAGGTTTAGTTCTGTATTGGTAAATGACATCAGGGGCAAACTTTTTAAAACAGGTGTTTTGTTCTACTTTATCTCAAATGAATTGGTTTTTTAGGGGTGTGTGAGAGACATATTCTTGAGCTTTATCAGGGTACAAGGAACCTCATGAAGGTGACTCAGAGCCTCTAATGAGCCTTCATTCTGGTGCATGAGCTCAGCTTGCCAGTTTTTCCTGATCTCATGTTCCAGCGCAGGGTCACCCAGTGCTGCTGGGCTGCCTGTAGGGAGTCTCATACCTTGCATGTTCTTCGCACTGATACATGATCTCAGCTACAGTAAAACATTGCCAAGCTTTCTGTTTCTCACGATCTAGCAAGCGTCCAGGCGGGCAGAAACATGTCTGACCTTAAAGCAGAAATTTGGGCCTGCTTAAAACATGGGCCAGGGGTTTCTTGACTACCGCTTGCTTCCTTTCTACCCCACGGCTTCTAGGGTGGTCCTCTTTTCCATGCATACAAATACCCCTCCATACGCCCCAAGTAACAATTTAGTGTTTAGTATGGCAGTACCTCCACTTTGGAACTCCCTGCCTCCTGAGATCAAGCAGGTCCATTCACTGTACTCTTGCAGGGGCCTGCAAATTTTCTGAGCTGGCACCCACCCCTCTTCCATAATCTAGGGTGTGGAAATGGCTGCGCTCGAATGCACAAACTTCACCTAGCCAGCTCGCTAGCAACTGTTTGCTAGCCCAGTCTTGGGACTCCAGCTGCTTGCTACACTAAATGCTGTTGGTTCGACATCTTCGCTTGTGCCTAGCCGTCCTTTGACCTCCCATGTAACTGCAGATCCTTAGAACCTGTGACTTGCCTTATGTACTGTTCACATTTGAAAAGAAAAGACTTCCGCAAAACCAGAGCTATGAGTTCCAGTTCCTCATCAGACAGGGAGAGCCATGGCGGTAGATACTGACAGGTGGTCTGGACTTTTAAAGAGAGGGGGAGGCAGATGGAAAATATGTTCTTGTGTGGTTGTGAAAGCAACTGGGAAGATGGCACTTGTAGGAAGTACCAGTTTTAGCAATCTTAAAAAGATAGAAGTAGAATCAGAACATAAGCGGAGCCCCGCTGGATCAGGCCAGTGGCCCATCTAGTCCAGATCCCTGTTCTCACAGTGGCCAATGAGATGCCTCTTCTAGGAAACTGGCAAGCGGGATCTGAGCACACTCTCCACTTGTGATTCCCAGCAATTGGCATTCAGGATCATTACTATCCCTGAACCTGGAGGCAGAGCATAGCCACCATGGCTAGTAGTGACCATTGATAAGCCTTATCTTCTGTGAATTTCTCTGATCCTCTTTCAAAGCCATCCAAGTTGGCCGCCTTTGCCTTCTGTGGAATTGAGTTCCATAGCTTTAACTGTGCACTGTGTGAAGAATTATTTTATCTGTCCTGAATCCTGCCCCATACGCTATAACTTTACTCGTAAGAGGAGTTTCTCCATCCCCTTGGATCACTTTGGTTCTCCCTTTTATGAACCTTTCCCAACTCTTCAATATCATTTGGAAACGATGCCTTATGAGGAACGGCTTAGGGAGCTGGGTATGTTTAGCCTGGAGAAGAGAAGGTTAAGGGGTGATATGATAGCCATGTTCAAATATACAGGTGAAACTCGAAAAATTAGAATATCATGGAAAGGTTCGTTTCTTTCAGTAATTCAACTTAAAAGGTGAAACTAATATATGAGATAGACTCATGACATGCAAAGCGAGATATGTCAAGCCTTTATTTGTTATAATTGTGATGATTATGGCGTACAGCTGATGAGAACCCCAAATTAACAATTTCAACTTTGGGGTTTTCATCAGCTGTATGCCATAATCATCACAATTATAACAAACAAAGGCTTGACATATCTCGCTTTGCATGTCATGAGTCTATCTCATATATTAAACTCCAGTAGCTAATGAAAACAATTGCTTACATAAATGGACTTTTCCACGATATTCTTTTTTTTCTGCTGCTCCAGAGAAGCGGACACGGGGCAATGGATTCAAACTACAAGAAAGAAGATTCCACCTAAACATTAGGAAGAACTTCCTGACAGTAAGAGCTGTTCGACAGTGGAATTTGCTGCCAAGGAGTGTGGTGGAGTCTCCTTCTTTGGAGGTCTTTAAGCAGAGGCTTGACAGCCATCTGTCAGGAATGCTTTGATGGTGTTTCCTGCTTGGCAGGGGGTTGGACTGGATGGCCCTTCCAACTCTGATTCTATGATTTTTGAGGTGAGGCAACCAGAATTGTACACAGTGTTCCAAATACAGTCACGCCATAGATTAGTATAACGGCATTATTTGTGGCACAGGGATTGTGATTGCTCAGGCAATATGTGGTATTTGAAACAACGAATTAATTATTATTATTTTTCTCTCTCTGTCTCTTGCCCACAGAGTACTCTCTGGTCCGCTACCTGTTACTATGAGTCTGCTACACAGTGACAGCAGCTTTGAAGCCAGTGGTCAGGATAGCGGCTGCTGTGCAGCTATGGCCAGCCTTTGCATTGCTGGAGCCAAAGAGAAGAGCATCAACACCAGTGTCAGCAACGGCACTGGGGGGACACTTTCAAACTCTTTCATGGAAGAAATCCAGGGCTATGATGTGGAGTTTGACCCTCCCCTGGAAAGTAAATATGAATGCCCAATCTGTCTGATGGCTCTCCGGGAGGCAGTGCAGACACCATGCGGACACCGCTTCTGCAAAGCTTGCATTGTCAAATCCATAAGGTAAAGGAGCAGTAGACTTCTGGCAGTAGTTAAAGGCATTGTCTGTAATGAAGGGCAAATCGTTGCACATGTTTCTGAGATTATGGGTTAGTGATTACGTTTCCATGTCAACGCTGAGTTTGCAAGTAAACTGAATTTGTAGCCCATCTCCAAAGCGTCCGTTGAACAGTTTTTCTCATGTATGCCTAAAGTTACAAATGGAATACAGTTTTAAGCAAGAGGAAGCTCCCAATTGCACTTGGGATTTCAAAAGAAATGAAGTGTAAGGTCTAGGTACAGATGGACCAGGTTGCAAGGCAGCTAGAAAGATAGTGTGCCTTTCACTGATGCCGCATAAATCTGATGTCGCAAATTTCCTGTGTAAACCTCTTAAAATTTATGTATTTTTTAAAAGCTAAAAGTATCAGAGAAGAGGGAAAGGGTGGTTTGGGGTGAGAGGGCTACCTTATTATTGGAAGATCCAGCATTTCCCTTGACTAGTAACCCAAATGGCCAATTTATCACCCTTGATGTGTTCCATCTTGCAAATGGGGTGTTGGGATATCCTATCTCAGCTACAGATGCCTTCAATGAGTTGAATCCAGGAAAATGTGAGCAGAACTCTGTCTGTACAATGGAGCTTTCTGGCTCCCCCCCCCCCAAAAAAGCTGTTATTGAGTCTACCGCCATGGTGTGGGATGAGGCCGGGTGTGTGTGTGTGTGCAGCAGGAGCCAAGCCAGAGCCAGAGAATATGATGACTGCAAGCAAAATTTTATTTGTTATTTATTTTATTTCAAGATTTGTAAATCACTCTACATTTAGAGAATATACCAGCAGTCTACAGAAAAAATGTTTTTATATTGCTTACGTTTTGCAAGCAGGCGGTATATAAATACTTTTATTAACAAATAAATAAAAATATATAATGTAACATGGCACATAAAATGTTACAAAACTGGCAAGAATAAATAAAACACAGAATTTGCGTTAATAGTAAACCCACAAATTATGTGAGGGTTACGTTCTGGGGATCGCAAATTATGCAAGGGTTATGTTCTGGGGAATCACTCTTAAAGCCAAAATAGTGTATATTTAAAACACATTGGTTGCAATAGTGGGTAAGGTAAAGGTAAAGGGACCCCTGACCATTAGGTCCAGTTGCGGACGACTCTGGGGTTGTGCGCTCATCTCGCGTTACTGGCCAAGGGAGCCAGCGTACAGCTTCCGGGTCATGTGGCCAGCATGACTAAGCTGCTTCTGGCGAACCAGAGCAGTGCATGGAAACACTGTTTACCTTCCCCTGGAGTGGTACCTATTTATCTACTTGCACTTTGACGTGCTTTCGAACTGCTAGGTGGGCAGGAGCTGGGACCGAGCAACGGGAGCTCACCCTGTCGCGGGGATTCGAACCGCCAACCTTCTGATCAGCAAGCCCTAGGCTCTGTGGTTTAACCCACAGTGCCACCCGCGTCCCATGTAATAGTGGGTAGGATTGCAAAAAAAAAAAAAAAAATTCCACTGGACGCCCACCCCCTTTTATTTATTTATTTATTTATTTTAATTTGCCAAGTGTGTAAAGCTGATTGTGCACAAGTAATTTGCAAGCTTACTGTAGGCTGAATATTCTGTTTACCTCTCTATAATGTATATTATCGCTCTTTTTGATAGAGATGCTGGTCATAAATGTCCAATCGACAATGAAATTTTACTCGAAACTCAACTCTTTCCTGACAACTTTGCAAAACGGGAAATCCTATCGCTGACGGTGAAGTGTCCCAACAAGGGCTGTCATCAGAAGATGGAACTCAGGCATTTAGAGGTGGGCTTTCAGGGTTTCTTTTTGCAGAATTGCTGCCCAGTCCTGAGCAGTGTCAGCATACCGTAAGACTTTTTCGAATAGCTCAAAGGACACCTTGTCCCCATTCCATCTCTTAGGATGGTGGTAGTTATGGCTGCTGCACCTGTGGTCCAGTGAAGTTGTGACATCCAGGTGACTTCAGGAAGGTCCATCAATCAAATTTTTCCCTCCAGTAACATCAGATTAAAGAAATGAAGAGGGTTTGGGACATGCTTTAGCTGTTATTGCAGAAGCACCTGTCCGTGCTGTACTCTAGCATGTTTGATTCATTTTAAGCATACTGTTGATTTTGCGATGTTTGTTCCTCTTAAAATATAATAAACAGAGCTGTGCCCTATTGCAAAAGTGCCACATTTTCTAAAGTACTTTAATTGAGGAAGCTGTGAAATCTGTGGTGATCATTGTTGCATGAATCTTCAGAAGTTAGGTATACCTGTATTTTCATGTAAGAAATCTGAATTTTTGAGGCAGCCCTTGATTTAGGAACAGTTATGGACTGAACCTGGAATTCCAGAAATTGAAGGGGGGAACCCACTAGGGATGCGGGTGGCATTGTGGGTTAAACCACAGAGCCTAGGGCTTGCTGATCAGAATGTCGGCGGTTCGAATCCCCATGATAGGGTAAGCTCCCGTTGCTCCTGTCAACCTAGCAGTTCGAAAGCACGTCAAAAGTGCAAGTAGATAAATAGGTACCACTCTGGCGGGAAGGTAAACGGTGTTTCCGTGCGCTGCTCTGGTTCACCAGAAGCGGCTTTGTCATGCTGGCCACATGACCCGGAAGCTGTACGCCGGCTCCCTCGGCCAGTAACGCAGATGAGCGCCGCAACCCCAGAGTCGGACACGACTGGACCTAATGGTCAGGGGTCCTTTTACGTTTATGGACTGAACTTGGAAATCCAGAAATTGAAGAGGGGAACCCACTTTCCTCCATATAAACAATATAATTAATATTTTATCTTCCCTGGCAGTAAAACACAATAACAAATTAAACAACTAAGAATTTGCTGCCCTTTCATGACCCTAAAATGGATTGTTGAGGCAGCTACCTCAGTCTGTCTAGCCTCGTACAACTTTGTAAAACAGAAAATCTAGAAAAGTTATTAGCTTGACAGCCCACTTATCCTGTGCAAAGTTCTTTGTAGCTTCCATGAAAACCAGGCTGGAGGGACCCTTTCTCTTCAGCTCTTAAAAGCTTTCCAGTCTGCTCACCCAGAATTGCTTGATCTCACCAAGTGGCTATATGAATGCAACTTGAACATACTTTTTGATTTCTTTTGCACCCCCAAACCATGGGAGTAATTGACAAGACATGAAGACACTTGCCTCAGATTGGCTACCATGATCTTCAGTCTATGTTTTAGGTTTGCTTAGGAATCATTTTGTGTAAGTTCAAGTTATTTATAGGCGAAATTGCTATTTGATCTCATTTTTTCCACAGGACCATGAGTTGCATTGCGGCTTTGCTCCAGAGAAATGTCCCCAGTGCCATGGCATTTTCCAAAAGAATCAGATACAGGATCATATAAAGCAAGAATGCCCTCGACGACAAACCTCCTGTCCAAACTGTGCCATGTGGATGCCTTATGAAGAAAAAGAGGCAAGTTTCAAAATATGCAGCTTAATCAGAACAGTTGTGCTTGTTTATTTAAATGAAGCATATGTAACAAAAGCTTGCTAAAATTAGGATTTTTACAGTATTTTACAGTTGTGAGAATACCCTTCTATATGATACAAAGATTTCACCAAGTGGTTTTCTTTTTACTTATTCCCCCTGCCCCTCACAAGCAGCTGGATTTTTATTTTTATATATAAATCTGTTTTTTGGTTTTTTGTTGCCTTAAAAATAAATAAATCCACACATCCCAGTTCCATCTCTCAAGCACTTTATCCTCTTAGTTTGAAACTGAACCTCACACCTGGACTTCAGGCATTTTGAACTTCCTTTTTTTGCCATGTGTTTTCTTCTGGTGGTCTGCTGATCAAGTCTGGCCCCTGAAAAAATTAATCAAAATGTGAAAGAAGCTCCCCATTGCTTTCCTTTTGTTAGAAAAGTTGGTTTCTAAGGTTGTCCTTTTTGTTTTGCCTTTTTAATCTTCCTTTTGTGCTTTCTACATAATATCCTCCATAGATTAGCTAGATTACATGTGAAGTCCTTCCTTGTTGGATTATGCCACTGTTCTTATAGGCTTAAGTCACTCATGACGCCGTAAGGCTATGTAGCAAAACAGACTTCTGGACCACTACGTAGTGACTACCAAGAAAACATAGATTTAAAACACCAAGTAGCTGCTGGTCTTAATATCATTTAAACATATTCTACAAAGGTCTGCTGACTAGATACGTAGTGCTCTTTTATGAAATGAACTCAAAGTTGCTCACTGGTACCGGTACTTATGTTTTCTCTAATACAAAGATAGGATTTGAGAGAGAGGAGTCACATTCTAGATGGCATTACATCAAACAGTGTTATTGATCTATTAGTCCCCTTTCGGTGCAATTAATTAAATGTTTATTTTCTGGTTTTGCTGAAATGAAGGTTCATGACCAGATGTGCCTTTTAGCAAATGTCAGCTGTGAATACTGCAATACAGTGCTAATCAGAGAACAGGTAAGAAGCTTCCTTTCTTGTCTGATAGCAAGGTAGTCTTGTTGTTTTGATGTGATTTGACTTGTGTCAATAAGTTAATTTCTTTATTTTAATAGTTTGTCATTTATGAGCCCTTCATGACATAGAAATATGGACAGGCAGATAATAATTTTAAAATAATATGGAGAACTGAATGTAGGAATGCCAAATAGCAAGAAAACTTTTTTGCATTTACCATCAACTTACAAAAACAAGTTGACTATTTTTATTTTTTATTTTAAAGTTTTCTATTCTGCCCTTCGTCCAAATACCACAGGGCAATTTACAATATGATATCAAAAATATAAATAGCATAATAACAAACACAGTAACTCCTCCTCCCAGTTTAAAAGGCCATAGATTGTTTATTTAGCCATGGGGTAGTCAACCTTTTTATACCTACTGCCCACTAATGCATCTTTCTTGGTGGTAAAATTTCCTTGCCGCCCACCAGTGCTCAAAGGTAGGAAGATTCAGCTTGTGCCGTAGAACCCCCTATCGCCCACCTAGAATCCTGAAACGCCCACTAGTGGGTGGTAGGGACCAGGTTGACAACCCCTGATTTAGCCAAAGGCCAGGAAGAATAATATTTTTGCCTCATGCCTAAAGGCACCAAGGAAGCCTCCCTTGGGAGAGCATTCCACAAGCAAGAAGCCATTGCAGAAAAGGCCCATTCTTGTGTTGCTGCCCTCCAAACCTCTCACAGGAGACCCATGAAGAGGGGCCTCAGGTGATGATAGCAGGGTTTGGGTTGGTTTATATGGGAAAGGTGGTCCTTGAGGTTTTGTGACCCTGAGCCATTTAAGGCTTTATAAGTGAAAACCATCACATTGAATTGGGCCTGGAAAGTGATTGGCAGCCAGAAATGGTATTATATGCTCAAACCGTCTTACCCTGGTGAACAATCTGTCCACTGAATTCTGCACCAACTGAAGCTTAGTAATATTTTCATTATTATTTATACCGTACCAGTCTGGCTGGGTTTCTCCAGCCACTCTGGGGAACGGTCTTCTGAGTTTCTGCCTTCTTCAGAGGCAGCCCTATTTCTTTTATTTTTATTAAATTTAATTTTGATTCACTGTAGGGTTACAAGAGTCCAGATCTGTGTATGTGAACTCTGGAGTAAGTCTCATTGGTTTCAGTGGGGCTTGCTCTCAAATAAGCGGGTGTAAGATTTGCAGCCTTAAATTACCTTTTGCATTGTATTGCTTTGTTAATTGCCTTGGAAATTTCAGCTGAAGGTCATCTTGGGAATCTTAAGTAAATAAAATAACCCATGGCATATGCTATGAACTAGCAGACAGATTTTTCTCAGCATAAAGCTTTGTGTGCCAAAATGTACATGTGCAACTACACACTGGTGGTGGTGTTATGCAGTGCTGTGGAGAAGATCCCACAATTAGTCGCACTCTGAGTGTTGAAATCAATGGACTTCAGTGGGTCTGCTCTGAGCATGACTTAGTTGGATATCACCCTATATACTCTATATGTAGGCCACTGATTACTGTTTCCTATAATCGTTGATTTCTGCACTTTACAAACTGAAAATTACAGTGTCATCTCTCCATCCATCTTTAGCTTCCTAATCACTACGATAACGATTGCCCAACTGCTCCAGTACCGTGTACATACAGCCCCTTTGGATGTCCAGAAAAAGTAAGCCAACACTTCTATTTGCTTCTTATTTGGTTGAATTTTGTTTTGCTACTTTATTGCCCAAAAATCCTCTTTCCCCCCTTGGTGTACCAGAGACCTCTGGGCAATGAAATGGGCTGGATTATGGGTAGAGCACAAGTCGCAAAAGACATGTTGCAAACCCAACCCAGGCACAAGGGAGAACATGTAATCATGCCTCCTGCAATGGTGATGAGGGCAGGGAAGGTATCATTCACCATGACATCTTTCTGAACCAGTCCTGTGAGATGGGCATTTGGGGCACTGTTCTGCAGTGGTTGTGGTCCTATTTCCGGGTTTAGTTTCCAATAGTAATACTGGGTGATTATTTTGTGGTTCTTTGGGCATGCCACAGGGTACCATCCTGTCCTCAATGCTATTTAGCATCTATATTGAAGCTGTTGAAAGTGGTCATTGGAATATTGCAGCCGAGGGAGGTGTCATTGATGCACTCATGATACCCACCTCTGTTTCTCTAAGTCTGAGCACGTGAACCCTGTTGAAAAGGGTATGGAATGCCACATATTCCCCATCTCTGAAAAATGCCAACATGGTAGCTTTCTGCATGGTGTTCATCATCCCCTGTTGTAATAATTGATGACACATAAAATTAAGCTTGCAGTATGAAGACCTTCCAAATGTGCTGTGAATTAAGATGATCTGTCTGAACTTGGAAGCAAGGTAACATACGTATAATCCTGATCTCACCATTCATTTAGATCAGAGCAGTGACACAGGTTTGTGCAGAAAATCTGTATTGAGAATTTTTTTTCTCCAAAGCCTTAAATTGCTTTCCAATAAAGGCATCTGAACAGTGCAGTAGTAACACTTGCATTGTGTTCAGTTTTTCAAATAATAATATTTCTCTTTGTTCAGTTTTTCAATTCCTGTTTCAGACAATCACTGGAAGATTAAGCCAGTTCTGCTTTTAAATGCAGTGGTTTTTTCCTTGTCCATTAAGGCTCAGTGCTTGACTTTAGTCAAAGGAAATGCTTATGGAACTATGTGCCCTTATTTAATTACAGATGCAGAGAAATGAGTTGGCACGGCATATGCAGGAGTTCACCCCAGTCCATATGAGAATGATGGCTCAGACTCTCCTGAATATCACTAATTTCCATGGCGCTATCCCATATGACCCGTCACCTTCCTGTGAATGTAGCCCAGAGGTCCAAAACTTCAAGGAGACAATTCAACAACTGGAAGGTCGCTTGGTAAGGCAAGATCACCAGATCCGAGAACTCATAGCAAAGATGGAGACACAAAACACCCAGATGGTAGATCTCAAACGCACTATCCAAAATCTGGAGGAAAAAATTGCAGAAATGGAATCACAGCAGTGTAATGGTATTTTTCTGTGGAAGATTGAGAATTTCAGTGTTTACTTGAGAGCCCAAGAAGAAAGGCCTGTTGTAATCCACAGCCCAGGCTTCTACACAGGGAAACCCGGCTACAAACTTTGCTTGCGCCTGCATATCCAGTCGCCAAATGCACAGCGCTGTGCCAACTATATTTCCCTTTTTGTTCATACGATGCAAGGGCACTATGACAGCCACCTGCCTTGGCCCTTCCAAGGCACCATACGGCTTTCTATCCTGGATCAGTCAGAAGGATCGTCAAGGCACAACCATGAGGAAGTGATGGATACCAAGCCCGAGCTGCTCGCTTTCCAGCGTCCCACGGTCGAGCGCAACCCAAAAGGCTTTGGATATGTGACGTTTATGCAGTTGCAGGCGCTAAAACAAAAAACATATATAAAGGAGGATACTATCCTAGTGCGCTGTGAGGTCATAACCCGCTTAGACTTAAACAGTCTCCGAAGGGAGGGTTTTCAGCCTCGTAGTACTGATGGGACGGCATAAGCCACCATGCTTCAGGTTTGAGCTTTTGCTGGTCAACTGTGGTAAGGGCTGCAGATGAATAAAGAGATTCATCAGGATGGCAGATCCTTGAAGCAGAAAACTGCCATTCTGAGATGCTTTTCAGAGCATGGAAAGTGTTTCCTCTTTGAGTTATTTGTATTCGAACTGGTAAAGACAGCATCCTGATGGTCTAAATAAGTAAGCTAAATAACTATGCTATGACTGGTATGTTACCAAAAGTTAATAAAGCTATGCAGTACCATTTTTAGGATAGCAGAGGCTTGGTCAGGTTCAACTTTTTATTTGATGGTGGCAAGACCTGTGTTTAAAGCCATTACCTTGGTGTATACGTATCAAAGGAGCTGAATTATTTGACTGCCTAACCTGGTAGCTTGCTGAGGACTTTCAGCCAAAACTAGATTTTGAACCAGGACAAACCTACTAAAAATGCCTTGGGAGCATCATAGCAGAAAGCAAGCACACCTATAACTTCATTGATATGCTGTAAATAAGCCTAGGCAGGAATGTTGGTTCTTTGTTTGCCATGCACTTTTTTGCAAACCTCAGTGAGCTTGAGCTGTAAATTGGTTGTCTTCACTTCATCACTTCCTTCCCATGGAATTTTGTATTGAGAATCCATTCTCAACAGCTGCTAGTATGGTGGAATGTTTAGAAGTTTTTGATCTATCAAAAAGCTCAGTGTGGCACTGCCCTAGAGAAGCTTAATGATTTCAGTCTGGTTAACTCACTGATGAGATCTCCAGGCATCTTTGTCTTCAGCCTTTTGCCTTCACATTGTGTCTTCTTTTTGTCATCTCTCTGATCCAGCTGTATTTTTGCCCTTGTAGTGGTGACAGAAAATTCTAGAAGTGTGCAAACATGTCTTGTTTTGTACTTGAAAATATCCTCTTTCTTCTTTGGCGATCACTTGTAGACGAGTACAACACTGTCCATGAACACTGTCTTGACAGTGAATCTATTAAGTGACTGTGGAGGCCAATTCTGGATCAACATGTCCTTCCACAGTGGGGACATTGGTTTCTGGGAGGGAGTTGATCATGGTGAGGGTTTGCCAAATGTGCCTTCCTCTTACCTCGTTTCTCCTTTTTGCTCTGAGCATGTTTCTTCAAAGTCCACGACACCTTTGGTAAAGGCTGTTCTCCACAACTACAAATCAGCTGATCAGATTAGGGTCAAGAGTGTTGTATCTGAGCCTAAAATTGCAGAGTGTTAGGGAAGTTTTCTGTCCATAGTTCTGATCTGTGCATAGTAATCAAAATAGAATGGGGCTAAGCTGGTGCACACTCTCCTTGTCGTTGTTATTTGACCGGTATATCCTGTGAAAGATGTCTTCTGTAAGAAGCCTGTGAACAAAATTAATTGGTGCTGATAGAAAAGGTTGTGGGTAATTGTAGCACTCTCAACAATAGCTATGTGACATTAACACAGAGATGTCTAGAAATGTGCCACTCTGGTCATAAATGAGGGATTCATTGTAAAGGCATTCTCAGTATTGCTCACTCAAGAATTCAAAGCCCTCTACAAATGTGTATATAGCCATACTATGATAAGAACCTGCTGGTTCAGGCCAGTGGCCAGTGTAGTTCAACATCCTGTACTGAGTGGCCAAACAGATGCCTATGGGAAACACGCAAACAGGATTCAGACAGAAGTGCATTCTTTCTTCTTGTGGTTTCCAGGAACTGATGAATATTCAGCAGCATTGCTGCCTCCAACTGTGGTGTCAGAGCATAGCCATTGTGGCTAGTAGCCATTGATTGCCCTCTTTCTCTTTTAAAACCGCCCAAGTTGGTGGCCATCACTGTGACAGCTTGGTCTTTCATTGGCTCTCAGCCCTATAAGACGTGAGTCCTGAATGAGTAAAATGTTTTTTGTTTTGTTTTTAAACAGCAAAGAGGATTTACTGTCAATAGGAAGGCACTGGCAAATTTTGAGGATGTGTGTGAGAGAGACAGCACAGTTCTCAAAATACATGTCGGCACTAGGATTCCTTTGGGATCGATATAAACATGATGTCATGAAAGGAAGCATTTTAAAGCTTCTTTGTGTAAATTGAGGTAAAAAGTTAAGATTGGCCCGTTGGCTGGTATATCAGATCCCCTTCATCTTCTGCTTAACTTATTTATTGTAGAAGAGATGCATCTTTGGAAACGGGGACCTACGGAACCTTTAAAAAAAATTTTTTTTTTTTGCCTATACCGAAGATTCAAAGAGCCATTGAGCACAAACATAAATGCCAGTTTATAAACTAGATATTGCTATGTACTGCCTCTTTGTCTTGTGAAAAGGAAGTGTAGATTTCCATATTTTTAATATTTAAATGTTGCATTAGTTTGTGTTCCCTGCTTACAACCAGAATTCGTGTTGGTTGTAGAGTTTTTGTTTGTAAATAAATAACTACCCCTATACAGTGGTACCTCGGGTTACGTACCCGATCCAGGGTGCCTTTCGCACCCTGAAAAGTATGTAACCCGAGCGTCCATTTTGCACATGCACAAAGCGCGACATTGTGCTTCTGCGCATGCGCGAACTGCACAGAAGCGTCCGCATGCTGAAAAACACTTCTGGGTTACCGGAGTACGTAACCCGAAAATACGTAACCCGAGGTACGACTGTAGCTGTAAACCCTAGATCCTGGGAATATAGGAACAAGCCCCTTCCTTTTATTTCATGTTTATTTTGATTGTTAAGTCAGGGAGCAGGACTCTGTTGTTCAGGGTTTTATATGTGCATTGCTTTGGCGTTCCTTTTAAGAATTCATTTGATGCCCACCAAAGAAAATGCAGTAGTGTGAAGACTGCCGGTTGTACACAGTGACATCTATATGCCTCTGTACTAGTTTCTTTACTAGAGGTGGCAAGTAGGGTGAGTGGAAGTTGGAGTACAAGACTGTATGTAACCAGAAACCCTGCATGTTCAAACAGGGTTTCCTGTACTTGCTGTGGCAGGAAAAACCTTTGTGAGGGCATGAGACACTTTCTTTACCCTAGAAGGCAAATGCAGAGCTCTGCTTGCGAGTGCCAAGCTAGATCAATGGCCTTGGTGCTTCTCCAGCATTGTGACAGCTCCTCTCTTTGCAAAAGATACTTGTCCCACATCATAATATAAGTAGATATATTTGAAAAGGGTATGTTGCCTTTGAGAACTGAAACGTATTAAATTCAGTCACTTTAGTGTGCCTTCTTCTTATTTGGCGATCCCTCGTAGTCAAGTAAGATTGTCTTCCATGAACACAGTCTTAACAATGAGTCCGTAAGTGACTGGAGACCAATTCTGGATCCACATGTCCTTCCACAGTGGGGACATTGGTTTCCGGGTGGGAGTTGACCATGGTAAGCATTTACCAAACGTGCCTTCCTCTTAGCACGTTTCTCCCTTTCGTCCTGAGTTAGGGCACACATGATGGCTACTTCCTACATTTTTGGTGGGGTGCAAGAGCTTAAGGGTTTGGAAAGAGGCTTTATATACTGCTGAGGTTTTGGGTTTTGTTTTACCTGATGAGATATTGGAGCAGCCAGTTGGGGACAGGCACACATTCCATGAAACACTGGCAGGTGGAGCCTTTTCCATTGAGAGATGGTTTCTCTTTGCCATAACTGGCCCAACAGTGATATAGCACAACAGATCTGAGTTATGGGTGATAAGGATGCACTAAAATATTATCAAATAGTGTCAATTCTACTAGTTTCTCAGAAGAATACTTAATATATTTTGTAACTCATGCAGAAGCCTGTATATAGTATTAATAAACTAATAAAGCCATAATACTGTTCACTTTGCATTGTACTAGGCTATTGTTTGCCATAATCATACCAGGACAAGGACCTAACTATAAAAAAGCTCAGAAATATCACTGAGTTTGCTGTGCTTCAAGAACTTGTATTTTGGCCTTATTTAGTAGCCCACCCATCTCAACAGGGAAGGAAAGTGTTTGTTTAGTGATAGCTAATAGCAGGCAACTTGTGTCATTCTAGTGCAGACAGCTCTGGTCTGGTGCCCTCCAGATCCACAACTACAACTCTCCTCAGCCCCAGCCAACATGGCCCATGGTCAGGGATGATAGGAGTTCCAACCAAAAACATTTGGAGGGGGACCATGTTTGTGGAAGGGTGTTGCAGAGGTTGGATGGCCACCTGTCATGGATGCTTTTGTTGAGATTCCTGCATTGCAGGGGGTTGCACTAGATGACCCTCGGGGAGATCTTCGAGCTACGATTCTTTTAGTTTGGCTTTTTACAACAATAAAGAATCGTGTTTAATGGGCTAAAAAAAATAAATTTTTTTCTGTATATCTGTTAAAAGGTTTGTTAAAATGGGTGTGATGTTAACATCATATTCCCTGGATAGTTCTCCTATTGCACTTTTTAAAGGGTGACATCTTTTTGACTTCCCCGTTTGCATCCTAGAGAAACCGGGGCATTTCCTGCTTTCTTCCAGTAAGGTGCATGGTGGGTACAAGCTACACTTCAGTCTTGTCACTTACAACCAAAACGCAATACAACCAGTTTTAATTAGTAGAGTGGCTAACACAGAGCTGTGCAACTGAAAATCTCTGGTTCAGATTTTTAAATAGCACACACAGTGCAATCTATGCGTGTTTATTTTGTGAGAAAACCGTGTCCAATCAACCATGTAACTGCAGAGAAAGATCGACTTAAAACACCTGTTTCTGTTTAATTCCATGATGTGCAGTGTAAAGATTAGAAAACAGTGTGAAATTAATTATCTAGGTTTAGACAGCTTATATTCCATGCTGGGGGCGGGGGATAAGAATCGTGAGTTTGCTTTTGCAACAGCAAATGAATCTCTCTGGCTTTAGCAGTTAAATTAGTTCACTCCTTAATTCACAAAAACTCCTTGTATCATAAGTGATATGAGTCAGAGCAGGTGCATTTGAGTATTACATTAAAAGCTGGGGAAATAAACAGCCCTGCAAATTAATCCATAAACCTGTTAGCTCATGCGTCTTTCTGTACCTGCAGTCAAGAATGGCACAGCAGCTTTTCTCGTTCCTCAGTCTCCCATTGAGGCATGCACATGCACTTACAAATCTTAGGATGACTTGAATTTTAGCTCCCTGGCAAGAGCTGGAGAATGTTCCTAAGCTGTTCTGTGCATCCATACACAAGCAGCAGCACAAATATACTAGCCCACATGTTCCCACACAGTGATGTTAGGTCATAGAATGGCATATTTATGGCCCAAAATGGGGAATGAGGTGTAGAGCTCTAACTGACCTAGTTTCCTGGAGAGCATAAGAGCCCTGTTGGATCAGACCAAGCATAGGCAAACTCGGCCCTCCAGATGTTTTGGGACTACAACTCCCATCATCCCTAGCTAATAGGACCAGTGGTCAGGGATGGTGGGAATTATAGTTTCAAAACAGCTGGAGGGCCGAGTTTGCCTATGCCTGGATCAGACAAATGGTCCGTATAGTTCAGCAGCCTCTTCCTACAACGACCAACCAGATAACTATGGGGAATCCCCAAAAGCAGAAATGAGAGCAAGAGCTCCTGTGTCCCCTCTCCCCCACATGCTGAAACTCAAAGGAGTTCTTACTTACTGCAGGTGACAAGGTCAGTGGCTATTTATCAACTGTTGCTGACATTAACAAGACACACTCCAACGCTTGCCAGTGGTGCAGGGAAACTAGGATTGCAACCACTGCCCTCACCTGAGATCGATCACAAACTGAAGGTATATGCAGACTGCATAGAGGCGCTGTTTGTGTGTGTGTGTGACTTTACCCTAGTTTCCATGTGTTTAACAAAGGTGGATAATGGGGCACAGAGTAAAACTTTAGGGAAATAATGGGGAAGGCAACCTGAAGAACACACATCACCTGCTGCTCTGGCAGAAACAAGCCTGTCTGCCTGAATTTGAAATTCACCCTTATAGTGATTTCTATTTCAAGAGAAGTCGTAACAGTAAAAATATTGGTAGACACTTCTTCTAAACTGAGTTTTTCAACATGCAAGGAGTTGGGTTTTTTAGCACAGATTTCCTAAAATCTTGACTATAGAATACCCTGGTTCCAACATGTGTATGCACCTACTGAACATGAAGCTAAAATGCCTGGGGATAGTGTTGTTTCATTAAACCCAGAGCAGCTGTGCCTGCAAATTGGAGAGATTTGTGTGATGCTGATTTGTCATCTTGGGTTTTTTTTTTTTTAAAAAAAATAAGGAGTTCTGCTCAGTAAATTAACTAAATTAACACATAAACCATGACATTTCCCTCCCTGCAGCACTTGGCAAAGAGTTTGCAAGTAGTTAGAATTTTCATGTTTTCCTTTCCTATTTAAGATTGCACATTTTTAACTTTATGGTACATGGCAAATCGAAACCCAGATAGTAATAATACTAATTATTATTATTATTATTATTATTATTATTATTATTATTATTAATACCCCACCCATCTGGCTGGGTTTCCCCAGCCACTCTGGGCGGCTTCCAACAGAATATTAAAATGCAATAATCTATTAAACATTAAAAGCTTCCCTAAACAGGGCTGCCTTCAGATGTCTTCTAAAAGTCTGGTAGTTGTTTTTCTCTTTGACATCTGGTGGGAGGGTGTTCCACAGGGCGGGTGCCACTACCGAGAAGGCCCTCTGCCTGGTTCCCTGTAACTTGGCTTCTCGTAGTGAGGGAACTGCCAGAAGGCCCTTGGCGCTGGACCTCAGTGTCTGGGCAGAATGATGGGGGTGGAGACGCTCCTTCAGGTATACTGGACCGAGGCTGTTTAGGGCTTTAAAGGTCAGCACCAACACTTTGAATTGTGCTCGGAAACGTACTGGGAGCCAATGTAGAATAGATGGGAGGCATCGCAGTCGGGTGGAAGCAATCTGAAGGAAAGCAGATCATGAAGCGAGAGACGGCAGCCAGGACCGCAGTACTTCAAGGACTGCTTTTCCCCATGTGAAAGGACCCAGACCCTGCGACCCTCATCCGAGGCTCTTCTTTGTGTGCCCATGCGAGGTCCAGAGGCTGAAGGGCCTTTTTCTGAGGTTGCCCCTTGTTTGTGGGATGCTGTCCCTAGGGAGGCTCTTCTAGCACCTTCATTATATATTTTTAGCAAAAAACATCCCTCTTCAACCAGGTCTTGCCCTGATTAATAATCCATGTCCTTTTAAATGTGGTTATGGGAGGGTTGTGTTTTTGTTTTGTATTGCTCTTGTCTTAACTATTTTCATTTGTGCTGCCGCCTTAATATTTTTATCTAGTAAATCGGAGATCTTAGGGCGAAGGTCAAATTTGATAAAAAATTATTTGAAAAATAAAATTATTTGTCTTGTTTTAGTCGCACCAGACCCAGAGAGGCGGAGGGGAGTGGGGCTGGATTTAGGATTCAGGATTAAGCTCCTGAAGGTAACGGGGCCCTTTATATGTCCAGCTGTCCTTTGTCAACAACAAATTGCCGCTGTTTTTTTCTGAATATATGTTACATGGCAACTTATGGACCTCATAGGTATCTCAAGCATTTTGCACATAACGAATAGGCGCCTACACAACACAAAACCCTGTAGCTGTATAGGTGGGTAGCCGTGTTGGTCTGCCATAGTCAAAACAAAATAAAAATTTCTTTCCAGTAGCACCTTAGAGACCAACTAAGTTTGTTCTTGGTATGAGCTTTCGTGTGCATGCACGCTTCTTCAGATACCTGTAGCTGTATGTAGGTTTAATTTTATTCGTTTTTTATCTTACATTTTGGAAATGTACATCCAGGTGTTTTTCCCATTAATTTTTTTGGGGGGCCCCGGGGGCCCTAAGCTGGAGCTTGTTTAGCTTATACGTAAATCCGGCACTGGCGCCCGGTAGCCGAATGGCCGGCTGCGGGTGTTTAGCCACGGGACCGGGGGCCGGACAGGAGGCCGCCCCGCCACCGCCCAGGGGCGGGCAGAGCAGGGCGCGGGGCCGAGGGGACCCGCCGTTGCCTCAGGCCTCCTCGCAGGAAACACCCCGGAGGAGCGCCCTTCTTCGCGCGGCGGGGAGGCCATGGCTTTCCTGAGGCGCGCGACGCGGCCCCTCATCATGGCGGCGGCGGCGGCCCTTTCCTTCCTGGCGCTCTTCGCCTCAGCGCGGGCCGAAGGAGGCTGCGCCGGCCGCGCCTCAGGGCTGTGGCAGCAGCGGCCTGGCGGCTGGGAGTCCGAGGCCTCTGAGGCCTGCCCGGCGGAGCTCTCCCCTCACGAGGCGGCGGCCGGCTTGGTGGTGGCGTCGGTGTCGTCGTCGTCGCCTCCGTCCTTCCGCGGCCCGGGCAACTCGGACCCGCGTCCCAACCGGGAGCTGCCCATCCTGCTGTGGTGGAGCGGCGGCCTGTTCCCGCACTTCCCGGGCTCCACGGCGCGGCTCGAGTGCGGCGGCGGCTCGTGCCTGGCCACCAAGGAGCGGCGGGCGAGGCTCCGGCGCCGGACGCGGGCGCTGCTCTTCTACGGGACGGACTTCCGCGCCTACGAGGCGCCGCTGCCTCGCCCGGCGCACCAGGCCTGGGCGCTCTTCCACGAGGAGTCGCCCATGAACAACTACCTGCTCTCGCACGGCGCCGGCGCCCGGCTCTTCAACTACACCGCCACCTTCCGCCGCGAGTCCGGCTACCCGCTCAGCCTGCAGTGGCTGCCCGACCTCGCCTACCTGCGCAGGCCGCCGGCGCTCGGCCTGGCCGAGAAGGAGCGCGCCCGGCGGAGGGAAGGCCTGGCCGCCGTCCTCTACATCCAGTCCCACTGCGACGTCCCCTCCGACCGGGACAGGTACGTCAGGGAGCTCGCCAAGCACCTCCAGGTATTTAGCAGCATCGCTTCGCCTCGGCGCGCCTCTCGTTAGAAGAATTTGAAGGGCTTACATGTATATGAAGAATAGATTTTCATAAACGTACCAAGCAAACACATACAAATATGCAAAGCACATGCCTGAAACACACAGAAAAGTCCTGAAACCATTTTCTCTCTGACCCCAAATATTTCTCTGCAAGGCCGAAGGACATGGGAAATCTCCCCATTGTCTCTTTCACAAACCCTGTCTTAAGGGCACATTTAAGATAAAAAATTAAAAAATTCCTTCCAGTAGCAACTTCGAGACCAACCAAGTTTGTTATTGGTATGAGCTTTCATGTGCATGCACACTTCATACAAAAACGCACGAAAGCTCATAGCAGTAACAAACTTTGTTGTTGTTCAGTCGTGTCCGACTCTTCATGTCTCCATGGACCAGAGCACGCCAGGCACTCCTGTCTTCCACTGCCTCTCGCAGTTTGGCCAAACTCATGTTAGTAGCTTCGAGAACACTGTCCAACCATCTCATCCTCTGTCGTCCCCTTCTCCTTGTGCCCTCCATCTTTCCCAACATCAGGGTCTTTTCCAGGGAGTCTTCTCTTCTCATGAGGTGGCCAAAGTACTGGAGCCTCAACTTCAGGATCTGTCCTTCCAGTGAGCACTCAGGGACTCTCAAGAGTCTCCTCCAGCACCATAATTCAAAAGCATCAATTCTTCGGCGATCAGCCTTCTTTATGGTCCAGCTCTCACTTCCGTACATTACTACTGGGAAAACCATAGCTTTAACTATACGGACCTTTGTCGGCAAGGTGATGTCTCTGCTTTTTAAGATGCTGTCTAGGTTTGTCATTGCTTTCCTCCCAAGAAGCAGGCGTCTTTTAATTTCGTGACTGCTGTCACCATCTGCAGTGATCATGGAGCCCAAGAAAGTAAAATTTCTCACATAACAAACTTAGTTGGTCTCTAAGGTGCTACTGGAAGGAATTTTTTTATTTTGTTTCGACTATGGCAGACCAACACCTACCTGTAACTACATTTAAGATATGAATAGAGTGTGAGCCTGTGACCTGTATTATTGGGGGAGATGAAGACTCCTAGGAGTCGGCTATTGGCAGGTACAGAGGTGTTTTCCTGTGAGGAAAGGTCACAGCGTTTGGGACTTTTTGTAACTGTAGAATTGTGGAGTTAGACGGGATACCCAGCGATCATCTAGTTCAGGGGTCAGCAAGGTTTTCCGGCCATGGGCCGGATCATTCCCATGGACGATTGTCCGTGGGCCGGACATGTGCATCGCGACGCCGGAAATGGCATCTGCGCATGTCTAGACGTCAAAAATCGCGTCTGCACAGAAGTGATTTCCAGCGCCTGGGCATGCGCAGATGCAATTTCCAGTGTCGTGGACATGCGCAGACGCCATTTCCGGCACCACTTGGCGAGGCGGGGGGGCTCGTGGGCCGGTTAAACGGCTTCTGTGGGCTGCATCCGGCCCATGGGCCAGAGGTTTCCGACCCCTGATCTAGTCCAACCCCCTGCAATGCAGAAATCACAGCAGAATTCCTGACATGTGGCCATCTGACCTCTGCTTAAAAACCTCCCAGGAAGGAGAGCCCACCACCTACAGAGGGTCTCTGTCCCACTATCAAAAAGCTCATTCTGTTTTCCAATTTAAATTACTCACTTTTACATCCTTGAGATATCAATCCCTTCTTCTCTTTCCATGGTTCATTTCACATATCACAAATCCCTGCATATTTTACAAAAACTATACCATTCAGTATTCCATTCTTACAGGCATGCCCAAAATCCATTTCGGGCGCCTAATCTGGCCTGCCAGTCAGTTTAATCTGGCCCCTGTGGCGGTTTATTTCCTGGGGTAAAATCATAAAAAAGCTCCACAACTTCAATCCTTAAAAAAGGTTTACAACTTTGGTTGGCCCTTTGGTCGGCCTTCACTTCCTCAAATCTGGCCCTCTTTAAAAAAAGTTTGGACACCACTGCATTATTACATCCATCATTTGCCCTCAGAAAGTTCTTCCTGTTGTTTGGTTGGAATCTCCTGTCTTGCAATTGTGATTCCATTGCCTCGTGTCCTCCCCTCCGGAGCCGGAGAAAGCAAGCTTGTACCCTCTTCCATGTGTCATATTTGAAGATGGCCCTCCTATCTCCTCTCAGTCTCCTCTTTTCCAAGCTAAACATACCCAGCTCCTTCAACCGCTCCTCATAAGGCTTGGTTTTTTTTTACCCTTGATCATCTTGGTTGTCCTCCTCTACACACGTTCCAGCTTGTCAATATCCTCCTTAAATTGTGGTGGACACAGTATTTCAAGTGTGGTCTGACTAAGGCAGAATAGAGTAGAACTATTGCTTCCTTTTAGTTTAGAGATAAGTTGAGGAAGAGATAACACGGTAGGAGTCTTTAAAATTATGCCTGGCACGGGGAAAGTGGATAGAGAGAAGTTCTTCTCCCTCGTTTCATAACACTAGAACTCATGGACATTCAATAAAGCTGAATGCTGGAAGGAACAAGACAGGGCTTCTTCCTAGGGTGCAATTAAACTATGGAACTCTCCTGCAGGAGGCAGCGATGGCCACCAACCTATTGCATTTCACAGAAATAATATTATCTTATTCCTTCCTTTGTAACCCTCAGAAAGTTATTCCTGATGTTTAGTTGGAATCTTTCTTGTAATTGGAAGTCATTGCTTCGATTTCTACCCTCTAGAACATGAGAATGCAACCTTGCTACATTCTCCATAGTACAGCCCTTCAGATAATTAAAGATGGCAATCCTTTCTCCTCTCAGTCTCCTCTTTTCCAGGCCAAGCATCCCCAACTCCTTCAACTGCTCCTCACAAAGCTTGGTCTCCATACCCATGATTACCCTGAATTCCCTCTTTTGCACACCTTCCAGAAACCTTGAGCTGCTTGGAGGAAAAGGTGGGTATGAACATAATAAACAAACAAATTGTACAATAATAATCCTCCAGCATCCTCTTCTCACAGTGGCCTAACGTTCCTAAGAACCTAGGAATCTAGGTAGACTGCCTCTGGGCCGGGAGATTCCACAATAATAATAATAATTTTTTATTTGTACCCCGCCCATCTGGTAGAGCTGGGTAGAACCCAGGTAGAGACGGGCTACTGGCCTTCCTTACACCACAATACTGGGAGGTATGGGGCTCTTCCAAATCCACTTTGTGGTCCGAGGCTGAGGAAGTCTTGGTAGACCATAAACTTGACATGAGTCAACAGTGTGATGCAGCAGCTAAAAAAGCCAATGCAATTCTGGGCTGCATCAATAGGAGTATAGCATCTAGATCAAGGGAAGTAATAGTACCACTATATTCTGCTGGAGACCTCACCTGGAATACTGGTCAGTTCTGGCCCACTCAGAAGGATCTGACAGCTGGAACGTCCAGAGGAGGGCAACCAAAATGTCAAAGCTGGAAACACAGAGGAACGGCTGGACTGGGTATGTTTAGCCTGGAGAAGAGAAGGTTAAGGGGTGATATGATAGCAGTTCAAATATATAAAAGTCATATAGAGGAGGGTGAAAGGTTGTTTTCCCTCCAGAGAAGCGGACACGGGGCAATGATTCAAACTACAAGAAAGAAGATTCCCACAAGGAAGAACTTCCTGAGTAAGGCTGTTCGACAGTGAATTTGGAAGGAGTGTGGTGGAGTCCCTTCTTTGGAGAGCCCTCTCCCCTCCTGGGGTTTCCAGCAACTGATTCTATGGAATCAGATTGAATAAGAGGCCTTGGATGTGGTCTCAGTCTTCTAGTGGACAAGCACAGTCTATGAGAAACCCACAAGCAGGGCCTAGGACCAGAGCCCTCCTTGGGGTTTCCTGGGAATCATTGAATTTGCCCTGCCTTTCTACCCCTCCCCCTCCTGCTTTTCCTCTCAGCGATCCATGTCTGTTTGTGACATCACAGAAACTTTGACTTCACCGTAACCATTACACTTTGACATCATTGGCATTGCCATTGGCAACAACTACAGAAACAGCTGCACAACCCCCCATTGGGAGGGGGCAAGAAAGAACACTACTTTAAATATGTATGCATTTAGAAACGTAGCATTGCATTTGTTTTATATGAAACCAGGCAGACATAGTGTTGCTTTTTTTTTTTAAAAAAGGCATTTATTTAGGAATATAAACTGCCTTGCTTCCGTCTTGCTGTTCTCTTCATTACTTTCACGATCGGTCTTGAGAAAAACCTCACCGGCTTCCTGGAAGGCAAACAACACTGTGAGTGGGATGGCCTCCGTCCAGCAGCCTCAGCCAGACCCTCCACTGGCTGCTGCCTGGCAACTTCACCCCGGACGTCCTTGTCAACTTCCACTGGTTTCTGCCCATGAATATCCACTGGTGCCATTCACCCTGCGCCCAGAGGATGGCATCTGCCACCCCCGGAGCACGTATTTCCCAGCCACAAGCACTACTCACCTGGACCACATCCGAACGCTCCCATTCACACACGCAGACACACACCATTCGAAGCCTCCCATTCACACACGCAGACACACGCCATTCGAAGCCTCCCATTCACACACGCAGACACACGCCATTCGAAGCCTCCCATTCACACACGCAGACACACGCCATTCGAAGCCTCCCATTCACACACGCAGACACACACCATCCACCATCCCATGAAGAATGTCCGTGGACACATTCAGTCACCAACCGCTCTGCATTCATTCAGACACACACACACACACACACACACAGCTTCAAGTCATGAATATCCGCACAGCTTCTGTCAACTGACATCTGCAGCACCTTATGGCACCCACTGGCTTCTGAATGCAAGCTCCACCTGCCAGCTTCTGCCAGGTGTGTTTCCAGACACCAGCCAGCTTCTGACTGTGGAAAGTAGCTGCCTTCAAGCTGCGATCCCACCCAGCAAGCGAACTTGCCTTCTCCCTGTTCCTCAGCATCCCATTGCGCAATGAGTGCCTCCTTCCTCCTGCCGTTTTGCCTCCCCCAGAGCTGAGTGCCACAGCTGCTGCCCACTGAGGTCTGTGCTGGGAAGAGGGAGAGGCCCACCTTTATAGCCACGCAACTGACAGGTGCCTTTGTGACATCATAGACAGCCCACAGCCAATGGGAGCAGATGTGGACGCAGCATCACTATAACCTCTTTGGGCATCACAACTGTGGCTGCACCTCAGCACCAATGGACCATTTGTTCACTTACTAATAAAAAGTCATACAGCCCACTTCTTATCCATACTAAGGCCAGGGAAGGGCACACCTTAAAACTGAGGAGGGCGTGCATTTTTCAGCCTAAGGATCGTATCCCCTTACGGTCAGGCAGGGCAAGCCAGAGGTGGGTGGAGCTAGAAGCAAAAATGAGCACCGCACTGAATGCAGCTCTCATCTTTGTGCAGGAGGCTCCATTCCAGAAGTTTCAGAATGTACTGGATCAGGCCAATGGCCCAGCATCCTGATCTCACAGTAGCCAACCGGATGCTTGTGGGTCCCTCTCTCCTCCCATAGTTTCAGCAACTGGATTCAGAAGCATTTCCTCCTCCGACTGGAGGCAGAGCACAGCCATCAGGGCTAGTTGCCATCAGTGGCCGTCGCCTCCTCCATGAATTTGTTTGGTCCTCTTTTAAAGCCACCACTGCCTCATGTGGGAGTGAGTTCCACAGATTAACTGCTTGAAGTTTCTCTGTCTGTCCTGAATCATCCCAACACTCAGCTTCATTGGATGTACACAAGTTCTAGCGTCATGAGAGTGGGAAGCAAAACACTTTTTCTATGGCATGCATAATTTTGTGTCACCTCTTACAAGTCTTTCTTTGAAAGTAATGTTGGCTGACCCTAACTCATCCTGGCTGCAGCCCTGCAGATAATTGCAAAAAAAAAGGTTTGGCGTGTTCATTGCCTTCTAGAGCAGTCTGACTCATGGGCCTCAAGTGACTTGCTCAGTGAAGTCTTAAGTGAAAGTGTGGATTTTGTGTGCATTATTTTCTTGTAGTCTTTATCCATTAAGAAACAACAACAAGACTGTTGGGCTTCAACTGTAGGCTAAATATCTGGGTCAGAGGGTTTTAGCCAGCCCTGTGCCAATGTGCCATTCCTCTGGTTTAGCAGCAGCACAAAACATTTCGCCCTTCCCCAAAGTCTGCGCCAGGGGGTCCCCTGAGACCCCCCCCCCAAAGCTGATTTTGAGGGTGCAAGTGGGGAGCGGTGGAAGGCAAGGGGAAAGTTCCCTTGTGCAAGCACAGCAAGTCTTGGATACTGCCCAGAATACCTGCCTCCTGAGGATTTATATGATTCTGAGCCAGATGGGTGGGGTATAGATAACGTTGTTGTTCATCTAACTGGCATGTAACAGACCAAATAGGAGAAAATGAGTTTGAGGAGAGAGAGAAATGGAAACAGAATGGAGAGCCCTGTTTACTGCAGCAAAGTGTCAGGACAGGAACCCCCATCTGTGTACACGGCCTATATTTTAAAGCACTTGGCTTCCCTGCATAAATCCTGGGTGCTGTAGCTTGTCCCTCAGGCTCTCCTTCCTTGGACGCTTTTAAGCAGAGGTTGGACAGCCGTCCATCAGGGATTCCTTAGTTGTGATTCTTGCTTTGCAGGGACTTGGACTAGACCATAGCTGTCAACTTTTCCCTTTTCTTGCGAGGAATCCTATTCGGAATAAGGGAATTTCCCTTTAAAAAAGGGAAAAGTTGACAGCTATGGACTAGACGGCCCTTTGGATCCCTTTCAGCTCTATGATCTACAATTCTTGGAACCCTTAACAAACCAGTGCCCAGGCTCTCTCTCTCTCTCTTGGCAATGGGGGGGGCGCATTCTTGATGTGTGTTTAGCCCTTGGAAACATATTTGGATTGGAGTGAGGAGGTGGGGCCAAAACCCAGCTTTTTCTTTTTCAGGATGATTTATTTCTGTTGTAGGTGGACTCTTACGGTGCATGCCTGAACAACCGAGAGCTTCCCAGCATGAGGCTGAAGGACACTTCTACAGCCACCACAGAGGACTCTGAATTCATGGCTCTTATATCCAAGTACAAGTTCCACCTGGCGATGGAGAATGCCATCTGCCGCGACTACATGACAGAGAAGCTTTGGCGGCCAATGCACGTCGGAGCCGTTCCTATATATCGAGGCTCCCCATCGGTACGTGACTGGATGCCGGACAACCATTCCATCATCCTCATTGATGACTTTGGGAGCCCCAAAGAGCTGGCAGAATACATTGATTTTCTGGACAGGAATCCAGAGAAATATTTGGAATACCTGAAGTACAAGAGTCCCGGTGGCATTACGAACAGGTTCTTGGTGGAGAGCATGGAGAGGCGGGAATGGGGAGTGAATGATATGACCCTGCCTAATTATTTGAACGGGTTCGAGTGCTATGTCTGCGACAAGGTAAATGCCAGAATGAAGGCAGAGGAGGAGCATAAGAAGTCCCGTGGCAAACTGCCAGCCCCCGAGCCTGAAATCGCCCAGTTCTCACACATGGGCTGCCCGCCACCAGCACCCGGGTATGGAAATATTGAAGACATTCCTGATGGAGACAGGTACTAGCCGTTGTCGTGGAATATGCAGCTGTCCTTAAGAAAGCTGAGGGTTGTGCGGCGCTAAGTGGAAGTCACTTGCTCTGCTGGTGTTTTGCACCAGCGGGATGTAGATGGGTTGATGACATTCCTGTGCTGCACGTTTCGTTCGGATGAACCCTAAAGCAGATTACAAACAATGAATGACAAGAACATGATAGAGCATAAAACAGCATCACAAATGCAGCATGAATCATACAGAATAATTAACAAATCATCAGTGAAACAACTGCAACCTGTCAAACACTGGGAACAAAGCAGCAGCTAAAAAATAAGCTAAACAGTCGCAATTAAAGCAAAAGTCATAACCTATAAAGCATTTATAACTTATAAAGCAAAATAAACTACCTTAAAATAGCAGCCAAAAAATGAACTAAGCACACACACATTCTCCACACCCGCATGACTAATAATTTCCCACTCTATTCAGCTCATTAAAATATACATCCACATAATGTTTTTAATATTTAATGCTGTATTGTTTTTAATATTTGATTGGGAGCCACCCAGCTAGAGGGGTGGGGTATAAATAAATTATTATTATTATTATTATTATTATTATTATTATTATTCAGCAACTCCCTTCTGAAGGTTCCTTGGGCTGGAGGTGGGGGCAGTACAGGTGAAACCAGCCACCCCCTGATGGCAAACGAACTTTTTCTCCCCTCACAGTTCTGCCTCTGAAACAGCTCCTTTATGAAGGGAGGGTGGGGCAAGGCAGGTGGGAAAAGCCATTACCTGCTGGCCAACACAGAAAGTTGTGCAAGAGAATGTGTTAGAACCCAGAAGTGACTCGGAAACGTCATAAAGATGTCACTAAAACCTCACTAAAAGGGCATTTGCAGGCTTTTCCAGTGGGTTTCAGATTATACACGATTTCTCCGACGCCCTGCACTCATTTTCTTTATTTGCTTTTTAGCTGGAAGGAGATGTGGCTGCAGGATTACTGGCAGAGCCTCGATCAGGCTGAAGCCCTCACAGCCATGATTCACCACAACGAGTCACATCAGGGGAGATTCTGGGACTACATGCACCAAGTCTTCATGAAGAGAACCCGGCAAAACTAACCAGACTTGTTATTCAAGCTTCTTCGGTGCTACAAGAGGCAAGCAGGGGATCCACAGATTTACCAGCACCCAAATTGCTGTTCTAGGACAACTTGGAAATCGTCTTTTATATATGGTATTCTCACTTTGGAGATTACTTTTTTAAAAAATTTCTTGCTTCCAAGAAAAGGCCAATTTCGAACCAGCTTTTGGTATTGGTTCATTGCCACTGCTCCAAGACAAGGAAGCCTCCCTGATCTGTGGGGCAAAGAATTCAGCATTTCTGCTGCTTCAGCATGTCTCAGAAAGTACTTTTTGGTGTTCTATGTGCCAAATTCCTTAACACGGACTGTTGGGCTTACTATAAAAGTCCTGAATGGTTGCAATTCAGGGATTACCTCCATTCATAAGTATTATTCAACAGACATTGGTTTCTTTATTATTTTTGATATCTTTCATTTAATATGAAAGATAACAGAACAAGAGTTTACATAAGCTCAGCTATGCAGTATACAAATAACCACTTCTATATGGGCTGAAATATGTTATGAACTGTGCACCTTGTTGTAGTGCATTTGCTTAATTTGTAGACTACAGAGTTGCTCACTGTTCCCCCAGTGATGTGACGGGTGCGAGCCAGCAGTAAATCACACTGAGCAAGTTGGAGTTAACTCTTTATTAGCAAAAGCAGGATCTGCTTAGGAGTGTCAGGCCTAGTGAGCAAAGCAACCCATCTCCAGTAGATCTTGCCCCATGGATCAGTTGCTGAAACTGAAAGTGCCCACCTCCTCACAGCTGCCTCAGTGTTAGAAACAGAGATATGAAAGCTAGGAGCTAAATGGCACCCTAAACCTAGGTTATGGGCGCCACAACGGAATGTCTACACACGCTATTTTTATAACAAGAATACAAAGCTGAAAATGAATGAATTGCAGCTAAAATCTTCTGTTCGCTTTTCACACGGTCTAGTCCTCATCTGAAGACAACAAAAAACAAATCCATGCTTCTCAAGCCCGCCCTTAATAGTCGTATGAGGGTCCCTCAAAACGCTGCCTTTCCATAAGGCCAGCTGAGAGGCAGAACCTGTCAGCTTGCCTGACGCTGCAATGATTTCTTGGAAGTCGAGCAGGCATGAATTTCTCCTCCCCCCATGCTCTCAGCGCCAGCAGTGGCAGTTTTAATCTGAAATCTTGGGTGCAGTACTGCGCCCAGAGCTCAGAAATTGCTTGCACTAATGAAATTCCCAGTTGCAAAATGTGCCTAGAACAATTGGAGTTTTGAACGCTGAGCTGCCCAAGTCCCCTCCTTTTCAGTGTTTTCCCCAAGCAATCGGACTGTGCCTGCGTGAAGCCAATTTCTTTGTCCTTTTCATGCCTCCTGGTTCTGGGAGACCGGCAGGAAGGGAGCTTGTTGCAGCAGGAGGGGGAGACACCTGTGCCTCTTCACTGGCCAGACTCCTCTCCTCTTCTTGGCCTCTGTCCTCTTCTGCCTCTGATGCTGGACTTCTCTCTGCCACAGACTCGCCCTGTCACCTCTTCAGTTTCTGACGCCTCCTCCTTCCATTCCTTTCCCTCCCCTCCCTCTGACCACTCATTGTCACCCCACCACCAACCCCTGGGCTCTGAGCCTTCCCTAGCCAGTTCCATCATTCCTCGGTGTCCGTGACATGATGGTTTTATTACCCTGATAATGACAGGTTACTTGATGCGGGGAAGGAATTGGAATTTGGAACAATGGACAATTTGCTGATTTCCATCAATTGTTTTTGACATAAACGCATACAGAATACAATAAAAATGATGGATATGGCTAATAGCAAGAAGTGTGAAAGGAGAAAAATAAAACAGATGCAGAGGATCTTGGGTAAAAAGCCAAGAAGCTACTGAGAATACGGTGCCACATTCATTTGTTGCATATGAGAAGAAAAAAGTGGGTTAATTCAGTTCTCAGCCTCTCCACGTACTTGTCTGTAGAGCAGGGGGGTTAGTTCAGTTGAGAAAAGTTAACCATATTGAGTAAAAAAGACCCATTCACAATGAACCATTAGCGACTCTCTGTTAATATGCCAGGTGTTCTAACAATACAATGTCCCATACTTTCGCTAACTACACCTCCTAGGAAGGCAGTGGTGTTGACTTCCAATGGGCAGCCCCTGTCAATCTGGCTGCAGCAAGAATACTTCATCCTTCACAGTTTAATAAGAGTATTGCCCCCCCCCAAAAAACCCACATTTTTTCTGTTCACAGAGGAACATTTCTGTTTACCGAATTAAAAAGGCTACACATTGGATTGTTGGAAGTATATTCAAGTTGAGTTTTTGTACTTGTATGGGTCAAGATGTGTTGCAACACTTGTTTTAACCAAGTCTGTTCTTCCTTTACCTGTTAAACTCGCGCTGTGTGCAAACTTAGCTCTTCAATAAGAGGCATACAAACGTGATATTTATTCTTTATCCAGATATTTGGGATCCAGCACAATTTTCTGTCTCCAGGTAGTAGAGAACAGATGCTGTATGTCATAGGTATGACTAGTCACCTGCTGGACAGAAGTCATGGGGGTGCATGTGGCACAGTGAGCTCCTGGCTGGCTCCCAGGCCCTCGTCCTGTGGAATGCCATCTCATCAGATGTCCAAGAGATGAGTAACTATATATCTGAAGGCAGCACTGAATTGGGAATCTTTTTAATGTGTGATTTTTTTTAATGATGTTTTAATGTATGTTGGAAGCCACCCAGAGTGGCTGGGGCAACCAGTTTGATGGGGGTGTGTGTGTTACAAATAATAAATTGTTATTGTTCTGAAAGGATACTCTGAATAATCCAAAGGGGGAAATGATGGTGATTGTTCAGTACCACAGGGTGGGTTTCCACTGCCCCCCCAAGGAATAAACAAAAGCATTTCTTTTTCTGAACATAAAATCATGCTCAGTGCACATTTTTGTTATCGCAGTCTAATGCAAATCGGGGCTCCAAAAATGAAAGATGAGTAACTGCGGTACTTGACATGCTTATGGTCCATAGCTTTGCATGTTGGTGGTCTGAAGAGCCACCTCTCTTCTCCGCATCGAGGTATCCTCACCTTAACTCGGTCACCCATTTGGGTTTAACCCTGGAATCCCCCCTCCCAAAGTATCCTGTGCAGCAGGTCACTCTGCTGTTTCCTAACCAAGAATTCTGCACCACAACATGCCTGTACTCCATGCGGAGGGCCCGTGTGTTGTTTTAGCACTTGAGAGCAAGCAACAGTGCCCATGTTGAGCCACTGCCATGCGCTCTTGAGTTTCCTTTTTGGAATGGCTGCACCACAGCTGCTCCTGGCGAGACCCAGTGTTTCCTAGCATTTCCAGGAAGCACCACAACCACTGGGTGAAGCGGGATTCCTAACTGGCTGCGCGGCCTTTTTTCACATTGCTAAGATTAAGATGCCGGGGAAGGTGGAGGTGACAAAAGAACTGGAGGACAAATAATCCCAAAGGGCAGGTAGGAAGTGGGATGCTCCTCCAGGTGTTGACATTACCCTTGTAGAACCATATCCCTGCAAGAAGGGTGGAAGTTTCCCAAGGCGGTCTGAATGTACACACCAGGGCTGAAGCACAAGTTGAATTTGGCTTGAGTTCTCAATTCAGGTCAGCTGGTTTTGGCACAAGTGTGAACACCATTGGTAGTGTTTCTTGGGAGAATTGGAATTCCTTACATTGATTTTTTAAAAAAATAATAATAATAATGCATGGAATAAACAGCCATCCATGTTCCCCCCTAAAATCACTGCCAACAAGAAAGGAATGTGCAGTGAGGCCCCACACAGGGTGTCATACAGGATGGGTGACACCTGGCTTGAGAGCAGTACATGTGAAAAGGATCTAGGAGTCTTGGTAGACCATAAACTTGACATGAGTCAACAGTGTGATGCAGCAGCTAAAAAAGCCAATGCAATTCTGGGCTGCATCAATAGGAGTATAGCATCTAGATCAAGGGAAGTAATAGTACCACTGTATTCCGCTCTGGTCAGACCTCACCTGGAATACTGTGTCCAGTTCTGGGCACCACAGTTCAAGAAGGATACTGACAAGCTGGAACGTGTCCAGAGGAGGGCAACCAAAATGGTCCAAGGCCTGGAAACGATGCCTTATGAGGAACGGCTTAGGGAGCTGGGTATGTTTAGCCTGGAGAAGAGAAGGTTAAGGGGTGATATGATAGCCATGTTCAAATATATAAAAGGATGTCATCTAGAGGAGGGAGAAAGGTTGTTTTCTGCTGCTCCAGAGAAGCGGACACGGGGCAATGGATTCAAACTACAAGAAAGAAGATTCCACCTAAACATTAGGAAGAACTTCCTGACAGTGAGAGCTGTTCGGCAGTGGAATTTGCTGCCAAGGAGTGTGGTGGAGTCTCCTTCTTTGGAGGTCTTTAAGCAGGAGGCTTGACAGCCATCTGTCAGGAATGCTTTGATGGTGTTTCCTGCTTGGCAGGGGGTTGGACTGGATGGCCCTTGTGGTCTCTTCCAACTCTAGGATTCTATGATTCACACTAGTGACTCTTCAAGGAAAAGGAGGATCCACGTAGGTGGGAATTCTACTAAATTAAGAAAAACACAGATAATCTAGATGGAGAATGTTAAATGGAAGTCTTAATATCCCTTCCTTTTAGAAGTTGCAAGCATATGTCATCTACCACAGTTGACACAGAGGTTTCCAACTTCTAACACCAGGTGGCACAAGCGAGTTATTTTTGCACTCTCTTCCAATGGGAAATTATAGCGCCAGAGATTTGTTGCACAAATCAAGACTCCCAATCAACCAATGAAGAGTAATTGCAAGAGGAAGGAATAAGGAAACCACACCTGGTTTTGAGACTTTGTGACTAGTCTCAAGGCCATACAGGGATCTGAAACCAGTCTCTGAAACCGTCTGATGCTCTAACCAACATCACACCCTTAAAACACAAATGCAAGAGGTCTAAGAAAGAGTGAAGCTTGGAATTTCTTCATTGGAAATCCATGGGTTGTAGTCGGCTAACTTTTTCTCAGAGCAGACCCACTGAACCTAAATTAATTATGGCCATTAATTTTAATGCATTTACTCTGAGTAAAAGGTATTACAACCTTAACTTGTCCCATCATTCAACATGTTAAAAAAAAAAAAACAGTTCAAATCACCCCCAACTTTGGCTCATGAGGACAGAGGAGCTGCCAATTTCAGTGTAAGGAAAAAAGGCTTTGGACAAGGCTTGCCCCCCCCTTACCATTGCAAAAAAGCAACAGTACATGCATTCAGCTGCTAAAGATGCTCTGTTTTGAGTCTCTTCCCATAAATGGAAAGCAGGTGTGCAGAGCTGCTCTGAGGCTCTCGGGAGTTATTGCCCGAGAAATGGACAGGGTTAAGCAGATTGCCACCATGCAGATTAATACCTTCATCGATCTGAGCACAGCATGTTAGAAAAAATGGCAGGTGGAACTTAACAGGGTTTTGATGGTGAAAATAATGTTTTTCAGCATTCCTGCCTAGGGAGAGGACTTTGCCTTATGCAGCAGTCTACCTCCTCCCAGAAGGGGAGGGAGAATCTGGTTACCTGCAGAATTGTGGTCTGCAGAACTGGTGCACATACACCACTGTTATTGGTATTTATTAACTTTCTATACTACCCTTCATCTGATGATCGCAGGGCAGTAGCCATGTGTCCCTTTCCTCTGCAGTCTTGGGACTTGACCTCTGCAGTTGTGCATAGATTCTGGTGTTCTTGGTTGCTCCCGCAGATAAACCAAAGTAGCAGATAGAAATGGTTTAGATGAACCACCCCCGCCCCCAATGAATAAGTAAAGTGGTACCTCTGGTTACGTACTTAATTCGTTCCGGCGGTCCGTGCTTAATCTGAAACTGTTCTTAACCTGAAGCACCACTTTAGCTAATGGGGCCTCCCGCTGCTGCCAGAGCACGATTTCTGTTCTTATCCTGGAGCAAAGTTCTTAACCTGAAGCATTATTTCTGGGTTAGCGGAGTCTGTAACCTGAAGTGTATGTAACACCGAGGTACCACTGTATTTCCCAGGTCTAGGAAGGGCGGTGGTCCACTGTGGTCACGATGCAAGGTAATGAGGAGGTGCTTTAGAAATGAAGGGCTGGGAATTCAAAAGCGGCTGGAGAGCCACGCCATCGTGTTCTGCAATGCTTGGTGTGCTACTGGCACACTGCTTAAAAACTGAAGAATAAAGGCTGAACTGCTCCAAACCTAAGAGCAAAAACCAATGCTTCATGAATGTACAGCAAAAGATATCCAAGGATACAAGCTGCACGGCGTACTTTCAAAACACGTTCTTGTACAATATTCACATCATAAAAATAAAAACCTTTATTGATAGTATGAACGTTTAAGGTTTAATGCTGCCAGCTATAAAAATGGTAAAAAGACTTCTGCTTCAGACATTTGACTTTACAAATATACAGATGTTAATGACAATTAATACTAGATTATGCAGTCTGAACTTCATTAAATTCCCATTAGCCAGTGACAAACCTCTCTAGCAACACACGATTCAGAGAAGATTAAACATTATATTCCCATACACACAAGTCTATAGAGAACTTAAAATACTAACCCTAGAAGTCTCACTGGGTTAGCTGGAACCATTTTAATAGTTGTGCTTTGTTTAATCTCAGAAGATAGGCTACTAGCAAAAATACATATTTCGTCTTGCATTCTCCCTTCCTATAATCCATTGTTGAATACAGTACTCAGTGCATTTCCTAATAAAATTATTGTATATAAATCTCTATCATATCGTAAAGAAAGGATACAAGTTAGTGTAAACACAAGGAAATATTTAAAGGGCTGCTACAAAACCCTCCTGTTTAAGATTAGGAGACACTGGAAAGAAACCATTCACCCCATTTTCAGCTGCACAGCCCACATCTAGACACCCGGACAGCACAAGTGAGCTGCTCTGTGTGCTTGTCAGAGTTGTTTCCGATCTGCCTGTAAGCAACCAGCAATTACAATTGGCCAGAAAAATGGGAATTGCGGCACACGGATCAAAATTTAAGAGGGATATGATCATGTGGCAGGACCTCCTATGTCCTCATATGCCTGAGAACCTGCCCTCATAAATAACAGTCAGTTGGCTAAAATGCTTCCAACATAGCAACAGAACAACTTGCAAGACCAGAGAGTGGCATTTTGAAGCAGCACCAATATATATTTTTAAAAAAACAAGTATTCAAGAGCTTTGGTCCAGTGAAGGAATAGGACAACCTTCTCCCCCCTCCAAGGGCCGCATTCCCTCAGAGGAAACTGACGGAGTGCCGCATGCCCATGGGGGCTAGACACAGGGTTGGACAGAGCCAGAACTGCAGGTCCGCAGCACACCCCCATGCTGTTTTTCTCGCCCCAAAGATTGGAGAGTGAACATTTATGTACGAGGGGTGTGAAATAAAACAGTAACCGTCTCTCGCCTCGAAACACACAGACGCGCTCCTTTGGAATGTGCTTTTCTCTTCCTCCCTGCCAACAGAGGGAAAGGGTTTTGCAGGTACAAATGGGGGCAGGATCTGCACCTGCAAAGCTCCCCCTGGTCAGGTGGGGAGCGTGTCCAAGGTGGAGGCTGTAAGGAGCAGGAAGAGGAGGGCCACTCTCGTCTCGCCGTATGACTAAGATCACTTGCTGGTCCTCATGTAAAAATAGCAACATTATATTACATTTTTAAAATGTTTATTTGTGCAGATTGGTTCTGGGGGAAATGGCGAAATGTGTTACGGTCAATGTATTCTGAAGCTTGACCACACACTCCTGCAATAACTTAGGGCCAAGCAGCCTGGCACCATTTCAGACAGGAGCCAGACACATGGCTTGCGAGGGTCAGAGGCGTAAGACATGCACAGCACAGGGAGCTTCTTCATTAGAACAAAGACTTCTTCAGTCCTCTATCTGCCCCATGTCACTAACCATCTTTCCTAGGGGAAAAGTTCTCAGACGTAGGGGATATAAAGCTTGAGAACAGCTTCCTCGTGGGTTGAATCCAACGCCGTGCTGCTGTGTAAGTGGGACACACTTCACTCTTCCCCCCACCCCACCCCACCCCAGTGCCCTCCATGCACTCTCAAAACCTGGAGAGTTTGCAGCCCTTGAGGAGAAATTCTGGGGATGCACAGGGAAGAGAGAAAGGTCGGATCCCAGCATGCAAGCAGTGTTGGATTTAACCCCGTAAGTGTAGTTCCTCCTCTCTTTTTTTGAGATATGAAGAATTTCAACGATATCATCAAACCAAGATTAAATGAGTTGTGCGCACCACCTGAAGACTCCTCTCTTTTCCCACATATATATGCATCTCTACATGAAGCATAATAATATTGATTTGGTTTCCGCAGCGCTGCCAGGGAGGCTGGGCTGCCTTCTCTCAGCAAGCTCCCCTTAGGCAGCAACACCGATGTCAGCTCGGCATACAGGATTACTGCGGCAGGAGCATGTTTTTAAGTTATTGCTTTGGATCGTCTAGTATGGATCCCTATCCTTCCAATGCAAAAACCTGTATAGAATTGACTAACCATTTCTCATTTCAAGTAACGTTAAAGATCTTTATCAAATAACAAGATCCTGCTCTCAGAAGTTCTACACACACACACACACACACAACAGTAGACTATGTGAAGAATATTAAAAGCTAGCTTTCAAGATTTCATCTCGCCTATTTTATCTCTCTGCGTAAGAGAGAAAAAAATGCAAGGAATGGATACTTGACTGGAAAAAAGAAAACCCAAACAAACTGGCATCCTGATTGTTTAAAGCTCCCAAAGTGTTTTTAAAGAAAGGTGATGCCGTCAGAAAGGCCTGGGTTGCCCAAAGCTCAGCAACAGGGGCCAAAGTGCACCTGACACAGCAGCTACATTGACTGACTTGGTTCATAGCAGGGAAACAACTGACCGACTCTAGCGGTCACCTTTGGAACATCCCCCTTCTGTAGTGTACTGCGAACTGGAAAGGATTGAGAACAGTGCTGATTTCAACATTCATGATTCAGAGAGGAAACTGCTTTCTGCACTTGGACGATCCCTTCTGGGATTTGCAGAGAATCACATTCATATCTGCAGGCTTAAGCTCAGGCACTTCTTAGAAAATGTCTGTCTGGAATGGAAGTTTGCATGGAGTGTTGTTTTTTTCTGCATAATTTTAAAATGAGTGTTTCGTCGTCATAGTCCGCTGGCCAGCTCCCAGCATCAGGAATTCACCGCATCTCTCTGTCTCTCTTTCTCTCTCTGTTTGATGTGCCTGCTGCTATGAGAGACCTTGAGGCTCTAGTGTTTAAGAAAGGTCTGTACACAAGTCGTGCTATTTTCTACACGCTATAAAATAAAAGGAAAAGTACACTAAATGTGTTATACAAACAGATTTTTGTTACTACCCAAATAATAAATAACATGGAGTGGCTAAGACATTGTTTCAGCTCTAGGAATTGCAAACGCTCGGAATGCAGCTCTTTCTGGAGACTAGCTGTTGGCTGGCAGTAAGATCTCAATTTCTTTCCCATTGGCCACCACGGCATTGATTGAGCAGCTGCTTGCCAAGTCCGCAGGGGAACCCAGAGAAGGTGCCTGAGAGGAGGTCTTCGTCGGTGGAGTGTGGGTGGCTGGAGAAGGAGCCAGCCCAGGTTTCTTTGGAGGAATCGGCGGAGGGTTCCCTCTTTCTGCTCTGGGTATGGTTGGCGACTTAATGCCAGGCGACAGTGGGCTCAGCGAGCTGGAGACTTTGCCTGGGCTAGACTCACTTTTGGGGCTCATGGCGCTGGCCAGGGTTCGGTAGTCTGTGCCAAAGGGGGAGCTGTTAGGCGAGACGGGCTTGATAGGACCCTGCTGGCTGGTGAACCTGGAGAGAACCTGAGTGACGGTGTTGCGGGCAAGCTGCTTGGCGGCAGAGTTGTCCACGAGGGTGGGCGACAGGTCCCTGGACGGAGGGCTTTGGAGACCACTCGACGGGTGGTCCTGATCAGCTTGGGACTGGAATTTGTGGCGAGCAGCGTGGAAGCGCTGGTTGATCCCCACCTGGTAAGAAGACTGATAACTGGGGCTGCTGGCCGAGGCTCCAACCACGCGCTTAGTCATCACTGGGGAGGAGCACGGGGAGGATGTCAGCGAGGAAGAGGCAGTGTTGCTCGGAGATAAGGAGATCCCACTGGAAGGCAGTGGCGGGATGGATGGGGAAAGAGACTCTGTCCTCACCGGGGAGCTGCTGTTTTCGGTGGGACCCTCAGAAGTGGACCCAGCAGGCTTGCTCTTCTCCAGATTCTCCATGCTGGGCTGGGCTGGCTCCACGCTTGCTTGTGCATCAGCCTCGCAGTGCCCATTTGCCTTGGCGTAAGGGTGGGGGGCGGTGGCAGTGACAGGCGACAGGGCACGTGCCAGTTTGAGGGTGCTTCCCTGGCTCTCCTCCAAGGGGCTTTCTGTCTGGCAAGCGACGGACCGACTTGGGTCTTCTGTGACTGTCGCAATGGACACCTTGGAGACACTTGGTGGAGGGTCCCCCGCTTTGCAGGAAGCCTCCAGCTCCTTGAGGGTCTGCTTCAGGTGCTCCACTTCTTCCTTCAGGGCCTTGGTGCGGTTCTCTTCCCGGTTCAGCTTGGCTCTCAGCTGCTCCCGTTCAATGTCGAACTCGGAAAGCTGCTTCTCGACCTGGGCCTCCATCTGCAAGCCCCTCTTCTTCTTGGCTGCCAGCTCCTCCTCCAGCTGGCTGACTTTGCTCCTCTCCTTCTCCAGCTTCCCGCTGAGCTCCCCCAGCTTCTGCCCCTCCTCCGCAGCCTTGGCAGCGGCTTTCTTGCACTCCAGCACCAGCATGGAGGAGAGCTGCTTGTGATGGGCGTGCTCCTCCTCCAGCTGGCTCGAGAGCTTCTTCTGTTCCCTTTCAAACTTCTTCACCTGGGACTTCTCAAATTCCAGCTAGAAGGGAAGAGAAAGACGCTTAGGGGAAGGAGGCGACCATGTTTGGCTTCTCAAACACTCCCCACAAACAGAAAGGTCCTCAAAGTCAGTTGTGTCAGTTAACAAGGGGAGAATGAATGCCAGAAAAAGAAAGGTTCGTGAAAATTCTGTACCAGGTGTTCAAATCAACGCAAGATTATGGACTACATACATAATTGTTGAGTACATAATGTGGGAACTTCCTGCAAACTGAGGGCCACATTCCCTTGGGTTAACAGTGTAAGAGACCTGCTATTTGCAGTGGGCAGGAGTGAAGCCAAACCTGTCCCCACTGTGTGACTGCAATTTGAAATGGGGGTGGGGAGAGAATCCTCTCCTCTCCATGCAAACAGTGGGCCTCTGGTCCAGAATGGGACCAGGGTGGGCTTTTAAACTTTGCTCCCACTGCGGTCCTGATCTTGACTGCCACTGGGGGAAACTCGATTGACCCCCGTTTCTTCCCATGTGCAAACAGAAGAGGGGAGAGAAGACAATCATATTTTCACTACCACTAAAATGCACACTGCAGAGCCACAGGGTGTATCAAATTTCATAAGCTGCATTTCCTTTTATTCTCAAATGTTATGACATCTCTTTGCTTCTTTATGTGTTCTTACAAAGACCAAAACTGACTGGCCTCTGCAACGGAGCAAAAACTCTCCATCTAGTAAGTCTCCTTCCATGCTCGCAGGGGGAGAGTCAACTCTCAGAAACAGAAATACTGGTGCTAGCTGCAAGGCATGTTCTCTGTGTTAAACAGCAGTTAATCACTCCTCCCTGAACGCTGAGTAAGGAGTGAGAGGGCATACCTGCTGGGTGAGCCGCTCTCGCTCCTTTTCCAGCATGTACGTGACATCATCCCCTTCAGCAGTATCTTGGGCGTGCCTCTGTCTCTCTTCCTCAAGATCCAAGATTACCTTTCAAAAGAGAAAAGAACACCATCCATCACCTTGAAAGACAGTAATAATTACAAGTGTATCCAGATGTGCAGGCCAGGTCCCTTTCTGCCGAAAGCAAAAATGAAAGCTCTAATGAAGGCCTGCAGAACCCCTGACCTTTACGGACGTGTAAGGGTTATGAGAAACTACACTATCAACCCACCCCCGTCCATTTTCGGCAATTTTCAAGGTTTGTCCTCTTTTGGCTTGTGAAAGAAATGACAAAAACATGCAGAAAGAACAGCAACAGACACACAGATAGTGACACTTTGTTGAAATAATTTGCTGAACAATTCGGAAAACCTGAATTAGTTGTTACATGAATTTGAGCCCAGCAGAAGAAAACCTAAACAGATGGACAAAAACAGACGCTCAGAAGAATGAAAGTCTTCAGGGTGCTGACTGGGTCAAAAATGAAATTTGTACAAATATAATTTTGTTTTCTATTAATTTAGAGAGACAACTGTTTCAGTCACTAGCAGCACAAAGCCAGGGAGAGAAAAGGAGGAATTTTGTAGCACTTCACACAAATCTACCTCAAGTGCTTTAAAACCTGCTTTGAGCAGCATTTGGTAACAGCTGGGAGCTGGAGATTGTTTCCAGCCCATTCCAAGAGAATCATGATGCATGAAAGAGCTTTGACCGCTAGAGTCAGTCAGTTGTTTCCCTGCTATGAACCAAGTCAGTGTGGCTGAGGGAGCCTTTGGCCTGCCCGCAGGCTAGATCATCTTTAATCAATTCTGAGAAGTTCCTTATGGTTCCAAATAGCAGCATCAAGAATAAAAATCACAGCACGTTTGTGTTTTACGGTATTATCTGAAGAGTGCTAGTTAGAGGCATCATATGCAGGGGTGGCCAACTCCCAAGAGACTGTGATCTACTCACAGAGTTAAAAACTGGCAGTGATCTACCCCCTTTTTGGGGATTCAGGTCAAAGTTGCTGAGCTTCTTTTAGGAAGGAGGAAGGCCCATTTTTAGGGGTTCAGGTCAAAGATGTTGAGCTTGTTTGACAGAGGAGGAAAGCCCCGCATTTTGGGGGTGCAAGGCAAAAATGTTGAGCTTTTTTTAGGGGAGCCAAAGGTGTTGAGCTTCTTGGAGGGGAGCCAGTGATCTGCCAGTGATCTACCACAGACGTCCAGTGATCTACTGGTAGGTCACGATCTACCTGTTGGACTTGTCTGATATAGAGAATGTTAGCCCTGCAACATCAGTTTACTGAACATAGGCAACATTTGAGACACAGAAATGTGCAAAACAACATTGAAAATGTCACATCAAATTATAAAAGTGGTCCAATATGTAATGTGAACCTGTTATGCAGTATCAAATGCGAAGCAGGAGCAGTTTTACTGTCTTGCTTCGAAGTGGGAAGGGCTCAAAACCCACTTTTCTTTCTTTCTTTCTTTTTTCCCCTTCCCTCCCTCCCACCTCATGAAACCCACCTTTCGATGCCTGCTCTCTGCAGCTGCGAGTTGCGACAACATTTTTTCCTGCATATTCTTGCAGTGTTTCATCACAACCTTCAGGATGGACAAGGGATTGGCACAAACGGGCTGCTTATCGCCAGGATTCTCTTCCTTCAGTGCCTCAAAATCCCTCTGAAGAGCCATCAGCGGGTCACTAATGTTGTATTTTCCATAGCGCTCTTCAATGAAAGCATCTCTGCGCTGGGCCTGAAACACATTATCAAGTTTTTCACACTGTTAGCTACCAAAGAAAAGGAAAAAGAGAACCCTCAAGATAAAATCCTCATGGAAACAGGAGTTATGAAAGGCTGGTCAGAGTAAAAAACCAGCATTTGTGCTGAGATGCACAAATGGGGGACAAAGGAGACATTTTAGAGGCCCTGACAAACCATGGGGGGGACTTTAACCCCCCCAAAAGAGAGTCACTTATGACAACATCCCAATGCTTATTGTAGTTCTCACAGGAGCCAACTCCTAGGGGCCGGGGGGTGTCTTTGCCCCCCAAAATATTTGAGTCCCCCCCCAGTTAATGGACATTATTATTCAAATAGTGTGTGTGCACTGCATCATGTGATTATGTGGTGCGGGGATCACCTGCCCCGCCCAATATTTTATTCAAGTTGGCAGCCCTTGTAGTTATCGCTTTTAACAACAACATATTTTTAAAAGTAGGTGGTTCCTTCTATTAGGATAGACCATGGGTAGGTAAACTAAGGCCTGGGGGCCGGATCTGGCCCAACTGCCTTCTAAATCCAGCCCGCGGACAGTCCGGGAATCAGGGTGTTTTTACATGAGTAGAATGTGTGCTTTTATTTAAAATGCATCTCTGGGTTATTTGTGGGGCATAGGAATTCATTCTCCCTCCCCCTTCAAAATATAGTCCGGCCCCCCACAAGGTCTGAGGGACAGTGGACCGGCCCCCTGCTGAAAAAGTTTGCTGACCCCTGGGATAGTCTGAATGGGTCCGAAGAGGGGAGGGAAGCTGTAAAGGACCAACAGGGACTGCCACCCCTCTGAGCTTTCCCCTTTTGTGCAGAGGCAGGATCAGGGCCCCAGTCAGTAGGGCTTGCTGCCAAAGAATGGCTGGGAGGCAAGCCTGCAGTCAGACAAGGCCTGCTATTCCTCCTCCCTGTCATGCAGCCCTGATGCAACAGATAAGGAAGAGTTGGGGAGAAGCACAACTGTTGAAAATAAGGCTTCAGAGTTCCTTTGGTGCTGGCATTAAACTCCCCCCCCCTTTTTTTTAAACACTGTGTCTAGGTCCATCTGACAAACCACATTGCACAGGGGCTCACGCCTCAGAACACAATGCTATGTGTGATACTGAAATTAATACCTTATTACAAGCCACAAAGGAGAGCAGAAACCTGATAAGTATCCTTCCCTCCAGCCATGATTTGCACCATCATTAACTGCAGCTATCAATTTACACCATCACTTTTCCCAGCAGGAAATCATTTGCAGGAAAAGGAAGCCCAGCTTCCAAATGCAGAGGTCTGTGGTTGTTTTAATTACTGCCAAAAAAGAAATTCCCAAGATCAACACAAAGGAACCCTTTCAACCGAAGAACCAAGGGTCACACACATCCCTATGACCCCTTTGTGTTAGCTTACGATGACTGATGAACACATCAAGGCCGGGCAGTTGCTGGCTGGACAGCCTGCTTCCTCTCCCATTGTTGCCAGCCCTGGGCTAACAGATTACAAATGCACACATGGATCTATTTATAAACTACAATGCAGTAAAGCAGACTTGATAATGGGTCACGAAAGAGTCCAGGATTTGCTTTAGATCTGGGCATTTGAAAGGGATTAAATTTCTCCAAGCAGTGGGGTTCAGCAATTTTACAAACAAGAGTGGCTGGGGAAACCCAGCCAGATGGGCAGGATATAAATAATAAATTTATTATTATTATTATTATTATTATTATTATTATTATTATTAGGTGGTATCTCCTCTCACGATGTAAGAAGGCATCACTTTTCATTCTGCCCTGCATTTGCCACTTGCAGCACTGTTTCCATTCCACTACAATGCGTCTTCCACCAAAAATGGCATTATTTGTCTCACTGTCATACTGTATTTTCCGGCGTATAAGACGACCCCAACTTTTCCAGTTAAAATATAGAGTTTGAGATATACTCGACCACAGATTCTCCACCCGGCGTATAAGACGACCCCCGACTTTTGAGAAGATTTTCCTGGATTAAAAAGTAGTCTTATACGCCAGAATATACAGTAATTGTGCAAATTACACTGTCATCACAGTTTTCTACCCAGGTCATATCAATGCAAAGGGAATGCAATGCAAATGAAGGGTAGGGCCATGGTCAACTACATATTGCCTGTGGACTGAACGCAACAACAATGAATCTTATTCACTGGATTGATTTCCCTTCTAGATATGGGACAAATAAATGAACAGCAATTTCTGCTAACAACAAGGCCAGTGGAAGTGATTATTCCATTTCTCTGCCAGCAAGTTTGGAAAACATGGCCAGAGGATTGGAGAAGATCAGTCTACTCCCAATCCCAAAGAAGGGCAGTCCAAAGAATCCCCAACACACACAACCAGCAGGGCTTAAAATTCTACAAGGCAGGCTAGAGTATGTGGACAGTAGGAAGCAGGGGGCAGAGGAACCAGAGACCAAATAGTTGGGAAAGCTAGAGAGTTGAAAAACATCTACTTCTGAACTCAAGTTTGACTTCATTGGCAAGTTCTTAAAGAAATGGGAGTGCCTGAATTAGAAATCTCTATGTGGGAAAGAAGCTATATTGCCTAGGTTCAAAATTGGGAAAGGAGTATGACAAGGCTGTATATTGTCTCCCTGCTTATTTAACATACAGAATTCACTGCGAGGCTAGGATGAATCCCAAACCGGAATTAAGATTGCCGGAAGAAATATCAACAACCTAGAATGGACCACTTGATGGCAGAAAGTGAGGAGGAATTAAAGAACTTTTAATGAGGGTGAAAGAGGAGAGCCATACAGCTCAACATCAAAAAAACTAAGAATTCAACCTCCTGGCAAATAGAAGGGGAAGAAATGGAGGCAGAGAGATTTTACTGGGTTCCATGATCACTGCAGTGGTGACCTCACGAAATTAGAAGACGCCTTCTGGGAGAAAAGCAATGACAAACCTGACGTTTAAAAAGCAAAGACATCACCTGCCGACAAAGGTGTATAGTTAAAGCATTTCCTTTTCAAAGAGCTGGACCATGAAGGCTGATCCCGAAGAATGATGCTTTTGAATTATGGTGCTGGAGGAGACCTGAGAGTCCTGGACTCAAGAAGATCAAACCTTTTCTCAGAAATCAGCCCTGATCCTGGAGTTAGTTGAGGCTGCTTTGGCCACCTCATGGAAAAGTTAAGCCATGTTGGGAAAGATGGAGGGCACAAGGAGAAGGGGACGACAGAGGATGGATGGTTGGACTGGCATAACTGGGGCCAAACTGCGAGAGGCAGTGAAGTATGCTGGCGTGCTCTGGTCCAAACTTGAACAACAACAACATTTTGTCATTCCTACTCTTCTCCCCTGATTTCTCCCAAACACACACAACCAGAGAGGCTGGGAGGTGACTTTGACACCCACTTGAAACCCCGGAGAGCACTACCAGTCAGAGCAGACATTACTAGGCTGGACGGATCAGTGGTCTAACTTGGCATAAGTCAGATTTTTATGTTCTGCTCCTGCTATCTGACGGCACAACAAAAGACTGCCACTTGCATAAAGGTTTATTGACTTGGCAAGGCATATCTGACAGGTCAGCCTTTGCTCTCTCAACTCCATATGCAAAACAATTATGGACTCGGGGTATTATCTTTTACGTTACTTTGCTCAACAATATCACTCCACTGGCATTGTATGTTACGGCTCAAGGCTGCTTCGTACATTTACTGGTATACGTCAGACAGTTCCACTTCTGGCATTTTAGCTATCGTGGATACACAATGTGGATCTGTCAAGAATGTGCTAAAACGAAACAGTGAAGCAGCCCTCCGTCTCAAGGCTAATGGAATTTTTTTGCTCTCCTGACTGTTCTGGGAAATCCATCCCAGAGTCTCCTTCCTTGTTCAAGGCACATAAAAGCTCTCCGCACACAAAACAAGTCCCAGTTTACCGACTGAATCACATGCTCTGAACCACAGACACCAGCACTGTCCCACTCTGGGATGAGAACACTGATACCCATTTAGAACTACTGAGCAGAGAACAGCAAGGCATTTCATGAATCGCTTCTACAACTGGAGAGGAAAAACACCCCAGGAAATTTAAGAAGTGGAATGGTGCTAGCCTAATCTCAGTCCACACAAATACTAAATGAAAGAGCAGTGCCGCTTCACTTCACGACTGTAAATGTAAATGTAATGCCAGTCTGGATAGCGAGACTGCTGATCTACCACATATTCCTCATTGTGAGGACTGAAGCACGCAGAAGAGTAATCCTACATAGAATCCGAGATTAATTTATACAAAAGCAGCAAAGTAATTCTCTCATGTTACTATTTGTCTCTTCAAAATCTGTTCTTAACTAGCTTAAGAGGAGCACCAAACCGGTATGGTTTGCATACTCCCAATGCAGCTTATAATGTCATTTCAAATAAGCCTGACCTGATTAAGTTTTGACTACAGTAAACCTAATGAGTAGGGGCAAAGCTATTCAGAAAAGAACGGCCCTCCAAATGTAAGCTTCTGGGATCCAGAAAAAACCAGAGACTGTATTCCGTTCAAAACCTCTAGTCACTTACACAAGGTAGATGCTTTAAAGGCAGCCATGGACACAGCCATTGCGAATGCCCAAGATCTCTCCCCCCCCCCGGCCCATATTTCTCATGGTGTACTTACTGTACAGGGGCTCTCCCCCTGATGAGCAGATTGCTAAAAATCTGATCAAGCACAGAGGTTATTTGCATTAGAAAAAGAATTCACAAACAGCATTTATGGCAGGGAAACGAAAACATTTGGAAATAGTCATGTTTTTCCAGCTGTTTAGGATTACTGTAAACATCAGAAAGGAAATAGGAAAAAGAACAGTAAACAAAAATACTGAAATATATACAGGGTTTGAAATTGAAAGTACACCAAGGTAACAACAGCAAAATTACAGGTAGATTTCTGAATGACTCGGTGACTCCAAAAAGGGGTTGTATCATTTACCGGTACTTGCTTTCAGGTAAGAAGGCACAACAGTTCTCAAAATTGAATGGTAAATGTTTAACAACCTGGTCATCAAGGCCTCTTGAGAATGTAAATTAGTCTTTCATCTTTCTAGGTGGGAGTTAGCAAAGACCTCCTGCAAAGAAAATTCCCCAAATGGTTTCAGACCCACTTCTGAAATGTCAGTAATCTTGAGACACATTTTCTTTAAAAAAACAAAACAGGGCACTTCTGAGAACTACTACAACCCCAGAAGAGGCTGCATATCCAGATACATGTGAAGAGAATTAGAGTAGAACTGAAGCAGGGATGAAACGTTTTCCTTCTACCACCAACTAGCAAGAGCAGCTCCTTTAAGCAAAACTATTCCTAATGTTTATTGTTCACAAAGCACCTTGGGGTTCATGTGGTTAAAAAAATGTAGCCGTTCTTGACAGAGCAATCTTGTCTCCCGCAAGACTAACAACGGAGCTGCGCTGTGCTTGCACACGCACTAGACATCTGGGGATCTTTATGAACACAAACACATGGTTAAGCCATACCAAATTAAGTACAGTAGCCCTTTCAGCATCAATAAAGACTTTAATTTTAAACAGTAGCCCTATAAAGCAATAGCTCTGCTGAGTCTGTTAAACAACATACAGCTGTCAAAACTAGCAAGCTAACCATTTGTATTATAGAAGGCAATTATGTCCTTTCGACAATCTGTAACATATTGTTTCAGGAGCTGTTTCACAGAATGAGCCACTGTTGGGCAGAAATGGTTCAGGGATGCCCCAAGATATTTGTTTATTGTCATAAAATGTATACACCACTAGACTGAGGTTTTTTTACCAAGTGATTTACAACAAAGATAAAATTATCACTTAGAAAACTAACAACAATAATTTAAGACTTTCAAAAAGTTGAAAAAATAGACAAAAGCAGATTAAAACTTGCATCAACTTTCTGAACATCTGGGTAGGATCTGGTCTGAAGGCCCATGAAGACAACAGCCTGGAATTCCATGATGTAGAAATGTAATACATCCTAAATACATATTGGCTGAGATTTTGAAGAAATTATTAGAATTTCCAGCTTGTAAGCATTTTGGATATGGTGTCCCCCCCCCAATATATTTTCAAGATACGGTAGCTGTGTTTTCAAGTCCTGCAAGCAATTTCAAAAGTCAAAGACACAAATACAGTAAAGACTTACAGTGAGGGGGGAAAGTATTTGATCCCCTGCTAAGTTTGCCCTGATGAAGAAATGACCAGTCCATAATTTTAATGGACATCAATCAACCCAGAAGAGAAAAGTCAGAGATTGATGCCCATTAAAATTATGGACTGGTCATTTCTTCATCAGAGGGCAAACGGGCAAATTCAGCAGGGGATCACTCTCAGAGTTTCGTGGCTCAGTGGGAATTTGAACCCTGGTTACCCAGGTCCTAGGTTCAGTATTCTAACCACTATACCACACTGATGAAGGCTGTGGGCACATGACAGCTGGAGTAATGAGCAGAGGAATAGGAAAGAGTACAGACAGGGCCACCGAGTACAGGCCTTTGGTCAGTATGGAATTAAAAGGGGCTCAATGCATGAAGCAAGATATACTTTGAAAGGAAGAAACAGAAAGTGTTCAGGATTTTTGCACAGCTGTGGGAGAAATGCTTAGCACCGGCTTTTTCTTTTTCTTCTGTATTTCTTGGTTCTTTCTTTACAGAGGGCTTAACCAACTGATTCCTCCTGACCGGCAATACATCCCACAATTAGCATTTTTGAAGCAAAGAAATAGAGCTCTACAATCCACATTTATTTTCCCATTTTAACATCAAACAAGCAAGCTACTTAAACTCCTGGCTTCACTGTAGTATTAAACCACACAATTCTCAAGTGGCTTTTATTTATATAGAAGTGCCTCTTCTAGAAAACAGAAAATGGCATCTTCTTTAAATAGCTCACCATGCAATCTTGAACTTCCTTATTCCTAGTTTCCCCCCTAGAGACAGATGTTTGAAAATAAATACAGGCTGAGGTCATAAACAGGGGGTAGGAAGAAAATGAGAACAGACTAAGGCAAGAAAGTAATCTATCAGCCAGAAACATGATAAAAAAGACTGAACCTCTTATCTCTAGTCCACAGAAGCTCTAGATCCCAGTGATGCTCTGTATAATAAGGCTTTAAAAAGTTACCAGTGTACAGAATTAAAATAAAACACAGCACACAACGTTTATTTGGCTAATCACACCACAATCTCAGTCCAGTGGACAAAGCCTGATCTATCAACTTTATATTAAACAACTAGCAAGATACTTTGTCTACACTTTTTCCATGTCTACAGAATGAAAATTTGCACCCAGTGCCTTTAGATCACCATGAACCCAGTATATTTTTAAAATACTTCATACGGAGATTTTCCAAGTTGTACTACAGGCCTTCTCTGAATGTTTGATTCCCAAGACAAATTCTAAGCCATTACTGTACAATTCATCTTCTCCTGCAACCCACTGCCCCAAGCTTTAACCTCCACAATCCACATACTTTAGAGCAGTGTTTTTCAACCACTGGTTCCGCGGCAGGCAACCTGGTGTGCCGTGGGAAAATTACTTTATATATAGTCAATATAGCCAGAGTTAATTTTTTTAACATTTTCTAATGGTGGTGTGCCTCGGATTTTTTTCATGAAACAAGGTGCCTTTGCAAAAAAGGTTGAAAAACACTGCTTTAGAGCTTCTCATGCGGCCCATCGCCTTCTCAATCGGCCTGTGGACGGTCCAGGAATCAGTGTGTTTTTACCTGAGTAGAATGTTTGCTTTTATTTAAAATGCTTCTCTGGGTTATTTGTGGGGCATAGGAATTCGTTCACCCCCCCCCCCAAAAAAAATAGTCTGGCCCACCACATGGTCTGAGGGACAGTGGTTGCTGACCCCTGCATTAGCATAAGGATTTCTTGCACAACGGAGCTTCCTCTTCCTCTCCTCTTCCAAAATCTGTTCTTCCTCTCATCTTCCAAATCTGTTCTGGGATTCCCCCAATCTGCCAGAGCAGATTGAGAGGGGCATGTGGGAATCCAGTCCAGGGCAACAACCAGCCCAGCTTTCTATGATCCTGTTTAACACATTTATATCCCTTCTTTCTTCATAAACCCCCTCAAAGCAGACGGACTTCCTGTTACACAATTAAGATTGCTACTCAAGGTTGAAAGTCTAGTGTTACACCCTTCAATTTTCCTCTTTCCTGTACAATCAGTAAAAACCTCAGTTATCCTTGTGTGTACTATTTTAATTATCGCCCCACCCCATATCCTTGTAGCTTTCAAATACAGGCAACTTGCATGTCTTGCAAGAGACAGTTCATTTATTTGTAAATCTTTCATTATTCAGAGAAACACTAATTAAATTCATGTGGAAAGAAATGTGCAATGATGTAGAAGTTCAATCACAAAGATGAAGTAAGACCTAGCAGCTTTCCCTCCAAATGAGCTTCAATCCAGCAAAGCAATTACTCAAACTACTGCAGCATTTGTACACTCAAGAAAGCCACTTGCCCTGCTTTACTGCTCAAGTTGTTCTGTGGCATACGCAAGTTAGTGCAGGTGGGCAAACCCTTTTGTTCTTACCTGACATTGATGCATAGCCATAAACATAAGCTGGCGCAAAATGCTCTGTCCATAATTCTAAACTGTTTGAATCACAATTATTTAGTCTTTAAAGGTGCACCAGCAATTTAATAAGAATAACACCCTCAGCAGATATTTTTCGGGGTGTGCTGAGGGCTGCACCTATAAAGTGGGTGGGAAATTCCCCTTGTTCAAATGTTCTTTCACAGGGACTTTTAGATATACACCATGGTTATCTGTAACTATAAGTAAAACTACAAGAAGAGCCTGTTGGTTCAAGCCAGTGGCTCATCGAGTCCAGCATCCTGTTCTCACATGCCTATGGGAAGCGTGATTTCAAGAGCACTCTCTCCCTCCTGTGGTTACCAGCAGCTGCCTTCAGAAGCATGCTACTTCAGATAGTGAAGATCATAGCCCAGGCATCCCCAAACTCGTCCCTCCAGATGTTTTGGGACTACAATTCCCATCATCCCTGACCACTGGTCCTATTAGCTAGCAATGGTGGGAGTTGTAGTCCAAAAACATCTGGAGGGCCGAATTTGGGGGTGCCTGTCAGAGCCATCAGGGTTAGTAGCCATTGATAGCCTTATCCTACATTAATTTGTCTAATCCCATTTGAAAGCCATTCAATGATTCAAATCAGGGGATAACGTTTTTTGGCTCAGTGGGCCAGATCTTTATCTACCCCACTTGAGTGAGCCAACCTTGGCAGGTGGGAAGGACCATCTCCTGTCAGCTGATTGACAGGGGGTTGGTCCTTCCAGGAGGGGACAACAAAACTCCCTGCATATCAGCTGACGTACAAGGTGTTCAGTTCTGCTTTCTGCAGCCATGTCTTTATCTGCTCCAAAGCTGACCTCAGATATCTGATATGGGGCAGGTAGGTGTGGTTTAGGGAATAACTATAGTAACCTCCTGACTAACCTAGGTCCATGGCTGGCTAGATGTAGTATCCTCAATCAAAAGAAAGGCCTGTCACACATATAAATTTTAGGCACTAAGCCATTTTTTGCCATCATTAGTGTTTCTGGCCTTGCCTGGATAAGTCTTCCTGACACACAGCTCTATTCATACAACGTATTGTGGTCGATATTCTTAGGACGTGCAAGATTATGCTTATTTCCCTCCAAATGAAATTAGTCCAGAAACAGAGGGATAAAATTCACTGCAAGAAATAGTCAGCTGCAAAGGGAATAATTATTAATTACCAATATATACACTCAGAAAGAGAGACTATGGAAAGTAACCACATTTCTTATTTTGTAGCTTAGGGTACAATTTAGACACTTTGTGTCTTGGTCACACTTCTAGTAGCTGTCCAGAGCTCCAGACACTGCGCTCAGAAAATCTTAAAATCAACACCTGGTAATATCTACTTGTCACATGTGTACCATAGAAATGCTCATTTAATTACACTCTCCAGCTACACTGTCTTTGCCACTCCTTCTCACAGGCTACCTCAGGGTACAGGCACACCTTTAAAACAAGACTTCAGAGGAAAAGCTCTAAGTTGTCTGATAAAAATCAGCAAAGCAAATACACCAGAGCTATAGCTGTCTTTGCACAGGTTCACTTAATGTGGTAAGTTAACATCCAATAATACTTTTTCTCACAGAAATAAAAAGGGGCAACCTCTCAGGTTTACAGGAGGTACCGCTCTTTAAAAGAACTTTCCCCCAATCAAGAATGGTATATTTCTTACCCAATGAAATGAAGTTTGCAGGTCTTTGGGTACCATTCATCACATTAATACCACTACAGGTCTTTGCTTTTAGAGGACATAGGTCTAAGATGGTTTTATCTAACAGGCATATTCAGACCAAATATCACATCCATGCCATACATTTGAAGCACATTTGTTGTTGTTGTTGTTGTTGTTGTTGTTGTTCAGTCGTGTCCGACTCTTCGTGACCCCATGGACCAGAGCACGCCAGGCACGCCTATCTTTCACTGCCTCCCGCAGTTTGGCTAAACTCATGCTAGTCGCTTCGAGAACACTGTCCATGGCTTCCCCCAAAGAGTCCTGGGAACTGTAGATTATGCCTCACAAAGCTACAATTCCCAGTACCCTTAACAAATCACTAAAGCATGAATCACTGCGCCAAGGCTATCCCTGTCCAAGAACAGCTGTAGTCTACATACCAAATGTATCCCAGCCTCAAGTGAAAAAGATGGACCCAGGAGAGTTGCCAAACTACAAATGTATTCTTTCAGAGGAAGAACAATGCCATTAAGAACAGAGAAATTGTCAATTTCCGAGGCACAACCACTTACTAACTGTGTCTTCCCAGGGTTCAAGTTCAGTTTATTAGCCCTCATCCATTCCACAACTAGATCCAAACAATGTTCCAGACCATACTCAGCTTCTCCTGACTCAGATGTTATGGAGAAATAGAGCTGCGTTGCATTCAGCATACTGAAGACGATTTTCCTCAACATTCCTAATGACTGCTCCCAACAGCTTCATATAGATGCTAACCAGCACTTGCAACAGGGTTATAACCTATGGCTCACCACAGCTCAGGGACTATGGGACTGAGATACAGCCTCCACATGCTATTCTCTGGACACAGCCCTGCAGATGGATTGGAAACGCTGTAAAACTGTGACCCCAGCACCCACCCCACACTCCAGGACACACTCCAGTCTGTCAATGCAGCAGACAGACTGAGAAGCAGGACCAGACACACATTTCTCCATCCCACTCCACCAGGGCAACGAAGGCCAATTCTGTCCCCAAACCACACTTGAATCCAGATTGAAATGGACCTGAATAGTCCACATCCTGCAGGAACTCCTGAAACTACTTAGCCATCATACTCCCTACCACAGTGTCCAAGAAACAGGTATACATGACTGGGTGGCAGTTTTCATAAACTGCAAGTGGACACACTACTGCTTGTTTAAGAACAGCATGGATCATTCCATCACATAGAGACATGTGCCCACATTTGGCTTTCACTAGCCAGGATGGATAGGGTCAAGAGAGCAAGAAGCTGTTTGCATCATTGCTTTTTTATTTTTGAAGTAATTAAACACACACATTTCCTAAGCAAGCCTTGATTTCATCACCCCCACCAACAGAAAATGCAAAGTGGGGGGGGGGGTGAACACCAAAATATTTCAATATGTCCGTAAGCAACAGACTTTAACATTGCACAAGCTAAGTAGGATAACCTGCACTGCAGAGAAGGCCTTAGAAATGAACTGACAGAAACCAATGAAGCTAGTTAGAAATCCGGAGGAAGAATCTGTGTTGCTACTCCTGCCTGCTGAGACTACAAGAGCTGTTCACCAGATCATCTCTTTACAGAGACATGCTGAAACATGACAGTTAGAACAAGAAGTTCAAGTTTTGCTATGGTGAAAGGAGAACAACTCTGATTTAAAATTTTGAAATAATCAAGGTGTTTAACCATAGAATTGTCTGCACCTGCTATCACCTCTGTGACACACACACACGACGATATCTGCAGCAGCAAGGTTGCACTTCAACCCTCCTAGTAATTTGTAGCTTACCTTTAAGGCTTCTATGACAAGATCTCTTGCTTCTAGTTCCCCTTCAAGAATGCTAAACAGAGTCAGTAGTTCAGGTTTGCTGAGTTTTTCCAGATTCATCTTGAACACCTGGAAAGAGAAAGTTTAATTAGATATTGTTTTTGAACAGCCAGCAAGCAATAAGGTACATATGACATGCAAGTCTGAGATTTCCAGATGAGAAGCTCCATTACCAAAAGCTCACCACTCCTTTCTTTATGGCCACCGTAGCTACTTGCATATGAACAATCATTCACCTTTTCCCTTGGGCTCACTAACAGATGCATACCCAGATGGCCTGGGAACAGCACAAGTGCTAATACAGCAGCATTAGTCACCATGTAACAACCACTTTAACCAGGATAATTAATATGAGTGTTATATATATATATACACACACACACACAGAGAGAGAGAGAGAGAGAGAGGACTAGCAATATAATTAGACATTTAGACTAGATGGCTAACTATCCTGTTGACAACAATAATGTATTCCTAAAATTTGAAATCTTAAAATGGATGTTTGAAAGATAATCACTACGTGATACAATTGGCTTGCATAGAGTAGCATGACAGGACCACATATTACACGGATTACTTTCTGAAGATGTTTTCTGACAAAGTTTTATTACTTGCTCATACTGGAATCACTAGAAATTATCCTACCTTATAAATGTGAAGCCCCAGATATTAGAAGACACTACACTGCAAATCACTTGAAAGCAACATTTCTTACCGGTACATATTTTGAGTCCAACTCAGCTTATTTCATCAAGTACTATTTTATATTATACATGTATTATGGTGAGCATGCACATTGACTTTTATTATCTACATGACACTTTTTCTAAAATGATCATTTGTGCTTAAGAGACAATTTTTGCATACAAAATGTTCCACTTCGGCCACCACTTTGCAAGCTTTTTGTATTATCCACATAGATCTAAACAAAGACTGCATTCATGCTTCAGTTTACTCTGCATCCAGAGTGCTCCTACTGCTGGTTTGTGAAGTCATGCATACATCATACTAGCCTCAATCTACATCTATCCTGTAGTTTCTTGGGAAATACTGCATTATGATGCATTTTACTCTAAAACAGCTTTGATCAGATTTGAAAATGTAAGCCATTTGAAGACATCCTCAACCCTTCTCCAGAGCAACTTGGAAACACATCCAACCATACTGATATGTATAACATGCAAATGCAGCAAATGAAAAAATGACCTCGCTGCATTTTACCGGTAAGCTGGTAGTGTATACATAGTCAATGATTCACTCAAGATTTGTTTAAGGCACTGGTTTTCAACCAGAGTGCCGTGGCACCCTGGGGTGCCTTGAATGATGGTCAGGGGCACTGTGGGCAACACTGGCCTCTGTCCCTCTTTCCCTCCCTCCCTCTGATGCCCTCTTCCATCTCTGCCTCCCAAAAGCTTGTACAGCTGTTTGTTGCAGCAGCCCTAGCTACAAGCTCCACAGCTGAATGGTGCCTCTGGGGCTCGCCAGGGGGTTTCCCAGGCCCCTGTGGGGCAGTGTGAGGAGGTACCTCTCTTAGGGGTAGGAGGCAGCCCAGAGACCAGGGGCAGCAGCTGTACCTGCCCATAGGGCTCCCAAGGAGAGGGGAGAAGGCTAAGGGAACACTCCACAAGGGTGTTCAAAAAAGGGTGAGGGACTGCCAACTCTGCAAGCAAGGGGTGACATAACTGGGCTCCTGAACCCCACAGGGGTGCCGCAGAAAGAATGGAGCCATGGACTCTTTTTGATTGAAAACCTTTGGTTTAAGTCATGACAGTTTTCCAGTTTCTGATGGAAAATATATGAATGTGCTGCTGAACATGTCGTGAGAAATTAAGAGTTCTACTGAAATCCCACAGCATTTAATTGGATTACTCCCATTCAGGATAAAACATCCAAGTTATTCGGTAGAAAAGAGAAAAGACACGGCTGATCTCATTTCTCCAAATGAAAGCACAACTATGCCTCCTTTTATGGGTTGTGTCCAATACTATCCCTACTCAAAGTAAACACACTGAAACCAACTAGACTAACTTCTTTGTTCAATTAATTCCTCCTGAGTAGGACTTAGCCGGATACAACCCTATGGTATTGCAGCTGTTTAAAATCCAGTGCAAGTGTTTGTTACAACGTACGACATAAACTCAGTGCTGCAGATAAACAAGTCGACTGTCGGGGGGGGGGGGTTAAACAGTTTGGAAAACTCATAAATGCCTCCTTTCATGATTTCCTACAAGACCAGACATCCAAATTGGGGTCGACACAACAAAGGAGGTGGCACATTTCTCTTGAAGTAACAGCCACATTTTCCCCCTTTCTGAAAACCTTCCCTGAAGCACACTATAACATCCTGGCAACTTTAACTGGCGCTTCAGCAAGGTCACTGCTACATAAAACAAACTATGATGGAGTCAGAGGCTAGACCATAATTTACTTAAAAACAAACAATTCCTAACAGCTGTACTGCTGCAGACTGAAAGTACACCTTTGTCCTGAGTTTATAATCTTGAGTTTGATGAGCCCATATACAGTTTTTACAAGAGGATATGACCTTTAAAAGAAATAATACCGCTACAGAAATGTAGAGAGATCAGTGGAAAACAGTTAGTAACGAAAGTCCAAAATATTTTGCCTACAAGCCGTAACTTGATGCCTACGTATTCCACTAATTTTAAAACACAAAGCGAAAGCAAGTCAGACATTTTCAACTTGGGAATGGCTGACATTTATGTTGGTAAGTTAAAGCTGCTTCTTGCGCTTGTGAGTTCTTCTATGCAACTATTTTTAGTCTAACAGCTGCATTTTGGGTTCATAGATTGTATAATCTGGTTTTATACTGTCTTTGAATCAGTTTATTATTTGCACTGTTACAAAACCTGAAGGTGGCCCGGAGGGTTGTGGGGGGGGATATTACTTGCCAAAACACAGACCACACAATTTCTTTTGTCATCTCATGACTAGCTGCTCTGTGCCACCCTCAGATCTCAAAATTTCATCAAGAAATGCACATATAGTGAAGCAGCACAGTTATTATGTCAAGATAACAGCTTCCATGTCATTTGTTGGCAAAATGTGAACTATCTCAATAGCCTTCTTTGTGTTAAGCCTAAACAAAACGGGCTAAACCATGACTACACCATAATAATCCAAGAAGAATGGCATTTCTGAATGATCATTATGTTCACAAATAGACCAATCGGTGGGGGAAACTTCACAACACTTCTGAAAGACCAAGCCCCCCGATGTAGCAGTTTGTAGAATAGTACAGATTTTCCAGAAGTTCTAAGTTTAAATGCTTTGCCTCAGATGCCTGGTACTATTTCCTTGGAACAAACTGCAGCAAACAGAGGCAGCACTTTCCTGCAATTATTGGAGATATTTCCTGTCTTTCTAAACTCTTTGATAACACATACCTGTTATTGAAACAAGGCTTCTCTGTGCACAACCTCTTTTAGATTCATCGTATCCAAGTAACACTGGAATTTTCAGCACTACAAAAAAACTCTCTGAAGTGCCAGATGAGATTATGCTGCTATGTTCACGTAATGTGGAATGTATTACTTTCTTGGGGTATGCATGCACACATACCTTACCAGCATCTACAGTATGTGTGCAGTGCTTTGTAAATTTATCTATATACTTTTGAATTTAAAAAAGTTATTCTCATCAAGCTATATTTAAGCTTAAACCTCCACAGTCCACACACTTTAGAGCAAATATGCACCATCTTTAAACTTTTCTGCAGTGGCTCCCTGTTTGTGGAATGGTCTCTCCAGGGAGGCTCATCTGGTGCCTTCCTTACAGTAGTGGAGGAGGCACGTGTAAAAGGGCCTCAGATGGTGGCTGCAGGGTCTGAGGCAGTTCATATGGGGAGAGCTGGTCCTTGAGGTAGATGTCATTTACCGGTACTTATTATTGCCACTGTCTGTCAAGACAGATGGATGCCCATGATGTAAGAAGAATGAATAATTTTGGATTTGTTTTTTAGTTCATGTCATGTCATATTCAGTTTATTCTAACTGGTTATCTATCTACCTAATCCAGGAACTGTTAAAACTTTATTTTGAGATACAAACTAGGCTCTCAACAACTTTCAGCCCCCATCATTGATCACACTCTATGAACTTGCAAATGAGCTGTTGTGATGAGTCACATGGAGCTTTTACCAGCAGTGGAGAAATACTTGTTCAGCTGTCCCCATCCCATTATCCATCTATAATAAAAAAATAGAAATGTGGAATGGTTCACATCCCAACAGTATAAAACCCACAACTGGATCAGGAATAGACCGCCTGAACTTCAGGAGCAGAGAGATGTACGTGGCTATTTGTCATCCTTCAGAAGACTGCCATGAGCTCCACTTAAGTGTGTAAAGATTGCCTCTCATCTCCAATGATGGTGGAGGAAGGAAAACCTACTTATTCACTGTCCAAAACTGAAATTTGCTGATTGGGTAGAAACCCTCATTTCCGTCATCTTCCAGCTTCCTAAAACACCATGGAATAGGTTCAGTCTAGAAATGGAAGCAACTTCCTTTGCAAGAAGAACTTCCCCTCATTAAAAGCAACTCATCAGTAGCTTCCATTTACTACAGAGCATGAACAACTGTTTCCTTCTCATTCTCCTCCACACCTCAATCCTCCTTTACATCTTGGTGTTCTCAGTCAGGACTGTTAACAAAAAAATTCAGTCTGACACAACCATGTTTCTAAAAGAGGCAGACAATATTCCTTTTAGAAATTCCCATCTCAGTCAGTGTGAGGCAAACCAGCTGCAGACAGCAGCAAAAGAGCAAGAAAGCTGGAAAACACATATAGAAATGAAGAGCTTGCATGCTTATCTAGAGGGACACTACCTCCTGCATTATGGGATTTTAGGAATGATAATTCCTAGTATAATCCAGATGACTTTTTGCTGTCTTAAAAGTTTAGGATGGCCATATTAGACATCTGGTTCCTCTCCATTCCCTCCTTTGAAGTCACTGGCATTTGTGCAGTGCAACATGTGACCAAAATAAAGTTAATGTAACATTTCTAGAATTACTTTTCTGTGATAAAGATTAGAAGCACAATAGCCATTTGTGCATGTGTGACACAACTGTCCTATGCAAAAAAAAGAGTATATAAATATTGCGTAACGGCTATCAAAGAGGTTTACAAGACCATATCAGTATTTTTATAGTCAAAGGGAAATACCAGTACATACCACTGTTTGTTAGTAGTCCTGTATATGAATTATATCAAGGGTGGCCAACAGTTTGCCCTACTGATGTACAGGCCATGCTACAGGGACTAGTGACAGTTGTAGCTCAAAACATGTAAAGGACACCACATTGGTTAGCCCTGAATTACAGGTTTTAAAATCAGAATCCTGATCCTTGTTTCCTGGCAATCCAAATGAATTTACTTCAAGTAGTAAGCGTTAGAAATATTGCAGGATGTTACATTAACATCTTAATTCATAGAAAAGCTAGAACCCACAGCTAATTTTCTTTACATTTGGTGTGTTTGCTTCATTCCTTGTCTATAAGTCTTCCAAGACCAGATGCCTCCAATAACCACAGAGTAAACATTATAGCAACTGCTGACCTACGTTGTCAGTGCTACTACAACCGCTAAGCACGCCTTCAGCAAACACGGAAATTCAGTATAGCTGCAACAACAAAAACTTCCTACTAACTTCCAAAGAAGCAGAGATATTTGCAAAGCAAAGTTAGTTACAGCAAGAGCAAGTCTTGAGAAAACTGATCATAATTTAAGACTTAATCTGAAATGACTGGGAAAAATTTTTTTTTAATTGCTAGAAATAGTACTGTCATTACTTAGGTATTCTTTAAAAAATGAACAGGAATAAATCCTTTATGCTACCCACTAAAATATTATTTTCATGTTTGATATCTAATATTCGTAAGAAACTCCCTTTCCTTAGCTATTAGCATATCAGTCACACATATTTATCATATAAACACAGAGCATTAATATGGTTTTCGCATTTTGCAACAGTGTGTTACTGTTTGCATGTTACACAATGCAGGTGACAAGTTAAGAACAGTATAATATTAACTGAGAGCACATCAGAACAAAGCAACTTGACAGCATCCCTCACCGAGTCATGAAGGACGTTTTATGTGTAGTGCATAAGGTTCAGAAGCCCAAAATAGTCAGTTTAAATACTGCCCAATTTATATTTAGCCACTTGTTTTTCCAAGGTTCAATTTGCTTTGATGAAAAGAAGTCCTGTCTAACACTATCATGGTACCCATTAAAAAATACCGGTAAGTACTCCCTTGTTTTTCCCTCTTCAAATTGCTCTCAAGCAGATCTAAAACATTCCATACCTAGCCACTTCACAAAGTATGTACAACACACTTCATATATCATCAATCCTCTAAATCAGTGTTTCCCAGACTTGAGTCTCCTGCTGTTGTTGAACTACAACTCCCATCATCCCTAGCTAGCAGGACAATGATGGGAATTGTAGTCCAAAAAAGAGTTGGAGACCCAAGTTTGGGATACCCTGCTTTAAATAATACTATGATCACCAAGTTGATTTGACCCACTGCTCCCACCCAAAAACCCCACCTTTGGGGCCAAAATTAACCCACAATCACAGCACCAGCACTTTTCACCATTCACTGCTCCCTTCATTGCTATGATACCAACGTCTCAATTTATCACCTATGACAACCTAAATATACTTTCTCCCATTCCAGACATGCTTTTAAAACTTGCTCTGGCATAGAATAATCTGAACCACTGCTCTAAGCACTACACTTCTAAAATGCAATAGATAACATCAAATGCCTGGAAGCAGAAAGAGGTCTTGGATTGGCACCCAAAAGATGACACATTGCATTGATAGCCTACGTTCCCCCTGCCCCACCGCCAAGGAGGCATGTGTTTACTTCTCTTCCCCCACTCCTTCATTAATTCCCACCAATGCCCCTGTGAAGTGGGTTAAGATGCAGTTAATAGCCCGAAGTCATCCAGTGAGTTTCATGGCCCAGTTCTGGGATTTGAACCCAGGTCTCTCCCAGGTCTAGTACCACTCTAATCACTACCACCACTGACTCCCCAATACCCTAGAGTAGCCTTTCCCAACCTTTGGGTCCCCAGATGTTACTGGACTGCGACGTCCAATATCCTTGGCCACTGGTCCTGCTAGCCATGGCCTTTGAAATGTGTTTGTGGGTGTTGCTTCTGTTTTTAAATAAATAAATAAAATAAAAATAAAAACTATCCTAAAGCTCCATCCAGGACACACCGAGCTCCATCTCCTGGAGCCTAAACACTGCCCTCCTTCCTACCAGCCCTCTCCTTCCTGGGACGCTTTAAGCAGCCGTTGAACAGCCATTAAAGGTAAAGGTAAAGGGACCCTGACCATTAGGTCCAGTCGCGGACGACTCTGGGGTTGCGGCGCTCATCTCGCTTTATTGGCCGAGGGAGCCAGCGTACAGCTTCCGGGTCATGTGGCCAGCATGACTAAGCCACTTCTGGCGAACCAGAGCAGTGCACGAAACGCCGTTTACCTTCCCGCTGGAGTGGTACCTATTTATCTACTCGCACTTATTATTTATTAAACTGGTATACCACCCTTCATCTGAATATCGTGGGACATGATGCAAACACAGAAACAAGAAAAAACCACCAACCCCTCCCCCCACTAAATTTAGCCGCCACTCCTGCTCCACAGGAGGAGTTGGAGATGGCATTTATGAGTGGTCCATGTTTCACAAACACTCTGCACTTCAATCGGGAGAAAGCCAAACTCGCAGAGCTCCGGTGATGCTGGATTTCGGCATCAATGTTGGCCCTTGTGGAAAGATAACTGCCCAGGTAGGAAAAGTGATCAACATTTCCCAACGTTACACCATGGAGTTGGATTTGTGGCACTGCAGAGGGGTTGTTGGTGCAGCACATTGGGGGGTTTTTTGGACGCTGAGGAAGGCACGCTTGGCAAATCCACACCGTGATCAACGCCCGCCCGGAAACCTATGTCCCCACTGTGGAAGGCCGTGTGGATCCAGAATTGGCCTCCACAGTCACTTATGGACTCATTGTTCAAACCGTGTTTGCAGAAGACAATCTTACTCAGCTACCGGGGATCGATCACCAATGAAGAAGAAGAGGAGGTGGGCTGGATGACCCTTGGAGGTCCCTGCCACTTCTGCCTTCTCCAGCCCATCCTCACCGCACAGTCCATCCTAGAACCGCACAGCCGAGGTTCATCTAGCCCAGCGATGACCAAACGTGGCCCTCCAGCTGTTTTGGTACTACAATTCCCATCATCCCTAGCTAACGGGACCAGTGGTCAAGGATGATAGGAATTGTAGTCCCCAAAACAGCTGGAGGGCGGGGTTTGGCCAGCACCGATTTCTAGCCCAACCCTCCGCGATGCAGGGGGGGGGGGTGAGTCTGAACCCGCGACCCTGAGATTGAGCTCATTCCCTCAGGCTGCTGCCTCCGTCGCCCGAGTAACCGCTCGCCCCACGACCGAACCCCGCCCCCCGGCCGCCGCCGGCTCGCCTTAAATCCCCTCACAGCCGGAGCGGCCGCCTCGAGCTCCGGGCTCCTTCCTCCTCCTCAGCAGCAGGAGCTCGACCCCTTTCGGCCGGGACAATGGCGGGACCCCCTCCTCTCCCACCTCGCCCGGCAGCTACGGGCGCGCCTCCCCCCCCCCACGCGGGCGGCGAAGGCGACGCCCCGCTCCTCGCCACTCACCTCTCCGGCGGCCTCCTCAGCTCGACGCCCGCCGCCTCGGACCGGGCCGCCCTCCTCTCAGCCGCCGCCGCCGCCGGTGTGTCCCCGCTCGGCCCCACTCGCCATCCCTCCAAGCCTCCTCAGGCGGAACCGGGATTGGCGCGCCCCGCCGCCAACCGCAGCCCCGGCCGGCGGAGGCGCTCGGCCAATCGGCTCGCTGGAGGGCGGGGCGGAGGGCGGGCGCGGGGCGGAGCGGAGGGGCAGCCTGGCCAATCAGAGGTCGCAGAGGCGGGGCAAGAGAGAAGGGAGGGCAGGGCCAGGGAGCGCTTGAAAATCCCTTTTGTTCGCGGCCCGGTCGGGAAGAAGGCGGGAGGTGGGGAGGGAAGCCGCGGTTGAGACGTCACTTCCGGTGAAAATGGATGGTACTTCAAGGGTGGGAAGCTTGGGGGGGGGGGTCAAGCTTCTGCCTCTCCCCAAAAACGTATTATGACATTTTTCCAGGCTACAAAGGGCTGCAAGAATATATTTCATAGAATTGTGGAATTATTTTTATTCTTATTATTTTAATTAATTATTTTAATTAATTTTCCATTTATCAATATACAATCCCATCATTTCTATCCACTTTACCTCTTTGCTCTTTAGAGCCCCACCTCCTTCCTTCCCGCCTCATGGCTTTCAAAATTAACCTTTATATCATTGCATTTTGTACGTTTTCCAATTCTAATTAAACCTAAATACCTCAAAATGTAAATAAGTATAAAGGGGGGGGGGAGAGATTCTCATTACAAGTCTTCAGACAACCCTGCTAGTGATGTTGATTGCTTACAATGATCTTTTGTATAAATTTACTCCAGTCCTTTTGGAATACTTGATCATGCTGGTTTCGGATTTTTTCCTGTCAGCTTCGCCAATTCTGCAAAGTCCATCGTTTTCATCTGCCACTCTTCTTTTGTTGGTACTAGAATTGTGGAATTAGAAGGGGACACAAAAGGATCAAATATTCCACAAGTTTAACATGAGCCAATGGTGTGATGCAGCAGCAAAAAAACTGAATGCTATTCTAGGCTGCATCAACAGAAGCACTGTGTCCAGATCAAGGGAATTCAGACCACAGCCGGAGCCCCTTGTCCAGTTCTGGGCACCACAATTTGCGAAGGTGTTCAGAGAAGGGCGACCAAGATGGCCAAGGGTCTGGAAGCCGAGCCTTATGAGGAACGGTTGAGGGAGTTGTGCCTGTTTAGCCTGGAAAAGAGGAGACAAGTTACAAGAAATGAGATTCTGATTAAACACCAAAAAGAACTTTCTGACGGAAAGAGCTGTTCAACCGTGGAACGGACTCCCACCGGTTTTTAAGCAGAGGTTGGATGGCCATGTGTCATGGATACTTCAGTTGAGATTCCTGCATTGCAGGAGGCTGGACTGGATGACCCTAAGGGTCCCTTCCAACTCTACAGTTCTATGAGCTATGCAGTGCAGGAATAACAGCTGACTTTACAGGACATGAATGGGCTGCAATACTCAGGCAACGTATTGCAGGTGGTGAACCACAATGCGATCTAAGTTCAGCCCTACAAATCAGTGAGCCATCTTTACCTGCCCTCTGTTCAAAAACACAGCAGAGCTGTTACTCTCACCAAGTTACCCTTCTCAACACCCTTCTTAACAAACTACAGTGCCCAGAATTCTTTGAAGGATGTAATGAGCTTCAGATTTGCTTTAAAGATGTACAGTGTGTACACAGCCTTTGTGAGGCATGTAGTTAAGGAGCAAACCTTGAAAATGGGATATTAAAAAACCCAGATGTTTCCCCTTGCCACGTTATATTCTAAAGCAAACCTCGTGGTTTCCCCACTCAGTGCTTGGTTTTTATTTATCGTTCAATGTCAGTACAATTTAAAAGCATAGGGAACAATGGAAGACAGATTTCCTGAAAGTACCAGATGTTCGTTAGGCATTGCCAGCCCATTCACTGTGTTCCTTTTGATTAATTAAGATGAATGTGAAGGATGATTTTCAATGAATTCTATGAATGCATAAGCGTCCGTTTTGCACACACAAGTAGGGATTTGTGTGTTAAAAGTGGATCCAGGAGAAAGAGGAGCAATGTAGAAAGTGGCAATTTGTAACATTCTGTTTTCATCACAACAGCATCTGCACAGCACTTATTTAGGATAGTATATCATGTGCAGAGTGGGGTTGTCTCCTCACTTTAAAAAATCCATTATTCCTTGCCCATCTATTAGCTTCCCTGTAAGAGGGCCCAAATATGATATCCAGACAAGATTGTCTCCATACCTCTTGTTTAGAAATTAAGTCATACCATATGGCACAAGGTTTTGAAAGAATCTATAGATGACACCTACACATCCATTGCCAATAAATCCTAAACACACAACTTTTGAAATCTGGGCAACACTGACTGCCACTTGCATGTAGATTTCCTCCTCCTCCTCCCAAAAATATATCTAACTTTTCATTATCCAAAACATTTTCTAAATTAAAAGAACGAAGTATTCTAACTAATATACAAAAAAAAAAAATCTTTTATTTGAGCCAGGACACAACAGAATGTATTTGCAATGTGTGGCTCGGTCCTGAAGATGTGGAGTAATAATCTCTGCTCACTTGCAAAGTACATTCCACTAGAGTAATCATAATCAGCTTCTTACATCTAGTATTTTCCAGGTTTGGAGAAGGATGTGTTAGTCAGTCTGATATCCAGGCAGGCAAAGAGCTCAAACTTTTCACATTGAAAATTCACTGTCAAACTCACAAAAAATAAAAATAAAAAAATCAGACAAGAAACAATAGCAGCGGCATTTTCTTCCACTCCAGTATAATTAATTCTAGGATGAAACTGATTATTTGGATCCTTTTCAATCTTGTTTCAGCACCAGTTTTGGCAGGGAAATTGACTTGGACATTTAAAAAAAACACCCCACAATGGTCAAGGCATAAGAATGCCTTCTCACTCCCACTTGTGATGAACTTGTGTAGAACTTAGATTCTCCCATGAAGACGTGGCAAAGGGATGTGAGCAATGGCTATTTGGAATTCCCCCATAGAGCCACAAATAGGTACGGAGTGGCTTTCAGCCTTATGACCTCCTGTTATAAGCAACCTTCTTCAGATTGCAGTCCTAAAGTCATGTACTGGAGAGAGAGCTCTTTGGGCTCAATAGGATTCACTTTTGTGCAAACAACAGCACAAGGGACAAACCTGGGCCATTGAAGGCTCTGTGCCCGCTGATGCTTTGAGCCAAGCATATGTCTGTAAATCTGTCACAACAGTCATCCGCAGGCAAAATATTTTTAAGCAAAATGTGCTGTGCTCATAAATACGCTACGCATGTTGAGTCAGCTCCAATCAGACACCGAAGGCACAGTAGCACAAAACCACTGCTCATGCAGATTGCCTACTGGTATATATCGCATAATATGGGGACAGGAAATGCATTCAAGATTGCTTCTGCAAACTGAAAAATTGCAAGCTGACATATTCTATTCAGTGGGGAAAAGCAGCAAATTCAGTTTGCACCCCTGTGAGTTCATGCAAGCTGACTACTTGCATGAACAGTGTTTTTTTTGTGTCCGAGCTTGTCCACACCTGAGTTTAATGTGCATTTGAAGCTGTCTGCATTCTCGTTTAAGTCATGTTGTCGACATTATGTTCCCCTCAAAGAATTCCTGTCCTGATAGTAAAAGTGCATTTCCTAGAATCTGGGATATTTGATATTTTGAAAAACGTACCTCCAAGCAGTCCCACTCAAAACAGCTTATGAAAGAGCAAAACAGTAAAATCGTCAGTAAAGACTGATTAAAACAGCTACTGTAAACCGTCCTGTGGTCCTTGAATGAAAGGCAACATATGAATCCAATAAATAATAAAATATAGTATTTAAAACATTCAAAGAACAATTAAAGTCAAATATAAAAACAGATCGAAATGCAAGTCAATCACCTGCCCATCTGGGTAGTCTTGCCTAAACAAAAATGTTTTTAGCAGGCACTGGAAAAGGGTACAGAGATGGCACTGTGGTCGAAAGACGCTGTGGTGGGTTGACCCATTTCCCCCACAGCTCCTACCTGATGTTAATAGGCAGGGAGTTCCAAAGTATGGGGGCTGCCACACTGATTTCTGACAGATTCAGAATGGGTATTATGCGGCACCTGTGACAATGACAGTTCCACAGATTGAAGCTGTGAGGAGAGGTGATCTTGCTGCTGCTGCGCATTACATTCAGGGCCGTCTTAAGTACCGTATATTCTGCGCTGTGGTGCAAAGATCCCGGCATGGCGGGCAAGGGCAAGGGCGGCGAGCTGATGCTGGGAGGCGCCACGTCCAGCCTCCGCCTCTTCCCTGCCACCCTCCAGAACTTGGCACCCTGGCGCCCCGCGCCACTTGCCTCTATGGGCAAGATGCCCCTGATTACATTTGCCACAGGGGTAGCCGTACCTCTTAACTGCAATTTTAGTAGTGTTTTGGAGAGCTGTGATTAATTAATTTATTTTTAAAATAATTTTTATTAAATTTTATATACATTCTTTTAAACATCCATTGATATTCATCTCTTATACATATTTTTGACTTCCATCAACCTCTTTTCAGGATTTTCTAAATTTTCTAATTTCTTATTGTATTTCCAATTTCACTATTACTTTTTATCTCAACAATTAATTATTACCATCCAAAATTATTTCCATAATATTTCCTAAGATTAACCTTACAAAACTTCTTGTAAGCCTACTAGCTGATTTGTTGTTCACAATTGTCTTTCAAATATTTCTCGAACTTAGTCCAATCCTTCAGGAATTCCTGGTCCCGCCGGTTTCGAATTCTTCCTGTCATCTTATCTAATTCTGCATAGTCCATTAATTTTGTCTGCCATTCTTCCATTGTCGGTAATTCTTCTTGCTTCCATTTCTGTGCCAGTAACATTCCTGCTGCCGTTGTTACATATAGGAACAGTTTTTTATCTTGTCTATTTATCTCTTTTCCTACAATTCCAAGCATAAATGCTTCTGGTTTCTTTATAAATGTATATTTCAACATTTTCTTCATCTCATTATATATCATTTCCCATAAGCCTTTCACCTTCTTACATTGAGAGCTGTGATTTATTTAAAAAGGTACTGGCTAAAACTCAAAGCAGTGTTTCTGTTTCCTGAGTAATCCTCAAAGTGTTTTCACACACATTTAATTAAAAGCCTTATTTAGCACTGGGAAATTATCCAATCAAGCATTATTGTTAGAGCATCCCAGGGCACTAATGTGCCTTTTGTGCTTTGAACTGATGAAACTTTCTGTCTGAAGAAGAGCAGTGAACATTATTAACAGTGACAACAGGAATCACTAATCTACCCTCCTAGCAGTGTTTGTGGCCGTTTCCCCTCTCTAGTGAGCATGCAAATGTTCCTTCTCTGGTAGGGCTGCAGAACAAAGGGTGTGTCCTGCCCTGAATTTTGGGTTATAAAGCTCACAGTGTAATGCTGAACGCAAGAAGAGCTGAGTGAGGTCTGTCAGCTGGGCAAACATATTTGTACCTAGAAATAAAAAAATAAAAGGAAACCTGGCTTCACCTTTAGTCAACATAGGCAGTCTGCATTTTTAAAACTCTTCCTTTGGTGCTTTAGAACCAGGTGTTGGAAATAATCTGGCTGGGGGTGGGAGGAGGCAAATAAATGCAGCCCTCAGAGCCTCAGGTTTCTTCCGAAATTCCCGCCCCAGCCACACTCCTTCACAGGTCCTGCTTTGCACTCTCTAGTAATGTTTTTGCCTGACTGAAATGCTGTCCGACTCTGATGTTTGACTTTTGCTCGCCTATACAGACAGGAGAGAGGCAGGTGCTGAAACGATCTTAGTGTACCAAGTTAAAAATTACCGTATTCTCCCTTGTATAACACTCCCCCGTGTATAAGACGCCTCCCTATTTTGGGGGACTCAAAATTAGAAAATGGGGGGATATTGCCCCCGTGTATAAGACTACCCCCTTTTTAAACATAACTTTTTAGTAAAAAAAAAAACCCATCTAGTCTTATACACGGAAAAATACTGCCCACTTTGGCCTGCCTTATTCCTCACTAAAAAACGCCCCCCCCCCAGGAATTTTCCCAGAAAGAAAGGCAGCCCTAAGGCTGGACCAAGTTCCCCATTTCAGTGTGTGAAAGCAGTTTGCTGGGTTGTTTCTCTCTCCCCCCCCCACCTCCAATATTTCAAGAGAGAACCAAAAGTGCTTTCTTTTCGTTTCAACCAAACCCCCCCCCCCCGCCTCTGGATGACTCGCACAGATCACGCTGAAATGGAAACGCGCACGGACACAGACTTCTCCAAAATATTTTTAGCTTGCGGAAGAGTTGCAGCTGCTTCTTGCTTCTGCTGGACCTCAGTACAAGAAATGAAGCGAGAAAAAACAAAGATAACATGCTTCTAGGGAAAGCCAGCTAGGTTTGTGTGTCTATGTGTGTAGTCGAGAGTACTATGAGGATTTAAAAAAAATTCTATCCTGCCTTTCCATAAGAGAGAGAGAGAGAGAGAGATGGAGAGAGAGAGAGAGAGATGGAGCAGGGGTCTTCCCTACTTATATTCCCTATGGTCAGGGGTGTAGCGAGCCACTTGGCTGCCAGGGGCGCAAGCCAAGCGGCACCCCCAGGGGGTGGGGCATCGCTCCGTGCGCATGACGCATGCGCACGGAGTGACGCCTCCGCCCGGGCCAGCAAGGAGGGGCGTCACGCTTGTGTCACCCCTCCTTGCTGGCCTGCCCCTCTCCATTCCTTCGCTCCGCGGCTTTCAGCGGCTTTCCCCCCTGCTGGCTGGAGGCACCGATCGTGGGGGTGGGGGCCCGTCCCGAGTGTCACCCCCCCAGGGCGCTACCTGGGGCAGCCCGCCCCCCACCCCCCTTGCTACGCCCCTGCCTATGGTGTAAATGGAAGTCTACAAGCCAGCCAGTTTTCAAAGCATCTGTGGTCAAGTAGACAAGCAGATTGTGGCCTCGGCGTCCTTTCAACTGTTGCAGGAATTTATCATATATCATGCACATGCACCCAACTACCAAAAGCAGCACAATTACTTTTGTGATTTGTCCCCACAAAACACTCCATCACACTTTCTTCCTATCTATTCAAAGGGCCTCTGCTGCACAATACCAAATGTAACAATTCACTGATAATGAAGGTTCCCCACATCAAATGTGAGGCGACGTTTGCGTGGTCGCGCGCAGCCCCCTGGATTCCAGTGCGACTCCTGGTAGTTCAGGCTGGCGTCGCCTTCCCCCAGGCGGGATACCTGGGGTCTCCGCCTACCTCAGTTAACCACCCAATCCTACCTGGGGAGGCGTTGCCAGGGGATTGGCCAGGTAAGGGAAGGGACCATCCAGCCCACACAATAGAAGGTGTAGCCTACCTGGGAAGTGGCAGTCAAGCTCCAGAGCTAAATGTATCTATGTACTGGCTCACTGGGAAAACTTCAGAAATTCATACAGACATGTGAGCTACTCAGCTGCCCCTCTGCCTGAGTGATAATTCCTGGCATCCTGATACCTGAGTGCTGGACAGGTAGCCATTCCAGAAATAGCAAACCTAGATGAAGACAAAAGGGTGTGGTTATGTTGGCTGGGAAACAGGGAAACGTAAATATCTCTTTTGTTTCACTTGATGGGTGTTTGGTGCAGGGCAAGAGGAGGCATGGGGCAGGGTCCAGGATGCTCAGATTACCGCCACCAGACCTCCCCTTTCATGATGTAACCATGATGTAACCATGATGTAGTTTTTTTGGGGGGGGCGTGTAAGACGTGGATTAGCAGCTAGCAGTTCAAAAGCATGTCAAAGTGCAAGTAGATAAATAGGTACCGCCTCTGGCGGGAAGGTAAACGGCGTTTCCGTGCGCTGCTCTGGTTCGCCAGAAGCGGCTTAGTCATGCTGGCCACATGACCCGGAAGCTGTACGCCAGCTCCCTCAGCCAGTAAAGCGAGATGAGCGCCGCAACCCCAGAGTTGTCCGCGACTGGACCTAATGGTCGGGGGTCCCTTTGCCTTTACCTAGGATGTGGATTAGCAGTTAATAAAAGTTTGGGTCCCCTTTTGTATGGGGCTTTCATCTTGTTTCACCTGGTGGCAGGTGTCTCGACAGTCTTCAATAAAGACCAGGCCTACTGGCTGCTGTTTGCTCTGGTGTTCCTGGCTAGTGTCCTTGTTTTTTTGTCCAAGGGAGCCCTCAGATTTCTCCATTAACACTTCTCAAGTGCCTGAGAAACGCAATGGCTGCCAATGTTGGCTGGGCAGAAAATACTAAATGAATGAATGAATGAATGAATGAATGAATCTTTATTTACGTCAGCCATCAGCCATAGCAATAAAACAACAGTGCAATATACAGAAAATAGAAATAAAAAGTCAATTATATAAAATACATTTTAGGGGTTTTGAATCAATAGTCAAATAGGTGGATCTTATTCTGATTGCCCCAGCTAAAAACCTTGCAACCTTTGCTGTCACCTGCTCATCTTGATCTGCCAAGAGAAAGGACACTGTGGCAGTGGCTGGGCGACCCAGAATGGACAATAAAAGAGGGGTGATAATCTCATTCCTCAAGTCTTTATAAAGAGTGCAAGCCAGAAGGGCATGCGCCACCGATTTGGGACTGCCATCTCCACAGGGACATACCGGTAAGCGTTTTTCGTATGGAGTCTGTTGGAATTGTCCTTCAAGTACAGCCGAGGGCAAATACATTCAATCTTGCGAGAGTAAAAGCGTGTCTATATTTTAGGATTGCTAGGTTATGCAGATAGGGTGCCAGAGAGTCGAAACGGGAAGGTGGAAAATAGTCATACCATTGGCAAAATTTACTTATTGTGGCCAAGTTGTTCTGACGCTCGATATCATTTAGGCACTGACAATAATTTTGCATGCTTCTCCAGCAATTCTTGTGCATGATCAGAGAGGACCTTTTAAACTATTCTCAGGATGAAATGGAGATTTCTTCCCCACCCCTGTTTTAAAGCTAATAATAATAATAATAATAATTTATTTCCCTACACAGTTAAATGCCAATAGAAATATTTGGGCAATACTAAATCTAGTCCATGTTAGCCAACGCTGATCTAACTGCTTGTTTGGATAGTTACAGCTTGCAGATCTTGTAAAGATTTTGACTGTTTCCATGACGGTGTGCTTCCATCCTGTGACCAAAACCTTGTACTACACCAGGCATCCATGTCATCTAAGCTCATGGAAATAATAACCCCGATCTATATATTCTTTTATATTTCTTCACATGCAAACTATCCACCAAAGCATATACTATAATTTGTATGCCAACGCCAAACTGAAATCTATGGGTAAAGGGAAGTACTGTATAGAAATTTAATAAATAAATAAATAAATAATGAAGCTGAACTCCATCAATTCTGTAATTATCTGCATGTTTTAAAATAGATTATGTCTCTGTGTGTAGTTTTACTTCTATTGTTTAATTGTTTTTTTTAGTTTCCCCCTCCCCTATGTTTTTAGCTTATTTCATCTGTAAGCTGCTTTGAGTCCCTGCCAGGGAAAAAGGTGGGGTATAAATGAAAATAAACCTGGGGCACAAAAGCCAAGCGCTGTTTTAGTTTATATGAACAAGAGTATAACTTCCAAAGCCCAGGTAGTCATTGCGTACAGTTCATCTCATCTTTGGCGAGACTTCAGCTGCAATTCTGTGTTTGGGTATTGATGCCGCAGTTTCTAGGAAAACATGGCTGTAGCGACAAACAATACGTGACAGCTGGAGCCCATATTTCTTTACGGGGTGGATGATGTTATCGCCACATCTGGCAGGGGTCCCCGCCTTCCAGCTGCGCTGCAACTATCAAGTACTGAGAAGCTTTATCTCCAAGTCACTCTTTCCCAGAATCAATCAACAGATGTTTCCTGTGCTACAGTAGTTCCAGCTGGCTGATTCCTTGCTTTCCCCTCTTTTCTTATATGCTGCAAATTCTCCATATTACAAACGAAAGGAGAAAAGGAACACAAATATTTTAGTGTGGCAGCACATACAATCTGGAATATTTTTGTTTAGACGAGCCTACCTAGACATACAGAATGTCAATGCATATTTTAATGTTTTTCAGTTTGTTGCTGATTTTATCTTTCTTTCTCTTTGTGGTCTTAATTATTATTTTTATTCATTTTCAAAATACCGATACATGAAATTATCAATTAATAACACAAATGAAAGAAAAGAACCCCAAATGAGAAAAAACCCCTATCCAGACAGCAATACTATTTACTCAAAGTACTTTTCCCCCATTTCGCCGCGATAAATTCATGACTTAAACTGATTTTATCTTTCAAATGTTTTAAAGAGATGTTTTTACTAGTTGCATTGATCCTTTCATTGTTTCATCCCCTTTGCAAACTGCTTTGAGCCAACGTGGTATAATGGTTGGAATGTTGGATGAAGCTTCTTAGTAGTGTTTGTAGGAATACATCTGTGTGCTGGACGTTCATGTAGGTTCAGACAGGCACCTTGTAACATGGGGGGAGTCAGTCCGAGGGCAAGCAGGGAGCCAGGCAGGCAGACAGAGAGAGCTACCAAAGAAGCATTGCAGAGCAAGTGATCAAACAGAATAAACACATGACTCGAGCACCGTGTCAAGAACATATCACAGAAGAAACCTATAATAAAGCACCAGTCTGGAGGGGCCCCAGAATGAAATGTTTGATCTGAGCATTGTGAGAACACCAGCTACCCACAAGAAGATGCTTGTAGTTGGCTATGGGTACTTTTATTTATTTCTTGTTTGTTTATTTGTCTGTTTGGTTACACAAGAAAATCTTTAATAAAACTCATTTAAAAAAAAAATAGGAACATAGTCAGCACACCCTAATTGAGAAGACCTCTAGGATTTTCCATTTGTGTTGCCAGAGTGACAAAGACTAAGTGGTCCCTTGTCTTGTGCAAATTAATGTTCAATGCAGTCTTCCTTACAACTGCTGTTCTGGCTGGACAGCTGACCCATCCTTCGCAGGATGAGCGTTGATTTCCTCCTACAAATAGGAATTTAATCATGGGAAAAGGCAAGTTGTCAATTGCCTAAGTTATTCTAGAGGAGGGGGTCTTTTCTTTTCGCACCTGTTGCTTGACAATTATATTGCTTTTAGCAGAAGCAACTTTTCCGTGTATTCTGAAAGACAAGCCACAATACTATTCAAAGCACGAACAATATGATTTGATTTCCTCTTTGCCAGAATTTGCATTGCCTCCTTGACTATCAACATGTAACATGTTTTCAAAGCATCCCAGACAGGAAGGGGAGTGCGACTGACAGGGGTACAGCAGTTAAATGGATGTTTTGATATTTTCTCTTCTGGTACAAGTCCCGTGAGACTACATTTCCAAAGCGACACCATAATGAATATTTACTCTGGATTTTTAAAATAGCGCCTCCTAAAAAATCTGGAATTCGGAATAGCCTAATCAAGTGTGTGTGGCTAAAGCATGGCATCAGAACGCTGGTTCATCTCAGTTGACCCAGCTGTGGGCTATCCATCATTCTAACAACAAGGGAGCAAAGAGACCATCTGTGCTGAGCTGCAATTGTGAGGTCTGAGGAGGTTATGATGATGCACCCCCAGCTTTTGCAGTTTGCTGTGGTGTCACAAAGGCACCTGTCACTTGCATGGCTATAAAGGTGGGCCTCTCCCTCTTCCCAGCACAGACCTCAGTGGGCAGCAGCTGTGGCACTCAGCTCTGAGGGGTCTCCTTCCTCAGGGAGGCAAAATGGCAGGAGGAAGGAGGCACTCATCATGCAATGGGATGCTGAGGAACAGGGAGAAGGCAAGTTCGCTTGCTGGGTGGGATCGCAGCTTGAAGGCAGCCGATTCCCAGTCAGAAGCTGGCTGGTGGAGTTTGTATGTGGTCGAGGAGAATGGCGTGTGTCTGCGTGTGTGAATGGGAGCGTTTGCATGTGGTCGAGGAGAATGGCGTGTGTCTGCGTGTGTGAATGGGAGTGTTTGCATGTGGTCGAGGAGAATGGCGTGTGTCTGCGTGTGTGAGTGGGAGCGTTTGCATGTGTGTCGAGGAGAATGGCGTGTGTCTGCGTGTGTGAGTGGGAGCGTTTGCATGTGGTCGAGGAGAATGGCGTGTGTCTGCGTGTGTGAGTGGGAGTGTTTGCATGTGGTTGAGGAGAGTGGCGTGTGTCTGCGTGTGTGAGTGGGAGCGTTTGCATGTGGTTGAGGAGAGTGGCGTGTGTCTGTGTGTGTGAGTGGGAGCGTTTGCATGTGGTCAAGGAGAATGGCGTGTGTCTGCGTGTGTGAGTGGGAGTGTTTGCATGTGGTCGAGGAGAGTGGCGTGTGTCTGCGTGTGTGAGTGGGAGCGTTTGCATGTGGTCGAGGAGAATGGCGTGTGTCTGCGTGTGTGAGTGGGAGCGTTTGCATGTGGTCGAGGAGAATGGCGTGTGTCTGCGTGTGTGAGTGGGAGCGTTTGCATGTGGTCGAGGAGAATGGCGTGTGTCTGCGTGTGTGAGTGGGAGCGTTTGCATGTGGTCGAGGAGAGTGGCGTGTGTCTGCGTGTGTGAGTGGGAGCGTTTGCATGTGGTCGAGGAGAATGGCGTGTGTCTGCGTGTGTGAGTGGGAGCGTTTGCATGTGGTCGAGGAGAATGGCGTGTGTCTGCGTGTGTGAGTGGGAGCGTTTGCATGTGGTCGAGGAGAATGGCGTGTGTCTGCGTGTGTGAGTGGGAGCGTTTGCATGTGGTCGAGGAGAATGGCGTGTGTCTGCGTGTGTGAGTGGGAGCGTTTGCATGTGGTCGAGGAGAATGGCGTGTGTCTGCGTGTGTGAGTGGGAGCGTTTGCATGTGGTCGAGGAGAGTGGCGTGTGTCTGCGTGTGTGAGTGGGAGCGTTTGCATGTGGTCGAGGAGAATGGCGTGTGTCTGCGTGTGTGAGTGGGAGCGTTTGCATGTGGTCGAGGAGAATGGCGTGTGTCTGCGTGTGTGAGTGGGAGCGTTTGCATGCATGTGGTCGAGGAGAATGGCATGTGTCTGCGTGTGTGAGTGGGAGCGTTTGCATGCATGTGGTCGAGGAGAATGGCGTGTGTCTGCGTGTGTGAGTGGGAGCGTTTGCATGTGGTCGAGGAGAATGGCGTGTGTCTGCGTGTGTGAGTGGGAGCGTTTGCATGTGGTCGAGGAGAATGGCGTGTGTCTGCGTGTGTGAGTGGGAGCGTTTGCATGTGGTCGAGGAGAATGGCGTGTGTCTGCGTGTGTGAGTGGGAGCGTTTGCATGTGGTCGAGGAGAATGGCGTGTGTCTGCGTGTGTGAGTGGGAGCGTTTGCATGTGGTCGAGGAGAATGGCGTGTGTCTGCGTGTGTGAGTGGGAGCGTTTGCATGTGGTCGAGGAGAATGGCGTGTGTCTGCGTGTGTGAGTGGGAGCGTTTGCATGCATGTGGTCGAGGAGAATGGCATGTGTCTGCGTGTGTGAGTGGGAGCGTTTGCATGTGGTCGAGGAGAATGGCGTGTGTCTGCGTGTGTGAGTGGGAGCGTTTGCATGTGGTCGAGGAGAATGGCGTGTGTCTGCGTGTGTGAGTGGGAGCGTTTGCATGTGGTCGAGGAGAATGGCGTGTGTCTGCGTGTGTGAGTGGGAGCGTTTGCATGTGGTCGAGGAGAATGGCGTGTGTCTGCGTGTGTGAGTGGGAGCGTTTGCATGTGGTCGAGGAGAATGGCGTGTGTCTGCGTGTGTGAGTGGGAGCGTTTGCATGTGGTCGAGGAGAATGGCGTGTGTCTGCGTGTGTGAATGGGGGCGTTTGCATGTGGTCGAGGAGAGTGGCGTGTGTCTGCGTGTGTGAATGGGAGCAGCCAGTGGAGGGTCTGGCTGAGGCTGTTAGATGGAGGCCATCCCACTCACCGTACTGTTTGCCTTTCAGAGAGCCAGCGAGGTTTTCCCCAAGACCAGTCGTGAAAGTAATGAAGAGAACAGCCGCACTGAAGCAAGGCAGTTTATTCCTAAATAAAAAAGCAAAAGCAAAACTGTCTGATTTTTTTATAAAACAAATGCAACACTAAATAAATGTCTTTCAAAATACACCAGAATTTAAAGTAGCGTTCATTAGCAGTTGACTATGATGATGTCATAATGCCTGTGATGTCACAAACAGACACAATGACTGAGGGGAAGTGGATGGGGGGGACGGACAGAGAGATAAAAGATGAGAAAGGATGGCAGAGACAGAGTTGACCTTCTGTGAATTGGGATTCTACCCTTTTGTGAAAGTGTTTTGTGTCGAAACTTGAAAGGCTTGGCTTAGCATTTTGCACACCCCACACAGCTGCCTTTTGCTGCCTTACATTTTGTGATGGCGCCTCAACACTTTCAAAATCCCCAATGCGGCCAGGGGCCCCTGGTCTACAGTGACCGGCAATAGCTTTCCAGCTAGCCTCAAATACACCTGATGATGGTCAGTTTTGTTTTGTTTTTTGCTCTTAATTTTTTATTGAATTTACTTGATAACATAATTACGAAAAAAAATTACAAAACTGTCAATTCAAAATACAATACAACTCACCATGCACGCCAAATATATACACGTAAGACTCCCCCCTCCAATGCCTTTAGGTTTTCTATTTTCCTGTTGTACAAAACTTAACATTATACTGTCTTAAAGTTTCCTACTGATTTTTAGAACCTTTTCATTCATATATGCGGAAATCATTCAAATGCTGTCAAAGAAGCCACACTACGGTTATATATATATATTAAGTAGTTCATGAACATGTCCCATTTTTGAATAAATTTTTGGTTAACATTACCTCCCAGCCTGTTTGTCATTTGTGCCAATTCAGCAAATTCTACCAATTTGTTCAGTCATTCTGTTTTGGAAGGAACCCTCTCACCCTTCCAGTTTTGCACAATTAGAATTCTCGCTGCTGCAGTTGCATACAAAAAGATTTCTTTTACTGTTGTTGGTACTAATCTGCCTACAATTCCAAGTAAGAACGCCTCTGGTTTTTTTCGGAAATGTTCTTACGATTTTTTGTAGTTCATCATATATAATATCCCAAAACTCTTTTAATTTTTGGGCAGATCCACCACATATGAATCAGGTTTCCTTCAGATACCCCACACCGCCAACCTTTATTCAAGATAATTTTATACATCTTAGATAACTTTGACGGCGTCAAGTACCATCTAAACTGCATCTTCATGAGGTTTTCCTTGATGGTATGACAAGCTGTAAATTTCGTATTTACTTTGCAAAGATTCTCCCAGTCACTCATCTGGATAGGATGACCAAAATCCGGGGCCCATTTAATCATTACTGTCTTTAACTTCAAGGAGTCGTCGGTACATTCTAGAGAGCAGCTTAGTTTGGATATCCAACAAATTACTTTCCAGTTTTGAGGGTTCTGTAGCAAAACTTAAAAAAAAAAAATCTTGTCTAAAAGTCTCATTAGGTTGATGGTATTGAAGCCATCCTGCAAGATGTTCCTTAATACCGTCGTAGTTCTTCAACTTTAGTCAGTTTCACATTTGTATAAATGATTCAGCATTGGGGATGCCAGTGATCTGCATTGTTTTCAGTAAATTCCCTGCTGCCCAAGTACCAGGATTTGCTGGTGTTTTTAGGTAGCATCTGTGTACAGTATTTGAATCAATTTGGGAAATACAAGCTGCAAACTGGGAAGCGTGAATCAAACTGCTTTGTTACAGTCAAGCAGTATATAAATTTTATGCAATAAATAAAAGTAAATTAAATCCTGAATGCACATTGGTGCCTGATATATGGTATAATTACCATAGATTCATGGAGCGGTAGAGTTAGGGAACCCAATGGTCATCTAGCCCATCCCTCTGCAAGGCAGGATCCCAAAGTTTAAAACCAGCACCTATCTTGCACTGCAAAGCTTCGGGTTGGACCCTGTGTTGTGCCATCATATTGAGCAGAAGAGTTCCAGTTTGGTGTTAAGCAGCTGTTTTGCATGTGGAAAGACCCCGGTTCAGCCCTGCTGGCATCTCATTGGAGGTTTTGAAGCAGACCTTGGATGCCCACCTGCCATGGATGCTTCCGCTGAGATTCCTGCATTGAAGGGGGTTGGACTAGATGACCCTCGGGGGTCCCTTCCAATGCTACTGTTCTAGGATTCCAGGCAGGGTTAGCAGAGACTCCCTGGCCGAAATCATGGGGGTGCTGCTGCTGCTGCTGCCAGTCAGTGCAGGTAATACTGGTCTATTAGGCTGTATAAAAAACTTCATCTCGTCCTCCCCTTTCTGATAACAGTTTATTAATTTTTCAAAATTAACAACAAAACCAAAACAGATTGACTTCCCTCTACTCCCTTCCTTTGTTTCATTATTTATCAATATACTGCATGTCCATTGTTCAGTCTGAACCTTATTTAATTTACTTATTATCCATTCATAGCCAAATTACAAGTAATTTAAAAACCCTGCTAATGTAAAAATAGCTTCATCTTGGACTGGGCTTAGCAGCCTAGGGCTTGTGTACAAAATTGGCCCCCGCTGCTATGTTGTTGTTGTTGTTGTTGTTGTTCTATTCTATACTGTATTTGCTACCGGACGAGAAGGCCCGGCGCCTGAGGCCTCCTGCGGTTGCCATAGCGACGCGCCGGGCCTAGTCTGGCCCGCGAGGCCTGCCCGGAGCCACGGCTTTTCCCAAACTGAGGGGCGGAGCTGCGAGACGTGGCAGCGGAAGCAGGAACCGGGCGGGCGCCCGGGAGGGAAGGAGGGAGGGGAGCTCCATGGCCGGGGCCTGGGCTGGCTTCTCCGAGCAGGAGCTCCGGCGGCTCCAGGGGCAGCGCCGAGGTAAGCAAGGCCGGTCAAGGGAGATGGGCGGCCGAGGGAGGCGGGTTGCGGGAAGCCGGAGCCGGTTTGTTTCGCAGGCAGCCCTGCTGGGCTCGTGGCAGCAGCTGCACGGGGCGCGGGGTCTCGCATAGAAACAGAGAATGGTCGTGTTGCAAGGGACCCCGAGGGTCATCTAGTCCAACCCCCTGCAAGGCAGGAATCTTTTGCCAACGTGGGACTCGAAGCCACGACCCTGAGATCGAGAGTCCCATGCGGGGATCACCCACCCACTGTACCATCTTCCTCATAATCTCAGGGTCCTGGGCTCTAGCCAGGGTGGATTTAATTTAAATCAAATCGATTTAAATCACTAGTCGGTAAGACTTGATTTAAATCATTTTTTTTTTTTTTTACAGAAAGACTCATTCTTGCTGGTATAATCTTAATATTTACAACCAGATGAAGGTTTCATTTTTGGAATAATAAATTTTCAGAGTAGTTTTTACAGTTATATCAAAAATTACTGATTTGGTTATACTATTAGAAATACATAGACAGATAATTATGAAATTATTGTGAGGTTTAATAAGTTAACTGTTTATATTTGGACAACTTTTCTGCTGTACTTTATTGGAAGGAGAAAAATAATCATTTCCTTAATAACAATTTAAACAATTTATTTAACTAAAACAATAACATTATAGCATATGTATCCATGTTTGTTAACTGATGTGGTTAAAAAAATACACTGAGTTTTAGCACACATGAAAAACTTAAAACAAATCCTTATTTCCTGATGAATAGCCTTTGGACTATAATGTAACTTAAATAGAAAACTATCTTTAGAAAGATTTTTCCTCCAAAAGCATTTTATTTTAAAATCCAATTAAAATTTAAAAATCCGATTTTTATTTATTATTATTATTATTTTAAAAAACCATTGATTTTTTATCCACCCTGGTTCTAGCCCCATGTTGGGCAAAAGATTCCTGCGTTACAGGGGGTTGGCCACTGTTGCTGTAAGTAGGTTTTATTTTATTTGTTTCTTAACCTTACATTTTGGAAATGTACATCTAGTTTCCCCCTTTAAATTTTGTGGGGCCCCCAAGAGAGTGGGGCACTAAGCTATAGCTTATTTAGCTTATACGTAAATCCGGCACTGCCAGCAATGGCTCTCCAGGGATCCAGGCAGGGGGCATTCTGCCCTACCAACCCTGCCTGCAAATGCCAGGGATTGACCCCGGGGACCTTCTGCATGCAAGGCAGATGTTGTGCCGCACAGCTGTGGGCCCCTCCCCTAAACATAAAGTTAAGATTCCAGTCCTCATGGTTCTGATTAATGGGCTGGTTTAAATAAGTGCGCAGGAAACGGCCTTATACTGAGTCAGACTGTTGGTTCCTTTAGCCCAATATGGGCTGCAGCTGCTTGCCAAAATTTTCAGGCAGGGGGCATTCCCGGCCCCTACATGGAGATGCCAGGGGTTGAATCTCGGATCTTCTGGATGCAAAGCAAGGGCTCCACCACTGGATAACCAAATAACATACAGGATCATGCTCAGTAGAGTAAACCATGCCACGTACAGTGCATTAAAAATAATTTTAAATTATTATTGTTATGTTATTATTGTTATACTCACTCTTGGGTTCCAGAAGCCTGAGGTCTGTTCTAAAATGAAATAAAAAATAAAAAAATCCTTCCAGTAGCACCTTAGAGACCAACTAAGTTTGTTCTTGGTATGAGCTTTCTGTGCATGCATACTTCTTCAGTATTTGTTTTGACTACGGCAGACCAACACGGCTACCTACCTGTAACTGTTCTAAGTGTGCATGCACACGAAAGCTCATACCAAGAACTAACTTAGTTGGTCTCTAAGGTGCTACTGGAAGGATTTTATTTTATTTTGTTTTGTTTTGTTCTAAAATGGTTCTGGATTAAAGTTTTGCAGTTAGTTCTTTCAGGGGAGGGGTGAAATTAATTCATTTCTTTATTTTGTAGCTTACCCTGCCCCATGCATTGGAGTTCCACAGATGTGAAAGCCTAATTGTTGTTTATTTGGGCTATTTAGACCCGCCTCTAGCACCGCAGCACCGGACGGCTCCTGTAAGCAAACACCGCCAACATCTGCAGCGCAAAAAGCCGGTCCAGCAGATATGCGGAGAAGCAGAACTTCCCGATGGAGCAGCCTTGTTACCCGTGGAGCAGCGGCTTTCTGCGCCCAAACAGAAGAGCTCCTCTCCCCAGACGCCTCTCCCACCGCCCCAGTCTCCGACAGCGGGACAGCAGCAAGATGCCATAAAGCAACAGGTTCCACCCGGAGTCGATAAAACGTGTAACGGTGACCCCTCTACAGTGCCAAGTCATAAACTGGAGAAAAAGAAAATGGAATTGTTAGTAAGTCTGTAATGAAACTCTTAAAAGGGTTTTTATCATCCCAAATGATCTAATTGCAGAGGGGGAATTCAGCGTCGTACTAAGGTGACTGTTCCGTCAGGGCAAGCGTTTTGGTTTGTCAGGCCGCCTCTACCCACCTGCTGTTTTAGGGTTCTCCTGACACCCCACCCCTGAGCCAATTTCAGGGACATAGGGGGAGGGGGGATAAACCCTAAGCTCTTGTGTAGGGCATCCATTGATGGGACTCATTAACTGAATCTCACCCAGAGTTGTACTGCGTAGTAAATTGGAAGAGACGTGAAAAATTGCTGTGGTTTTCAGGGTAATAAATATTGAGATCTTTTTCTACCCTTTCCTCACCTTGAGGTGCTTTTATGTATAGGGCCAAATATGACCAGCTCTCCAGTCTTGCTAAGGTGATGAGCATAGTTTTAGAGACCTTTGGTGCAAGCAAAACAGCTAGCTCTGCATCCTTAGTTACAAGGGAATTTTCCTCTTATACAGAGAGCTCTGCACATTGCTTGTCAGTGTAATTGTACGAAATACTTTCCAGGCTCTTGACCTTCGGGGAACAATTTCCACAGCAGTGGCCTTCCTGCCATGAAGCCCCTACACATTTTAGAGGATTCCGGGACATGTTGGAGAGTGCACACCCATTTCATGTTAGGCACTAGTCATACTTTATGGATGTCCTTGTTGACCTGCATGAAGTTGAGCCGAGGCAACACTCAAAACTTCTCTGTAGCTGTTCATTGCAAGGGAAGATTTAGAGAGTATTCAGACGAGCTGTACTTTATTATTATTATTTATTAAATTTATATACCGCCTTTCATCCAATGGGTGGTTTAAACAGTTTAAAAGGCACCGATACACAAAGGGTAGAAAACATATTAAGCTGTCTTATAACAAGACAGACCAAGCTCAATATTGTCTGCAGAGGTGACTAACCTCTAGACTATGGGTAGGCAAACTAAGGCCCGGGGGCCAGATTCGACCCAATCGCCTTCTAAATCTGGCCCGCGGACAGTCCGGGAATCAGTGTGTTTTTACATGAGTAGAATGTGTGCTTTTATTTAAAATGCATCTCTGGGTTATTTGTGGGGCATAGGAATTTGTTCTTTTTTTCTTTTCCAAAATATAGTCCGGAACCGCACAAGGTCTGAGGGTCAGTGGACTGGCCCCCTGTTGAAAAAGTTTGCTGGCCCCTGCTCTAGACCTCTAGATGTTGCTGGACTAGCTTCCATCATCCTTGATGATTGGCCATGGTTGCTGGGTCTGATGGGAGTTGTGGTCCTCCAGAAGTAGGTGGACTCCCAAGTTAGCAATCTCTGATCTGTAGTGACTGACAGTGTCTCTTTGCCAGTCTTACCTGTAAATGCCTGAGATTGGACCTGGGCCCTTATTCATGCAAAGCTTGTGCTTTGCTACTAAGCAATGATTCTTCCGTTCTGTGAGTCAGTCAAGTATAAAGTTTTCAATGAGATCTGTCCTCAAAGGATCAGTTTGCTGCAGGGGTGGAATAGCAGAGTTTCTGGTTTCTAGAACATATTTAGGGGGCTCCTGTAGAGAGGAGAGGGGAAGGAAGTCCTTTTATGCAGAAATCCTTGTGCTGGTGGGACCATAACTTCTCTGCTTCGGATGCAACCTCAGATTCTGAAACCAGGCTTGGCGTTAAAGTGACTAGTGTGAATTACTCAAATATTTTTGAAGCAATTGCAGAATGCATCATTGACTCAGTTACCCTGTGGGCTAGTTTTGTGGGAGAGGGAGAAAGAAGACAATTCCTTGTTAATTCTGTTGCTTTGTCAATGTTCAGGCCAGAGAAGTCTCGGTGGGAGATCCTACAACAGGAGCAGAAGCTTATGGAAGAAAAGAACAAGCGCAAGAAAGCTCTCCTGGCTAAAGCAATAGCGGAAAGGTGTGAAGAATCTTTAGGTGTAATATTTGGGCAGGCCAAAGGAACACAATACCTATTTCACCCCCAGTTGTGTTGCTTGATCTTAACAAACCCCACCTGCCTTCTTTCAGCACTAGCAGAAAGTGTTTTTCCTCTGAATATCAAGAAGAAATTCCCACCAGTTCATAGCTGTCAACTTTCCCTTTTTTGCGGGAAATTCCCTTATTCCAGTGCCGTTTCCCACTGGAAAAAAAGGGAAGGTTGACAGCTATGGCCGTCTCCCAAGGCAAAAAAAAAAAAAAAAAAAAAGGAAGGTTAACAGCTATGCACAAGTTACAATTTGGAAAGTGCAAGATGGACTGAAAAGTGTTTGACGTTCCTCTCTTTTTAACTTAGACTGTAATCATGACTTCATTCCATTGGGTTCTGTTGAACAAAATGGGATCTAAGTTCATGAGAAAGTTTGGAATCGTGTTGTAATAAGGAACTTCTAAGGTGCCAATCACCCATCTCCTACTACCCTTCTGAGAAATACCCCCCACCCCCCACTATATATAAAGGTCTGGTGACTTCTCTTTCAGAGTATCTGAAGAAGTGTGCATGCATACAAAAGCTTATACCCAGAACAAACTTAGTTGGTCTTTAAGGTGCTCCTGGACAAATTTATAAGATGCTGTTATTCATGTCAAAAGGGAGGGCTGGAGACCTGGTCTCCAGCTTTACAGATCCAGCTTGAGCTTCCTGGCTTTGTAAAAGAGCTCTTGAACAAATTCTCTGTAGACATTGAATGAAAAAGTGGTTAAACAGTTTGCTTATACTGGTATAAGCTGGTTATACTAGAAGTCAAATAAAGTTTCCAGGGAGATTGATAGCTTTGCAGGGAGTATAAAACCTGCCGAATCGTAGATGATTTTAAACACAACCTGCACGTCTTGAAACCTTTCTCCATAACGCAGGGCCAGTCTCATCCTTTCATTAAAATAAACATAAAAGGGAGTTTTTTCTGGAATCCTGGTCCATTCTTTGTTTGGAAAGCCCAGGCTTTTTCCCCTACCGTATAAATGAAGAAAAAACAGCTCTAACATTCCTGAGAAGTTTTTAACAAGTCTTTCTTACTGAAATACATGGTAACTTATTACGGCGCATTGCCAACAAATATGGTCTCTTTCTTCCCCAGATCCAAAAGAACTCAGGCTGAAACAGTGAAGTTAAAGCGGATTCAAACCCAGCTCCAAGCTCTGGATGACATGGTATCTGCTGATATTGGGATCCTGAGAAACAGGATTGACCAGGCAAGCTTGGACTATTCATGCGCTCGGTAAGGACTAAGCACAGAATAAGAAGAAGAGATGGACACGTGAGGAAAGTATTCACTTTCTTCTACAGCAGTGGAGGCAAATACACGGCCTGGGTTTTTGGTTGTCCACCCAAAAAGATTTTTTAAAGTTCCATTAGTATGTGGACACTTGTCTGTTTAGCTGGGCTTACCCTCCTTCTCTGGTCCTACTCCCCCGAATCTGCTCTTCATTTCCCTGGAGCAGTTTTTATTATTCTGTAGAACAGCGGATGGGAAACAGCTTTTAATTTTTTTTTTTTAATTCATTTTCAACAAATCAAAACAGTTAAAACATACTTACAGTAACAAGGTTAAAAATACATAACCAACTACAATAACACACATATAAACTTTTTATAATCATGTCTTTCCTCACTTGAAAACACGATGGGAAACAGCTTGGGAAGGCAGCCTTGAGAACGGCAGCTGTCATCACACCCACATTTGCATGAGGGTTGACTATGGGTCAGTGTGGGTCTTGGCTTGAAAAAGGTGGGCCACCATGGGGTCCTTTCTTATAAGGAACAGCCTCCTTTGGAAGGTGGTGGACTCTCCTTCATTGGGAGGGTTTCAAACAGGGTTTGGATGGCCATCTGTCAGGGATTCTTCCCGCATTGCAGGGGGGTTGGGCTCGGTGACCCTTGGGGATCCCTTCCAACTCTACGATTCTGTGTTCCTGTCCGTAGAGCAGACAAAACTTCCCTATTAAACGGTTGTTGTTTTTTCCTTTTCTTCAGGAAGCGTTACGACAAGGCAGAAGCTGAGTATGTGTCCGCGAAGCTGGACCTCCAGAAGAAAACGGAAGTCAAAGAGCAGCTCACGGAGCACTTGTGCACCATCATCCAGCAAAACGAGCTTCGCAAGGCCAATAAATTAGAGGAGTTAATGCAGCAGCTGGACGTGGAGGCGGACGATGAGAATCTGGAACTCGAGATAGAGGTGGAACGGATGTTGCAGCAGCAGGAAGCGGAAGCGGCGAGGCAGAGGGCTGAGTCCCAGAAGCCGGCTCCGGTCGGCGAGGAAAATGCAGCTTCCCCGGCTGCTGATAAAGGACCGGAGAGCGAAGGCCGCACAGATTCAGGAACATTAGCAGAGCAGCCCACCACTTCCCATTCAGATGGCGAAGGCCAAGCGGTAAACTCTGCTTCAGGGGAAACGACGGCTCAGGATGGTACATGAACACTAAACCTAATCAGCTAACCTCTGGATGGCGGCGTTAATCATATTTACCCGTAGGGTTTAGAGGCTTCTTCTTCATGGTGCTACAAGAGCCCTCTGAAATGTGGCTTTTATCAGCGGCGCTATCTCCATTCGTCTCCTGGATCGCCAGTATACTTGTGTGAGCCCTCTCTCATCTTCTCTGCCCACCTTCCCCGACTTGCTTTCATTGAGCAAACTGCATGTGGTCCATGGCAATTGCCTTGATATCGGGGATGGAGAATGTCAGGCCCTCCAAGCCTTTCTTCCTGGCCTTCAGAACTCCTTCCAGACCGCACTCCTCACTGGCACTCCTTTGCACCCTGAATGTTTTCGCCTGGCAGGACTGTGTCTTTGAACTCTGACCGTGCCTCTTGTTTGTCTGTGTGGCTGAATGTGTGCAGAAGCTAGCCTACTGTATGGAGGTCAAGATTACATTCGCAACTCTGCTCTCCACTGGCAGGTTGCCCGCAGAAAATTAGCCGGAAGGGTCTGTGACCCTTCAGCTGAAAAAAGGATCCCTGCCCCCTGCTTTATATTTTAAAAATGCAAGCCAGTATGAGATAGGTGCTATCTAAAACACACTCCAGTATATTGGCAGTCCTGTCCTGATAGGTGGTTTTTTTCTTCCCATTACAGTGGTACCTCAGGTTACAGACGCTTCAGGTTACAGACTCCGCTAACCCAGAAATAACGCTTCAGGTTAAGAACTTTGCTTCAGGATAAGAACAGAAATCATGCTCTGGTGGCGCAGCAGCAGCAGGAGGTCCCATTAGCTAAAGTGGTGCTTCAGGTTAAGAACAGTTTCAGGTTAAGAACGGACCTCCGGAACGAATTAAGTTCTTAACCCGAGGTACCACTGTACTGAGCAACAGAGGCTGGTGGAGAGTTGACTGCATGCCAGAGCCACACAGTCCATTAGTGGAAGACGTTTGAAAGAAGCCCAGCTGCAAAATAAGATACATTCATTTCATTCCAAGAAGCGATTAGAGTCGCACAAACACATGCCCACACTTTGCCATCCACAAAGATCCTTATTGAGCCTTCTCATCCCAAAGTTCACACTCCTTAGGACTTACAAAACCTTGTGTGTGCCACACTCATGGCATTTGTAACTTAGGCTAGTCAGTCACTCCATAAAATTGGGGGCCTTAGTGTTGGCTTCTTTGCATGTGTTCATGCCCCCGTGCTAATGTCTGCAATTCCAACCTCCTTGGCAGAAGTAGGTAACACTTTTTCATATATTGCAGCTTGGTCACTCTGTGATCCCTTCATTCCGCACTCCTCCTCCCCCCTCCGGGAGCAAGCAAGTGCCCCCATTCAGCCAAAACACAGCCACTGTGAAACAAGGAACAGTTACCACTGTGCTTGAGGGAACCCCAAAGTTTGCCAAATTACAAAAATGAAACGTTTATTGAATACCTAAAGGGAGCAACTTCCCATAAAGCTGCCCAGTGAGGTGAAATGTCATTAACAAATATTTCTTACTTATGTAGCAAAAACATATTTTCACATTTCCCCGCTATTTTATAAAGCTACAAAAAGATGTGTTACTTGTTGTTGTTGTTTAGTCGTTTAGTCATGTCCGACACTTCATGACCCCATGGACCAGAGCATGCTAGGCACTCCTGTCTTCCACTGCCTCCCACAGTTTGGTCAAACTCATGTTGGTAGCTTCGAGAACACTGTCCAACCATCTCGTCCTCTGTCGTCCCCTTCTCCTTGTGCCCTCCATCTTTCCCAACATCAGGGTCTTTTCCAGGAAGTCTTCTCTTCTCATGATGCGGCCAAAGTATTGGAGCCTCAGCTTCAGGATCTGTCCATTACTACAGGTTGACAAAACACTGTTAATTCATACTGCTAATAAACAGTAGGCAAATAGTTTTTAGCAAACACAACCAGATTTGTGCAAGAAAAAGAAAACGAGTATAGTCACTGTTAAAAGAACAAAATATAAGTAAGGCCTCACTGTAAGCACTGGGCAAATATTACTTATCAAACAACAGCAATAAATGTTCCATATGAGATGCTTCATTTCACTTTTTATTCCAGCAACAAAGAGCAAGAAGGTCTGAGTGCAAGGCTGGGTTTGCAGGGAGAAGCTGCCCTTCTATAAGAGGCTGTGGAAAGAGAGTCCCTTGATGCAAGGCACCCTGCCGTCAAACTTTCTTCTTTGTGCAAAGGGTCATAAAAATGTTTTTCATATACTGTTTACCATGAAAAAACTATGGGACACATAAAGTAAATCATTGTTAGCCATGTCCTCCTCTCCCTCAACTTTCAGCAGCAGCCATTCCATCAGGCTGTCTCAGTGGCAGAGACACGAAGCAAGGTTCGTCCATCAGCTTTGCCAAAAGACCAGCTCCATCAGGTGCCTCTTTCCCCAGCGCTATTTCTGTGCCAGGTGGCCATGATCAAAGTGCAGTAACTATTTAAGAATAGGTGCTTGAGCTTGTCCCCCCCTCCCTGCCCCCGTTCCCTTATGTGTCTTTTAAAAAAATTAATAAAATTGTAAGTCTGTGGGCAGGGATTGTCTCGTTTTAATGATTGTACACCCTGGAAGCTCTTTTGGCTGAAGAACAAGGTATAGAATCTATAAATAAATAAATATGCACTCCAATTGCTGTTTTGGACTATTCTGTTGTGTTCTATTCTTTGCTTCCCATTCTCATCTTTTCTGTGTCTGGCCATTTGACTACCTGGTGGGGAAAAATGGTGCTGACTTGAGTGAATTTAATGGACATTGAACTCTTTTTGGGGGGGGGGGCTTGTTTTTAGCATGACTCAAAAGTGCTCAATGTAGTAAGGTAAAGGGACCCCTGACTGTTAGGTCCAGTCGCAGACGACTCTGGGGTTGCGGCACTCATCTCGCTTTATTGGCCGAGGGAGCCGGCGTACAGCTTCCGGGTCATGTGGCCAGCATGACTAAGCCGCTTCTGGCGAACCAGAGCAGCGCATGGAAACGCCGTTTACCTTCCCACCGGAGCAGTACCTATTTATCTACTTGCACTTTGACGTGCTTTCGAACTGCTAGGTGGGCAGGAGCAGGGACCGAGCAACGGGAGCTCACCCCATTGCGGGGATTTGAACCGCTGACCTTCTGATCAGCAAGCCCCAAAGGCTCAGTGGTTTAGACCACAGCGCCACCCGCGTCCCTTGCTCAATGTAGTAGTGCATACCATTAAATCAGTTTACTGCATGCAGTATGGGATCTGTATGGAGCGGCTGCATTCATCTCTTAGGTTAGATGAAGAATGGAAGGTGGTGGACTCTCCTTCCTTGAAGGTTTTTAAACAGGTGGTTGGATGGCCATCTGTAAGGATTTTTTCAGCTACAGTTCCTGCATTGCAGGGGGTGGGACTCGACCCTTGGGAGGGTTCCTTCCCAAGTCTACAATGATTGTACGAAGAGCTGTAGGAATCTTAATAACCAAGAATGCAAATTTAATGTCCCCCCCCCATTGATTTAAGGAAATAGTAATAACCCTGAAACACATGCATCTATATTATTGTTAATATATTTATTTAAACCCTGCTTTTCCCTGTCAAGAACTCAAAGCAGTTTAAGAATAAAATAAGAGCATTTAAGAGCATAGTAGAAAAAAACCTTATTAAAAAACAATTAAACCTTAATACATGTACTGTATTCACATATGATGCACATATATACACACACACTCTGTGTGTGTGTGTGTGTGTGTGATATCATTTGTATGCTGCCTTTCCATAGTTAAAACAATGCTCAAGGCGGCTTACAACATGACAAGATTTACATAATTACCAACATAACCAAAGTCATAAACAATAAATAAAACACATCAAAAGGTACACAACCAAATGCAAAACAATTTCCACATAAGTCAAAAAATCTCAAACTAAAAATACAACATTAATATCAATAACAATTGAAAATGACATAGATAATAAATAAAATATAAAAAGGAGCCCTCTCTGTCGAGCAGCAGCAGCAGTCCTTGGGGTATATGTATATTTGAAACATACAGATATTTGTAATAAAAGCACCAGCAACAGCGCACGACCACAACTGCAGCAGCACAGCTGAATAACCAGCCACGGCGACTCCTGGCTGCAGATCCTACTTCCGCCCGGCCAGGAAGTCCCGCCCTCGGACATCCGGCCGGCCGGTCTCTCCCGCCGAACTCGATGGTCATTCAGCCCAGCCCGCTTCCTGTTCCTGCCAGGCATCCGCATCCTGGGTGGCAGAGGAGCCTCCAGGTGTCTCTCGCGGAGCTGCATCCAGGTGGGTCGGGAATCCGGGGCCCCCAAAGGTCCTCTAGTCCAGCCCCCTGCAATGCAGGGATCTCAGCTGAAGCCTCCATGGCAGGTGGCCACCCAAGCTCTGCCTAAAAGCCTCCAAGGAAGGAGAGTCCACCGCCTAAATAGAAAATATAAACGATTTTCATGCCACTGCCAAGGAGCTCTTAGCAGCAGAAAGCGCCTTCCTTGTGACTTGAAGCCATGGGTTCGAGTCCTACCCTCCTGAGCAGGAGAAAACAAGCTGGCTCCCTCTCCCATGTCACAGCAGGTGTGCATGCACACGAAAGCTCATACCAGTAACAAACTTACTTGCTCTCTAAGGTGCTACTGGAAGGAATATTTTTATTTTGTTTTGACAGCCCTTGAGATATTTGAAAATGGCTCTCGTATCCCCAGAGTGGCTGGGTAAAATCCAGCCAGATGGCTGGGGTATGAATAATAAATTTATTAATAATAATAATAATGATAATAATTAATTGACACATTCCAGCCAAGCAATTCTGCCCTCTTAACGGCAGTCTCTTTTCAGGAACCAGCCTTGAACCCTTCCAATGCAGAAAGATTGGGAATTTCAAAATCTAATATGAACAATGGTGTCAACTTTTTCCCCATCAGAAGCTGTTTTTTATTAGATTTTGTGTGTGTGGTTGTATTTTTTCTGTAACTGCGGGGTTGTTGTTTTAAAAAAATGTAAATTATGATTTTTTTTTAATTTATGGTTTTCAATTTTATACATTTCAATAATTTTACAATCATTTTAACATTTCGAAACTCGGTTTCCTTCCCCCTCTTTCTGCGGTTCCTTAAATTTATTTTAAAAAATATTTTCTGCATATTCCAAATTGATTTAATTTCCTCCTTTGTTCATCTACTTTAAATATATACCCTTATAAAACTGCAGGGTTTGTAACGTGTTTTAAATTGTTTGCAATCCGCCCTGGGACCTTGCATGTAGAGTGGGTGGGAATAGTAATTACTGCTGTTATTATTTTAATTTAACAGTCAGTCAGATGTCCAATCTCCCTTCTTTTGCTATGCTGCTGACCGTGCTGGGACACACATGGAAGCCAGAGGTCCTTCCCATATCTTGGGCCTAAACTGTTTTTGCTGTTTTGCTCTATTCGCTCAACTCCACTGAATGATAAAAATGGGACATTTTTTTCGCCAGGAGCATGGATGGCATTGCGTCATCACAAAGTCACCTGAGTTTGGAGCAAGTTGAGCCAGGTTTGCCCCTACGCAGCATGGCCGCTGGCACAGAGAACCCTGAGAGGAAGATGCCATTTTCCTTCGCTGTGTGGCTTGGAAACCCGGTAAGGTTACAACAGAGTAGAAGGTGATACGCCTGTTCATTACCGCTTTCCCAGTAGGGATGGGGAAGCTGTGGCCCCCCAGAGACTGTAGGATTCCAAAACCCATCACCCCAGTCAGTGGTCATGGATAATAGGTTATGCCAGGGATCGGCAAGGGTTACCGGGCATGGGCTGGATCACTCCTGCGGAGATCCTCTGTGGGCTGGACCGGCACAGCATGATGCTGGAAATTGCGTCTGCGCATGTCTGCAGCGCCGGAAATCGCTTCTGTGCATGCCCAGACGCCGAAAATCGTGCCTGTGCAGAAGCAATTTTTGGCGTTTGGGCATGCGCAGAAGCAATTTTCAGCACCGTGGACATGTGCAGGTGCGATTTCTGGTGTCTGGGCATGCGCAGAAGTGATTTCCAGAGCCGCGGAAGAGAGTCGCTGCTCCTCGCTGCGCCGGTTTAGAGCAGCGCACAGGGACTTGCTGAGCAGGCAGCTCGGTTCGGGGTCAGCTAATGGGCCGGTTAAGCGACCCTCATGGGCCTCTTCCGGCCCATGGGCCTTAGGTTGCCGACCTCTGGGTTATGCAGTCCAGCAGACACATGGAGAGTTCGTCATCAGGGCTGGTTTGATGAGGCCCTAAGCTACTGAAGGTAATCCTTTGCCAACAACCAATTGTCACATAAGAAAATATGTATTTTATCAAAGTAATTGTTGGACTGAAATACAATTAAGAAGTATATTAATAGTGAAATACAATTTAGAAGAAGTATATTAATAGTGAAATAATTCTTAAACTCTAACTTAAAATGATTTTTTTATTCATAACAATGCAAACCCATAGGCATTTGGTAATAACAAAAGTTCCTTTAGAAACACAGTTTACAAAGACTCATAATCTAGTTCCTAGAAACTTGCTATGACATGAAATAATAATTGTAGGTTTTGTTTTATTTGGTTTTTATCTTATATTTTGGAAATGTACATCCAGGTTTTTTCCCCCCTTTAAATTTTTTGGGGGCCCCCAAGAGATTAAGGCCCTAAGCTATAGCTTGTCTAGCTTATACGTAAATCCGGCACTGTTCGTCATCACTGTCACGCACAAAGCTCATCCACTGCTCTTGCACAGAAGAGGAGAGGGAAATGAAAGTAGGATTCGACAAATGGAGGAGTGGGCTATGGATTGCTACAAGCCACAATGGCTTCTGAATCCCAGTTGCTGGAAACCACAGGAGGCGACAGGGCTCTTGTGCTTGAATCTTGCTTGCTGGTTTCCCAGTGGGGCATCTGGTTGGCCACTGTGAGAACAGGATGCTGGGCTAGATGATCCTGCAGCATCTTTTTATGTTCTTATGTTGTTATGTAAAGGTAAAGGGACCCCTGACCATTAAGTCCAGCCGTGTCCGACTCTGGGGTTGTGGCGCTCATTTCGCTTTACTGGCTGAGGGAGCCAGCGTACAGCTTCCGGGTCATGTGGCCAGCATGACTAAGCCGCTTCTGGCGAAACCAGAGCAACGCACGGAAACGCCATTTACCTTCCCGCCGGAGGGGTACCTATTTATCTACTTGCACTTTGACGTGCTTTCAAACTGCTAGGTTGGCAGGAATCTTATGCATAAGTATATGTTCACCCAACTTAAAAATAAAAATATACAGAAAAAGTGAAATAAAAAAGAAATAAAGAAATGAACTTAAGGTTACACCTGTATGACTTCCCTCCACCTTAATTCAACTTACTTTATATATTAGAATTTTATTATCATTGCGTCCCATATGTATTATTCAATCCAATCCAAAATTGATTTTTTTCAAAGTATCTTAAAATCAACTTTACATAGTCTATGCATATCAACAGTGTCATTTCATATAGTCCCCAAAACATTGCCATTGCAACTTGAGTTTCTGATTTGTCTGGTGTCTTATGGCTTGCCATTAATTTAGCCAGGTCTATGAATTCACAAAGCTTGTTTAACCAATTTTCTTTTGTGGGGATACTGTCTCCTTTCCAAATTCTGGCAAATACAAATCTGGCCGCTGCTGTGGCATATAAAAATAATAATTATTTTTTAAATCTTGTGGGATGTCCTTTCCTAAAATCCCTAGCAAATATGCTTCTGGCTTCTTTTCAATGGATAATTTAAACATATTTTTTAACTCATCGTGGACACATCCCCAGAATATTTTTTTTTAGTTTTCTCACAGCTCCAGATCTGAGGGTTTTTATTTTGCCAGAGGCTCTTGGGTTGCTATCTTGAAGCTAATTGGCGACGTTAAATTGTCTGATGGTTTTAATATTGGGAGAAGAGATAGACAAGGAAATGTTTTTTGAATTCCTGTTTCGCTATGAAATTTGTCTGCTTTTCTGAAGGAGTCTTGCCACTGTGTTTCACGCATAAAATGTTTTGTCCCCCCCAGTGTGAGCGAGTGACTTGCCCATATGATCCTAACCACCAAATGCCCAAATCTTCCCTGGAGAAGCATATGGTGTCCTGTAGGCTGAGAAAACTGGATTATTCTAAAGAGGAGGAGGTAAAACTCTTTGCTAGTCTCCTTTTTGTGGGGATTATTCGTATTCTGGAATGGGAGGGAAACGCCTTAATTTTCCTCAAAGACAATAGTCGCTTCCCATTTTTCAAACTTCTGAAGCTGGCACCCAGGGTGTGTTCTTCTAAAAAGGATGAAAGAAAACTGAGGTTTTTAAAAACTCGCATGAGATGATGATTAAAATTCAAGCTCAATTTGGAACTAAATCTGAATGTTATACACAAACTGCATTTATTTTGGTCTCGTTTCTTGAGGAACCTGCTTTCTTCAAACACATTGAATTGAAGGTTCAAAGCAGGTAAAGAAAACTGCAAGGGGGCGGGGAAATGTGCAACTTTGGTTAAGCATAAAAGAGGCATAGTTTAAGTAATGTGTTGTGTTAGTATTTATTAATGTACTAATGTTTCTACTAGAACCAAGAACTTTCAAATCAGCACAAGCATTGGGATTTAGGAAATAAAAAAAAAAATTCTTTCCAGTAGCACCTTAGAGACCAACTAAGTTTGTTCTTGGTATGAGCTTTCGTGTGCATGCACACTTCTTCAGATACTTCTTTATGAATGAATTTTTTATTTTATTTTGTTTTGACTATGGCAGACCAACACGGCTACCTACCTGTAACAGGATTTAGGAAGTGTTTTTGGTGTTACACCAAGACTGTCCATGAAGCCCATCTGTGTGACTTTACACCCCATGTTTTAAATTCACCCTGGTTATAAGTGACTCCTATAAAGAGGTGTACAAATGAGGAGGACTGGATTAGCCACATTGGGGAGATGTTGGGCTCTGCTCCGCTTGTGTAGCTGAGAGTGGAACAGAATATGTCTCCACCCCCATCGTTCAGCCCGGACACTGAGGTCCAGTGCCGAGGGCCTTCTGGTGGTTCCCTCGCTGCGAGAAGCCAAGTTACAGGGAACCAGGCAGAGGGCCTTCTCGGTGGTGGCACCCTCCCACCAGATGTCAAAGAGAAAAACAACTACCAGACTTTTAGAAGACATCTGAAAGCAGCCCTGTTTAGGGAAGCTTTTAATGTTTAATAGATTATTGTATTTTAACATTCTGTTGGAAGCTGCCCAGAGTGGCTGGGGAAGCCCAGCCAGATGGGCGGGGTATATTATTATTATTATTATTATTATTATTATTATTATTTCCACTGGTGACAATCATGATTACTGAATGGCTTCGTCTTTTATTTACCTTTTGTCTTGTAGGCTGAAATGTACGATTCTACTTTTTTCTTAGAGAAAGCAAAGGTCCCTTGTGTGCAGATGGGTGAGTGTGAATGTGGCAGTGAATATAAAGTAAAATATTGCACAGACAACATGGCATGGTGAGTTTCTTATTGTATGTTAGCAGAATAATCAAGCTCTGGAGCAGTGTGTCAGTGCAGCTGTGGACTGAGTGAGGGCCAATAAACTGAGTTTGAATCCTGGGAAAATTGAGGGTCCGTGAGTAGGTGGTGTCTGTGCTTGAAAGATAGGCCTATTGCTCGTTCTGGGTATCTCCTGGATACAAATGACCTCTGTGGCTAGGAGTCACATTTATAAAAATAACTATTTTTATAAATAAGACAAATAGCTTATCTGAAATTTGGGTGCTATGTTGTTCACTGATTTTGTGATCATTTAGTCCAAGGAGCCTAGAATGAAATAATAATAATAATAATAATAATAATAATAATAATAATAATAATAATAATAATTATTTATTTACCCAGCCACTCTGGGCGGCTTCCAACAAAAGATTAAAAATACATTAAAATGTACATTAAAGAATATTAAAAATATCCATAGCAAAACAGAGCCATGTGTATCTAGGAATTTTTTTTACATGCTACGTAATTAAAATTTCTGATCTCTGAATGTGAATGGCTTTTAAAACCATGTCTGGTGCTGCTTAATGTATATTGGGTATTGCAGATTGAATCATCTGTCTTTAGACTTCCAAGTGTCCTAAATATAGTTAGCATTCTTATATGTCCTGCTTTATTTTGCTGCAGACAAGAATTTGCAATTTGACATCATTAAACAAGCCATCGCTAAAGAGAGTGGAAGTTACGGTTTAGGTAAGTAGGGATTCTGAAGTGACAATCATCCTTGGTTGCTATTGAGTCTTGACTGCTTTGTATGCTGGAGAATGTTTTTATACAGCGATGTCCGGCTTTCCCATTTTTTCTCCATTTCTTGGAACGCCCTGAAAACGATCATATTCTTGAGGCTCAGCCATTCCTTCTATAAGCCTTCCCTTTTTGCTGACATGCAGCCTGATCGATGGAAGCGAGCCAGACTCTGAACCATCCAGCATTATTGGTTCTGCTAATTCTACATACAGTGGTACTTTGGTTCCCAAACGTCAAAAACCCAGAAGTAAGCGTTCCGGTTTTCGAATGTTTTTTGGAAGCCGAACATCCGATGCGACTGTTGGCTATTGTTTCCAGGGCGCCTGAACCAATCTGAAGCTGCTCCTTGGTTTTTGAACATTTCGGAATTCAAACGGACTTCTGGAACGGATTCAGTTTGGCGCTTTTGTTTTTGCTCTTTATTTTGCGTTTTTGTTTTTGAGGCTTTTCCGGTTCATTTGTTTTTGTGACTGCGTGGAACCCCGCCAAAATGCTGTGCTACTGAGTTCTGTTACGCAAACTGCAAATACTCTGCAGGATCGCTAAGTGTGCTGATGCCTCTCGGTATCAGTCGCTGTGATGTTTGGGCTGGAGAAAGCCTTTGAAGCTCCCCAACGATCGACCAGGGGGGGAGAGAACATGCCAGTCGGGCATGTGTCTCTACCAGGCTCCTACACACGAGTAGGACGATCCTAACAGGATCATTGTAGAACCTAAGAAGAATCCTGCTGGATCTGGCCAGTGGCCCATCTGGTCCCGCCTCCTGTTCTCACAATTGCCACCCAGATACCTGTGGGAAACCAGGATTCGAACACAAGAGCCCTCCCCCCTCCTGCAACCTCCAGCAACTGCTATTCAGAAGATTCGGTGTCTCCAGCTGTGGAGGCAGAGTAGAGTTATCATGGCTAGAAGCAGTGATCCCCCCCCCTAGAAAAATAGGAGCCCGTACTTGCCATGAAGTTGTTACAGTAAGTGCCACACTTTTTAAGAACAACAAAAGAGGTGCCGGTACTGTCTACCCTTGAGTGCCCCCTGAAGAAAAAAAAGCTCTGGCTGGTAGCCATCAATAGTCCTTTCCTCCATGAATTTGTCTAATCCTCTTTTAAATCCATCTAGGTGAGTGGCCATTACGCAGTTTAACTCTGTGCTGCTTCAGGAAGTCCTTTCTTTTATCTGTCCCGAATCTTCCAACATTCATCTTCGCTGGATGCCCACGAGTTCTTGTGTCCTGAGTTCCGTGTGTTCTTCTCAGCCCTCCGGTTCAGATCCTGTGTCTGTTTTGACTGCTCCAGGTGCCTATTCCTTCCTGCCTGTCGAAGTTCCACAGAACCACAAGCGCTACGTCTGCGACCTGACCCAAGCCGACCGCCTGGCCATTTACGATTACGTCCTCGCAGAAACAAAGAAGCAGAGGTCAAGATCCCAGCTGGCAGAAAACGACAGCGATCTCTTTGTAGATCTGGCAGCAAAAGTCAACCAAGGTCAGGGGAAAACAGTTGCAGCATTACTCTGTGTGACATTTGAAAATCACAAAACGTGGGGTTGGATTTGGTACGCTTTTGCTAAGGGATCCCCCTTGCTTGAATTAGATCTCTCCGTCCCCACCTAAAGTCGAGTCCTTTACCTTATCGCGGTCTTTTTGAAGTTGTGTTTTCTTCCATTTCCCCCAGTGATATTGTACACCATATCTTTCTTTCTTTCTTTCTTTCTTTCTTTCTTTCTTTCTTTCTTTCTTTCTTTCTTTCTTTATATTTTATTCGGCTATAAGCCCACAACAGGAGTAAAATAAATAAAATAAAATAAAATAAAATACATTCAGATTACAAAAACAAACACATTATGAACATCGACACAGCAATAAAAAGACTAATACACCCAGTCATCTCAGTATTACAGGTAAAATGATGACAATAATATTGCAAGGCCATTTAAGCTGGAATTATTGAATACTATATATCAATATTCTTGGAGTGTTCCATGGCGTCTTTTATATGAGATAACTGAAATCAAGAATCTAGCAACCTGTAATGTTCTTTGGGGGATCGTATCTTGCAACAAGCAAGCCAATTGTGTTTCAGAAGGATTATCAGCAATTTCCAAAATAACTGGGTTCAAAATTCTGGTCCGGGGTAAGATATATAATGGGCATTTAAATAATATGTGATGGAGCGACTCTATTGATTTGTTATCGCACGTACATAAGACTGAAATTTTGCCATTTGAAAACCTATGGCTCATAACATTTGATGGAAACGCGTTAAATCTTGCTTTAGCAAAAGCAAATCTATGTGATGCTACAGATAAAGTAGACAAATATGGAAGGTTGGCATAATGCCTAGATTCAATGGGGAACAAGTCCCACCACCCGTTGCAAGGTTTTTCTGTAAATCTACATCATCCAAAATATTGTACACCATCTGTGAATTAAAGCGAAAGTTTCTAATGCAATAAAATAACCTCTTCTTCTTCTTTTGACTTTAGATGATGGCCAGAAAGGTCCAAAGTCCCACCTTGAAATTCTCGCAGAGATGCGGGATTACAAAAGACGACGCCAGTCCTACAGAGCAAAGAATGTTCACATTACCAAGAAATCCTACACAGAGGTGAGTTCCGAGGAGCCGGTGGATATCCTTGCAGGAATCAAAACACTTTTCAGTTGGCACAAAACATCCATTAATTAAACCACTTGAGAGGATTTCTGGTGTTTTAGGCTAAGCTGCCTTACAAATGTGCATTTTAAGGAAGCGTCCGATCACCTGACTGCTTGGCAAGCTCTCTTGCCCAGCTGAGATTCCACCATTTGTCTGATTTCCACTCCTGTCTTTGGTCCCTGCCCAGGTGATCAGGGATGTGATTGGCGTCCACATGGAAGAGCTTGCCGCTCATTGGCAGGAGGAGAACAGGAACGCAGAGTCTTGCGAAGACGAAAACTCCTCCTTTTCAGCAAAGTCTGCAGGGAGGTAAGAACTGTCGCTACAAAACAATTGCGGGGACACTGGCAGCTGCAAAAGGTCTTAGGGTTGCAGCGTTGCCAGGTCAACTCTGGGATACAGAATTGTATGAGCTGGAAGGGAGTCAAACTGCAAGGAAGGAGATTCCCACTAAACCTGAAAAAGAACTTTCTGACAGTAAGAGCTGTTTGACCCCCTCAGAAGGTGGAGCAATTTGCCTCAGAGCTTTTTAAACAGAGGTTGGATGGCCATCCATCAGGAATACTTTTGCTGTAATTCCTGCATTGCCAGGGGTTGCGCAAGATCAGGGGTCGGCAAAGTTTTTGTGGCTTGGGCCGGTTCACGGTCACGCAGATGCCACGGTGGACCGAACTGCACGCATGCACATGCAAACGCTATTTCCGGCGCTTCTTCTGGCCTGGAGGAGGCATGCGCAGCCTCCCATTGGCTGCAGATGCAGCCAATGGGAAGCTGGCTAGCATCGCGGAAGGCAGTCCCTGCTCTGCTCCACACCAGTTTAGCTCGGCACATGGGAGCCGACTGGCCAAGCGGGCGGCGGGGGTCCATGGGCCCGTTAAATGACCCCCCATGGGCTGCTTGTGGCCCATGGGTCTTAGGTTGCCGACCCCTGTGCAAGATGATCATTGGGGTCCCTTCCAACTCTAAAATTCTGTGATTTTTATCTCTAGGAGTTCAGGTACCTTTAGGAGTCTTCCAGAAATCAGCTGTGCTGCTCCTTCTCTGTGCACTAATGCCCCACCGTTTCAGGAATCCCATAGCTGATTTCTTCCCCATTTCTCCTTGTACAGTCTTATTTACAACTTTCGTCACTTCCACAGCAAGTGGCAAACATAAGATTGTCCTCTTCTTCCCTCTAAATCCCCCATTGTGATGTGAGGGAAATGCCATGCCGGTGATAATGGTTTGGGGCTCATATGTTGTGCTAGGGGGAAATCTCTCTCCCGTTGTAAGGAGATGTTTTGCAATTTTTCAGAAGACGACAAGGCTGCAGTATTTTGCAAGTGCGATCATTAACCAAGTCAGCATTTTTTCCAGATTATTAATTACTGACTTGCTGACCATACAGAAAGAGACATAGCAGTTTATTTCCCCTAAATTAAATGATCTGTACTCTAATAAAGCAATTATGCACCCGACCTCTTTAACAGAAAAGAAGAGCAAAGGTCTACCTCAGCTGACTCAAGACAGTCTAGTGGGAGTTCCAAGGACGCTGATTATTCTCGACACAAGAGGAATTCCAGCCGAAGTCCAGGCAAACGGAAAAGGAGTCGGGGAAGAGAGAGAGGCAAGGAGTCCCGAAGGAAAAAAGCGAGGCGAGTACCCTTGGTGTCTTGATGTCTGGTGATTGGCACCGTATTCACCAAACATGATATAAACATGATATAAAGGTTCGGCTGAACGTGCCACAGAGTGGCTTGCAAATGCAGGTAACTCGCATCTCACACGAGGGCTTGGTTCCTGGGATCCACCTGGGATAAATGCAAAAACGCATGAAGCAAAAAAAAATCCCTGGATCTGGGCCACCCTCCTTGCAAGGTGGAGATCTGCTTACCCGATTCTGAGGAAGGTGGTGCGAGTGCTCTGGGATGCTGTTAGAGCTCTTGCATCGCCTTCCCAAAGCTGGGTAAGCTTGCAATTGCAGAGGGAAACAAATAAATGGAGAGTGGGTGTTCTCCTCCATCCATCCATCCATTCATTCCACCCACACAAAGATGAGATTGCATAAGTAAAATAAGCAGAAGGTGTGAGTTACCTGTCACACCATCTATTGCTTAAGCACTGCTTTAATCCCCAGTTTCATGGGCTCCATGATCACTGCAGATGGTGACAGCACTCACGAAATAAGAAGACGCCTGCTTTTTGGGAGGAAAGCAATGACAAACCTAGACAGCATCTTCAAAAGCAGAGACATCACCTTGCCGACAAAGGTCCGTATAGTTAAAGCTATGGTTTTCCCAGTAGTGATGTATGGAAGTGAGAGCTGGACCATAAAGAAGGCTGATCGCCGAAGAATTGATGCTTTTGAATTATGGTGCTGGAGGAGACTCTTGAGAGTCCCATGGACTGCAAAAAGATCAAACTTATCCATCCTTAAAGAAATCAGCCCTGAGTGCTCACTGGAAGGACAGATCCTGAAGCTTGAGGCTCCAGTACTTTGGCCACCTCATGAGAAGAGAAGACTCCCTGGAAAAGACCCTGATGTTGGGAAAGATGGAGGGCACAAGGAGAAGGGGACGACAGAGGATGAGATGGTTGGACAGTGTTCTCGAAGCGACTGGCATGAGTTTGGCCAAACTGCGGGAGGCAGTGGAGGATAGGGGTGCCTGGCGTGCTCTGGTCCATGGGGTCACGAAGAGTCGGACACGACTGAACGACAAAAATCCCCAGTTCAGACCTAACCCAACAGTTTCACCCAACAGCTCGTGTTTAGTTCGTTCAGATACTCTATTTTACCCCTCCTAGACTTGTCTGTGGTGTAGTGGTTAAGAGCGGTAGACTTGTAATTTGGTGAACCGGGTTCGCTTCCCCGCTCCTCCACCATGCAGCTGCTGGGTGACCTTGGGCTAGTCACACTTCTCTGAAGTCTCTCAGCCCCACTCACCTCACAGAGTGTTTGTTGTGGGGAGGAAGGGAAAGGAGAATGTTAGCTGCTTTGAGACTCCTTCGGGTAGTGAAAAGCGGGATATCAAATCCAAACTCTTCTTCTGTAACCTCTGCACACCTCTTCAAGGGCTAAGACACATGTTATGCACTTTATTGCACTATCCTAAATATGTGTACCTATGTCTCATGTGTGTCTCAAAATTTCATACATCCTGCTCCAGCAGTAAGTGGTGGTTGTTAATGTATTTATTTCCTGACTTTCAACCCAAGGTTCCAGGGCAGGCTGCAACAATAAAAACAACATTATAAAAATAATTCAAAGCAAGTTTGCCCTATAAGAGAAAAATACCGTATTCTCTCTCTAAGGTGCAAACAGAAATTTGTGTAGGAATTGGGAGCGATTTTCTAAATGGCGTAGATGGCAAAGAGTTTAAAACCCACCTTCATGCAGCTGAAAGCAAGTTCAAATTCCTGCAGTTGCAATTGGGTTAAAATGGATTTTCTGTGTGATATGTAGCTTGGCCTAAGAATAGCCAAAAACGGAAGAGTCATATCCAAAATATCTTATTAACAGAATGTTTTCAGTTGTTGGGTGAAGTTTGTGTGATGCAAGAGTAACAAGAAGAAGAAGGAGGAGAAGAAGAAGAATTTGGATTTGATATCCCGCTTTATCACTATCCGAAGGTGTCTCAAAGTCTCAAAGTGGCTCACATTCTCCTTTCCCTTCCTCCCCCACAACAAACACTCTGTGAGGTGAGTGGGGCTGAGAGACTTCAGAGAAGTGTGACTAGCCCAAGGTCACCCAGCAGCTGCATGTGGAGGAGGGGAGACGCGAACCCGGTTCCCCAGATTACGAGTCCACTGCTCTTAACCACTACACCACACTTCCACTGGAACGGAAGTGAAGGCAGTGCTGTGTATCTGAGCTTCATCTTAATGGGGATGAGAATAGAAAGGTTTAGCCACAGTCTTCATGGAAATGGGTAGATTTTTGAGGGATGTGGATTGCTTTTATATCGGGAGTGCTAAAGACTTACGCAATGTCGTGTTTCGTTTTCTTTCAGACATGAAGGCAAGCATCGCAGTCACAAAAGGAAAAAATGAAACACGTGTATTAAAAGTCTGTTGGCGATGCCAGTTATAGAAGTCAAGCTGTGCCTGTTTCATCCCCATAGCATCCTCACACAGCTCTGCAGCAGACAACTAGGCTGTGCTCTGTCAACTGTTTCATCCATTAATAAATGCCATGCAAAAATTCCCTACTCCAGTTTTTTTTTAATGAAAATTTTATTCATTTTTCTAATTTTAACAACAAATTAAACATATTTACAGTACATGATTTGTAGTACATTGTTGTACCGACTTCCTCTGTTCCCTCCTCATTGAGTCCATTTTAATACTTTAGCAATTTTCATATTACAGTATATCTTATCTCATATCCCTAAATTCATACATTATCTTCCATTTTCTTATCATTTTATTCTTCATTTCCTGCAACATAGCATCATTTTGACCCCTTAGCCTAAAGTTAATTCCCCCAAAACAACCATAAATTAATAGATTACATTTTTTATAAAAATCACATCTGATTTTACACCCTTATCCCTGGATTCGGGCTTCCCCAGATGATACAGCAAGTTCCATAAGACAATCCAATTTCAAACCTTATTACATAATCATGAATTTATGTCCCTTGTAACTTCTCACCCCACTCCCTCTCTTTCGTCTCTTAACAGCCTCATTTCCCTCTCCCCTCCTCTGTCCCCCCCCCCAATTCTCTTACTACTACCCAATGTCTGCCATCAAAGTTATCCCTTTCCAGGCAGTTGAGATTTTGCTTCTTGTAAACATCATGCACTCCCTAAAAATTCCCTATTCCAGTTTAGCTTCCTTTACTGAGGAATAATGGGAGCGAGATGCAAAGGTCACTGTTTGGTCAGACAGAATGGTGTTAATAGTAGAAATTAGCAGCAATACCTGCAGTTCCTTTTATTGTTCTGCAGAAATAAAATGTAGTGGTAAAGGTCATGAGCTAAAGGCGGCACAGCTTCTAGAGATGGATGAAAATGGTGTGATTTAGTTTCTGCTTGGTGCTCTCAAATTAGCTAGTAACCTCACTTCAAACTGAAATACACTCATACCTTGGTTTCCGAACAGCTTAGTTCTTGAACGTTTTGGCTCCCAAACGCTGCAAACCCGGAAGTGACTGTTCCGGTTTGTGAACTGCTTTTGGAAGCCGAATGTCCGGCGGGGCTTCCACAGCTTCCAATTGGCTGCAGGAGCTTCATGCAGCCAATCAGAAGCCGCGCTTTGGTATTCAAACATTTTGGAAGTCGAACAGACTTCCGGAACGGATTCCACTCGACTTCCAAGGTACGACTGTAGTGTTAATCAGAGAATCTTAGGGTTGGAAAGGACCTCGAGGGTCATCTAGTCCAACCCCCCATGATGCAGGAATCTCAGTTAATAATACACAACAGATGGCCATCCAACCTCTGCTTAGAAACCTCCAAGGTTGGAGAGTCCACCACTTCCTGAGGGAGTCCGTTCCACTGTTCTTACCCTCGGCTCTTGCCCTCAGAAATTTTTTCCTATTGAGTCAGAATCTCATTTCTTGTAACTTGAATCCATTGGTTCAATATCATGCATGTTTCAGAGAGACATCCTGCCTTGTGCTGTCTGCCTGTGATAGCTGGCATGAGTTAAGGCACATTGCTCTGTGGAAATGGGATGTGGGTGGCGCTGTGGTCAACCATGGAGCCTCTTGGGCTTGCTGATCAGAAGGTCAGCTGTTCGAATCCACATAACAGGGTGAGTTCCTGTTTCTCTGTCCCAGCTTCTGCCTATCTAGCAGTTCGAAAGCACACCAGTGCAAGTAGATAAACAGGTACCACTGCGGCAGGAAGGAAAACGGTGTTTCCGTGTGCTCTGGTTTCCGTCATGGTGTCCTGTTGCACCAGAAGCTGTTTAGTCCTGCTGGCCGCATGACCCATAAAAGCTGTCTGTGGACAAACGCTGCCTCCCTTGGTCTGACAGCGAGACGAGTGCTGCAACCCCATAGTCGCCTTTGACTGGACTTAACCGTTCAGGGATTTTTTTTACCTTTTTTACTTTACTCTGCGGAAGTAACATGCGTAAAAATTAACACTGTGGATCTGTGTCTAATATCAGGTGATGGTGCAACAAGTTCCCCAAGCAGGAGCTCAGCATGTGTTAACATTACATTGCCCCGACTTAGAAATGAGTTTTCCTTGCTTTTGCTGCTGCAGATCCCTGTTCTAACCTTATGCAGGTCTTCAGCTTCATATAAGCTCTTCTAAGCGTTCTCAAAGAGAGGCATCATAGATGTCTGCACCTCTACTTCAATTCCTGCTTGTACAGTTGGGCATTTATTTATTCTATAAAATAATAAGTGTGTGTGTGTGTGTGCGTGTGTGTGTGTATATATATATATATATATATAAAATCAAATTTACAAATCAGGTTTCAAACTAAAGAAAATACCGTAAATAGTTTTACAAAGTGAGTTGTTCCAAAAAGAAAAGTTTCTGTAAACCTGTTGTCGTACATAGCACTGTTTATTGCTTATACAGTATTATTATTGTTGATATTATCATTTATTAAATTTGTATGCTGCCGATACCTGCAGGTCTTAGGGCGGTTTGCAGGATAAAATCACAACACAAAAACATGAAATATACAATAAAAACAAAAACAGCCCAATATGATTATATCATCTAGCCTACACTGTACCGATGAGTGGAGGCTGTGGAAACTCAGACTCAAGCAGTGTATTAAATTTTATGAAATAAAATGAATGAATGAATGAATGAATGAGTGGGCTATCTTCTACTGTTTCCTGGGTAATACTTTGTCCACTTCCGCCCTGTGGGCAAGAGGGGGAGGAAATGGCTTCAAAAGCAGCCAGGAAGCAGCCTCCGGCTTTGGAAATGGCCCGTCTGCGCCTTTGAACTCGATGGTAAGCAGCCCGTCCAGCTTCCTGCGCCTCCCCCACTCGCCTCCTGGGCTGGAGAAACGTGCTCGGAGGGCAGCTGCATCCAGGTGAGCAGGAGGGGGATCTTTTTTTTTTGCAAAAAATAAAAATGGGGATTTAATCCCAGGTGATGGAGCAAAGTTGCTGGAGGAGGCAGAGCTGGAAGGGGGGGGGGTGCAATGCAGATCTGGTGCATTGCACTTGCAAGGTCACACCCCCCCCACCCGTTAGGATAAGGTTTAAAATGTTGCTGCGAAGGTACCCCTTTAAAAGAAAAAAAATACATACGAGGGCTTCTTCTTTTTTTGCTAAGGTAGACTGCGCCCGAGGCGGGAAGCTCTCCTGCCTGGGGAGGCGAGATGGGCGCCTCCATTGCAAAGCAGTGCTTGGCGGGCAGCGCGGTCGATGCAAAAGCTGGGTGGCAACGCCGCCGCAGATCGTGGCCTCGTCTTGCAAATGCAAGAAGATGATCAGGCCTAAAATGCCCATTTTCCCATCAACACGCCCCCCCCCCCCCAGTGACTCAACAAGAAGTTTCAGCGGCTTGAAGCTCCCACCAGAAAAGCCCCAAAGCTAAGTTCATTTCTGGAAAGGTGCTACTGGAAAGAATTTTTTAATTTTGCTTTAATTTCTTAACCCTCCCTGCCCCAAAACCTGGACAGCAGAAGAAAGACGCTTTCTCTACACCCCGAGGCCTTTTCTTATAGATTTAGGACAAACTTTTTCCTGACTGGCACTTAACCCCCCCCCCAAAAAAAACCTCAGTAGCTACCAGGAAGACAAGGTTTCTTTGTGTGCGTTTTAGTATTTTGTTGGAATCGCCCCAGAATGGCTGGGGAATCCCAGTCAAATGGGTGGCAAATAATTATAATTACAGTTTTCCAGCTCTGCTTTTATTCTGTTTCATGGCCACAAAAACTGCTTCTACCCGGCTTAGTTTTTCCCAAGGCAGTTGCTTGCAGATCCTATCGCTTGCTAATGTTGCAAACTTGAGATGGGGCCAAATTCTGCTCTGGTTTGTGCAAGGAGATAAACGGGGGCCGATGGCAACTTTTTTGCAATAGCGAGCCTAATTTCACCTCCACCCAGGAGGTAGGAGGTTCAGTCATCGCCCACTGGGTGTCTTTCACAAGCCGTGGGGCCAGAGGCCAGGAGTGGGGGGTGGGGAGGGTGGGTCAGGGAGCGTGAGGCCAGGATCACGTGCCCGGCTGCAGCCGGCTCCTCTCCACTCCTGCAGACAGCGCTGGCCTTGTGCAGTGCACCCATCTCCTGCTGCGGGTGGCGTGATCTGAACTCTGCCTATCTCGCTCGCATGCCTCTTGTTTGCTTCCAACTCCTGTAGCCTGAAAACCGGGACACAAGAGCGAAGGAGGCTTATCAGGACAAGCTCCGCAGCGCCTGGGTTTTGGGGAAGACATCAGCATGGCCAGCACCTACCCTAAGCCGGAGGAGAAGACCCTGCAGACCCTTCGGGATGCTGCCAACCGCCTTCGGATTCACTCCATCCGGGCCACCTGCGCCTCAAACTCTGGGTAAATTCACAGGGACCCTGTAATTTTTCTAATTATGGGAGATTTTGGGAGGTATCGAGGGCATAGTCTGCTGGATCAGGCTAGAGACCAGCAGTTCAAACTCCTGGGGTGCAAGGAAGAGGACTTCCCATTACTTCCCTCCCCGGCATTTCCCCTTGGTTCCTATGGGTCTTCTCGGGAGGAGGGAAGGGGGAGCCAGCTGTGAGCTACCTAGCCTGTAGAGAGGACCTCTCCTCACTCGTAGCTGGAATTGCATGTCAGTTTCCTTAAAAAGTATTCTTTTGGAATATTGGATGTGAACCTAAGAAGAGCTTACTGGATCAGGCCAATTGTCTAGTCCAGGCATGTCCAACAGGTAGATCACATGTCCAATAGGTAGATCGCGGAGTGTTCCTGGTAGATCTCTGTCCCCACAGTGATTTTAAAAAAAACCCCTTTCCCAAAAAAGATCCTCTAAGAAGAAGCTCAACAACTTTGGCTTCCTAAAAACAGCTCAGCAACTTGTCCAATGACAATGGGTATATCACTATCGCAGTCTATTGGGAGTTGGACGTCCCTGAGTCCATCATCCTGCTCTCACAGTGGCCAACCAGTTGCAAATGGTAAACCAGCAATCAGGATTCGAACACAGGAGCCCTCTCCCCATCCTGTGCTTCGCAGCAGCTGGCATTCAGAAGCATTGCTGCTTCCAACCGTGGAAGGCAGAGCATAGCAAGCGTGGCTAGTAGCCCTCCATAGCCCTCTCCGGTATGAGTTGGCCCAGTCCTCTATTGAAGTCCTCTAGAATGGTGGCCATCGCTGCCTCCTGTGGAAGGGAGTTCCATAGTTTAACTCTGCGTGAAAAAAGACTTCCTTGTGTCTGTCCTGAATCTTCCAGCGCTCAGCTTCCGTTGCTGCTGCTTCGGTATTCTCCTGTCTTAAGATATTTCTGTTCCCTTTTTGGGGGGAGCTAATGGGGCGAACTATTCACACCCCTTGCTTGGGCTTCTTATTCAGCCTAGGATCTGGGTTTCACTGCAGTTGCTGTAGCCTTGGGGCTAAAGAGCAGCTTTCTTTTATTGGCCTCCTGGGACTTAGCATCATTCACTGTGCTTAGGATGCAGGCAAGGCCTTGCTATGCCACGGACTGACTTGAGCAGGTTTCCCTGATCATCATTTTTTATTTGTATGCTACCGTTCCACAATGCTCAAAGGCGGCTTACAACACGACAAGATTTACATAATTGCAAAGTCATAAACAGTAATTAAACCACATCAAAAAATACACAACCAAATGGAAAACAATGTCCACATAAATCAAAATCTAAAACTAAGAATACAGCATTAATATCTGTAAGGTCCTCGGTTAGTTGCTCATGAGTAAGCAGGCAAAACTCCAAGTTTCCTTTAAGAGTTTTATTGTGCGAACTATGTACAGTGCAGAGCTAATAACTTCACATCTGTATCAAGCGTTGCCAGAATCCGGGAATGGCCCCTTCTGGTTCTGACCCCAGCAAAAGAGCTTCAGTATACAAAAACCCAGCCTCCCATCCTTTCGTTTCACCCTTCGACGCCTTTGACCAGCGAACAAAAACGGTCGCCGCTGGCCTTTGACCAGCGAGGCTTCTCCCTCCTCCTTCCTGCCGTTGCCGTTTTGTCACCGTTTACCTCCTGCCCTCTTGCTGCAGAGAGCCAGTGTGGTGTAGTGGTTAAGAGCAGCAGACTCATAATCTGGTGAACCGGGTTTGCGTCTCCGCTCCTCCACATGCAGCTGCTGGGTGACCTTGGGCTAGTCACACTTCTCTGAAGTCTCTCAGCCCCACTCACCTCACAGAGTGTTTGTTGTGGGGGAGGAAGGGAAAGGAGAATGTTAGCCGCTTTGAGACTCCTTCGGGTAGTGATAAAGCGGGATATCAAATCCAAACTCCTCCTCCTCTTCTTCTGCAGCCACCCCACCTCCTGCTGCAGCGCGGCCGAGATCATGTCTGCGCTCTTCTTCCACACCATGCGCTACAAGCCGGACGAACCAGGCCACCGCAGCAACGACCGCTTTGTGCTCTCCAAGGTGAGGAGTCTCTGATGCTGGCCTCTCCTTCGCCCACTGGGTGCTCCTCCAGATGTCTTGGACTACAGTTCCCATGAGAAAAAAATAGACCGAAATGAGCAATGGTCACGTTGTGCTGGCCAAAGCTGATGGGAATTATAGTCCAAGGCATCTTGAGGGGTGCCCAGGGGGCAAAAGCTGACCCTGGCACCGTCCAGGGACCAGAGTGAGCTAGCTGCGAGCAGGTCCCCTCTCTCACCACCCCAAAACCCAAGGGGGTCCCTGGGTTCACCGATTCCTTGCCCTTTGAGCAACCAGGCAGAGGGCCTTCTCGGTGGTGGCGCCTGCCCTGTGGAACGCCCTCCCAGCCGGTGTCAAGGCAATAAGAAACTATTTTACTTCTAAAAGACAACTGAAGGCAGCCCTTTTTAGGGAAGTTTTTAATGTTTAATGCTATATTGTTTTTAATATTTGGTTGAAAGCTGCCCAGAGTGGCTGGGGAAACCCAGCCAGATGTGTGGGGTATAAATAAATTATTATTATTATTATTATTATTATTATTATTATTAATCTTGACCACCATGCCTCTGGTCTTCCCCTTCTGCTGCCTCGCTTACCGCAGCTCCTCCCCATTGTTTATTAATTCATTTTCATTTATTAAATTTCTCCGCCGCCCTTCATTTGTAGATCTCGGGTCTGTTCACATCGTAAAAATGCAATAAAAACACACACACACACAACACAACGCATTACGATGGTTGCAAGGAGGAGGTTCCTTCCTCTGGGCAAAGGGTGACCCCGGCTTTTGCTGTGCTTCCTCAACCCCTCCACAGGGTCACGCTGCTCCTGTCCTCTACGCTGCCTGGGCTGAGGCCGGCTACCTCGACGAGTCCGATCTGCTGAAACTGAGGAAAATCGACTGCGACCTGGAAGGCCACCCAACCCCGGTAAGTGCTTTCCTTCGTACGGCTCTGGCTCTCGGTAGTCTGTTCTGCGTAATGGGCCCAGGGCTTGAAATTAGCCGGGTGCCAGGCACGTTTTGCAACTGGTGCAGATCCAACTGGCTGGCCCCTCCAGCTTCCTTGAGCCAGGTGAGCAGAAGAGCTTAGGTACTGAATGCATAGCCTTTCTCTCCAAGGAGTACATGGCTCAACCCCCTCCTTGGTTAATCCCCACAACGACCCTGTGAGGTAGGTTATGAGGTTAAAACCTCTTTGCTTTAGAGCAGGGGTCAGCAAACTAAGGCCCGGGGGCCGGATGCGGCCCCCCAGGCTCGTAAATCCGGCCCACGGACCCTGCCGCCCACTCGGTCAGTCATCGTGTGCTGCGGATGCCTTGCTGCGCGGAGACTGACGGGCATGGCTTCTGGGCGGGCGGTGATGCTGGCACGGCTTCGGATTGGCTGCAGGAAGTTCCTGCAACCAATCCGAAGCCTTGCCGCCCACGCACTGAGGTAAACCCGGTGCAGCCATGGACGGAGAGGCCATTGGACGGGCGGCGGGTCTGGGCCGCGCCATGGGCATCGTGACGGGCGCGTCGCGGGGCTTCAGCTGGAGCTTGGCGTGCCTGCTGGCCCTGCGCCTGGCACCCGGCTCAGTGCTGCTGGTGGTCGCGTGCTCGCTGGCCGCGCTGGAGCAGATGGAGGGCGAGCTGCGTGCCGCCTGCCCGGCACTCCACGTGCGCGACCTGGCCTCCCAACAGGCCGCAGCGCATGGTGCACGCCACCTGGGAGCTCCGCAGGGACGGGCCAATGGAGCAGCTGCTTCTCGTCAGCAACACCGGAGAGTGGGTGCCGCCAAGATGTGCTCCTGAGTGTGTGCAGAGTGCGTTCCTCCTCTAGGTCCGGAGGCTTGCAGGGTATTTATATTTTTCAAAATATAGTCCGGCCCCCCACAAGGTCTGAGGGACAGTGGACCGGCCCCCTGATGAAAAAGTTTGCTATAAATATCTATAATTGGTTTGCGATGGTATCCTCACCCCACTTTCCTCGCACTTTTTTTTCCTGGGTTTACAGAGGCTGCCTTTTGTGGATGTGGCCACCGGCTCGCTGGGACAAGGTCTTGGAGCTGCCTGTGGCATGGCCTACACGGGGAAATACTTTGACAAAGCCAGGTGAGGAACTTACTGGGGAAACTGGGAGGACCCACCCAACTGGAGCACCGTGTGCCAATTCCAAAATCATTGCAAGAGTTATTTGAAGGCTGCCAGAGAGTTTGAATGTTTACAATGGTTTTCCAAGCACCTTCTATATTTGTCCCATTCTTTGTTGAAGTTTTGATCCTCCTGATTTCTGATTTTCCCGGTTCATCTTGCCATCTCTGCATAGTCCGAGAATTTCATCTGCTAGGACCTCTCTCCCTTCTCGCCTCCTTGATAATAATATTAATTTTGTTAATTATATTAAGTCGGTAATGATACACTGGGCTAAAGACTTTGGTTACAATATACAGTTGGAGGACTGGGAGAAGTTATGGAAAGAAAGCATAAGATTTACTGCATGTACCACTTTGAAAGAGAATATGATGAAAATGATGTGTAGATGGTATATTACACCAGTAAAATTAGCGAAAATTTATAAAGTGAGTAATAAAACCTGGAAATGTAAAGAGAAAGAGGGAACGTTTTATCATATGTGGTGGGAATGTAAGAAGGTGAAAGGCTTCTGGGAAATGATATATAATGAGATGAAAAAAATGTTGAAATATACATTTATAAAGAAACCAGAAGCATTTCTGCTTGGAATTGTAGGAAAAGAGATTAATAGACAAGATAAAAAACTGTTCCTATACGCAACAACGGCAGCAAGAATGTTATTGGCACAGAAATGGAAGCAAGAAGAATTACCGACAATGGAGGAATGGCAGACAAAATTAATGGACTATGCAGAATTGGATAAGATGACAGGAAAGTTCGAAACCGGAGGGACCAGGAATTCCTGAAGGATTGGACTAAGTTTGAGAAATATTTGAAAGACAATTGTAAACAACAAATCACGCTAGTAGGTTTACAAGAAGTTTTGTAAGGTTAATTTTAGGAAATATTACGGAGATAATTTTGGAAGGTAATAATCAATTATTGTGATAAAAAGTAATAGTGAAGTTGGAAATACAAGAAGAAATTAGGAAATTTGAAAATCTTGAGAAGTGGTTGATGGAAGTCAAAAATATGTATAAGAGATGAATATTATTGGATGTTTAAAAGAATGTATGTAAAACTTAATAAAAATTATTTATATAATTTATTCATTTTTTGTGATTTATATCCTTGCTTCCTTGGGCCCTGACTTGCCTCCCTCTTCCCCCAGTTACCGTGTGTACTGCCTGCTGGGCGATGGCGAGAGCTCTGAGGGATCGGTGTGGGAAGGTCTGGCCTTCGGCTCCCAGTACAAGTTGGACAACCTGGTGGCCATCTTCGATGTCAACCGGCTGGGGCAGAGTGAGGCCGCCCCCCTGCGCCACGACATGGAGGTCTACCGCAAACGCTGCGAGGCCTTCGGGTGAGTAAGCTTCGAACCTCCTCTCTGCGGTAACGGCAGGCGGCGGTTCCCAGACTTCCTTCTCCCGGCCGTCCCTTCCAGAGTAAAAAATTGCTTGTGAATTTTTTTATGGATAGGAAATGCTTTGGAAAGCACAACTCTGTTTGTCCGCGGTGTCACTTGATTTCTAGTTTCGAAAAGATGCCGATCCAAATTCTGCCAATTTTTAAAAGAACATGTTTTGATATTGCACTGAAAAGTTTAATAAAAGTTTCTTTGATTGCCCTTTCAATCTTGAATTGAAGATTAAGGTAGAAGGTTGATAGAATATAAAATTTTGTGCTTGTGTGTTTCTTTTTCTCTTCTTGTGTCCCCCCTTTCTTTCTTTTTTATTTATTTTCTTCTCTTGAGATATTAGCTTTGTTTGGTTTTTACTGCACTACATGTTGAAAACTTTAATAATCAATAATAATGAAGAATCTTCCTGCCACACTAACAGATTGAGGTTGAATCCTGACAAGACAGAAGTACAGTTTTGGGGGGACAGGGGGGGTGGGTGTGGAGGGACTCCCTGGTCCTGAATGGGGTAACTGTGCCCTGAAGGACCAGGTGCACAGCCTGGGAGTCATTTTGGACTCACAGCTGTCCATGGAGGCGCAGGTTAATTCTGTGTCCAGGGCGGCTGTCTACCAGCTCCATCTGGTACGCAGGCTGAGACCCTACCTGCCCGCAGACTGTCTCGCCAGAGTGGTGCATGCTCTGGTTATCTCCCGCTTGGACTACTGCAATGCGCTCTATGTGGGGCTACCTTTGAAGGTGACCCGGAAACTACAACTAATCCAGAATGCGGCAGCTAGACTGGTGACTGGGAGTGGCCGCTGGGACCACACCAGTCCTGAGAGATCTACATTGGCTCCCAATACATTTCTGAGCACAATTCAAAGTGTTGGTGCTGACCTTGAAAGCCCTAAACGGCCTCGGTCCTGTATACCTGAAGGAGCGTCTCCACCCCCATCGTTCAGCCCGGACACTGAGGTCCAGCTCCGAGGGCCTTCTGGTGGTTCCCTCACTGCGAGAAGCAAAGCTACAGGGAACCAGGCAGAGGGCCTTCTCGGTAGGTGGCGCCCGCCCTGTGGAACGCCCTCCCATCAGATGTCAAGGAAATAAACAACTATCTGACTTTTAGAAGACATCTGAAGGCAGCCCTGTTTAGGGAAGCTTTTAATATTTGATGAATTATTGTATTTTAATATTTTGCTGGAAGCCGCCCAGAGTGGCTGGGGAAATCCAGCCAGATGGGTGGAGTATAAATAAATTATTATTATTATTATTATTATTATTATTAATCTATCCTCTCCTGCCACACCTTTTGGGAACTGCTGAGTTAAGGAGAGCTTGGCTTCTGGATCCAGCCAGCAGCCCTTTTTGCCTGGCCTCCTGTTCTTGAAGTCGCCAGCCAGATGGGAAGCCTAAAGCTGACCTCCTTTCCTCCTTCTTCCAGGTGGAATACGTACGTAGTGGATGGGCATAAGGTGGAGGAGCTGTGCCAAGCGCTGTGGCAAGCCAGCCAGCAGAAGGGGAAGCCCACGGCCATCGTGGCCAAGACCTTCAAAGGGCGAGGAATTGCAGGTGAGCTTGTGGCCCTTTTGTCCTGTGGGGGTGAAGGAGGGGACCTGCTTGCGGCAGCCATTCTGGTCCCTGGACGGCGCCTGGGCCAGCCTTCGCCCTCTCGGCGCCCTTCCAGGTGTGTTGGACTACAACTCCCATCATCCCTGGCCAATGCAGTGTGACTGTTTCTCAATCTGATCTTTTTCTTTTTAACATAGTGGTATTTTATGTACAGGTGAAACTCGAAAAATCAGAATATCGTGGGAAAGTCCATTTATGTAAGCAATTGTTTTCATTAGCTACTGGAGTTTAATATATGAGATAGACTCATGACATGCAAAGCGAGATATGTCAAGCCTTTGCTTGTTATAATTGTGATGATTATGGCGTACAGCTGATGAAAACCCCAAAGTTGAAATTGTTAATTTGGGGTTCTCATCAGCTGTACGCCATAATCATCACAATTATAACAAATAAAGGCTTGACATATCTCGCTTTGCATGTCATGAGTCTATCTCATATATTAGTTTCACCTTTTAAGTTGAATTACTGAAAGAAATGAACCTTTCCACCATATTCTAATTTTTCGAGTTTCACCTGTATTGTGACGTGGCTGTTACTTCTGTTGATCATGATCCAGAGAGCCAGTGTGGTGTAGTGGCTGAGAGCGGTAGAGTCATAATCTGGTGAACCGGGTTCGCATTCCCGCTCCTCCACATGCAGCTGCTGGGTGACCTTGGGCTAGTCACACTTCTCTGAAGTCTCTCAGCCCCACTCACCTCACAGTGTTTGTTGTGGGGGAGGAAGGGAAAGGAGAATGTGAGCCGCTTTGAGACTCCTTCGGGTAGTGAAAAGCGGGATATCAAATCCAAACTCTTCTTCTTCAGTAATGCTTTACTGTAATCGTCAAGAGTGAATTCCTACTGATTTATTACATGTTCTTCTTTTGAGACTTAACTTTATTGTGTAATATTATATATTAAATGCATTATGGACCATTACCTTATTTGATGGAAGTTGCTCGTTTTAAAGTCATATTTTTTATTGTGATTTATTTGCTGTTGTTTTTTAAATAATTTTTATTAATTTTCCATTTAAACATATATAATCACATCATTATTATCCAGTTTACTTCTTTGGCTCTTTAGGGCCTGTCGACTTCCTTCCCTCCCACCTCTCGGCTTTCAAAAGTAACCTTTATATCACAGCATTTAATATATTTTCCAGTTTTAATAGAACTCATTGCAAAATACCTCAATTTTTTTTTAAATAAATGATTTTTAAATAAATGTAGAAAGGTTTCAAATTTCTATCTTAATTCTATACTTCTTATATCTATCATTGAAAATTCAATACATCCCCATTACACCATTATCTACAAAGCTTCTTGAAGTCCTATAAACGTATTCAATTGAGAATTATTGTCTCTAAGATAGTTCGTAAATTTAAACCAGTCTTTGATTAATTTCTGGTCCCGCTGTTCTCGGATTCTTCCCGTCATTTTATCCAGTACTGCATATTCCATTAATTTCACTGTCCATTCTTCCGCAAAATACCTCAAAATTTAAATAAATGTAGAAAGGTAAAAAAATTCCCCATTACAAGTCTTCAGATAACCCTACTAGTGTTGTTAATTGCTTAATTGCTTACAATGGTAGTTTATTATGATTTATTTGCATCGTCGTAGCATGTGTTGGTCTTTGTCGTATGTTTTGCTGTTTCTACGATTCGCAAACCGCCTTGTCTATAGCACTGCAGAAAGGCAGTGTGGAAATTAAGAGTGAAATGCAGTGGAGAAACAGTGACAGGTGTTGTAGTTTAAAACACCTGGAGGGCACCAGGTTGGTAAAGGCTGACTCCCTGAGTGTTCCCTTTCCTCAGGTGTGGAGGATGCGGACAATTGGCATGGGAAGCCCATGCCCAAGGAGAAAATGGAGTCCATCATCAACGCTCTCCAGGGCCAAATGCCGGCCAGTAAAGTTTACACCATCCTGCCGCCGGCCGGAGACGTCTCCCAGGTCACCACTGACGAGATCAAGATGCCGTCTCCACCCGCTTTCAAAATAGGAGAAAAGGTACTGCCATATTGAGATTTTATGGCCTCCCTTGCCGCCTGACTCCACAATTCTACAGTTACAGTGGTATCTCTGGTTGCGAATGGGATCCTTTCCAGAGGCCCATTCGCAACGTGAAAAGCCCGCAGCCTGAAGCGCCGTATCTGCGCAGGTGCGCGGTGTGATTTGGCGCCTGTGCACACGCGCGATTTAGCGCTACTGCGCATGCGCGAGCGGTGACACCCGGAAGTAACCCTTTCCGGTACTTCCGGGTCGCCGTGGGACGCAACCTGAAAAAATGTAACATGAAGCAAACGTAACATGAGGTAAGGTAAAGGGACCCCTGACCATTAGGTCCAGTCGTGTCCCACTCTGGGGTTGTGGCGCTCATCTCGCTTTACTGGCCGAGGGAGCCGGCGTACAGCTTCCGGGTCATGTGGCCAGCATGACTAAGCCACTTCTGGCGAACCAGAGCAGCGCACGGAAACCGTTTACCTTCCCCGGAGCGGTACCTATTTATCTACTTGCACTTTGATGTGCTTTCGAACTGCTAGGTGGGCAGGAGCAGGGACTGAGCAACGGGAGCTCACCCCGTCGCGGGGATTTGAACCGCCGACCTTCTGATCGGCAAGCCCTAGTCTCTGTGGTTTAACCCACAGCGCCACCCACATCCCCTCAACGTGAGGTATGACTGTACAAAAAGTCCCAAACGCTGTGCCGTTTCCTCGCAGGAAAACACCTCTGTACCTGCTGAGAGCAGGTGTGTGCCTTGACAGCGGAACGCGGGTGCCTTTGAGGGGCCTCTAACATGGTTAACCTCCTCCTGTCCCCCCCCCCCCAGATGGCCACTCGCAAGGCCTACGGCTTAGCCCTGGCCAAGCTGGGCAGTGCCAGCCCTCGTGTGGTGGCCCTGGACGGCGACACAAAGAACTCGACCTTTGCCGAGCTGTTCAAGAAGGCCCACCCGGAGCGCTACATCGAGTGCTTCATCGCCGAGCAGAACATGGTGAGCCTGCAAGGGTGGGTCTCCGGGGGAAGAGTGCGGGTGCCGACACCCTTATTTCTTTATCGCCCACCCTTCACCCTCGGATCCGGGAGGCGGGTGACAGCATTAACACACATGGAGATCCGGCTCCGAGGGCCTTGCAGCGGTTCCCCCACTGCGAGAAGCGAAGTTACAGGGCCTTCTTGGTAGTGGCGCCTGCCCTGTGGAACACCCTCCCACCAGATGTCTAGGACAGGGGTCAGCAAACTTTTTCAGCAGGGGGCCGGTCCACTGTCCCTCAGACCTTGTGGGGGGCCGGACTATATTTTGAAAAAAATAAAAAATGAATGAATTCCTATGCCCCACAAATAACCCAGAGATGCATTTTAAATAAAAGGGCACATTCTACTCATGTAAAAACACGCTGATTCCCTGGACTGTCTGCAGGCCGGATTTAGAAGGCAATTGGGCCAGATCTAGCCCCCAGGCCTTAGGTTGCCTACCCATAGGAGATAAATAACTATATAAGTTTTAGAAGACATCTGAAGAGGGAAGTCTTTTAATGGCATATAAGAAACAAAATGAATTATTATTATTATTATTATTATTATTATTTTATTATTATTATTATTATTATTATTATTTTATTATATCCCTCCCATCTGGCTGGGTTGCCCCAGCCACTTATTAATATAGCATTAAAAACAATTCTAAACAACATACAGCCACAGAGCAAGGTGGGTCCTACTTCTTCAGCGCCCTCCAGAAGCTGTCCAGTGATGGCGCCAGGCTCACCTCTGTGGGGAGGGTGTTGCGCAGCTTCGGGGCCACCACAGAGAAGACCCTCTTCCAGGCTGCTACTACCCTGAGCCTCATGAAGGCGGAGGAACTGCCAAGAGGGCCCCTTCCACCAAACTCAGCCCCTAAGAGGGTCTGTAGGGAAGGAGATGGCCTTTCATATTCAGGTGAAACTCGAAAAATTAGAATATCATGGAAAGGTTCATTTCTTTCAGTAATTCAACTTAAAAGGTGAAACTAATATATGAGATAGACTCATGACATGCAAAGCGAGATATGTCAAGCCTTTATTTGTTATAATTGTGATGATTATGGCGTACAGCTGATGAGAACCCCAAATTAACAATTTCAACTTTGGGGTTTTCATCAGCTGTACGCCATAATCATCACAATTATAACAAACAAAGGCTTGACATATCTCGCTTTGCATGTCATGAGTCTATCTCATATATTAAACTCCAGTAGCTAATGAAAACAATTGCTTACATAAATGGACTTTTCCATGATATTCTAATTTTTCGAGTTTCACCTGTATATGGCCTGAGGGGTTTAGAGATTCAAACACCAGCCTGAGACCCTTGAATGGAGCATGGAAACAAATTGACAATAATAAATTCCGTTGGAGGCTGCCCATAGTGGCTGGGGCAACCCAGTCAGACAGGCGGGGTACAAGTAAAAAAATATTATTAGTACTTCTTCTTTGGCGATCCCTCGTAGCCAAGTAAGATTGTCTTCCATAGACACGGTTTTAACAGTGAGTCCATAAGTGATTGTGGAGGCTGATTCTGGATCCGCACGTCCTTCCACAGTGGGGACATTGGTTTCTCGGCTGGGAGTTGATCACGGTGTGGGTTTGCCAAGTGTGCCTTCCTCTTAGCATGTTTCTCCCTTGCGTCCTGAGTTCGAGTGTCTTCAAAACCCATGACACCTTTGGTAAAGGCTGTTCTCCAACTGGAGCGCTCGCAGGCCAGTGTTTCCCAGTTGTTGGTGTTTATACTACATTTTTTTAGATTTGCCTTGAGAGAGTCTTTAAACCTCTTTGTTGACCACCAGCATTACACTTTCCATTTTTAAGTTTGGAATAGAGTAGTTGCTTTGGAAGAAGATAATCAAGGTAGGTAGGTAGGTAGTTTATTTCGGCCATTTGGCATATCATAGCAAAAACACATTCATCATAATACACGCATAAAACAATTTAAACAATACGGTACAAAACAATTTTAAAATAACCCGTTTACACCCTTCCATCTAAGTCAAACCAAATCAGAGTAGTCCAACGAACTAGTTTTAAGTTATTATTTTCTACATTGTCATAAATGAGCAGAAACCATCCTCTTCTTTGTAGATAGCACATTAATCAAAAACCTAGCGACCGTTGGGATCTATTCGGTTCCTCGTCATTTAATAAGTAAATTAATTTAGCACTGGTTCCATCATGGGTTTTCTTCAAAAGTGGAAACAAAAATTTGCTGCCGAATGAATTGGACAGCAAAAAATATTATGTTGTAAGGATTCTATGGAACAGTACACTAGCATTAGTTTGCCTGTTGGTTAAATAGTGTGGTAGTTTCATTGGTGGTAATAGGCCTAAATTGGATGGTGAGCAAGTTCCGGGACTTGTCGGAGAGGTAAACTGAAAATCAGACTCTAACTTTTGAGAAAAGGCTCTTTTGGCTGAAACTAAGTCCAGTTCCATGAGATCGGATGGGGATAACATCAGGCATCCGCACAACACGACCAGTCCAACGAAGTTGATGTTTGAAGAATCATTGCTTCAACACTGGTGATCTTTGCTTTGTCCAGTACACTAGCATTAGTTTGCCTGTCTTCCCAAGTTACTACTGCTCTTATTATTACTACTGCTGCTAACCTTGTCTTGCACCACGCAGGTCAGTGTGGCCCTTGGCTGTGCCGCCAGGAACCGCATGATCCCCTTTGCCAGCTCCTTTGCGGCATTCTTCACCCGGGCGTTCGACCACATCCGGATGGCGGCCATTTCCCACGCCAACATCAAGCTGTGTGGGTCCCACTGCGGGGTTTCTATCGGTATGTATGGGGCCTGATGCTCAAGGCCTGCTTGCCTTTACTCATAGCACTTACGGCCTTCCTTGCCTCAGAGGAGCATATGCATTTCTTTCCTCTCCCCACCGCTTGTCTTGCGAGGTAGGTGAGGCTGAGAGGCGGTGCCTGGCCCACAATCGCCCAGCGAGCTTCATAGCTGAGCGCGTCCCTCCTCTGACACGCTAGCTCAGTTTTTGCGGCTTGGGCCGGTTCACGGTCCCACAGACGCCGCAGTGGGCTGGAGCGCGTGTGCACATGCAAACACTCCTTCTGGCGTGGAGGAGGAGTGCGCAGCTTCCCAGCGGAAGGCAGTCCCAACTATGCTCTGCGCCAGTTTAGCACGGCGCACAGGAGCTGACTGAGCGGGTGGCGGGGGTTCATGGGCCGGTTAAACGACCCCCATGGGCCTCTTGTGGCCCATGGGCCTTAGGTTGCCGACCCCTGCGCTAGCCCATGGGTGGGCAACCGGCAGCTCAGGAGCTGCCTGCGGCCCTCAGCCTCACATTACGCGGCCCCCGGTGCCCCATTCCTCCACCCAAGCAAGACTCCCTTCCTTCCTTCCATCCTGTTTGTTTTCTCGTTCTCCCCTTTTAAAGTGTGTCCCTTCTATCTTTGTAGTTCCAGAAAAGCACAGGGGCAAAAATTCATTTGCTGTAAATGAATTGATGTTGGTTATCAGTGACTAGCTGTTGAGGGGGGGGGGAGCCCCTTGTAGCGGGAGGTTTTTGTGTTTTCTTCCCTGTTTCGTATTTTTTTTTAAAAAAATATATCCTGGGTTGGCAAACTGATTTATTTGCATTTTCCAGTAAAAAACATCCCGAGTACACCATTGCCCTTAAAGTGTTCATTATTACTTATTTCATAAAGTGCTCGATTGTGAAAAACCTCAAAGCGGTTTGCAAAAAAATTAGAAAGCAACAAATTTATCCATTGTAAGAATTGGGAACGGTAGTTTAAGGTTTTCAGAAGTCAGAATAACAGCGGAACAGTACTCACATCAACTTTCCGAGCACCTGAATAAAAAGGTAAAGGGACCCCTGACCATTAGGTCCAGTCGCAGACGACTCTGGAGTTGCGGCGCTCATCATTAGGGAAGTTTTTAATCTGTGACTTTGTATTGTATTTTAATATTTGTTGGAAGCCGCCCAGAGTGGCCGGGAAGACCCAGCCAGATGGGCGGGGTACAAATAATAAATTATTATTATAGGCCGAGGGAGCCTGAATAGGCTTGTCTAAAGAAAATGGGTTTTAGCAGCCACCAAAAAAAGAGTACAGAGAAACTGACTGCCTGACATCTATAGGCATGGAGTTCCAAAGTGTACATTGCTTCTGCACTAAAAGGTCTTATTACAAATGCAGAATTGTATTACAAGGCACCTGTAAGAGTGTCACTCCCACAGATCAAAGTGGTTGGGGGGGGGCACCTCCGGAGTATGGCAGTCTTGGAGGTAAACTGGTCCTAATAATAATAATAATAATAATAATAATAATAATAATAATAATAATATTATTTATACCCCGCCCATCTGGCTTCCCCACCCACTCTGGGCGGCTTCCAACAAAATATTAAAAATACATTAAAACATCAGTCATTAAAAACTTCCCTAAACAGGGCTGACTTCAGATGTCGTCTAAAAGTCAGGTGGGTAGGTAGTTTATTTCGGCCATTTGGCCCATATCACATGGCAAAAACACAGTCATCGTAATACACGCAAAATAAAACAATTTAACAAATTTAAACAATACTGTACAAAACCAATTTTAAAATAACCCGTTTACACCCTTCCCTCTAAGTCAAACCGAAATCAGAGTAGTCCAGCTGAAGTAGTAAAAGTCAGGTAGTTGTTTATTTCCTTGACATCTGATGGGAGGGTGCCACCACCGAGAAGGCCCTCTGCCTGGTTCCCTGTAACCTCACTTCTCGCAGGGAGGGAACCGCCAGAAGGCCCTTGGAGCTGGACCTCAGTGTCCGGGCTGAACAATGGGGGTGGAGACGCTCCTTCAGGTCCCAAGTAGTTAAAAGTAGGGTGGGGTGGCATTTCTGGCTCATTTCCTGATTTACGTTCCTGGTTGCTTCTCTCTGCATCTCCTCTTCTTGGCTGTGAAGATTAAACTCTTGTTCCCTTTGTATCCTGCTTCCCCCCTCCAGGGGTCCAAGACTCTGTACGTTGTCATCTCCCCCCCACTCCCCCTTTATCTTCACAACGGTCCTGCAAGGTAGGTTAGGCTGAGAGTTGCCGAACTGTGCCTGCTGGGAGTGTTTTTGTGGCTGATAATCCGAGTTGACTCATTGCCTCTTCTGGTTTGTATTGTGCTTTGAACTAATCTGGAGTGGAGCAGAGGAATTAAAGCGGTGGGGTGGGGGTGTGGCGCCTAACTCCTGGCTCTCCCCGCATGTTAACACACCACCTCTGAGGGGGGGGGCCTGCAGATGCTACACTTGGCTTGTGTTCTGCTTCACATGCTCAAGGCTCTGTATGCCGTTTTGGGCTCACAACAGCCCTGCGATGTAGGCTGGGGTGTTTTTTCGAGACGGGAAGAGCGTTTCTCTGCACGACCAGCCCACAAGCCTTCGAAAGTGATTAACAGAATTTAAACCGTGAGATTAAAGAACTCTTTTTTTAAAATAATAAAGTTTCCTGGACAGAAAATAGTAAAAATTCAACCAAAGTGCTACAGATATATTTCACAGATTGGACCTTCCTCCCCCGCTGCTTTTAAATGGGCACGTGACAAGGTGACTTGAGGATCGAAGTGCATGACAAAATATTTGTGCGTGTGTTGTGGTTCAAGGTTGAAGGATCTGTTTTGAATCCAGAGAGGGCTAGGTTCAATCTCAATTAATTTTTATTGCTTTTCAATTTTTTTTTAACTTAATTGGACACCATATTAATTCAGATTTAATGCAAATTAAAAGTGACTCCCCTCCCCTCCATCTCGATGTTCCCACCCTCGTTAGCTGCTCAACATTTCATACATTTCCAAATTACATGCAGTTTTTTCTTTCTTTCTGCCCTCCCTTTGCCCCTGACGAGGCTCAAGGTGGCTTTCAGATAAGGACAAACCGATGCAAACAAAACATTTAAAAAATAATTGCACATTTATAGAATTAAAACAAAATGTTGTTGTTGTTCAGTCGTTCAGTCGTGTCCGACTCTTCGTGACCCCATGGACCAGAGCACGCCAGGCACGCCCTATCCTCCACTGCCTCCCGCAGTTTGGCCAAACTCATGCCAGTCGCTTCGAGAACACTGTCCAACCATCTCGTCCTCTGTCGTCCCCTTCTCCTTGTGCCCTCCATCTTTCCCAACATCAGGGTCTTTTCCAGGGAGTCTTCTCTTCTCATGAGGTGGCCAAAGTATTGGAGCCTCAGCTTCAGGATCTGTCCTTCCAGTGAGCACTCAGGGCTGATTTCTTTATAGTCCAGCTCTCAAGAGTCTTCCAGCACCATACAAAAGCATCACTTCGGCGACAGCCTTCTTTATGGGCTCTCACTTCCAAACCATAAAACCATAGCTTTAACTATACAGACCTTTGTCGGCAAGGTGATGTCTCTGCTTTTTAAGATGCTGTCTAGGTTTGTCATTGCTTTTCTCTCCCAAGAAGCAGGCGTCTTTTAATTTCGTGACTGCTGTCACCATCTGCAGTGATCATGGAGCCCAAGAAAGTAAATCTCTCACTGCCTCCATTTCTTCCCCTTCTATTTGCCAGGAGGTGATGGGACCAGTGGCCATGATCTTAGTTTTTTTGATATTGAGCTTCAGACCATATTTTGCGCTCTCCTCTTTCGCCTCATTAAAAGGTTCTTTAATTCCTCCTCACTTTCTGCCATGTATAAAAATCCATTAAAAGCATACAGATAACGACAACAGGAACAGCATGGCACCAGCCCTTTTCTTAAAAGCAGTCATTCCCCAAAAGGCCACTAGAAGGACAGGAAGGAGGGAACCAGTCTAATTTCTCAAGGGAAGGATTCCCAGAGTCTGGGAGCAGCTGTTGTGGATCAAAGAGCCCTAGAGTTGTAAGGGACCCCAAGGGTCATCTAGGTCAACCCCCTGCAACACAGAATCACAGCTAAGGATGGGCCACTGGCCTGATCCAACACACTCATGTTTTTCAGCCCTGGAGAGCAGCTGCCAGTCAGAGGAGACAATACTGAGCTAGATGGAGCTTTGGTCTGAGTCACTGTGAGCCAGATTCTTTTGTTCCTTCCCTCTCCTCCTCTTCTGGGCTTCTGTTCTGTCCTAAACAAGCCAGCTCTGAGAATGTACTGATGTCTGTGTCCTGATTCTCCTACTGGGATTGCCTTGATTACAGTGGAACCTCGGTTCTCCAACGTCTCCGTTGATGAACGGTTCGGAACCCGAACCCCGAAAACCTGGAAGTAATTGCTTCTGTTTTTGAACACGCTTCGTGTTCCAAGGCGCGTTTTCTCCATTTTTTCAATGGGTTTCTGGGGGTTTTCCTGTTGCTATTCTGTCTCTCACAGCTACAGTAAACCTACCATTAAAATGATGGACTGGTCATTTCTTCGTCAGAGGGCAAATTTAGCAGGGGATCGAATACTTTCCCCCCTCACTGTACTAAATCCGAGTGGAGGTACAGAGCTGGAGGCTTGGGCTGCCTGGTGTGCCAAACAGGACTCGGAATATTAATCCCGCATTGCACAACTTGCACAGAAGCGTAAGGTTGGAAGGGCACCCCAAGGGCCATCTAGCCCAACCCCCTGCAATGCAGGAATCGTAGCACCAGGAGGCGCTGTTGTGGTTGTCTTTCCCTCTCTTGGCATGGCACGGGCTCCTGTGTTTTCTCTGGTGTGCGGCTGGAGGGTCATGCTTTTCCCGCTGCGTCCCCAGGTGAGGACGGACCTTCCCAGATGGCCTTGGAGGACATCGCCATGTTCAGGACCATTCCGGGCTGCACTGTCTTCTACCCGAGCGACGCTGTGGCCACTGAGCATGCTGTCCTTCTGGCTGCAAACACCAAGGTACGGGGGGCTGCCTATGTCCGGTTAAAGCATTGTCGCCGGCTTGGGGGGAAGTGGAAGGGGGAACCACAGCTCTCCGAAATCCCAATTTACACTGGTACCTCGGTTCTCAAACGCCTTGGTACTCAAACAACTTGGATGTTAGGGCGCCAACAAGTTGGTGTGCTGCAGCGCAGCAGTCAGGATGAGATAAGCCAAGGTCAACAGTCCAGGTCAGAAGCCAGCCGAAGTCAGGTATCAGTATTGGGGTCAAGAGAAGCCGAAGTCAGAGACAGTCCAAGTCAGAACAAGCCAAGTCAGTCAGGTACGAACCAGGAACACAGGAACAAGATGAGCAAAAGCAACCACGCGCCCAGCACAATCGTTGCAGACGCTGTGGAATAGGGCAGCTAGCTTTCTTAAGAAGCCGGTTCACTCCCACGCTTCCTATGAGCTACAGCTGTCTCTAACTGCCGCCTTCGCTTCTCAGCTTGGCGTTCTACAGCTGAGAAGGGAGGAGGAGAGGGGATGGCTGATTCCCCTCCTGACTGGGACCTGCTCCTGGCCCCACTTCTTCCTCTAGCTCTGGTCTTCCCTCCTCCTCCCTGTCAGATTCCTCCTCTTCTGAGGAATGCCGCCACCAGTCTTCCCCAGGTACGAATTCCTCAGATTCCTCTGTGGGTGCTGCCTTGTCAGGGGGGGCTTGCCACCACTCCTCCTCATCTGACTCCACCCTGACATTGGAACCCAAACACTGCAAACCCGGAAGTAAGCGTTCCGGTTTGTGAACTTTATTTCGGAAGCCGAACGTGCTCCGTTTTGAGTGTTACTCTTCCAATTTGAGTGCCACACTTCGGTTTTGAGTGTTACGCTGAGGTCTGTCCATTTTTGCTATTTATTTTGTGTTTTTGCGGCTCTTTTTGTGACTGTGTGGAACCCAGTTCAGCCACTGATGGATGGATGATTGTGTGACTGCAGCACGTTGTTCATTGCTTCCATTTTGTGGATCGAAGGTCTCGTTAGATAGCAAAAACCATGTTAAATTGCTGTTTTAGGGGTTGTTTTTGAAAGTCTGGAACGGATTAATCCGTTTTGCATTACTTTCTATGGGAAAACGCGCCCTGGTTTAAGAACGCTTTGGTTTAAGAACCGACTTCCGGAACGGATTAAGTTTGAGAACCAAGGTACCCCTGTATCGCCATTGCCACCTTCTGACAAGTGCTTCCAAGTGTTGGCTGTCGCAAAGCTCATTGTGCAAGGCAGGGGTCTTTTTCAGCCAAGGGCCGCATTCCCTTCTGGGGCAGCTTTTCGGGGGCCACACGCCAGTTGTGGGCGGGGCTGGAGGCGGAAGTGGGCGGAGCAAGGGATGTTAATTTTGCAAGAGGCTGGTTTGTGCATGCACTCACACACCCCTCTCTACCCAGGGAAGCAAGAGGCAAGAAGTTGTGCGATAACATTAGTCAGATCTCCAGGCGTGTTCTTCCAGTCCACCGCTCCTGGAAGCGCATCGTTCTTTCTGCGTTGCTGCATGTTCCAGGCAACCTCTGCGTTTTTATCAGCGCAACCCTCGTGTTTCTGCAGCTCTTTGGCCCCTCGTGCGTGACCCTGTCGTGCCCCAGGACGTGTGTAAACACAAATTGGGAGCCCTGCTGCCTCCCTTGTGTTGAAATGTGATCTTTGCTCCTTCAGGGGATATGCTTCATTCGAACCAGCCGCCCAGAGACTCCCGTCCTCTACTCTCAGGACGAAAAGTTCGGGATTGGCCACGCCAAGGTAAAGGGTGTGATTTAATTTTTTATCAATTTTGTCGTCTGCATCCCGGGGGAGGGGGGGGAGGGTTGTTCTGAACAGGACGCTCATCAGCTTTCGTCCCTCAATTTAAAAGCTGCTCTGCTCCATTCTGATTTTAAGTACCAGTGGTCTGGTTCAAGTGGAGCTCATCCTTTTGCACCAGCTCCGCTCGCCCCAGAATATTCCCCAGTGCCTGACAAAAATTCAAACCCCTCTTCTCCATACCATCATCTCATTGTAGAGTTGGAAGGGACCCAGTCCCACCCCCTGCAAGGCTAACTGTGAATTTTAGAGGCGATTTCGTTGCAGGCAGCATAGGACTTAATTCGTACCAGACTTCACCAACCTTCTGCCTTCCAGATGTTTTCGACTTCAGCTCCCATCAGCCCTAGTCGGCATGAGCAATAGCCAGGAATGATGGGAGTTGCAGTCCAAATACCGGCAGGGCTGAAGCTTAGCCATCTCTGGCTTGGGATATAGTCGTTCTAGTTTGTTGGCTGATAAGTCATTTTCCGTGTCTCTCTTCTACAGATTGTGCGTAAGAATGATGCGGACAAGGTGACTGTCATCGGGGCAGGAGTCACCCTCCACGAGGCCCTCACAGCTGCTGACGAGCTGGCCAAGCAAGGTAATCGGAATGGTAGAGTCGGACGGGACTCCATGATTCATCTAGTCCAGGGGTCGGCAACCTAAGGCCCATGGGCCACAAGCGGCCCATGGGGGTTGTTTAACTGGCCCATGGACCCCCGCTGCCCGCCTGCTCGGTTCCCGTGTGCCGCGCTAAACCGGCACGGAGTAGAGCGGGGACCGCATTCTGCGACGCTGGCCAGCTTCCCATTGGCTGCAAGAAGCTCCTGCAGCCAATGGGAAGCTGCGCACGCCTCCTCTGCGCCGGAAGGAGTGCCGGAAATAGTGTTTGCACACATGTGTCTGCGGGACCGTGAACCGGCCCAAGCCACAAAAGCTTTGCCGACCCCTGATCTAGTCCAACCCACCTGCGATGCAGGAATAACGGACGGCTACAGGTCTCCCCTTTGTCCTTCTCCATGGAGTTTTCTTGGCAGGGATACTGGAGTGGTTTGCCAGTTCCTGCTCCAGGTGGATCACATTTAGTCTAAACTCTCCGCTATGACCTGTCCATCTTGGGTGGCCCTGCATGGCATAGCTCATAGCTTCTCTGAGTTATTCAAGCCCCTTCGCCACGACAAGGCAGTGATCCATGAAGGAGACCCTGATGTTGGGAAAGATGGAGGGCACAGGGAGAAGGGGACAACAGAGGACGAGGTGGTGGGACAGTGTTCTCGAAGCTACCAACATGAGTCTGACCAAACTGCGGGAGGCAGTGGAAGACAGGAGTGCCTGGTGTGCTCTGGTCCACGGGGTCACGAAGAGTCGGACATGACTGAACGACTAAACAACAACACAGGTCTCGCAGGAGGTTTGGGGTGTTGATGGCAGCTCTCCTTTCTGCCCTGCCCCAAATGCGTTCCGTCCTCTGCTCCTTCACACAAGCCTTTTGCTTCCTCTTTAGGCACCCACATCCGGGTCATCGACCCCTTTACAATCAAGCCCTTGGATGCTGCCACCATCATCTCCAATGCCAGAGCCACCGGAGGCCGCATCATCACCGTGGAGGACCACTACAAAGAGGGTAAGCGGGTTGCGGCTGTGGAGCAGGGACGGCACATTTCCCATCAATTTCTGGCGCGTTTCTTGACTTCTTCCTGCCTCCCTCCTTCAACGGTCGCATGCTCTGGGTATCGATTCCCCCCTCTCTCTTTCTAGGAGGTCTTGGCGAGGCTGTGGCGGCAGCTGTCTCCGGAGAACCCGGCATCTTGGTCCAGAGCCTGGCTGTGTCGGCCGTGCCTCGTAGCGGGAAGCCCAGCGAGCTGCTGGATGCGTTTGGGATCAGCGCCAAGCATATCGTGGCCGCCGTGAAGAGCACTTTTGCCAACTGATTCCCCCCGTCTCCCTTGAGGTTGGTGGGGAGGGCGGTGGAGTTTGGAGAGAGGCCTTTCCGAAGAGCAAAAAGTGTCTCCCCAAACGCACCCTTGCTCCTTCCCAGTTTTGACAGACATGCTGCCAGCATTCCCTTTTGACCTTGTGCTGTGTGAGAATGGAGCTTTTAACTGACCAAGTGACAGTCCCCCTCCATCACCAAGCCATTCTGTTCGCTCTCAAACTTCTCTCACATCACCTAGGCCCAAAGAGTGTCCCGGTCGTCATATTGGAACAATAAATAGTGCTTGACTTACTTGAACCTTTCTACCCTTGTGCCTGACGCCTAACTTCTGTGGCTTTTGTTTTCTCAAGCCTGACATTCCATGGGCAGTTTGGGTAGAATTTCCTACCAGGAAAGGTTACTGACACATGAGTAAATGTTGACTGCGGAAACGCAGAAAGCTCTGACAGAAAAGTTCCGTTTATGAATTCTGTTGTCTTAGTCGGAAACGGAAGGGGCCGTTTCCCCTGTTTTTCCTTGTACTGTAACTGCTATCCGCAAACAGTGTTCACCCAGCAAATCAATAAAAAACAAAAGTTCTCCCCTGTTGTCTTTGTGAAGTGCTTGGTATCTCTGCAGTAAGGGGCAGCTCTGAGGGATTTCTTCAATAAAACACGCCACTGTGACATTTAAGACAGCGTCGCTTGGCTGCAAAATGGAGTCCTATAAACTACGCAGACTTACAGAGACATTCCCTCGCCTTAGGTTTTATGCCTTACGTAGAAATTAAGTCACATAACAAGCGGCCTTATAGGGCAGAGCAGAAGTACCGTAACACCAGAGGCACGAACAAGGCTATGCATTTCATCTGCTAGTGTCAGCAAATTCCAAGATGGGCTCCCTTCCCAAGCTGATGATTCCCACCTACAGCTTGTGCAGAGACCACTGTTCTAAGAAAGAACTGCTCCTTTTCCCTTATGGGGTATCCAAGAGCCCGTATAGAGTCTTAACAGAGTATATTGGGAAGCAAAGCAGCTAGTAAGCCTGATCTTTATTCAACTGTTGCAACAGGGTCCCCACTCACTACAGGCAGGAGGGAAGAGAACCCTGGACTTCTGTTTCAGTGTATGCACATGAAAGCTCATACATGAGAGCCAGTGTGGTGTAGTGGTTAAGAGCGGTCGACTCGTAATCTGGGGAACCGGGTTCGCGTCTCCGCTCCTCCACATGCAGCTGCTGGGTGACCTTGGGCTAGTCACACTTCTTTGAAGTCTCTCAGCCCCACTCACCTCACAGAGTGTTTGTTGTGGGGGAGGAAGGGAAAGGAGAATGTTAGCCGCTTTGAGACTCCTTCGGGTAGTGATAAAGCGGGATATCAAATCCAAACTCCTCTTCTTCATACCAAGAACAAACTTAGTTCGTCTGTAAGGTGCTACTGGAAGGAATTTTTTAATTTTGTCCTGAACAATGGTGTGCAAGCCCTTATATAGACTTTTGAAATTGCCCACCCTGTAGCCCAAGACCCCCCCCCAAAAAAAAACATCATACATACATCACAGAAGGAGGCGGTCTACAGCAGAAATCCTGCCTGCCAGGATACCTGATAATGGTCACTGATTGCATTACCTGGGCAGCCTGGCCATTCTTTTGTGATGGTTAATACTTTAGTTCCTGAATCCAGGTCACAGGCTCACCCTATTCATACACAAATACGCCCTTAAGACAGGATTTGTAAGCTGGAAAAAGACAATGGGGAGGCTTTCCCCATTTTCTTCTTCCTTGCAGAGAAATATATCGAGGTCAATTTGGGAGAGTCAAAATGGCTTCAGGATTGCTCTCCTGTACTATTTCAGGCATGTGGTTTATATACTTAGGTATGTGTTTGCCTTGTATAAACGTATATTTTATATTTGGGACGTTAGAATTACCCACTGTTGATCTTGTCAACTCAAGTGAAAACAGGGTCTGTGGTGTCACAGTTTAAAGAAACCGCAAAAACAGCAAACGCAGGGATCTGGGCCCAGAGCAAAAGGACAAGTTTAATCATTTAAAAAATGGTGACGAGAGAGTTACTGTGTAGTGGAGCAGGGGAATCTGGCCTGCAGGGGTAACCTTCGTTTGCGTGGAGGAGTTTGATGTGATTGCTTTCTTAACAGATTGGCTCAACTCTTTAAGCGTGGACATTAAGTAGAACGACTTCCCTGGAGATATAATTAAGAAGTTTGAAAGATTTAATATCAAAGACTAAACATATAGAGCGTTGCACAATTCACGCGCACTTAAATATAATTACTCACAAATTGAGGTTTTCCAGGATCTTCAATCCAGAGCTCATTCTTTGATCAGCAAGTTGTGGCAGAAATCAGAAGTATTACGCTCAAAGACAGGGCATGAATATCTGTGTCATATGCTCTGACCGGTCAATGAAGGGTCTCGCAGTGACTAAAGACCTAATTGCTGGAAACTTTCTAGCTCAGCTGGTAGAGACTCTTAATCTCAGGGTGGCAGGCTCGAGCCCCATGCTGGGCAAAAGATTTCTGCCTTGCAGGAGGTTGGAATAGAAAACCCTTGTGGTCCTTTCGAGCCTACAGTTCTATGACTATGGATGTTGGAAGTTTCAATCAAGACAGACAAAAGAAAACGCCACCAACTTGGACAGTGTAAAAGATTAGACAAATTTATGGTGGAAAAGGCCATCTAATGCAAAGGACCAGAATTGCTGTGCGCTGATCAGAAGGTCGGCAGTTCGAATCCCCGCGACGGGGTGAGCTCCCGTTGCTCGGTCCCAGCTCCTGCCCACCTAGCAGTTCGAAAGCATGTCAAAGTGCAAGTAGATAAATAGGTACTGCTCAGGCGGGAAGGTAAACGGCATTTCCGTGCGCTGCTCTGGTTCACCAGAAGCGGCTTAGTCATGCTGGCCACATGACCCGGAAGCTGTACGCCGGCTCCCTCGGCCAGTAAAGCGAGATGAGCGCCGCAACCCCAGAGTCGGACACGACTGGACCCAATGGTCAAGGGTCCCTTTACCTTTACCTTACCTGCAGTAGTGGAGGCGGTCTTCATCTGAACGCCAGTTGCTGAAAACCACAGGAGGGGAGAGGGCTGTTGCACCCAGGTCCTGCTTATGGCCTTCCCAATGGGGCAGGGGTTGTAAGCTGCTCCATTTCTGCCCCAAAGCCCCCACATACAGCTGTGGCAATGGGCTCTGCATCATTACTCAAAACGTGCTTTTTCCAAACTGAAAGAAACAACATGACATGGAGACATACGGAGACAGTATAATATAATACGTATGTATGTATGTATGTATGAATGAATGAATAAATAAATAAATGCCTATTTTGTGCCTTTATCTTGTATTTTTATGGTGCGAACTACCCTGAGACCTATGAACGAAGGGTGGGATACTACTACTACTACTGCAGAACTGTAGTGGGGGAAGGGACCCTGAGGGTCATCCAGTCCAGCCCCCTGCAATGCAGAAGTACCAGATCAGCATGGGCCAGGCAGGAATCCCTGAACTTGCTGTCGGGGTTGCGCGGAATGCTGCTGGAAGGCAACTTTGCAAGAATCCTGGCAAAATTAATAATAATTTAAGTATGAGTCGGGCAGGTATTCCCGCCTTCGCTGCTCTCTATCGACCTCCCTTGGGAGGTGAGGCGAAACTTCCGCCCTTGGGAGAAGAGGGCGGAAGCGGCTTCAAGCGCAGCCAGGAAGTCCCGCCTCCGGGAAGCGGGCTGCCGCTCTGTCCCTGGGCGCTCGATGGTGCGCGGCCCCTCCCGCTTCCTGTTGTTCCCGGACTCTCTTCCGGGTTGGGGGGTCTGGAGATTTGGCCGGAGTTGTGCCCGGTGAGTGGAGGCGCCCCTGGGGGAGAGGGAAGAGGGGGCGCCCGGGAAGGGGGCGAGGGAGGCCTTCCTGGCCGGGAGAGGCAGGATCCTGACCCTGCACCCGGGTTCTGCGCCTGCGGGTCGCCCTGCACGTCGGGATGCGCCCCAGGGAAACTCGCAGGCAGGCGGGCGGGCGGGCGGGCGAGGAGGAGGAGGCGGCGGCCCAGTTCATTGCGGCGCCTGTGTCTCTCCCAGGAATCTACCTGCCCCCGAGTCAGGCCCTCCAGCTCAGGGCTGCCCACACGGGCTGGCAGCAGCGGGGGTTCAAATATATCAAAGGATGTCATATAGAGGAGGGTGAAAGGTTGTTTTCTGCTGCTCCAGAGAAGCGGACACGGAGCAATGGATTCAAACTACAAGAAAGAAGATTCCACCTAAACATTAGGAAGAACTTCCTGACAGTAAGAGCTGTTCGGACAGTGGAATTTGCTGCCAAGGAGTGTGGTGGAGTCTCCTTCTTTGGAGGTCTTTAAGCGGAGGCTTGACAGCCATCTGTCAGGAATGCTTTGATGGTGTTTCCTGCTTGGCAGGGGGTTGGACTGGATGGCCCTTGGGGTCTCTTCCAACTCTAGGATTCTAGGATTCTATGACTCGGGGGTTCAAGCCTCCCTGGTGCTGCAGCCGAAGGTCACAGGTGCCAAGGGGGATGCTCTGCGGCCCTTCCAGGTGGCGGGCATCCTTCTCCGTTTCTGTACTCGCAACAGCCCTGCGAGGGAGGCGAGGCGGGGACTGGCCCAGGGTTGCACCCGGTCAGCTTCAGGATTTGCTGAGCGGAGATTCGAACCCTGGTCTCTGCCAGGTCCTAGTCTGGCATCTGAACCTCCGCCACCACTGATTCCTCAGAGCCTTGCTGGTTGCGGGGGCCAGGGGACTGGAAGATTCATTCCAATTTTTTGCTTGTTTATGCAGTAATAACAACCTTAAAACCCATCTCCATAGTACTGATGATGGAGTGTGCATGTAGGGGTGTGTGTCCATGGGTGTTTCTTTTATTAAGGATTACGATTCCCCCCGGCAAGTTTCCTGCGCCTTTAGCCCAGGGCTGCCACCTTTTCAGCCTGCCACTAGCTGATGTGCCGACTCCAGCAGCCGATTATCTTTCCACACCATGGAAAAGCTTCGCCAACCAACCCCTATTTATAATCCTGCTGAATAAAACACAGGAGCAGGCCAGGCTGGTGCTGTTAGGGTGAGTTGGCAACCCTACTTTAACAGCTGCATGACTGGCAGAAAACTGGCAGGCATGGATTTCTTCCCATGACTGCGTTTCTTAGAAGATGGATCTTCAGAATTTCTCTCCCTGTATAATTTCTGCCTGTCATGGGGGGCTGTCAGTGGAGACTGATGTGGATTCCCTCCCTCTGCAGCTGAGGACAGACCTGCAGCAAACTCTCTCACTTTTCTGGCTTGCCGGTTGTTGATGTGGGTGGCACAGAAAAATGCGTGTTAGAGACGGTGGTTTTCATATAGAATAAATAAAAGTCGTAACCCAGGACCCTTTTAGTGAATTTTCACATGCTGTCTTCTCACAGAGATCCCCATCTGACCAGCTTCTGTCTTTTTACGGGGCGTTTGGTCTTTTCAGTGTGGAAGATCTGCACCAGCAGAAGGGAAAATTGCCAGGGCCAGTATCTCCTACTAGGCTAATACTGTTTTTTAAATTGTGTTTAGGTTTATAAAGAGCTACTGAAGCTTGATGATGTCTGAAGATGAAGAAAAGGTTAACCTGCGTCGCCTTGAGCCGGCCATCCAGAAGTTCATTAAAGTTGCCGTTCCAACAGATCTGGAGAGGTTAAGAAAGCATCAGATAAATATTGAGAAGGTTTACTTTTTCCCCTGAATATTAAGTTGATATTGTATACTTTTACTGACATTAGCACAACTTAAGCAAAGCTGAGATGCTTTGATTGGAACTAAAGATGGGCAAATGTATTTGGCTCTATGGCATGACAATTTCCGCACCCCTCCACCTTCAATGGTTGTTAAAAGTCCATTCCTTTCCTTTAAATTGGGCCCTTACTATTATTTAAAATGAGGCAGCCAAGGCAGCCTGGGGGTGCTCCCATTTGCTGCAGAACAGCTGAATGGCTGGTCATTATTCAGGGATGTTGGGAGGGATAGAGGTCTGCCTCCATTGGCCAATATTTAATTTGATCTTAAATGCATACTCTGGGTGCCCATCCAAGAGAGCTGTTATAAACAGAGAAAAGGGGCTGTGTAAAGGTCTGGCTTGAGAGTTGCCTTTCAGTCTGTGCATCTGCTGAGATGAGAGGACAAGTTGGTTGCAATGATTTGCAGATGCAACTGGGGTCAAAATTACCCCCCCCCCAATAAATAAATATTGCTTTCCATGAACTCTGCAGGTAGTTACGACCTCACTTGGCTGGGTTGCAAGTGTGATTCCAAATGGAAAATATCATTTATAAACATCAGTTTTATAAAGAGGGTTTGCAAGCCATTTGCCCTGGCACAATAAGGAAGTGAGTAATTTTTTGATTATGAAAATAGACAAAATATTGGGTTTTTCACCCACAGTGCTTTTTTCTTGCAAGAAAGGGAAAGAGGATGGCTCTGAGCTAAGTATCTGTAGACATGAAAACTGTAAAAACCGTAACAACAACAACAACAACAATAATAATAATTATTATTTGTACCCCGCCCATCTGGCTGGATTTTCCAACAAAAATCAAATACATTAAAATATCAAATTAAAAGCTTCCCTAAACAGGGCTGCCTTCAGATGTCCTCTAAATGTCTGGTAGTTGTCTATCTCTTTGACATCTGAAGGGAGGGAGTTCCACAGGGCGGGCGCCACTACCGAGAAAGGCCCTCTGCCTGGTTCCCTGTATCTTTGCTTCTCGCAGTGAGAGAACCGCCAGAAGGCCCTCGGCGCTGGATCTCTGTGTCCAGGCTGAACGATGGGGGTGGAGATGCTCCTTCAGGTATACAGGCAAAGGCAAATGGCATTTTGCAAGGTTTCTTTGACCCTTAATACTTTTTCAGCAGGGGGCCAGTCCACTGTCCCTCAGACCTTGTGGGGGGCCAGACTATATGGGGGGGGGATGAACGAATTCCTATGCCCCACAAATAACCCAGAGATGCATTTTAAATAAAAGCACACATTCTACTCATGTAAAAACACGCTGATTCCCAGATTGTCCACGGGCCGGATTGAGAGGGCGATTGGGCCGCATCTGGCCCCCGGGCCTTCGTTTGCCTACCCATGCTTTATGTGTTTCCACCTCCCAGCTCTCGTCAGTATCTCTCTCCTCATTCTCCATCTCCTGCAGAGGTAAAGAGCGCCTACACAGCAGGGCGTGTGTGTGTGTGGAATCTTTCCCTGCAAACACTCATCTGTTTTTCATCAGATTGTGGATGGGGACTCAGAGCACCAGATGATGGTTCAAACTTTCTCACAATCGGAAGAGTCCCTGGAACAAGGAGTTGTAAATGTCTTGCCTAATGGCGTTTGTGACATTTCTCAGCGTTGTTGGGTAACATTCGGCTCTCTTTGTTGATGGAGACTTAAGCTAGAATCAGAGAGCAAAGTTTGCTGCAATTGAGAGAGAGAATGAGTCTGTCCCTTGGAATGATGTGTGCACATAGCTTATCTTACCCTTTCGTGCCAGCAGGCACTGGAATAGCCTGGGCCCAAAACCCCACCGTCTTCTCTGCCTTAAGACAGCACAGTCCTGGCAATGGGAAATGGCGGTTCTCTTTGTCCTTCCTTTCTCTGTAAAACTTTAAAAACACAGATTTTCTCTCTCCTTGCCTTTAGTATCAGAGATGCAGACTGTGGGACAGGTTACACGAAGAGCACATCAATGCCGGCCGTACGGTTCAAGTAAGTAAATGGTAGTTAGAAAAGTGCATTCCAGTGTTTGTTGTAAATGCTGCTGGTTTCCTCCCCCCCGAAAATACTCAGCAGAAGCAAAAATGTAAAGATCTCCCCTTTCTCCTCGTAGGGCACCCTAGCTAACCTAAAAGCTGTCCAAGCTTTCCTCCCCCTTCCACTATCCAACCTGTGTATAATAATAATAACAATAATAATAATAATAATAATAATAATAATAATAATAATAATTTATTATTTATACCCTGGGTTTCCCCAGCCACTCTGGGCGGCTTTCAACTGAATATTAAAAACAATACAGCATCAAACATTAAAAACTTCCCTAAACAGGGCCGCCTTCAGTTGTCTTTTAAAAGTAAAATAGTTGCTTATTGCCTTGACATCTGCTGGGAGGGCGTTCCACAGGGCAGGCGCCACCACCGAGAAGGCCCTCTGCCTGGTTCCCTGTAACCTCACTTCTCGCAGGGAGGGAACTGCCAGAAGGCCCTTGGAGCTGGACCTCAGTGTCCAGGCAGAATGATGGGGGTGGAGACGCTCCTTCAGGTATACAGGACCGAGGCTGTTTAGGGGTTTAAAGGTCAGCACCAACACTTTGAACTGTGCTCAGAAACGTACTAGGAGCCAATGTTGGCCTTTCAGGACTGGTGTTATATGTTATATGCATCTTACATTGTCTTCTCCTTGGGGCAGGGGCCTGTTCCCTTGCCTGTAATGATCCTATAACAACACACAACAGAGGTGCACGGTTCACTCAGTTATGATACAGCAACTGCAAATGACTTCAATGTCAGGAACTGAAAATGCGGTGAGATGCGAAATAAGCAAGCCATTTTGGACTATAATGTCCAAATGAATACATCAGAAGGGCATGCTGGATGAGGCCAGAGGACCATCTAGTCCCACATCCTGTTCTCACAGTACCCAAGCAGATGCCTCTATTGGGAAACCATGGAGGTCTTTATCCCAGTTGATCTCTCGGTTGGATTTGAATTGATTTCTCTTGGTGCTGCTGTTGTTTTCAAGCTGTACCTTACTGTTCTTAACTTGTATGTGCAATTGATTTAATTGTTTTTAATAGGTGTAGCTGTTTTATACTTGTTTTTGTTGTAAATTGCTTTGGCGATGCCTCAGGGGAAGCGATTCAGAAATGAAATAAATAATAATATTTATATCCTGTTTTTCTAAACCAAAGAATGCACTAAAAATACAGAAAGGGGGGAGATGACAGTATAGGTGGCCATACCTGGGATATTAGCCCAAGATCTAGTCTCACAGCAAATAAAAGGCATTCTCTATGCAGCCATTACTGTTTAAAGCTAAAGGGACCCCTGACCATTAGTTCCAGTCACAGACAACTCTTGGGTTGCGGCGCTCATCTCGCTTTACTGGCCGAGGGAGCCGGCGTACAGCTTCCAGGTCATGTGGCCAGCATGACTAAGCTGCTTCTGGCAAACCAGAGCAGCGCATGGAAGCGCCGTTTACCTTCCCGCCAGAGCGGTACCTATTTATCTACTTTGCACTTTGACGTGCTTTCGAACTGCTAGGTTGGCAGGAGCAGGGATCAAGCAATGGGAGCTCGCCCCGTCACGGGGATTCGAACTGCTGACCTTCTGATCAGCAAGCCCTAGTCTCTGTGGTTTAGACCACAGCGCCACCTTTACCGTTTACTGTTTCCCAAACCTGTTTGGGAATTGCCTGTGACCAGCACTTAAGCACTAGAGCTGTTATCCCAGCAAGGGCGCAGGAGAGATTCAGAGGCTTATATCAGGTCCAAGAACTGAGGGTGTCTGGGCCGGAATGGAGCTGCTGATCCCCGGGATTTGCACCTGACACCTGAACGATTCTGTTGGGTATGGAGAGAGCTGTATTCAATGGGTTGTGTGTAACCAGATCCCCCTTTTTGAATTGTCATTGCAGCAGCTGCGAGCAAATATCCGAGAGATGGAGAAGCTCTGCCTGCGGGTCCGGAAGGAAGACCTCCACGCTTTGGAGAGGATGATCAACCCGGTGAAAGAGCAGGCATCGGTGGCCATAAAGGAATTTCTGCGGCTCCATTTGGAGTCTGCAGAAGAACTGAAGAGGCAATTTAAGGAGAAAGAGGCGTCGCTCCAGTCCCCTTTAACCAGATCAACCACCGTAGGAGCGGGTATGAGTGCACTGTGTTCCTTTTCCAAACAAGTATGTTTTTATCTCAAGAAATCTGTATGATCTTTCCGGACAGGTGAGAAACCGGAGTCGAGGAGCCATTTAACTGTTAAATGACCCATCTGTGGCATGCAACTGTTGAAAGCTACGGGAATGTTTAAGCCAAAGTTGCGCACATTGAAGGCCCTGGTATTTCCATAGAGAAAGCTGAACGTGTTCCTAGTTTCTGCCACTGAAATCAAAGGGCGTTCCTTGTTCATTTGGGCGTGTGAGAGCAAAAAAAGCGGCTGGCTTGCAACCGCTCCAATATGAAAACCAGTGGAAGTGTTTCAGTTTGCTGTTTAAGCAGCAAAATGCATTGGGCGGAACAGAGGAAGCTGCCCTATACTGAGCTAGTCGGTTGGTCTGTCTATCTCAGTACTGTCTACACCGGCCGGCAGCAGCTCTCCAGGGCAGAGCTGTCAACCTTTCTTTTTTCTTTTTGCATTGGGAAATGGCCATAGCTGTCAACTTTCCCTTTTTTTTGCAATGGGAAACGGCGCTGGAATAAGGGAATTTCCCGCAAAAAAAGGGAAAGTTGACAGCTATGCTCCAGGGTTTCAGACGGGACATTCGCACCCTACCTGAAGACGCAGAGGGGAGAACCTGGGACCTTCTGCCTGCCAAGCAGATGCTCTGCCACTGAGCTGTGACTCTTCCCTCATTGCCCTCCCACCTGCATTTGGTGCCATTGCTCTTACTTCCTTAAAATCCCCCCCCCCAGGGCCTGCATTTTCTGGGTGGCCTTTAAATACACATCATCATCATTATTAGACCACGCTTCATCTGAAGACCACGAGGCATTTGACCTTAAATACGTGCACCTGGGTGGCGCTGTGGGTTAAACCACAGAGCCTAGGGCTTGCCGATCAGAAGGTCGGCAGTTTGAATCCCCGCGACGGGGTGAGCTCCCGTTGCTCGGTCCCTGCTCCTGCCAACCTAGCAGTTCGAAAGCACGTCAAAGTGCAAGTAGATAAATAGGTACCACTCCGGCGGGAAGGTAAACGGCGTTTCCGTGCGCTGCTCTGGTTCGCCAGAAGCGGCTTAGTCATGCTGGCCACATGACCCGGAAGCTGTACGCCGGCTCCCACGTCCAGTAATGCGAGATGACCACCGCAACCCCAGAGTCGTCCGCGACTGGACCTCATGGTCAGGGGTCCCTTTACCTATGTGCATATCCAGTGGTACCTCGGTTCTCGAATGAAATCGGCACGGCTTCCGATTGTTGCAGGAGCTTCCCGCACTTGAGCAGAAGCTGCGTTGCACGATCGGGTTCCGAAAAACATTTGAAAATGGAAGCATTTACTTCTGGGTTTTCAGCATTCAGGAACCAAAACGTATGATAACGGAGGCGTTCGGGAACCGAGGTTTGACTGTACTTTCTATATACTCTTCTTCTGACTGTCTCTGCCACCATTGTCTCCCCACTGCTCATTTTTAGATAATAATAATAATAATAATAATAATAATAATAATAATAATTTATACCCCGCCCATCTGGCTGGGTCTCCCCGGCCACTCTGGGTGGCTTCCAACAAATATTAAAATACAATACAAAGTCACAGATTAAAAACTTCCCTAAACAGGACTTCCGGCGGCGACGCCATCGCTGGGTGGTCGAAGGCTGCTTCGGGTCCGAAGCGCCTTGTCCATCCCGGGGGTTAGGAGTCGCGCTACCGCAGCGCGCGGCTCCGGTTGGGGTGCGGGAAGAGCGTCCCGCACCCTGGGCTCCCCGGCTGCGCCCGCGGAGGCTCCGAACCCTTCCCTTGCCCCTCCTGTAAAGGAGGAGTGGGGGTGAAGGGACAACGGAGCTGGGCTTACGGGGACATGCCCCAACCGGGATGCAAATGCGGCGGCAAAGCTCGCGGTGAGCGTCTAAGTTCTACCTGTGAAGAATGGAGCTAAAGGAACCCGGTGGTCGTGAGTAAAAAATCTTGGCAGAAATCGTGTTTTCGGAACGATCCGGGGGGAAGGAGAAAGGCAGCCTGCCTCTTTCCCTTCGAGCCTAAGAAATTAACCAATTTGAGGGACTGCTGCCACAGAACTAGTTACAAAGTATTTAAAATTGAGGCAAGAGACTGTCAAACTTTTTTCTTGGGAAACTAACTAGCGGAAAATATCTCCATTTAAAGTTGCGGTGTTTGCGCTCCAGATTAGAAAGATGGCGACGAACAAAGAGACAGGAGAAGAAATATGATACCCACTTCCTCCCCCTCTGCCAGTATGTTGGGTTTCGTTTTTGAACTGGTATTGAACTCCGGATTAACAGATGAACAAAGGCTCACTGCCTTGAATGTGGAAATACTCTGGAGAAAAGTCAAAGTCTTGTGTGGGGGTCTGAAATGGAACCAAATGCCCACAGAGGAGGCTTACCAAACTTTTGATTCTTTGGAAGAAAATCTTGCCAAAGAGCTGAGAGGGTGGATGGAAAGATGGAAAGAAATGAGCGAGCAACTCCGGAGAAGAAATTCGCTTTTTGGGGGTGGCAGCCCCAAGGCGATGTCAAGATTTGTTATATCCAGTCCCCGAGGTGTGAGCTCGGGGGCCAGGGACAGAGAATTAAGGTATTCACAAGAAGAAAAGAAAGGTTATAAAGAACCGGAGAAGCTGAGAAAGGAAGAGATGGATTCCTCGGAGCTCGTGGCAAGGAGAGTTTTGGACTGTGCCTGGATCTGTGGACGTTTGGAGAGGGAAGCTGCATGGAAGTTCAGTACTGATGTCATCAGGAGAAGAAAAATGGACAGAGGGGGTGTGGGGTGAAGTATTAAGTAAAATCTAATACTGTTATGGTATTTTGAAATCGGAGGGTGAACACTGTCAACAATAGTTTGTTTTATTATTTTTTTGTACATGAAAGGAGATATTTCAAGTTTATATGTTATTGGCAGCAGCTTAAAGGATAGAAGAGATAGATTCGATGAGGATGATTTGTGAGGATCTATGAGGATGTAGTATAAACAAAGTTAATTTAAGTGGTCTAAGTTTATAGATTAAGACGATTAAGATTAAGATGAAGATTAAGATGAATGTTTTATTTTATATTTATAATTAAGTTTAAATTTTTAAATGAAGAGGTTAAAAAAGTAGATTATGGATATAAACTCGAAGGTGAAAAGGCAGGGGAAGTCAACTGTCAAGATTGGAAAAAGAAATTTTTTTTTTGAGAAGTCTAATTAAGAAGAAAAATCATGGCAATTTTTGTATTAGGTGTGTAAATTGTATTTGTTTTGTATGTGTATAAATGTAGGTGTGGTTAAGGTTGTATGTCGTTATAAGTAAAAATGTCAATAAATTCTTAAAAAAAAAAAAAAAATAATAAAAACTTCCCTAAACAGGGCTGCCTTCAGGTATTTTCTAAATGACAGGTAGTTGTTTATCTCTCTGACCCCTGATGGGAGGGCGTTCCACAGGGCGGGCGCCACTACCGAGAAGGCCCTCTGCCTGGTTCCCTGTAGCTTTGCTTCTCGCAGTGAGGGAAGCGCCAGAAGGCCCTCGGCGCTGGATCTCAGTGTCCGGGCTGAACGGATTGTGAGCACCCTGCGGCAGGGGTTTGCCCCTGTTGACAGCCTTGCGTAAATAACGCTCATAGAATTGTCCACTTGGTAGGGGTCCTGCAGGTCATCTAGTCCAACCCCCCGCAGTGCAGGAATCCCTGACAGATGGCCACCCATCCTCTGCTTAAGACTTCCAAGGAAGGAGAGTCCACCCCCATTTATCCGACGGCAGTTAAATAGAATTGGGTCGGAGGGCTGGGAGCTCTTTATCTCTTGCTAGGTTAACACTGTGGGACGCATCATGAGACTTTATGATCTTTCCGCTCAGAAACGTTTTACGATGCCGGCAACGAAGGAATCTCTCAGAGTTACATCCAGACGTTCTCCCCTCTCCCCGAAATCCCCCAGGATCAAAACGCGGCAGAATCGTGGGAAATGCTTGAAGAGGTAGGCTGGGCTTCTGCTCTTAGGATGCCTTGGACAAATCTAGAGGAGCAGAAGAATAACAGCACATTTTTTTTTGGATCTCATTGTAGGACTTGATTGGGCTCAGCAACCTGGTGACTGACTTCTCTCTGCTGGTTAACGTAAGTATGGCAAGATTAGGGTCTTAACGTTCCTTCTGAATTCTTACGTCTCTGGAGTGAGAAGAGGAATATGCAGAGAGTTTAGTCTGGCTTTCTGCAGGGGTCAGGTGTACGAGAGACCACCTTGTGAAGTGGTGCCTTATTAAGCACCTGAACTTAGCAGGATTGACCTCCCCACGCCTTGGCTGATGCCTAGGGCGTTCAGTCCCATTTTCAGTAGAAATCGGCACCTACACGCCAACTTGTCCCCTCCCTTGACATCACAGGACCTTGCATGCCAAATGGTGGTGGGGCTTGGTGGGCCGAATTTGGCCCCTGGGATGGAGGTTCCCCACCCCTCCTTTTTTATTTTTTATTGGGTTTTATAAACAAGAATAATGTTATGCAAACAAGCGTACCAAGTTTTCTCGTGTCATTTGTATATCACAAGAAGAGCATAATAAATGTGGAAAAATATCTACAACATATGTTTCGTTATTAGCGGTCAGTGTAGAAGTTCTTGGTTCATGAATTGGTTTAAACCATGGGTAGGCAAACTCTAAGGCCTGGGGGCTGGATCCGGCCCAAACGCCTTCTAAATCCGGCCTGCGGATGGTCCAGGAATCGGCGTGTTTTTACATGAGTAGAATGTGTGCTTTTATTTAAAATGCATCTCTGGGTTATTTGTGGGGCCTGCCTGGTGTTTTTACATGAGTAGAATGTGTGCTTTTATTTAAAATGCATCTCTGGGTTATTTGTGGGGCCTGCCTGGTGTTTTTACATGAGTAGAATGTGTGCGCATTCTGGGTTATTTGTGGGGCATAGGAATTCCCCCCCCCCAAAAAAATAGTCCGGCCCCCCACAAGGTCTGAGGGACAGTGGACTGGCCCCCTGCTGAAAAAGTTTGCTGAACCCTGATACCAATTAGGAAGAAGAAGGGGGGAAAGGGGGAGGGGGGAAAGGGTGCTTATGTTTTTAATATTCTACTTAGTGTGTGTGTGTGGGGGGGGTTGTGTCAGCGTTACTTTTATGGCCCACCCCCTCCTTTAAAGGTTAATGCCAGCAGTTTGAATTGGGCCCCCAAACGCACCAGTAGCCAGTGCAGAATTGCACTCCGCATTCCAATTTTCTGGCCCACGACCACCTCGGCAGCCGCATTCCACATCGGTTGACATTTCTGCCTCGTCTTTGATGGCAGCCTTGTGCAGAAAGTCCATTATAAGGTTCAGCTTTGAGGTAGCTTTGAATGGAAAGGGATGGAAATAGGCTTCCGCCAGAAAGGGCTATTTTTAGTTTTCGGAATCCAGCACTTCGGGAGGCTCCACGCTTGGTACTTTTGAAAGCGGGGTGTGTTTTTGTTCTGCCGTTTCGCCTGAAAGCCCTTTTGTGTCTAGGCTCAGCAGGAGAAGATCGACAGGACTGAAGATAACGTCAACACTGCCGCCATGAATGTCGAAGAGGGGACCAGGAATCTGTCCAGGGTAGGGCTCTCTCCATCCATCTCCTGGCAAACCACTCTGCTTTCCAGCAATACTCCATTGAACCAAAGAATCGTAGAATCTTAGAGCTGGAAGGGACACCAAGGGTCATCCAGTCCAACCCCCTGCAATGCAGGAATCTCAGCTAAAGAATCCATGGCAGGTGGCCATCCAACCTCTGCGTAAAAACCTCCAAGGAAGGAGAGTCCACTACCTCCCGGGGGGAGCCCACTCCACAGCTCTTGCCACCAGAAAGTTCTTCCTGGTGTTTAGTTGGAATCTCTTTTCTTGTCATCTGAATCCATTGGTTCAGGTCCTGCCTCTGGAGCAGCAGAAAACAGGTGACGTCTTTCAGGTGACGCTCCTCCTTAACAAGCTGCATTGACAACTCAGCCTGGAGCCATAAGAAAACCCTAGGAAAGGCTGCAGTTCAGTGCCCCCTCCTAAGGTAGTCTTTGGTGATCTCTCGTAGCCGAGTAAGATTGTCTTCCATAAACACGGTTTTAACAATGAGTCCGTAAGTGACTGTGGAGGCCAATTCTGGATCCACACGTCCTTCCACAGTGGGGACATTGGTTTCCAGGCAGGAGTTGATCACAGTGTGGATTTGCCAAGCGTGCCTTCCTCTTAGCACGTTTCTCCCTTGCGTCCTGAGTTCGAGTGTCTTCAAAGCCCATGACACCTTTGGTAAAGGCTGTTCTCCAACTGGAGCGCTCGCAGGCCAGTGTTTCCCAATTGTTGGTGTTTATACTACATTTTTTAAAAATTTGCCTTGAGACAGTCTTTAAACCTCTTTTGTTGACCACCAGCATTACGCTTTCCATTTTTAAGTTCGGAATAGAGTAGTTGCTTTGGAAGACGATAATCAGGCATCCGCACAACATGACCAGTCCAACAAAGTTGATGTTGAAGAATCATTGCTTCGACACTGGTGATCTTTGCTTCTTCCAGTACACTGGCATTAGTTCGCCTGTCTTCCCAAGTGATGTGTAAAAATTTCTGGAGACACTGTTGATGGAGGAGTTGGAGACAGCGTAAAGTAGTAGACTCCCATTGGTTGGAGGTCTTTAAATAAGGGTTTGGCTGACTTCTTGTCAGGGATTCCTTAGCTGTGATTCCTGCATTGTCGGGGTTCAGCAGGATGCATTGCAGGGGGTTGGACTAGGTCAGGGATGTCCAACTAACAGGTAGATCATGATCTACTGGTAGATCACCAGACGTCTGTGGTAGATCACTGGTAGATCATTGGCTCCTCCCAAAGAAGCTGAACAACTGTGGCCTTCTGAAGAAGTGGCATGCACAAAGCTCATACCAAGAACAAACTTCTGGTAGTTGGTCTCTAAGGTGCTACTGGAAAGATTTTTTATTTCCCCTAAAAAAGCTCAACGTTTTACCTCTTCCCTGAAAAAACTCAACAACTTGGACATGAACCCCAAAAAAGAGGGTAGATCACTGCCAGTTTTTAACTCTGTGAGTAGATCACAGTCTCTGGGAGTTGGCCACCCCTGGACTAGGGTTTACCTTCCAACACTATGATTCTATGACCCTTGGGGGGTCTCTTCCAATGCTAAAATGCGCGAGTCAAGAATGAGAGACAAAGACTGCGCAAGCCCTGACGGGAGAGAGCAGAGAGAGGAAAGAGTGTTCCCCCCTGAACTCCCACCAGGGTATTTTATTAACCAAAGAATTCAAAGATCTCAGATACAGACGACACACCTCAATCCGTCTCCACGTGGTTGCTATGGTAACAAAGATTTCCTTGAACATCCCAAGAAACCCACCACATTCCTGCACATCAAAGTATAGGATATATAGCCAGAACAGAACATTGCAGGAAGGGAAGAGAAAAGTCATGAAGATAGCAGGGAGGTAGGATTCAGCATCCTAACCCTAAAACCATCTTGTTTATCAACTCATGAGATTGATCAGGCAATTTCCCTTCTGAGGCTTGGGGATCAAAGAGCTAAGTTGATCACAGGAATGCCTAACAAATGGAAAAATGCAGCATCTGGTCTCAGCAGACACCAGCTTTAGTGAGAGCTTGCTCTGCCTGCTGAAAAACTGGCAGCCTTGTGGGATTTTATCAGAAACTTATGCTTATGATTCAGGCCCAGTAATGATATGATTCATATTACATATCGTAATCCACAGGTGACCGCCACAGTTGTACTACACAGATCTCCTCCTTTATGTATGAGGCTATTAAATTCTTCCTGGCAGGGCATCTTCGGGAGAAGATAAGGCTGAGGAGTAAACCCTGTGCAAATCCGGAGTGGAGCCCCTAAGGCGGTTGGGTGATTCCTTGTAATGTACGCCTCCTTCCAGTTAACTCCTGCAGCAGCCCAGCTGGTGCCAAACATCTTGCTCTGCATTCCTTTGGACCCCACCAGTGAAGCCAAGGGGGAGGGGCGGTGGTTCTTGCCATCTGGGCAGCCCACGACCTCCAGACATGCTGCCCAGCCTTGCGCCCCAGGGAGGTCACTTTAGTGCTGCCAACGCAGCGGTCTTGACTTCACCCCCAGAGGTGCACTCCGTTGTCTCTAGACAGGCGGATCAGACGGATGCCTGCCTCCTTCAGCAAAGAAAAAGTGGCAGGTCCATAGGTGCAATAAGTGTGAACCTGCTAATTTTGTGAGGGTTGTTTAGGCCCTGGTGGTACAAGGTGGGATGGAGGACTGTCAGGTGAATGTAGGGAAAGGGTTGCAAATAGCATACTTTCCCGTGTATAAGACGCCCCCTATTTTGGGGGACTCCAAATTAGGAAAATGGGAGAATGCCCATAGTTGTTGAGCTTTTTTTGGGGGGGGGAGGAGAATGCCAATGCTTCCAATCGAGCACTATTGCCGAAAATCCCTCACTATTGCCAAAAATCCCTCACCCGCCAGACCGACGCTGCCACTCACGCGCGTCCCAAAAGCCACCTTTCGTCTGTCACCAATTGCCTTCCCATTTGTTGCAGCGACAGCAAATCAACTCCAGCCATTGCCGCAGCCACCAATAACACGCCAAATAGCCGCTGACAATCTCCGGGTAGCGGGAGCAACCAATCCCACGTGTGTCCCCCCCCCCATGCACTACCGCTGTATAAGACAACCTGCCCCCCTTTTGACAAAATTTTTGAAGAAAAAATCACCGTCTTATACACGGGAAAGTACGTTACTTTCTTGAAACACCAGCTCACTCCTCTCTGTCTTCCTTCTTCCTCAGGCCGCCAAATTCAAGCTGGCCGCCCTGCCTGTCGCCGGCGCCCTCCTTGGCGGAGTCGTGGGGGGTCCCATCGGGCTCCTGGCCGGTTTCAAAGTGGCCGGCATCGCTGCCGCGCTTGGCGGCGGAGTTTTGGGCTTCACGGGTGGGAAACTGATCCAGAGGAAGAAGCAAAGGATGATCGAAGACCTCTCGGCTCCCTCCTCCTGCAGCTGCCCAGACCTCCCCAGACAAAGCGACCGGGAACGTAGCTGAAGGGGGGCTCCTCTGCCCCTCTGCCTCACCGAGGCTGCGGAGCCACCTGCCTCCGCTTTGCATTCCCCTTGTGCCTGACGGACCCCAAGAGGAGAGCAGCCCTGGCAGCGTTTGGAAAGGGTAACCCCGGGCACCTCTCTCCAGTCGGGGCAGGGAAGCGTCTTCCTTCCATTTTGAAAACGGAGCCCAAGGAGGGGAAGCCGGAGGCAGGTCAGAAGGCGTGTGCCAGAGGAACACCTTTCTCCTCCGAGAGTTCAGGGGGCGTCGTTCACAAGACACCTTTTCCTGGAGAAACAGAAGAAGGAGATTTTAAGTCGTAAATTGCTCGGTGCTTGGTCCTCTGACAGTGTGTTCTGTGCTAGTGTACAAACAAATGTCTCCTTCGGGCTTCTTTGTGGTGGGATCCTTAGGCCTAGTTTGAAGTTCAAAGCCTGGACTCTCTTCATACACCAGCCGTGTTTGGCTCAGGTGAAGTAACTGACGCCCAAGTGCTGCATTCTTGGGATTTTTTAAAATTATTTTAAGGTGAAGACTTTCCCAAAACTTAACCTTTCAGGCAGTAGGGCAGGAGTCCTTCTCTCTCTCTCTCTCTCTCTCTCTCTCTTTCTTTTTAAAGTGTTGCTTTTAGGAAAATCGGAACTGTGCTTTGCAAACAAATTTCCACAGTGTTTCAGGTTCTCTTCAGAAGCATCTGATATCGACCACCGAGTGTTGGAGGACTGTGGTGGCCAAATTTCTGGATTTATTGGACGGGACACTGATCTCCCATAATCCCTTTCCCCCGTTTCCGTATCAGCCGAATTCTGATGGGAGGGAACCAGATATGAACCAAAGATGATGCCGTATTGTGCCATTGCTCTGCTGACAGTTGATTTTTTTCCCCCTGGATGTTGAGTTTTCTGAATATGAAGCTGAGGGTTTCCCTTTTTCAAGTGCTCCAACGTTTATAAGTAAAGTTTGATACGTGCTTAAAAGGAGTTCCATTTTTCTCCAGCGCAAATAAGTCTTTATGCAGCATCTGAAGATGATGTCTCTGCACCTCGGTCCCACTTGGCGCCGGGTGGCCGGATGATAATTGAAATTGTGTGATGGTCTCTCATCAAAGTTTGTGTCTTACCTGAAGGGCAAGACCTGTGGCTGCTTCGTTCTTCTGACAGTGGACTTGGGACTTCAACATTGTTGCCTGGCCTGTGCAGAACAGCATACAGGAGATTAGGATTCTGGTGTCAGTGGGTCACTCTGTTGTGTGGGTCACAAGCAGCACCCTCCGCATGAAAACCACTGTTAAATATTTTGGTCTGGCCCACCTAAACCCAAGGATGGTGGTGGTAGGGAGGTTTTGGGGAACGCCTATTATGCGCCATTTGTTAAGCGGAGCAGCAAATTGTTTTATTGGGTGATTTAATTAAAGCGGGAGTTCTTAATGACATGGGAAATAAAAACCATTTTAAAAATTGTAGTTACTTGTGTGTTCAGAGACTGTCTTTTACGAAAGCAGAAGAAATCACCACTCGACTGTTTGATCCGTGGAGTTGCCACTGTTTAAGGTCCCATGTAATGGCCGCTCTGCATTTTTCACATCTTTGGAACTCCCTGTCTATTGACGTGAGGCAGGCGCCTTCACTGTATTCTTCTTGACACCTGCCAATAACTTTCTTTTAGGTGAGCCTGCCCAGATGTTCAGAGAGTTGATTCGAGTTTTAATCTGTTATTGTCGCTGTTTTAATTTCTGGAGCCTTTGATTATTGTTGTTAATTCTTCCCAATAATTTCATGGTTTTCTATTTTTTTTGTATATCGCTTTAAAAAAAATAACCCAGCAGTGTATAAACTTTTATGAAATATATCTATAAAGAACGGAGGGATTTGTTCCCTTGCACTTAGGTGCTGCAAATTCAGGGTTTTTAAGGAGGTTGCTTTTGTCCCCGATGGCACCTCTGGGAAAGAGACTCTCTGCCGGAAACTATGGAGAGTCGCTGCTGCCAGTCAGTGTAGACAGTATGGAGCTAGGTGGACCAGCAGCCTGACTCAGCGTTTGTGACTTTCTAGTTTAGAGAAAAGGTGAGTCGGGGGCAACACAGTAGACGTTTATAAAACTCTTTGTGGAGAAAGTGGACAGAGGGAAGTTTTCCTCCCTCTCCTGTAGCGCTAGAACTCATGTCCGTCCAACGAAGCTGAGTGTTGGAAGATTCTGGACCGATGAAAGAAAGCTGTGATTCCTTGCATCAAAGGGGGTTGGGCCGGATGTCCCTTGGGGGTCCCTTCCAACTCTACAATTCTGTGGTTCTAGGAGGGAGTGCGAACTATGTCAGTCTATCCCAAGGGAAAAGGAAAGGAATAAGAATGAGAAACCTGCTGCAAGAGGATCATAATTCTCTCCTCCTGAGACCTTTGAGAAGGCCAAGAGGGGGCGTCAGTGCACTGCCCCCCCAAAAAGAGTCTTGTGGAGCCTTCAAGTTGAAACAACTTCATTGGGGCATCAGTGTTCATGCACAGGGCCGGCGCGTCCATTTAGGCGAACTAGGCAATTGCCTAGGGCGCCAAAATGGAGGGGGCGCTGGCCAGGCTTGGGCAGGGGGGCGGGACGGGCTAGCAGCAGCTTCTCTGCTACAGTGGAGAAACTGCTGCTTGCCTCTCCACCACCCCCACCTCCCGCTAAAGGGGGCTTTGGCGGCGGGCGGGGGCGGCAGAAGGTGGTTCGCCTCGGGCGCAAGAAGCCCTAGCACCGGTCCTGTCCATGCACTAGAGTCCAATTCGCCCCAATCTATGAACGGTTATATTAGTTGGCAATGCATAAGAAGACTCCTCTGGATTAGATGCATGGAATTAATACAGTCCAATTCCTACGGTGCAGGGATATTTTGGCCCGCGACCCTGAGATTAAGAGTCTCCTGCGCTACCGAATGAGCTATCCCTCGGGGCAATGGCTCATGCAGTCGAGCATCCTGTTCCCACAGTTGCCAAGCAAATTCCCCAGTGGGAAACACAACCGGGATTCTAGCACAAGAGCAGTCTACCCTCCCGGGTATCTCCAGCAACTGGTATTTGGCAGCACTGCTGCCCCCGGGAGCAGCAGCGCTCTGCTCGCTCGGCCGACTGCGGCTGCTCCTCCCGGGGTGAGGTGGAGTGGTGGGAGCCAACACCCCCACGCACCGCCGCTCGCTCCGTCAGTGGGAGCCCGGCGCACAGTGTGTGCGGTGCTCCTCCCGGGGCGACGGAACGAACGGCGGCACGTGGGGTGAAAGCGGCGGCCCCTCCCACCACTCCCCACGGGCCGCGCCGCTTGCCCGCTGTGCTCAGGGAGCGGAGCCGGGGCGAAAGGACAGGGGCAGGCCCGCTCCAACCCCTCTCCTTTCCCCGGGACGGCTCCGCTCACGGAGCGCAGCGGGAGAGGGGCGGGCCAACTGGCCGTCCGTGCGCATGCGTCATGACTCATGCCACGGAGCGACGCCCCGCCCCCATGGGTGCCTGTGGCCCCCAGGCCCAGTGGCTAGCGACGCCCCTTCCAGAGCTGCTGCCTCTGAACAATAGCCCTCCTCCGTGAATTGGGCTTGCAAAGCCGTCCAAGTTGGTGGCCGTCAACTGCCTCCTGTGGCAGGGAGTTCCAGAGCTGAAAACAGGTCCTGCCCTCTCCCTTCCCTGCCTTGGAGACACTCCCCGGCAAGCACAGATAGACCACAAGGGCCAGTAGTTGTATAGCGGAGAGAAAGCCGGTCTAGGACCTGGGAGAGACGCAGGTTCGCGAAGCTTACTGGGTGCGACCTTGAGGGCCAACCGCTGCCTCTCAACCTAGCCTACCTTGCTGGGTTGGTGTTGTGGGGGTTAGATGAGCGAGCAGGAGTAGAACTGTGTCTGCTACCTGGAGATCTTTGGAGGAAACGGGATAGAAATGCAATAAATGAATAAGACCTTTGGATGATGATGATGATGATGATGATGATGATGAATAAGTGTGGATAAGCCCTAAGGAAGCAAAAATAGGTTTGAGGTCACCTTAAATCATAGAATGGTAGAGTTGGAAGGGGCCAACTCCAACCTCCTGTAAGGCAGGAATCTTTTGCCCTTCTTCTTTGGCGATCCCACGTAGCCGAGTAAGATTGTCTTCCATAAACACGGTCTTTTAACAGTGAGTCTGTAAGTGACTGTCGAGGCCAATTCTGGACCCACGCGTCCTTCCACAGTGGGACATTGCTTCCCGGGCAGGAGTTGACCCTGGTGAGGGTTTGCCAAGCGTGCCTTCCTCTTAGCACGCCCTGAGTTCAAGTGTCTTGAAAGCCCCATGACACCTTTGGTAAAGGCTATTCTGTGACTGGAGTGCTCGCAGGCCAATGTTTCCCAGTTGTCGGTGTTTATACTACATTTTTTTAGTTACAGGTAGGTAGCCGTGTTGGTCTGCCATAGTCAAAACAAAATAAAAAAAATTCCTTCCAGTAGCACCTTAGAGACCAACTAAGTTTGTTCTTTGGTATGAGCTTTCGTGTGCAAGAAGTGAAGAAGTGTGCATGCACACGAAAGCTCATACCAAGAACAAACTTAGTTGGTCTCTAAGGTGCTACTGGAAGGAATTTTTAATTTTATTTTGTTTTTTACATTTTTTTAGATTTGCCTTGAGAGAGTCTTTGAACCTCTTTTGTTGACCACCAGCATTACGCTTTCCATTTTTAAGTTCGGATAGAGTAGTTGCTTTGGACGACGATAATCAGGCATCTGCACAACATGACCAGTCCAACATGCGCTGCCAACCGATCTCTCCGAGGCCCTTCCTGTGCTGTCAGATGTGAAAACAGTGCCTTTGAGTACAACATGAAAGAGTTGGGGTTATTTTTTAAGGTCTTTCTTGCAGGGCAGGGGTGACGAGTGGGCTTCAGACTATCCTCTGATTTGCAAGGCCATCCTACACGCCTCTCTTCTCAGGAGCAAGCCCCAGTAAATTTACCGGAACTTTGCGGTCTCTCTCTGAAGGCCTTGCTGTGGCAACACAGGCTCACCTCCACAAACAGCCACTGGAGGGCAGCGCAGACCTGTGTTTGGCAGGTGACTCTGAGCGCTGCAGCACAGGCAGGGTTAAACCTTCTCGACTGCACTTCCGACATGTGCTTGGTCATCAATTTCTGAACAGCTACTGGGGGAAGCAATTGGGTTTCTCTTGCCTTGCAGCTGTGTGAACTGCGTGCATGCATGCGCAGGTGTGGGGATGCGGGGCTGTGGCTCCTGAGCTGCTTCGAGGGGAGAAGCTGTGGCGGCGCAGCTTCTCCCATCATCGCCAGGCAGCGAAACTCATCCGTGCGCCTGAAGAGCACAGGAGCCCTGTGCCCCATGGAAGCTGGCAACCCTGCCTGCCGGAAAGATGAGTTTCTAATTTAGGCTGCAAGGTGGCAGCGCAGAGTTACTTAAGCTGTTTTAAGCCCCATTGAACTTTAAAGGGATTTCAGGAGCGCAACTGTGTGTGTGTGGGATTATTGCCACTCCCCGGTGGGTTTTGAAAGTGTGCCTGAGTCTGTGCAAAAAGTGGTGCTGAGTGGGCATATATTTCTGTGCAGAGAGAGAGAGAGAGAGACATGCTTAGATACAGATAAGAGCATCAGAACACACCTGCGCCAGATCTGGGTGTGGGCCTGTAATACATGGGTACCTTTTGGTATTACAATAAATTCCGATAGAAACAAAAACCTACAGCTGTCCATCACAGCCTAAAGCCTACTTGCCAGCTTAAAAACAGACCCGTTCCCTTCTCAGCTTCTCAAGTGACCTGATCCCATCTCGATTTTTTAATGGAAAGAAATCTCTATTAAAAACTGCAATCCTATGCATGACTTACTTGAGAGTAAGATGAACGCAGTGGCACTTACTCCCAAGTAAACCTGCACATGAGTGAGTGCACACGAGACTGTAAGCAGGCCTCAGGTCAAATCACCCTTTTGATCTGAGAAATTTCTGACCGTTGGATATTTTAGTGGACCAAGTGAGTTCTGCGGACGTCACATTGTTTTTAAACATTTTAATGATTAACTAGGGCATTAGAAATCCCGGTTTTGAGAGCATGTTTCTCGGGGCTCAGTTTCATTGAATTGGGCAGGTAATGAAAATGCTGCTTGATAGCCAACTCAGCTTAGCTCATTCCAGAAGCTGCGATTCTTTAAATGCAAGGGGCAACTTCAAAGCAGGTATGTGACTGACACTTGGGAACTTGCTGCAGCTTAAAAACCTAATAAGAGCTATGCAGGATGAGGCCAATGGCCCAGCAAGCCCAGCATCCTGATCTCACTGGCCAACCAGATGCTCCTCCACATGCACTTGCTGGGTGACCTTGGGCTAGTCATACTTCTCTGAAGACTCTCAGCCCCACTCGCCTCACAGAGTGTTTGTTGTGGGGGAGGAAGGGAAAGGAGATTGTGAACCACTTTGGGACTCCTTAAGGGGAGTGAAAGGGACGTGGGTTAAACCACAGAGCCTAGGGTTTACTGATCAGAAGGTTGGCGGTTCGAATCCCCGCGACGGGGTGAGCTCCCGTTGCTCGGTCCCTGCTCCTGCCAACCTAGCAGTTCGAAAGCATGTCAAAGTGCAAGTAGATAAATAGGTACCGCTCTGGCGGGAAGGTAAACGGCGTTTCCGTGCGCTGCTCTGGTTCGCCAGAAGTGGCTTAGTCATGCTGGCCACATGACCCGGAAGCTGTACGCCGGCTCCCTCGGCCAGTAAAGCGAGATGAGCGCCACAACCCCAGAGTCGGACACGACTGGACCTAATCTGGGCTGCCTTCAGATTTCTTCTAAAAGTCAGGAAGTTGTTTATTTCCTTGACATCTGATGGAAGGGCGTTCCACAGGGCGGGCGCCACCACCGAGAAGGCCCTCTGCCTGGTTCCCTGTAACCTTGATTCTCGCAGGGAGGGAACTACCAGAAGGCCTTCGGAGCTGGACCTCGGTGTCAGGGCAGAATGATGGGAATGGAGACACTCCTTCGGGTATACTGGTATACAAGTGAGGGATTTCGGATTTGTTGGAAAGGCAATGCTTTTCTCCTCATTCTCTTCCTTCACCACCAAAAGTGAGCTTCCATGCTTTTCTTCTAGAAAGTGACCTTTAAAAAAAAGAAATTGGGCGTAGAAAACAAGAATGAAACGGGTGAAGCAGCCTGTGGGATGTGGCAAATAGAGACTGTGGAGTTTGCTGAGGCTTGGAAATGGCCCCTTGGGGATATACCTGTACCTCAGACCATCCACAGCAAAGGATCCTTAGCTCAAGGGCCAGAATTCAATGAAACAGTTGCACTAGTGCAAGGATTAGCACTAGTGCAATGGGATTTCCCCCCTCTCCCCCACCGTTTGTGCCCCACACTGTCCCCAAATCATCTCCAGAGGGTTGGGGAAAACCTCCCCGGAACTTAGGGTGTGTGTGGTGAAGAATGTTCCATTGTGTCCATTGAATTGACACACATATTGGTGTTTCGAACAGTTTCTTATTTTTTGCTCTGAATGGATGGTTGTAGTAACGCTCGGAACTTGGCCCCAAAATGGGTCCGGGGAAGGATTCTGCCAGAACCAGAATCCAATTTAGCAACTCTGTCTCACCACTGCAACGGAGCAAATATTTCCTGTACTTTTTAACCAGGGAAGGAAAAATAATATTTTGCGTTTTTAGGTGTCAACCATGCATAGAAGTAGACAAATATTTCAAACCCCCAGAAGCCGGAATCAAATCTCGAGGTGCCTAGGGAATCCTTTAGCGCCTGTTATAGCTCTAAGCAGTATTGATTTGTGTTGGATTCTGTGTTTCTCTTTATTCCCTGCTCCCTGGGAATTTTTTTTTGCAAAAGGCTTTTTTCACGTCTCACCAGAGAGAAAACTGATCACAAGTCCGTGGTGTGGCCACAAACGGAACAATACCGTGTTTAGGTCTGGTCACTGCATTTCAAAAATGATCTTGTATCACTGGAAAACATTAAGTAAAGAGCAACCAGGAGCAACCTGTATTTGACTGTACACCAATAAAAACTGTATTTTAAAGAGAGGGAAAGAGCAACCAAAATGATGATGATGATGATGATAATATTATTTTTATTTATACCCCACCCTTCCCCGCCAAACTGGGCTCAGGGCGGCTAACACCAATAAAATCACAACAAAAACATAAAACAATTCATTAAAATACAGATTAAAATACAATTTAAAATTTAATTTAGACTGCAGCCTCATTTTTAAGTAGCCCACCAATCACACCAAAAGAATGAAACATCAGGGTTAAACTGAAACCAACCCAAAGGCCAGGTGGAACAGCTCCGTCTTGCAGGCCCTGCGGAAAGATGCCAAATCCCGCAGGGCCCTGGTCTCTTGTGCCAGACTGTTCCACCAAGTCGGGGCCAGTACTGAGAAGGCCCTGGCCCTAGTTGAAGCCAACCTAGCATCCTTGTGGCTCGGGACCTCCAAAAAGTTATTATTTGAGGACCTTAAGGTCCTACCTGGGACATACCAGGAGAGGCGGTCCCTTAGGTACGAGGGTCCTAAGCCCTCAAGGGGATGGAGGAATTTCCCTGCGAAGAAAGATTTAAGCATTTGGGGCTGTTTAGAAAAAAAGGCAAGTAAGAGAGGGCAGGATAGACTTTGTAAAATTATGCACAGCCTGGAGAGAGTGGGTAGAGGAAGGTTTACCTCCTTGCACAACTCTAGAACGCAGAGATGTCTGATGAGGCTTTGCGTTGGAAGATTCAGGAAAGACGAAAGGAAGGATCTTCTTCACACAGCACCGGGTTAACCTCTGGAACTCCTTCCCACAGGAGGCAGTGATGCTACCAACCTGGACAGCTGTAAAAAAAAAGGTTTAGAGAAATCCATGGAGGAGAGGTTTTTCAAGGACTGCTTCCCGTAATTGGATATTCTATTACTGCTTGGTGTGGCACAGCCTCCAAGATAGACAAGAAAAGGCCCCAAAGAGCAGTAAGAATTGCAGAAAGGGTAATTGGTGCCAGCTTGCCTTCAATAGAGACACTCTATGCTACCCGAGTTAGGAAGAGAGCAGAGGGAATTGTCGCAGATCCTTTGCATCCCGGTCATCACCTGTTTGAATTACTTCCATCTGGACGTCGCTGCAGGACTTTATATACATTAAATTGTTAAACTCATAGTTGAGTAGCGGAAGGGGAGGCCAGTTATGGGTGGGGTTTCTTTGCTGTGTCATTGTATTGTGAGTGGAACAGTGTTTGTATAAGGTATGTTTACATTGCAATGTAGCCGAAGCAAAATTCCAAGTATGTTGGAAAATGTACTTGGCCAATAAATTATTCCTATTCCTATTATCCCTGTATGTTCTCCCTCCACTGTTGGAGGCAGGATGCTCCTCGAATCCTGGTTGTTAGCATCCACAATGGGGGAGATGGCTGTTGCGTCTGAGTCCTGCTTGCAGGATTCCCATGGGCATCTGGGAATAGAAAGTTGGACTACACAAGCCCTTGGCTTAATCTAGCTGCACTTTTCTTAAATTCTTCTCCTTACATAGTTTGTTCTTTCGCATTCTGCTCTCAGCTGCTGGTTATGACCTCTGAAGCCCTTTAGGGCTTAAGCCCAAGCTATCTGTAGGATATCCTCCCCTAAAAACCGGCCTGGGCTCTGAGATCTTTGGGGGAAGTCCGGCCACCCTCACAGGCCCACTTGTTGGGGAAGCGGGAGAGGGCCTCCTTTGCTGGTGGCTGCTCCCCGACAACGTTGGAACTCCCTGCCTCAGGAATCCAGGCTGGCTCCCTCCTTGTTCTCCTTCCTCCGGCAAGTGAAGACTGTTTCATTCTGACCGCGTTTGAGAACTGATGGTCAGAATAGTCCGACACCCATATCTAGCCATCGTTAGGCCTTCTTCCTTCCATCTTTTCTTCATGCATTTCAAAGTGATACACACCCTAAATGCCTGCCATGATGCCAGCTGGACTAACTGCCCAACCTGGCCAAAGAGTTGCAATATCCACAGGTCACCCCCTACCCTTGGGGGATCCAGGAAACTCATATCCCCCCCCCCCAACATGATCCATAGCTGTCAAGTTTCGGATTTGAAAATAAGGGATCAGCACCCTCACCCGTCCCGGGGACAGTCTACGGTTCTCAGGGACAGTCCACGCCGCGGTAATCCCCCCAGGCTACAAATTAATTTACACCAGGAAAGAGCTCCCAGGAAAGAGAAATCAGGGCAGAGAAAAGAAAGCACTTATTCACGCAGCACACGGTTAACCTCTGGAACTCCCTGCCACAGGGAGCAGCGATGGCCACCAACTTGGATGGCTTTAGAAAAGGATTAGGCCAATTCATGCAGGAGGAGAGGACCACTGATGGCTTCTGGCCAGGTTGGCTCTGCTCTGCCTCCAGTTAGGGGCAGCAATGCTTAATCTGAGCACCTGTTGCCGAGAAACATTCGTCTATTTTATCTTCTTCTTTATATATCTGTATCTGAAGAAGTGTGCATGCACACGAAAGCTCATACCAGGAACAAACTCAGTTGGTCTCTAAGGTGCTACTGGAAAGAATTTTCGATTTTGTTTCTGTCTGTTTGTTATTAGGTATTTATATTCCACCTTTTTCTCCAAGGAGCTCCCTGGTCCTAGTCCTCATTTAATCCCCACAACAGTCCTGTGAGGTAGGCAGGCAGGGCTGAGAAAGGCAGGGACCCAAGGAGTCCCCGGACTCCAACTCTCCTTCCCGGAAATAAGGGAAATTTAAGGGATATCAACAATAAGGGATAGCAGCGGGAAACGGCTTGGAATAAGGGAGTTTCCTGCAAAAAAAGGGAGACTTGACAGCTATGACATGACTGCCAGGGTCCATGCCAAGCTGGCAAGGGTGCTGGGGCAATAACTTGGCTTCAGGCACAAGGTCCCTTTGCAGTCAGCCTCAGGCTGATGTTTGCCTTCCTGAAAACAGCCTGCAATGATCTCCTGGTTCCTCTCTTGTCTCCTGCTGTGCCGAGCACAACTTTTTTGTGATGCCTCCCTCCCTCCGGCAGAAGCTTCCAGGCCCCAGATAAACAGCTGTGACACCTCAAGGGGACAGCAGGGGGTTCGTCAGACCCTGTAGCTAAACACCAGGAGAACAAGGGCTGATCTAAGGAGGGTGGGATCCTGAGCGCAGCTTGAGAGATGGGGAAAGGAAGAGAGGAGGGAATAGCTCCTTGCCTCGTCTGTGCCAGCAGCTTCTCCGTTTTGCAAACTGCCCACCGAGGGCGGTATTTAAGTGTCAGGAATCAAGAAATTAAAATAAAGATACTCAGCCATTTCTAACCACACTTGATCAGGCATCTTTGAGCAGTTTTGTTCCCCGGGGAATTGCAGAGCTACACAAGAAGAAAGGAAACACAAACTTGGGTGAGCTTCTAGAAAGCAGTATTGTTTTGGGGGGACAGGGGGCGGGCAGGTGTGGGGTACTCCCTGGTCCTTCATGGGGTCTCTGTGCCCCTGAAGGACCAGGTGCGCAGCCTGAGAGTCATTTTGGACTCAGAGGCGCAGGTCAGTTCTGCGTCCAGGGCAACAGTCTACCAGTTCCATCTGAGACCCTCCCTGCCCACAGACTGTCTCGCCAGAGTGGTGCATGCTCTAGTTATCTCTCGCTTGGACTACTGCAATGCGCTCTACGTGGGGCTACCTTTGAAGGTGACCCAGAAACTACAACTAATCCAGAATGTGGCAGCTAGACTGGTGACTGGGAGTGGCCGCCGAGACCATATAACACCGGTCCTGAAAGACCTACATTGGCTCCCAGTATTTGTTACAGGTAGGTAGCCGTGTTTGTCTGCCGTAATCGAAACAAAATAAAAATTTTCCTTCCAGTAGCACCATAGAGACCAACTAAGTTGGTTATTGGTATGAGCTTTCGTGTGCATGCACACTTCTTCAGATACCTAGTATCTGGCTCCCAGTATGTTTCCGAGCACAATTCAAAGTGTTGGTGCTGACCTTTAAAGCCTTAAACGGCCTCGATACCTGAAGGAGCGTCTCCACCCCCATCGTTCAGCCCGGACACTGAGGTCCAGCTCCGAGGGCCTTCTGGTGGTTCCCTCCCTGCAAGAAGTGAGGTTACAGGGAACCAGGCAGAGGGCCTTCTCGGTGGTGGCACCCGCCCTGTGGAACGCCCTCCCATCAGATGTCAAGGAAATAAACAACTATCCGACTTTTAGAAGACATCTGAAGGCAGCCCTGTTTAGGGAAGTTTTTTAATGTTTGAAATTTTACTTTGTTTCTATATGTGTTGTTAAGCCACCCAGAGTGGCTGGGGAAACCCAGGCAGATGGGCAGGGTGTAAAGACTAAAAGGATTATTATTATTATTATTATTATTATTATTATTATTAGCCCTGGAAACTCACACCGCTCAGAGACTGGGGCGATGCTGCTTTTGAGTCAGTCCTCCCTCGTCCGGCTTCGGACGGAGGCTCCTGCCAGTTCACCCCTTCCCGGAGGGGCGAGCACCCCGACCCTTTGCTGCCCCCCAACTGGCTCTCGTTCTTTCCCACAGTCCTCAAGGTGCCTCCCTCTTCTCCGGAGCCCGGCCTTTAATGGAAGGGACAGAGAGAGTCAGGTCGGTAGGAAATGGCTCCTGAATCTTTAATAAAGAAAACATTGTCGGGGCCATAAAGCTGAGGATGACAGCGGCCGCCAGAGCTCTCAGTCTTATTGCCTCCCCCCGCTGCCAGCCTCCGCCCCACTTCTTTACTTAACTCTGCCATAATGGGTTTAATAGCCCGAGAGGGAGCTGAGGTGAAAGTCGTATTAAAAAATGTATTTCCGAATTTAATTGAGGCTCCATCTGTGGGGAGAGATGGAGGAGAGGAGAGGTGACCCCACAGGAGAGTCGTGAAAGAGCCCGGCTGAGGTCTTCCTCCCATCCCAGCCGGGGGGTTGGGTAGGAAGGGGCCAGGAAGCCAACGCCAGCCCAGCGAGGGAGAAAAAGGGGGAAGGCGGTTGGGGGACTCAGACAGACAGACAGACAGAGACAGACAGACAGACACCCCCCCCCAAAAACATATTCCCTGCATCCTTCTGGGCCTGCAGAGGAAGGAGGTCTCTTTCCGTGCATCAGTGTGCGGGGGAGGGGGGAGTCATAGCACCCTAGAGAGGAAAGGGACCCCCAGGGGTCATCTAGTCCAACCCTCTGCAGTGCAGGAATCACAGCTGAAGGATCCCGGACAGATGGCCATCCAAACTCTGCTTAAAAAACCTCCAGAAGCCTACCCGCTTCTGAGGTCATCGTTATAATTAAGGACATGTTTAAAACAGATTTTATATATGCGTATGGTTTTAATTCTATCGATGTTTAATTATATTTTATCGATGGACTCTTCTGTGTCTTTATCTTTTCTTGTTTTTCTCTGCAAACTGCCTTGTGTCCAGTCGGGGGAAAGGTGGTGTAATGATAATGATGATAATAATAATATCATAGAATTAGAATTGTAGGGTTGGAAAGGGACTGCCAAGGTTTCTTTTTCACTTTTTTTTTTTAATTACCTTGTTTTTCTCCAAGCTGGCTGTGGCAAACGAGGAATCTCTGCTGCCTGCAAGGGGCTTTGTACTACCAGATCAAGGGAAATAAAAAAAAATACCGCTCCTTTCTGCATTAGTCAGACCCCACCTGGAGTCCAGTGTCCAGTTCTGGGTGTCACAATTTAAGAAGGATGTTGACAAGCTGGACAGTTTGCATACGAGGGCAACCGAGATGATCAAGGGTCTGGAAAGCAAGCCTGATGAGGAACGGTTGAAGGAGCTGGGTATGTTTAGCCTAGAAAAGAGGAGACTGAGAGGGGTGTTTCAATGGCTCTTGTTTGTTCCTAGCAAAGGAGGGGCTCTGCACTGACTGATTTGTTGCGAATGAACCCAATATTCCTCACTCTTTTCTTGGGTTCATGGGAAGCTGTGATGCAGGTGAAATATTATCATAATTAAGCTATGGCAATACGGTGGTACCTCTGGTTGCGAACACGATCAGTTCCGGGGTGCCATTTGCACCCCAAAAAGTCTGCAACCAGAGTGGCGCTTTTGCGGATGTGCAAAGCGCGATAGAGCACTTCTGCGCATGTGCGAACCGCGCAGAACGCTTCTGTGCGCGCGGCGAAACCCGGAAGTAAACACTTCCGGGTTTGCTGCGTTCTTAACCCGAAAAACGCAACACGAAGTGTTTGCAAGAAGAGGTACGACTGTACACATTTTAATTGACTGAACCATTGATGCATTGATTAAAATCCAAGTACCGGTACTTCATCTGCTTTTCTGTTTTAAAAAAGGCATCAGATGTTTGGCAGTGATTGACTCCCTGGAAAAGACCCGGATTCTGGGAAAGACTGAGTGCACAAGGAGAAGGGGACGGCAGAGGACGAGATGGTTGGACAGTGTTCTCAAAGCTACCAACATGAGTCTGACCAAACTGCGGGAGGCAGTGGAAGACAGGAGTGCCTGGCGTGCTCTGGTCCATGGGGTCACGAAGAGTCGGACACGACTAAACAACAACAACCGCCTCTCCTGGTATGTCCCGGGTAGGACCTTAAGGTCCTCAAATAATAACTTTTTGGAGGTCCCGAGCCACAAGGATGCTAGGTTGGCTTCAACTAGGGCCAGGGCCTTCTCAGTACTGGCCCCGACTTGGTGGAACGGTCTGTCACAAGAGACCAGGGCCCTGCGGGATTTGGCATCTTTCCGCAGGGCCTGCAAGACGGAGCTGTTCCACCTGGCCTTTGGGTTGGTTTCAGTTTAACCCTGATGTTTCATTCTTTTGGTGTGATTGGTGGGCTACTTAAAAATGAGGCTGCAGTCTAGATTAAATTTTAAATTGTATTTTAATCTGTATTTTAATGAATTGTTTTATGTTTTTGTTGTGATTTTATTGGTGTTAGCCGCCCTGAGCCCGGTTTGGCGGGGAAGGGCGGGGTATAAATAAAAATTATTATTATTATTATTATTATTATTATTATTATTATTATTATTAGCACTAATAAGTTCCTTTTCCAAATGAGAATAAGTGACTCCCAGCTGCAGGAATCTGGATTCCAGGAATGAGCACAGTCGATGCTCTGTGGGGACTTTGATGGGCCAACGAAGCTCAGGGTGAGTGGGTTCCAGTGAAAGTACAGTTCTTTACAAGCAGAATCTCCCCCTCTGACTCCACTGTCAAAGCACTACGACACCCCTTTAAACAGCCCTGCCTTCCCTCGAAGGTTGCTGGGAACTGTAGTTTGCGAAGGGTGCCGTGCCTTGTTCGCAGACTCCTTGCCGCCAGCCTGTCTCTCCTGCTAAAATAACCCTGCTTTCTGAAAAACACAAAACCCAGGTTTATTCAGGGAGGCAGAAATTGGGACAATTGTGCAGTTACACACAGATGTGTTGGTTTTGCAGGTCTGTTCTTGGGTCGCAGAAAATGAATATTTCTTGCTTGCCCCCCCCCCCAGTACAAAAATAGAGGAGATCTCCCTGCCTTTGCTGCAAAGACTTGTTGCAGCTGTTGGTAAACATTTGCTTTAATTAGCTGCAAAAGGGGAGTTGTGGGGGGTTTTGGAAGGGCCCTCATTCACCCTCCCGTTGCTCTTTCCCTTTGCACCAGGCCCTCCCCAGGGGGGCCTGTTTTACTCTGAGTCAGCCAATCTGCTGGGATCGCACCACCAGTTTTATTAATTTGATTAATAACAACGTACGTCACGGAGGTCATTACCCGCTAATCGGCGATGACAAGGTTGTCAGAGTGTGTCCCTCTGAGGGACAATTTCCCATCCCCTCTTCTCTCCGTGCCCAACACTCTGGGCTTTCAATTGCATTAATTAAAAATCTGAGGAAATCACTCGCTCTTCTGGGACCTTTCGAATATTACAAGCCAGGCTGGAAGGTTTCGCCACTCCGGAGATTTCCCCAGGCAAAGAGGGGAAGGTGCCTTCAGGTGCTCTTGCCTTTGGGACTTTAAATTTACTGCATGTACAGCTTTGAAAGAGAATATGATGAAAATGATGTACAGATGGTATATTACACCAGTAAAATTAGTGAGTAATAAATGCTGGAAATGTAAAGAGAAAGAGGGAACGTTTTATCATATGTGGTGGGAATGTAAGAAGGTGAAAGGCTTCTGGGAAATGATATATAATGAGATGAAAAAAATGTTGAAATATACGTTTATAAAGAAACCAGAAGCATTTTTGCTTGGAATTGTAGTAATGTGTTTGAAGTGTTTTTTTATTATTTGTCAAATGTTTTTGTTTTATTTGTTTGATGTGTTTGTTGTTTAATGTAGAAAATAAAAATTTTATTTAAAAAAAAAAGGAATTGTAGGAAAAGAGATTAATAGACAAGATAAAAAAAACTGTTCCTGTACGCAACAACGGCAGCAAGAATGTTATTGGCACAGAAATGGAAGCAAGAAGAATTACCGACAATGGAGGAATGGCAGACAAAATTAATGGACTATGCAGAATTAGATAAGATGACAGGAAGAGTTCGAAACCGGCGGGACCAGGAATTCCTGAAGGATTGGACTAAGTTTGAGAAATATTTGAAAGACAATTGTAAACAACAAATCACGCTAATAGGCCTACAAGAAGTTTTGTAAGGTTAAATTTAGGAAATATTATGGAAATAAACTTGGATGGTAATAATTAATTGTTGTAATAAAAAATAATAGTGAAGTTGGAAATACAATAAGAAATTATAAAATTTGAAAATCCTGAGAAGCGGTTGAGGGAAGTCAAAAATTTGTATAAGACATGAATAAGAATGGATGTTTAAAAGAATGTATGTAAAATTCAATAAAAATTATTTTTAAAAAAGAGAGGAAAAGGCGATGTGATAGAAGTTTATAAAAGGATGGCCAGGAGAAAGTATTATCAAAACCTTTATTGGCATCACTTACAAACATTCAAAGTAAATAGGCCAGTACAATCTCGTCGCCATATCATCACTTCAGTCCCTTGCCAAAGGGAAGAGGAAGCCAGCAATCTATTTCACCTCTGGGGGGTCTCCAACAAGGGCAGGATCCTGTAATGTACTTTGGTGGCAAAAGGTCAAATAGAGGAATTTAGTTACTGTCTTGGTGAGCTCCTGGGCTCTCCCCTGTATTAGGAAGTGTATAATAACCTCTGTTTCCGGTTTCCTGAAGTTGAGGCTCCAATACTTTGGCCACCTCATGAGAAGAGAAGACTCCCTGGAAAAGACCCTGATGTTGGGAAAGATGGAGGGCACAAGGAGAAGGGGACGACAGAGGATGAGATGGTTGGACAGTGTTCTCGAAGCTACCAACATGAGTTTGACCAAACTGCGGGAGGCAGTGGAAGACAGGAGTGCCTGGTGTGCTCTGGTCCATGGGGTCACGAAGAGTCGGACAAGACTGAATGACTGAACAACAACAACAACCCAACAAAACCAGTAGGTTTAGAAGAGAGATAGATAGATAGATAGATAGATAGATATAGAGATAGATAGATAGATAGATAGATAGATAGATAGATAGATAGCAGTGGAAGACAGGAGTGCCTGGCATGCTGGTCCATGGGGTCACGAAGAGTCGGACATGACTAAATGACTAAACAACAACAACAATCATGTCCCTTCTTCCGCAGAGGATGAAGTCACATCTTCAGGAAGTAAACTAAGCAATATTTTTGTAGGGGCAGAAAAAGCACACCCAGCTGTTACCCTGTGGCTGGGGTCCCCCTACCAATTCCATACTCCTCTCCATCACGCCACATCTGGAATTATGCCTGCCTGATAAGCCTTTGGCGGCAGTTTGTGGGCAGTAATTCTGTGTTTGCCCTGACATTTGTGGATTGTGTGTGCTGTTGTCGTTCGCTGGCTGCAGTGCTGAAGTCAGACTGGGGTTGAAATGTCAGGCTGTGTTATGATGCCAAGGAGAAACGATTTGGCCTGGCAGCACCCACAGCCTGAAAGAGATCAAAACAGAAAGAGCCGGGTGATTTGGAAGGGGGCGCTCATTGCGTGGGCAAAAAACGCTATCGCAGCAGAATGTCCTCCTTGCAGCAGCCAGAGAAATTGAGAAGAGAGGCACAGAGAAACAATGTGTGCATGTGTGGGCATTTGCATGCTAAGCTAAAGAACTTTGCACTAATACTTCCAGGGTAATGTGCAAAGGAATCCCTCCATTTGCGATTGAGTGTGTGTGAAAACCTAGTAAAAAGTTCATCTAGCATCCCATATTGCTGCTGTTGTTATAGTTTTGGGGTTATTTTTGTGAGGGGTTCTTTTGGGAGAGGCTAGAAACTGCATTTCCCAGTGGGAAAGACTCCCTGCCTTGAACCCTGGACAGGCAGTGTCAGTCATTGTAAACAGTACTTGTTGGTTCAAGAAATAGGTATTAAAGGAGAATTTCCAGATCAAATTTGGAGCAACTGCTCTTTGGTGAGAGCTGGACCATAAAGAAGGCTGATCTCTGAAGAATTGATGCTTTTGAATTCTGGTGCTGGAGGAGACTCTTGAGAGTCCCATGGACTGCAAGAAGATCAAACCTATCCATTCTAAGAAATCAGCCCTGAGTGCTCACTGGAAGGACAGATCCTGAAGCTGAGGCTCCAGTACTTTGGCCACCTCATGAGAAGAGAAGACTCCCTAGAAAAGACCCTGATGTTGGGAAAGATGGAGGGCACAAGGAGAAGGGGATGACAGAGGATGAGATGGTTGGACAGTGTTCTCGAAGCGACTGGCATGAGTTTGGCCAAACTGCGGGAGGCAGTGGAAGACAGGAGTGCCTGGCGTGCTCTGGTCCATGGGGTCATGAAGAGTCGGACATGACTAAACAACAACAAGAATCATGTCCCTTCTTCCTCAGAGGGTGAAGTCACATTTTCAGGAAGTAACCTAAGCAATATTTTTGTAGGGGCAGAAAAAGCACTGTGTGATGTGTGTGTGTGTCCCTCCAATTTTTTTGCAAAGTTGTGGAGGGCGGCACACCCAGCTGTTACCCTGCTCTGGTCCATGGGGTCATGAAGAGGCGGACACAACTAAACGACTAAACAGCAACAACACTCTTTGGTGAGAGACTCCCAGCAGAGATGGGATGGCCATCTGTTGTGGATGCTTCAGCTGAGATCCCAGCACTGCAGGGGGTTGGACTAGATGACCCACGGGGTCCCTTCTATGAATTGACATCACCAGATATGCAGCAATGCAAAGCATAGCACTGTAAGTTGCTAGACCCTTAAAATGTGCCCTTTAAAGTGAGTTCCAAAGTTTCCCTCTTCTCCAGAATAGGAAAAAAAAACCCACACTTTGGGTAAGTTCAAAATGATTTACTTACAATCTCCCCCCCCACAAAAAAAAAATTATTGGAAGATTTTCATATATTACAAAGGGAAACCCAGCCAGATGGGTGGGGTAGCAAGAACAACAACATCAACAACAAAACAAAACAACAAAACAAAACAAAACAAAACAAAACAAAACAACAACAAAACAAAACAGCAACATACAACTATCATCTCTGTTTTCAGTTCTACAGGTCAGTTACATGTGCTGTGAGGCATTGTGAGGTTGTGGTGGGGGAGAGAAAGAGGGGGGAACGATTTTCCTTCTTTTGCACAGTGTCCTTAAGGACTTCCAGCCCAGGTGAGCTCCTGGCCTGGAAGAGAAGATTAACTTGTATTTTTCACTGGCCTCCAGATATTATCTAAATCCTATCATTTACTATTTCCTAACATTCCCTAGCTCTAGCAGTTACGGGTGCCCTTGCACCCCCAAACTCTGTTACCCCACATCTGTAGCAGGAGATTCCCGCTAAACATTAGGAAGAGCTGCTTGATTGTGGAACCGGCTACCTTTGAAGGTGGAATCCCCCCTTTCATTTGAGGTTTTTCAGCAGAGTCTGGGGGGGGGGAGCCACCCGTCAGGGATTCTTCAGCCGTGATTCCTGCGTCCCAGGGGGTTGGGCTAGATGATCCTTGGGGGTCCCTCTCAACTCAACAACTCTACGATTCTGTGACCCCAGTGGAAGGAAGGGCCTCTTCCTCTGCAGTTTCCTGTTAGGTGGACCCGTTCTCCAACTCTCCCTTGGGTTCCCACCCTGCTGAATGTTTTTCCTTCAAGGAAATCACAAGGGTTTCTTTCCCTGCGATGGCTTTGCTGGACGCCTGCCCTTGTTAGATAATTCATAACCGGTGGAAGGAAAAGGAGGATCCCACAAGAGCCCAGGCCCTCAGGGGATAAGTAATGGACTGGCCGATTCTCCAAAGGGACGTACCCAACGGCTTCCTGGCTTAGCAGTTCATTTCCCAGACTCTTTCACAGAGCAAAAATATTGAAATAACCGAATGGCGTCTGAGGGTTGCCACACTGTTAGATATTCCTTTCCTTTCTTATTTCTATAAGATTTTTATATTGATTTTTTTTTTAAAGGAAAACAAAAACAGCACCAAAGCAATATTTCTCATGCAGAGGTCCCTGTATGTATAGGGGCTACTTTTGGAGAACTTTGCAGGACACGGGGGAAAAGTGGCTAGAGGGAAGTTTCTCTCCTCCTCTCCTAACACTAGAACTCGTGGATGTGCTGAATGTCGGAAGATTCGAGACAGATAAAAGGAAGTCTTTCTTCATGCAGCACAGAGTTAAACTGCGGAACACCCTGCCACAGGAGGCAGGGATGGCCACCATCTTGGACGGCTTTAAAAGAGGACGAGAGAAATTTGTGGAGGAGGAAGAGAGGGCTATCGACGGCTACAAGTCGTGATGGCTCAGCTCGGCCTCCATTTCTGGAGGCAGCCATGCTTCTGAGTGCCACTCGCTGGAAACCACAGGAGGGAGAAAGTGTCCTTGTGCTCAGATACTGGTTGTCGGTTTCCCTCGGGCATCTGGTTGGCCCCTGTGAGAGCAGGATGCTGGGCTAAAATCCAGCAGGCTCTTATATTATAATGAAGGGGATTGCAGCAAGCCCATTCTTGGACTCACAGCTGTCCATGGAGGCACAGGTTAATTCTGTGTCCAGGGCAGCTGTTTATCAGCTCCATCTGGTATGCAGGCTGAGACCCTACTGCCCGCAGACTGTCTCGCCAGAGTGGTGCATGCTCTGGTTATCTCCCGCTTGGACTACTGCAATGCGCTCTACGTGGGGCTACCTTTGAAGGTGACCCGGAAACTACAACTAATCCAGAATGTGGCAGCTAGACTGGTGACTGGGAGCCGCCGAGACCACATAACACTGGTCTTGAAAGACCTACATTGGCTCCCAGTATGTTTCTGAGCACAATTCAAAGTGTTGGTGCTGACCTTTAAAGCCCTAAACGGCCTCGGTCCAGTATACCTGAAGGAGCGTCTCCACCCCATCGTTCAGCCCGGACACTGAGGTCCAGCTCCGAGGGCCTTCTGGCTGTTCCCTCACTGCAAGAAGTGAGGTTACAGGGAACCAGGCAGAGGGCCTTCTCGGTGGTGGCACCCACCCTGTGGAATGCCCTCCCATCAGATGTCAAAGAGAAAAACAACTACCAGACTTTTAGAAGACATCTGAAGGCAGCCCTGTTTAGGGAAGCTTTTAATGTTTGATGGATTATTGTATTTTAATATTTTGTTGGAAGCCACCCAGATGGGCGTGGTATAAATAATAAAATTATTATTATTATTATTATTATTATTATTATATTATTATTATTATTAGTGATCGTCCCCCCCACCATATCAAAGCTTTAACTGGAACTTCAATACATAACAGGACCAACTTAAAAATAAACTAACCAGTTGGTTAACCTGGCGAGAGTCCCCTTGAGAACGTGCAGAGAGCCTCCCCGTCACCAATGCCCCATGTGGGCCAGAGACACAAGCAGGCCCTGTGGCTTCAAATAGCAATGATTCACGGGAGCTGAAGAGGCACAGGGGCCCGCTCCGAAATGGGGAAGAATCAATGGCCGAACGAAAAATGGGTTGTTCGTCAGTTGATCTGGGGCTGTTATTGTTCAGCCGCATTGCCTGCAGTCTCTTGCATCTCGTGGAATAAAGAGCAGGACCTTCCCCCCTGCTCCCTCCCCATCGGAGCTCTGCAAATTCCCCACACTGCCTGTATTACAAGGTACATTTAATTGCATCAACAGTAATTAAGAATGCGACATGCATCCAGGGTGGATAGGGTTAATGTTGCCATGGGGACCTTTACATATTAATTCCCCTATTTGTTTGCGTGTGCGTGAGACAGTTCTCTCAACATTAACCAACAGAAAGGCCTGCACTTAAAGGGATGCTAACTCGTTTTTTTTGTCACGCCTCTGGGCCAGACTAGACTGACACGGTGTGCTCTTTGTGGGCCTGGACTTGGAGACTGTTTGGAGAAGCCTCAGGGACCTACTGCCCTGGGGTCTCAGGAAAATCTGGCATCTCACCATTTCGCCAAGAAATTCGACTTCGAGGATGAAAATGTAAGAAGAGCCCTCAGCATCCCTTTGCCTAACCTACCTCTCAGGATTGTTGTGAGGAGGAAATGGAGAGAAGCATGTACACCAACTTGAGATCCTCTGAAGATAAGGATGGTAAAGGGTAAAGGGACCCTGACCATTAGGTGCCAGTCACGGATGACTCTGGGGTTGCGGCGCTCATCTCGCTTTACTGGCCGAGGGAGCCGGCGTACAGCTTCCGGGTCATGTGGCCAGCATGACTAAGCAGAGAGCAGCGCATGGAAACGCCGTTTACCTTCCCGCCGGAGTGGTACCTATTTATCTACTTGCACTTTGACGTGCTTTCGAACTGCTAGGTTGGCAGGAGCTGAGACTGAGCAATGGGAGCTCACCCCGTCACGTGGATTTGAACCACCGACCTTCCAATCGGCAAGCCCTAGACTCTGGGGTTTAACCCACAGACCTCTCCTCTCCTCCCTTGCAAGTTCTGCTCTGCCTCTTTTTCCCCTGCAGAAGTTGCTGATCCCTCCGTTCCTCTCTCCAGCTGGGATAGCTTGCAGCTTCTCTCTGCTGGTATCTTGAGGCACCACTGGGGGGAAATGAAAAGCAATCTTTCTACCCCAAGATTTTCTCCTTCCTGACTGTAAGGGAATCATAGAAGTGTAGAGCTGGAAGAGACCCTGTGGGTCATCTTGACAATAAAGATGATCTTCTTCTTCTTCTTCTTCTTCTTATTCTTCTTATTCTTCTTATTCTTCTTCCCACTGCAATGCAGGAATCTTAACTAGAGCAGCCATGACCTCCACTTGAAGACCTCCAAGGAGAGCCCACCACCTAGAATCATAGAATCCTAGAGTTGGAAGAGACCACAAGGGCCATCCAGTCCAACCCCCTGCCAAGCAGGAAACACCATCAAAGCATTCCTGACAGATGGCTGTCAAGCCTCCGCTTCAAGACCTCCAAAGAAGGAGACTCCACCACACTCCTTGGCAGCAAATTCCACTGTCCAACAGCTCTTACTGTCAGGAAGTTCTTCCTAATGTTTAGGTGGAATCTTCTTTCTTGTAGTTTGAATCCATTGCTCCGTGTCCGCTTCTCTGGAGCAGCAGAAAACAACCTTTCTCCCTCCTCTATATGACATCCTTTGATATATTTGAACATGGCTATCATATCACCCCTTAACCTTCTCTTCTCCAGGCTAAACATACCCAGCTCCCTAAGCCGTTCCTCATAAGGCATCGTTTCCAGGCCTTTGACCATTTTTGTATCTGAAGAAGTGTGCATGCACACGAAAGCTCATACCAAGAACAAACTTAGTTGGTCTCTAAGGTGCTACTGGAAGGGATTCTTTTATTTTGTTTAGCTATGACAGACCAACAGGGCTACCTACCTGTAACTAGAAAGTTCTTCGTAAGGTTTATTCAGAATCTTCTTTCTTGTAATTTGAATCCATTGGTTCGGGTCCCGCTCTCTGGAGCAGCAGAAAACAATATTTCTCCCTCTTCCTTGTGACAGTCCTTCCGATATTTCAAGATTCCTATTGTATCACCTCTTCTCCTTCCCAGGCTAAGCAGCCCCAGCTCCCTCAACTGTTCCTCATAAGGCCTGGTTTCCAGACCCTTGATCAGACCCTAGCTAGGAGAGAAACACAAGGAAAACAGATGATTTTCCAAAATAAAATGGTCTCTGAGAAAGCTCGCAACTCCTGAGCCAATTGAGAACTGAGCCAATGGACTGAGCCCTTAATACACAGTGTTGAAAATGCACTGGAATTAATTAAGAGATGCTTGAGTTTATTGAAAGGCATGGGGAATGTAGTTTTTTTTTAAAACTGGCCAACAGGTGGTGTTGCAACTTTACTGCTTTCACACCTTGCACCTTTCCATATGACTTCATGTCTCAGAATAGTAATAGTATTTAGCAGGGCAGGTAGTGCAATTTGGGAGTTCCTGCACCTCTTTTTCTAGAAAAAAAGCACTGGTATTTAGTGCCAGAGACCTGCAGCTTGAGATGTGGCTGTTTCGTTCAAACCAGGAGAAGATTATCAGACACCCCCCCCCAATCACTGGCTTTGCTGCTTTCCCCTGCCTCTTGCCTCCGTGGCTCAGAGCTCCCTGACCTCAAATACACTTTTTGAGGATCGTTTCTGCTTTCTGCCAAAAGTACCCAATACCCTTCCAGACTTGATGCATTTATTTAAATCCAGCTGAACCCCACTGCCCCCCTTCTTTGTTAGCATTCTGTTACTGCACCTTCCCCACTTCGAAGACTTTTTGAAATATGGCAACCCTGGCTGTGCTGGGAACTGGCTGGAAGCTGGAGACACAGAGGCCTGAGTGCAAAGTGCTGGATCCAGTGTTATTTTTCTAGAAGGATAGGAGCCAGAGCTCCCCATGAACTTGTCCCTTGTTCTCTTAGAATGGCAATGGTGCCCATTGAAGAGGGGCCGGAGATGAGCTCCATTGAGCTTAAGCTGAAAGAAATCTAACAACAACAACAACAACAACAACAACAACAACAACAACAACAAGTCTCCTGGGTGAGAACCACAAGCTCCACCTCCGCGGCTCAGTCCAAAGCTGTGACCAGTGGAGAAGCAAGATCTGCTGGCATGTTAACACTGTGAGTCCCTCCATCTCCCACTCAGGTTGTGTGTGTGTGTGTGTGTGTGTGTGTGCGCGCGTGTGTGTATATATATATATATATATGTATATGTAAGCAAAACCACATAACCTAAAGACACCACTGAACTTCTTTCCAAGGAAACTGAACCTTGGGTAAGCTCCTGGAACCACTTGAAGGTGGAATGTAACAATACTTATTCCTTTTAATAATAATAATAATAATAATAATAATAATAATAATAATAATAATAATCTATATATATAAAATGCAAGTGTCTCTGCGTCCAGTCCGTGTGTCTCTGGGTTTGCGCTACTGAGCATGTGCCCCAGGGACACAGGGATTGGATGGAGAGAGATCGGGCCACGAGCAGCGTCGGCAGTTGAAGCGGGGCGGTTGAATCCGAACGTCGGCGCTTCAGAGGACAAGGGGAGGCTGATGAGGAAAGCCACGCTGCTGCTGCCGCTACAAACAGAGCCCCGAGGCCTAGCGGCCCGGGAGCGGCCCAGAGCAGCCCGTCCCATGGAGCGTCGGCTTTCCACTTCAACTGCCACCGCCGCGGGAGGGGAGGAGAAGGGAGGAGGAGCATTATTGTCATTCTTAAAGGCTCCAGGGTGCTGCTGCTGCCAGTCCGTGTAGGCCACACTGAGCGAGACGGCAGCCCCCACGGCGATTCTGAGGCGAGGCCCGGCCGCGGCGGCGACGTACCCGAGGCTGGCGGCCATGAGGCCCACAAGGCCGATGCCTGCGCCCAGCTCGAGCACGGCCTTGCGGCGGAGAGGGAGCCCTGCCGGGCCCGCCGCCTCCGAGTCCTCGGCCCCCTTCTCGAGGAAGCGTGCCAGCACCAGCGCCGCGTCCCACAGCCTGTCCCGCCCGACAAGCGCTGCCCGAGGCGGAGCCCCGCCTAGCCGTCCCGCCGGGCCAGGGCGCGCTCGAACCCCGTCTCCGTCTCTGGAGAAGGGGAAGAAGACATGATGGAGGCCGCAGGAGAGGAGACGGAGGCCGGCCGGCTGCAGGGAGGGAGGGCGGTTGAGGAGCTTGGGCGCGGGGAGCGGCGCAAGAGCAAAAAAACCCAAACCGGGCGGTCTTCCCTTATCCCGCGAGCGGTACCTGCTCTCCTGGCTCCCGCAGCACTGGCACAGCCCCCGTACTTCGGAGAAAGGGAGAATGACGAGGCCCCCACCGCCGCCCCTGCCTCTTCGTCTCCCTCAAAGCCGGGGGAGCGAAAGCAAAAGCGAAATTCTCCCCTCACTACCCGTCTCGGTGTCGCGGGGAGGGCGGTTGAGGAGCTTGGGGGCGGGGAGCGGCACAAGAAGAAAAAACAAACAAACCGGGCGGTCTTCCCTTATCCCGCGAGCGGTACCTGCTCTCCCAGCTCCCGCAGCGCTGGCACAGTCCCCATACTTCGGAGAAAGGGAGAATGACGAGGCCTCCACCGCTCTAGCGCCCATTATTTTAATGGGCTTAAACCACTAGTAATAATAATAATAATAATAATAATTTATTATTTATACCACCCATACAGAAAACCAATAGTTGTTGTTTAGTCTTCAGTTGTGTCCGACTCTTCGTGACCCCATGGACCAGAGCACGCCAGGCACTCCTGTCTTCCACAGCCTCCATCATGTTGTAGCTTCGAGAACACTGTCCAACCATCTCGTCCTCTGTCATCCCCTTCTCCTTGTGCCCTCCATCTTTCCCAACATCAGGGTCTTTTCCAGGGAGTCTTCTCTTCTCATGAGGTGGCCAAAGTACTGGAGCCTCAACTTCAGGATCTGTCCTTCCAGTGAGCACTCAGGGCTGATTTCTTTAAGGATGGATAAGTTTGATCTTTTTGCAGTCCATGGGACTCTCAAGAGTCTCCTCCAGCACCATAATTCAAAAGCATCAATTCTTTCGATCAGCCTTCTTTATGGTCCAGCTCTCACTTCCATACATCACTACTGGGAAAACCATAGCTTTAACTATATGGACCTTTGTCAGCAAGGTGATGTCTCTGCTTTTTAAGATGCTGTCTAGGTTTGTCATTTCTTTTCTCCCAAGAAGCAGGTGTCTTTTAATTTCAAGAGTCTCCTCCGGTACCATAATTCAAAAGCATCCATTCATCGGCGATTAGTCTTCTTTATGGTCCAGCTCTCAGAAAACCAATAGCAATAATAAAAAAGCAACAACATCAAACATTAAAAGCTTCCCTAAACAGGGCTGCCTTCAGATGTCTTCTAAAAGTCAGATAGTTGTTTATTTCCTTGACATCTGATGGGAGGGCGTTCCACAGGGTGGGCCACTACCGAGAAGGCCCTCTGCCTGGTTCCTTGTAGCCTCACTTCTTGCAGGGAGGGAACTGCCAGAAGGCCCTCAGAGCTGGACCTCAGTGTCCGGGCTGAACGATTGTGCTCGGAAACGTACTGGGAGCCAATGTAGGTCTTTCAAGACCGGTGTTATGTGGTCTCGGCGGCCGCTCCCAGTCACCAGTCTAGCTGCCGCATTCTGGATTAGTTGTAGTTTCTGGGTCACCTTCAAAGGTAGCCCCACATAGAGCGCATTGCAGTAGCCCAAGTGGGAGATAACCAGAGCATGCACCACTCTGGCGAGACAGTCTTTGGGCAGGTAGGGTCTCACCCTGCATACCAGATGGAGTTGGTGGACATCTGCCCTGGACATAGAATTGACCTGCTCCTCCATGGACAGCTGTGAGTCCAAAATGACCTCAGGCTGCACACCTGGTCTTTGAGGGGCACAGTTACCCTATTCAGGACCAGGGAGTCCTGCATGCATGCCTACCCCCATCTCCCCAAAACTGTATATTTCTGTCTTGTCAGGATTCCACCTCAATCTGTTAGCTGCCATTCCTTTTATTTCCACAGCTTCAGAATAGGTACGGCCGGATTCTCTCTGCGTGTACACATCTGCCCAGTGTACCAGGATGCATCTGACGCCCATTTAGTGCCCAGGCTGCCAGCCTTGAGTGCACATGCGCACTTGGAGATGCCACGGAAGGATGATGCAAAAACGCAAGGCCCCTTTAAGAGCAAAGAAATGCCACCTTTCGCTGAGTTTGCACTTCATCTGTAGCGTGTAATGCTCTGGCTGCTGTGGGAATTGCTCTCTGATATTGAACAGGTAAACAAAGCATGGCTCAGAGAAAAGCTTATACAAATGGACTGTGCGCGAGCGGGGTGTCCCAAAGGTGTGCGAGGCTTTGCTGGGCTGCTCTGATCTCTCTGCAAGACATGCAGAGACCGGGGTGTCTTCCGCTCAACCCCGAGGGCTGCTGCTTGGACATCATCTTAAAGTTATCCATCCCATTTCCTGCAGTGAGCGCATGTTTTCAAATGCACGATGCTGTTTGCAAACTGCCCATTGCTTTGTTCCAGGACAAAACTGCAAGCACTGTGCATGTCCGTATGTCAGCTAGGGATAGAAGGATACACCCATTTCGGTCCTCCCAGTTTCTCCTTCTAATCTCAAATTCATTTCTTCACATTTTTGCTGCAGTTTGCATTTTTCTTTTTAAAAGGATCCTAATTTTGTAATGCTACTTTCCAACCAAACAATGTTTACAGCAATGCGTGTATCAGGAGGAAGTAAAAACGGATATATATGAGTGAAAATAACAAATATGCACTGAATTAGGGGAAATTGCTTGCAAACACGTGTGCAGTAGTGAAAACTACATACAGAATCTATTTATTAGGAGAAGTTCGTATTATAACCCTGATGGATTTTCACGAGGGCTTATTTTTTATTTTGCAAATTGCTGCAAAAATGTGGGGAGCTGAATTGAAGATGGGAAAAATGAGTAACAAGGGAAAAGAAAGTGAAAAGTTTGTGCATTTCCTGTTCAGAGAGCAAAGGAAATGTGAGGATTTTGTTCTGGAACAAGTGAGTCGAAGGCAGTCATGCAACCGTGGGGAGAGCTGTGCCCTGAAAAACCAGGGCTGGGGGACCTGTGCCCCCCCCAAATTTTGTTCTATACCTCAACTCCCATCTGCTCCAGCCAGTGTGGCCAATATGCAAGGATTATGGGAGTTACCTCTGGAGGGCAATATATTCCTACATAGCATAGCAAAAAACAAAACAAAACAAAACAAAAAAACCTCTTCATGGTTACTGGCCAATCTGACCTGAGCGGAGGGAGGAGGCAGTCCTTAATTCCAGAAAACTGAGTTGTGGAATTCAGCAAATCTCAAAATCTCCCTTGCAGAAGGCCTGTTTATTTGAACATCCATCCCGATTCCTTTGCAAAAAGTTCCCAAGGAGGTTAAATGACGCTGCACCGAGCAGGTGTTGCCCCACATTTCCCTATCGCCGCACTTACTGCCCCCCCAAAAAGTCCAGGGATGTGCAGGGTATTGCGCAAACGCCCCGAGTCAACTTCGATATGTGGTTGCAGTGTGGCGTAACGGTCTGAGTGCTGGACTGGGAGAGAACAGGGTTCAAATCCCCACTCGGCCATGACGCTCACGGGGCGTGACCTTGGGGGCCAGTCGCACTGCCTCCCGGCCCAACCTACCTCACAGGGTTGTCGTAGGGAGGGGGAAACGCACACACCACCAATTCAGTCCCCTGAATTCTTGACTCCAGCCTGCAGTGTTGTGCATCTCCTCCGCCTCTTGCCATCCAGACCCACCGGCGGAGCAAGTCGATCGGGTGCCTGGGGCGGCGCGTGTGCCCTGTGCCCAAGGGCGGGGTCGGCCGGGGCAGGACTCTCTGTGGGGCCTCCGAGGTGTCTACCTGCCTCCTCCCACTCAGCCGGGCGCCCTACAGTTGGGGAGGCGGTGGGCGGACCGTTTGGGGCAGCGCGGAGCCCGCGGGCACCCAAGCCACCGCGTCACTCCCAGGAGAGACGTGTTGCTCAGGCACGCTGCAGGCCCCGTGGTGAGTGCTGCCTGGCATTTTGTCACCCCTCTCAGTGGGGACACCTGGGGCATACCGCCCCCACCGCCCCCCTTCCTCCGCCCCTGTCCAGACCCTGTTATCCTTTGCAATATCAGGGCTCGGCTCCCTTGTGCCGTGACTTAAGAGACAAGCGTTTCTTTGCGACCAGATTCCACAGGGGTCTGTGGGACCCTTCCCCTTCCCTCTTCTCCTGCTGAGTATTTACGCCGCTGCTCCGCTCTCCCCTCCCGGCTCATCCTTTTGCAATTTGGATGCGCCGGCGATATTATAGTGGTATTTTCACCCCACCTGAGGGATGCATTTGGCTTGTTATTATTGTAAGGCTGACGGCCGTTACTGTACACAGGGTGGCCATCACTCCTGCTCGGTGGACAGCTTAACGGTATCTGAGCTGGGCAGGTCCCCTTCCGAGATATTAGAGAGAAAGGGTCTGATTATTGTTCTTATTTAAAAGAAGAAAAGGGGGAAGGGGGGGAAAGGGGCCACCGAAAGCCAATCGAAGTGTGTTATTAGGAGGAGAATCCTCCTAGGGCCTTTTGGCAGGGCTGTTGGAAGCGTAAAATGGCACCGGGGGGTGGGGAGAGCTTCTCTCCCTCTCTCCCTCCCCATCCACCTCTCCTCTTATGGGTTTAAGGCTGTGGCAGCAGCAGAGACCATTTCTCTGGCCTGAGCCTCTCTCCGGGGACTGCTTTAGGGGTTCCCCTAAGGATGGCTGAGTGACAGACAGACGGAGAGCTGATCCCATGGGCGGGAAATAATCCCTGGCTCCCTCGTTGGAAGAACTGGAAGTTTCGTGAAAAGTAACGGGATTTCTTCTCTTTTTAAAAATTGTTTTTATTTGATTTTACTGAGGCAAAATTATAGCAAACCAAATGCATATCCATATATAGAGATGACTCTGAATCTCACTTACAGGTGGGTAGCCGTGTTGGTCTGCCATAGTCAAAACAAAATCAAAAATTCTTTCCAGTAGCACCTTAGAGACCAACTGAGTTTGTTCTTGGTATGAGCTTTCGTGTGCATGCACACTTCTTCTGAATCTCACAACTTCCCCCCACCCCCTCCGCGGGTCTTATTGTCAACATTTACAACTGCATATTATTCCATAATATATATTTTATATCAATCTATATTATCCATGGTATTTGTCACATTACAAGTGAGATTAAAATCCTGCTAATGATTCCATCTGTTTGCAGTGGTATCCTAAATAACTTATAAATTCCCCCCCCCATTCTTTTTTTAAAAATGTTTTTGTCTTCTTGTCAAGGGAGGTATGGAGCATGTACTGACTGGAAACAGAGCAGGATATCATATGAACATACCAATTTTGTATTCTCATCCTGTATCTTTCTGTTGTGGTTAGAGTGCTGGATTAGGGACCTGTACAAATTTAATGAAGAAGGAGGAGGAGGAGGAGGAGGAGGAAGAGGAGGAGAGGAGGAGGAGAGGAGGAGGAGGAGGAGGATAGATAAAGTATAGTTAAAGCTATGGTTTTCCCAGTAGTGATGTATGGAAGTGAGAGCTGGACCATAAAGAAGGCTGATCGCCGAAGAATTGATGCTTTTGAATTATGGTGCTGGAGGAGACTCTTGAGAGTCCCATGGACTGCAAGAAGATCAAACCTATCCATTCTTAAGGAAATCAGCCCTGAGTGCTCACTGGAAGGACAGATCCTGAAGTTGAGGCTCCAGTACTTTGGCCACCTCATGAGAAGAGAAGACTCCCTAGAAAAGACCCTGATGTTGGGAAAGATGGAGGGCACAAGGAGAAGGGGACGACAGAGGATGAGATGGTTGGACAGTGTTCTCGAAGCTACTAACATGAGTCTGACCAAACTGCAGGAGGCAGTGGAAGACAGGAGTGCCTGGCGTGCTCTGGTCCATGGGGTCACAAAGAGTCGGACATAACTAAACAGCAACAACAAGCTTCTCACAGTGGCCAACCAGATGCCCATTGTGGGGAATCTGCAGGCAGGACAAGAGCACAATATCGCTCTCCCCTCCTGTGGCTTCTAGCAACTGGGATCCAGAAGCATCTCTTCCTCCAGCTTGTGCTCAGGCCCTGCTTGTGGGTTTCCCACAATAGGCACCCAGTTGGCCACTGCTAGTCCAGGACGCTAGACTTGCTGGGCCATTGGCCTGATCCAGCAGACTCTTCCATCAGCTGCTGTTACTCCCAGAGCCAGATTGAGGTTTGATGAGGTCCTAAGCTAATGAAGGTAATGGGGCCCTTTATATGTCCAGCTCTCCTTTGTCAACAACAAATTGTCACCGTTTTTTGTATTACATGAAATTAACCGGTAGGCATAAGCCTCATATCCTCAGTCTATGCTGCCTGATCATCAGTCTACAAGCACACTTTAATCTTATATAACAGGTACAAGAGTTTGACCTTCATTCAACTGTGCTGCACTGCAGATTGCAGCTGCATGCTCCATATTGCCATGCAGCCAGTCCATGCAGAATGTAGGCACCCTGTATAGAGAAATGAGCAAAGCAGTGATATTTTATGGAGCAGGCTAGCAGGCGGAGCCCATGAGCCTACACACAAAACACGGTTGCTGTGTGTAGGTTTTATTTGATTTCTTTTTTATCTTATATTTTGGAAATGTACATCCAGTTTTTTCCCCTTTAATTTTTTTGGCCCCCCCCAAGACAGTGGGGCCCTAAGCTATAGTTTGTTTAGCTTATACATAAATCTGGCACTGGTTATGCCTGACCCTGTGCAACCAACTACTGATATTCAAAGATGTTCAGAGTTAGAGCAAAAATAATAATTGATTTTTTAAAAAAAATATTCCAATACCAAAGGGCTATTATTATGACTTGAGAAAAAACCCTGCACACCTGAAATTATATGGGGATAATGGCTTCCTCATCAAAAGGGGTCCCACAGATAGAACGCTGTCTCCAGACTGACACGCCGGAGGACATATTACCGGAATGAATGGGAATGAGCCGGCCATCTCATCTGCCCGTTACCTGTCCATTGTGAGCTCCTGCTTAGGAGAGTCAGATAAGGACTCTCCTCGCAGTAACCTATCAATCACAGACACCTGTCAATAAAACCCTGACACGATCAATGGCCGGGGCCCTGGTAATTACATTTTCGAGATCAAATGCATATATAAATGTTTCATTTGGGTAAATGTTCTTTTTGGAGAGAGGGGTGTCTGAGAGGGTCCCATTGATCGGGTAAATGGCCCGAGATAAAGAGGACTCCATGCAGAGGAACCAAAGGGATTTGCTGTGATGATGGATAGGAGGCCTCCAAACCAGCTGCCTAACATCATCCTGAGTCTTTCTAAGCCCTGGAGAGAACTCCAGACGCCCCTCCCTTTTGATCCTTGTGCAGGCGTACACCCAGATCTGCACTCACTGGCCGACACCAGCAGCGGCTAAATGTTAGATCTGGATCCTGATTTGGGGCACTTGCGTCCTTCTGAACACGTTTAGATGAGGGCAATGCCACAGGTCTGGGGCACGTGAGATGTGCAGCGATGTATTGAGGGCCAGCAAGGCGACATCTCTCCTGAAACCTGTACCCAGCTCATGCCAAGATACTTAGCACCCTTCATGTGTGGGCAATGATGTCCAGTTGCCGGATGGAGCAAAGGATCTGAGAGTCTGGTAGGACCCCATCTCATCCTCACCAGCAAGGAAAATGGAGAGAACATTGCATGATTTATGTTCTGCCAACATATACTGTATTTTTCCGTGTATAAGACTAGGTTTTTTTCCTAAAAAATAATGTCGAAAATTAGGGGGTGTCATACACAGATACATCTCCCCCCATTTTCTTAAATCTGAGTCTTCAAAAATAAAGGGCATCTTATACATGGGGGCGTCTTATAGACGGAAAAATACGGTATATTCATTTCGGTTGTTTTGCTATTTGCGTGGACAGGCAGAGTTCCCCCAAACCCCAGGTGACCCCCGAGCGGAATAATGACACAAGACAACGTGCTATGGGATTAAAATTGGCCACAACTTTATTAAGATTCAGATGTAGGGAGACCTTGGCTCAGGCATTGGGCGTTTATCCTTCCCAGCCCCCAGCCGGGGATCTGGGAAACGTCAGGGTTATCCAGAATGTGTGGGGATTGGGCTGGCTCTGGAGAACATATGTTCAAGCAGAGAGCCTGCCCCCCGTTTGCCGCCGCTGGAGGGGGAGGGCAATGACAACCTCTCGGCGTATGGTCAATGCCTCCCCCCAGACCCCTTTAACGGGAACCCTGATATCGCAGCCGCACTGGGGGCGTGGGGTCACGGCCCCCCCCATTTAGGAAGATGACTAAAGGATTCTGCCCAAGGCCTGAAACCGCCAAAGTTGTGACGTTTTGCTACAGGAAAGGCGAAACCTGCCAATGCAGGGAAATTCCTTTCCGGCCCTTCAACAGCGGCCTTGACATAGCAGCGCCTGCGTACCTGTGGAGAAGAGGTTAACCTGCAAAATTAAGAGTTAATTGAGGGAGTGGAGGGTGGGAGAAGCTCTGGAGCCCGACTGCCATTTCCCCAGGTAAGCTACGCCTTCTATTGTGTGGGCTGGATGGTCCTTCCCCTTACCTGGCCAATCCCCCTGGCAACGCCTCCCCCAGGTAGGTGGGGTGACCACAGGTATGCAGCCCGGGGAAGGCGACGCCAGCCCAAACTGGAAGGAGCCGCTCTGGGGTCCAAGGGGGCTGCACATGACCACACAAAAGCCACTCCCCATTTAATGTGGGGAATGGTCATTCACAAATCATTTCAATATACAATTTCCCTTTTTTGGGGGGGGGGTTCCCACCGGCTCCAGACATAGGGGGTGCTAGGGGCTCCAGCCCCCTCAATATTTTGCATCAGGGGGCCAACCCCCCCCCCCCGGTGCATGCTGCATGGGCAGGAGGAGGCTCCAAGCTCTGCCTCCTTCTCTCCGCCACACGTCCCATTGGGGAGGACAAGTCACATGACACCACACGACGTGTCATGTGACATCACGTGACATGTCACGTAGTATGCCCCCCCCAATATGGGGTCAAATTGGCATCTTTGGGGGGTCCTGTCACACGTCCCATTTGGGAGGACAAGTCATATGACATCACACGACGTGTCATGTGACATCACATGACACGTCACGTAGTGTGCCCCTCCCAATGCGGGGGTCAAATTGGCGTCTTTGGGGGTTCCTGTCATCTCATTCAAACCATGCAGTTTGCAGAGCATACTGGACTTGAGCAGAGCTTTCAAACTCCTCCCTCATCTCGTCTGTGCTAATTTGTAATCTCACAGCTCTTTGGCTCAATTAATCCAAATTCTGTCACAGGGAAAGCTGAACGCTGTGATCTGTTTAATTTATGCCAATTATTATTTTATTCATTGCACTTATTATCTGTCACCTATTCACAGAGATGTCAGAGAATTTCATCAGAAAAAGAAATGGGAGCAGAAATTGCCACAATTTGCATGTTTCTCCCAGATCAGGAACAGAAGTCACACAAACAATTTATGCGGTGCATTCACTATCATTGTTTTGCTTTTAGTCCACAAAGGCTATGTAAATAATTGCATTGTTTTTGTTGTTTTCCTTCCTCTGTAATGCATGGACATTAATTATACAATTAATTTGCATTAGTTTTGGCCGCAGCCGATATTGAGATGAGAAACAGGTTTTAGTGGAACGGAATCGGTTCTGGCTGCGATGAACGCAAGACACGGCAGGAATCGCTGACTCCTTACATCCCTGCCAAATCCGTCATATTGCTCAAGGCTGATGTGCAGCCAAAAATTCAAGCAAGAGCACGGGTAAGATTTTCAAAATCTTAAGAATCAAGAATAAAGAATTTCTAATTCTCAGATTTTAGAATGAGCAAAAAACCTCTCCCCCGACACCTGGAAATTGCATTTGAATATTTCTTTGGCTCTTGAGATTCTGCCCTAAATTTTCAACTAATGATGGGACACATCTGGAGCTGGCATTCAGTGTCCTCTGTGTCTGAGTCACAGAATTGTAGAGCAGGAAGGGACCCCTAAGGGCCATCTAGTCCAACCCCCTGTGATGCAGGAATCACAGCTCAAGCATCCCTGGCGGACACCCAACCTCTGTTTGAAAACCTCCAAGGAAGGACAATCCACCACCTTCAAACAGCTCTTCCCACCAGAAAGTTCTTCTGCATGTTTGGAATCTCCTTTCTTGTGATTTCGTTCGGATCCTAACCTTTGGAGCAACAGAAAAAACAAGCTTGCTCCATTTCCCATGTGGCAGCCTTTCAGATATTTGAAGAAGGCCATCACCGAGTGCCTGAATGGAGTGTGTTTTGAAAACAACATGCTCTAACATTCTACGGGGCAATAAGGTAGGAAGGAGCAGACCCAGCCACAATCCATCCCTGGGTTTGTAACTGTTATAAGAATTCGAAGGTCTCAAATGTAAAAGAAATGTTCATAAATGTACAAGGCAAACACATACAGAAGTACAGTTACAGAAGTACGGGTTACAGACGCTTCAGGTTGCGCGTTTTTAGGTTGCGCACCATGCCGAACCCGGAAGTACCGGAACGGGTTACTTCCGGGTTTCGACACTCACACATGCGCAGAAGCGCTAAATTGCCCTTTGCGCATGCGCAGAAGCCCCGAATCGTGACCCGGCACTGCGGGTTGCAAACGCGCCTCCCGCACACATCACGTTCGCAAACCGAGTGTCCACTGTATATAAACCATGTGTCTGAAATAGTACAGGAGAGCAATCCTGAAGCCATTTTGACTCTCCCAAATTGACTTCAAATATTCCACTGCAGTAAGGGAGGCAAATGGGAAAAGGTTCCCATTGTCTTCTCACTTCCAAATCCTATCTTAAGGGCATATTTGTGTGTGAATAGAGTGAGCCTGTGACCTGGATTCAGGAACAAAAGTATTTACCATCACAAAAGAATGGCTGGGCTGCCCAGGTAATGCAATCAGTGACCATTATCAGGTATCCTGCCAGGCAGGATTTGTGCTGTAGACCGCCTCCTTCTGTGATGTATGTAGGATGATTTGGGGGGTGGTCTTGGGCTACAGGGTGGGCAATTTCAAAAGTCTATATAAGGGCTTGCGCACCATTGCTCTGGGTTCCTCCTCCCTCCTGCATGTGGTGTGAGGTGACCCTGTTGCAACAGTTGAATAAAGATCAGGCTTACTAGCTGCTTTGCTTCTCAATATTCTCTGGTTGGCCTCTGTTTTCTTCTCCTACCGATAGGGAACCCACTTAAGGACTTTATATGGGCTCTTGGATACCCCATAAAGGAAAAGGAGCAGTATTTTTCCCTTTTAACATAACTTCGAGGCCTGAAGGAGCACACACACGAACACACCAGCCTCGCTCCCCTCATAAGACAAATCCCCTCTCCTTCCTTCCAGAGCCAGTGTGGTGTAGTGGTTAAGAGCGGCAGACTCGTAATCCGGTGAACCGGGTTCGCGTCTCCGCTCCTCCACATGCAGCTGCCGGGTGACCTTGGGCTAGTCACACTTCTCTGAAGTCTCTCAGCCCCACTCACCTCACAGAGTGTTTGTTGTGGGGGAGGAAGGGGGGTAATGATAAAGCGGGATATCAAATCCAAACTCCTCCTCCTCCTCTTCTTCTTCTTCTTCTTCTTCTTCTTCATCTTCATCTTCTTCTTCTCTGCTCCCCAGCAGGCTCTGGCCCAGCCGGCGCTCTGTCAGAGGCTCATCATCCCATCTGGCTTCGTCCAGCGCCTGTCCTTGAGCTTCGCCCTGCAACCTGCTGATCCACCAGTTCCCAAGGAAAGGTTTCGGTCGCTTGCTGACGCTGCTGCAGCTCCCAGAGGGAGGAAGAGACGGCTGCGCCTCCTTGCTGTCGGCTTGTCCACCTGGCTGAAACCCGAAACTCCCCCGAAGATGGATCGGCACCCTTTCTCCTCGTGCCAAGGGACCCATGGTGGACCGCCTGGCTGTCCACCTCTTCTGCCTGGTGAATTTTGGCTGCGCCGAATTTCATCGGTGATCGGTTGTCCTCTGGGATGCTTGTGTTGGACGGTTTTTGTTCCTCGGTTCTCTGAAACTGAGAGTCTTCTGCTACATGGAATCATAGAATTGTAGAGTTGGAAGGGACCCCCAAGGGTCATCTAGTCCAACCCCCTGCAATGCTACAAGGAGCTACAAATCTTCAGCGGTTAGCTTCCAAAACAAGTAAGTATCTGGATAGAGAGAAGTGTTTCTCCCTCCCTTGTCAGGCTGAAGCTCGTGGACATCCAACGAAGCCAAAATTGCTGGAAGATTCAGGAGAGAGAAAAGGTCTTCTTCACCCAGTGCAGAGTTAAACTGTGGAACTCCCTCCCACAGGATGGTCACCTACTTGGATGCTTTTAAAATAGGATGGGACAAATTAATAGAGGAGAGGACTATTGATGGCTATCAGCCACACTGGCTGCGTTCTGCCTCTGCAGCTGGGGGCAGCAATGCTTCTGAAGAGCAGTTGCTGGAAGCCACAGGAAGGGAGAGGGCTCTTGCGGGCAAATCCTGCTTGCTGGTTTCCCACAGGCACCTGCTTGGCCCCTGTGAGAACAAGATGTTGGACTGGATGAGCCACTGGCCTGATCCAGCAGTGCCTCCCAGTGGCGGAGGAAGGCTCCACGCTACCCGGGGAGGCAAAAGGAAACGCCCTGGGGGCGGGGCATCGTGACGGCACATTTTGACGTCATGCCGGAGTGCCGCTGCTGCTTCCGTAGCCCCCTTTTAAGCCGCAGAGTGAAAAGGTGGCTTGTGGGGCTGCCGAGCACGATCGGTGGCTCCCCACCAATCACGCATGGCAGCCCCACGAGCCGCCTTTTCACTCTGCGACTCAAAAGGAGGCCGTGGAAGCGGCGGTCCGACGACAGAGTTCGCCTGCGTGAAATGTTTCGCAGGCGCACTCCGTCGTCGGGCCGTGCGCTGCCGCTCCCAGGGTGACGGAGGGAGCGGCAGCGCATGGGAATGGTGGGAGGGGCTGCCGCTTGTCACCCCCACGCGCCGCCGTTCGCTCCGTTGCCCCGGGAGCAGAGCACTGCACACACCGTGCGCTGCTGCTCCCGGGGTGACGGAGGGAGCGGCGGCGCGTGGGAGTGGCGGGAGGGGCCGCTGCTTGTCACCCCACCCTCCCCTGTCACCTGGGGCATACCGCCCCCCCCAGCGACGCCCCTGGTGCCTCCTTATCTCCTTACGCTTTGCTTTGGTCCTTATCCTCCATTTGTCCGAGTCCATTTTGTCTGCCTCAGTTGCAAGAGCATCCAATTTGCAAGCAGGAAGTTCTATCCACCCTGGCATCTCCTGCAAGAGCTGGGAAAGATCCCCGCCTGAAATCCCAGAGAGCCATCACTGCCGCACAGAGGTTTTATAGTGAAATGGCTTTCTTTCCGTTTCCTAATAACGACGAATAAAGGAACCAGAACAAAACAGGATGACAATACAGTTGCTGCTTGTCGGTGTTTAACGATACCGGATGGATCAATGGTCTGACTCTGTACATGACAGAGTAAGATGCTCCTTTGTACAATTAATTGACCCTGAATCTTAAGCCTTTTGGGAGAGGAAGAATAACTTCTCTCTATCTGCTTTCTCTGTGCCACATGCAGTTGGATAAATCTCTCTCATCCTTTCCTCTCTCTCTCTCTCTCTGCACCCAAGCTGCAAGTCTCAGCTTTTCCTCGAGGGAAAGGGCATTTCCTCCAAGGATTATAATGGGCCTCATCATGTTTCAAAAGCTGCCCAAGGACAGGGTCTCTGTCAATTTTGCAACGCTTAATTGGTTTCTGCATGAGAATGTCCTGGGGGAATTGAGCCCTGTGCCTGGTTCCCATCCCAGGAATGGGGCAGAAATTCAATTCAGTTCGGATTTGGAAGCGAAACAACCTAATTCGCCTTTTCTGAAACTGTATGTGAACTGAGACACTGCTGTCCTTCAAAATGTCTGCTTTGGGAATTTTGTGATGAAGTTCTCCCACAAAATAATACAGGCAAAAATGTGCGTATTGGAGGAAAGTGGGCATACAGATGTCCATGTTAGTGAAAAGAACATATAAAATGGGTTGTATTAGCAGAAACCTCTTGCGAAAATGTGTCCATCGGGCAAAATTGTGTACGAAAAAATGTATTTTGGGAGGAATTTACACTGAAATGCTGTCAGATTGTCTTGGAGACTTGAAAATTGTATTATTAATAATAATTTATTATTTGTATCCCGCCCACCTGGCTGAGTTTCCCCAGCCACTCTCGCAATCAAGTGTTAAAAACAATACAACATTTGCCAGGTGATGTGGAAAGGTGGAGAGCTGAGCTTCAGACTGGAAAAACGAGAAGCCAGAACTGAAATATTCGTTCATCTGTATCCCATCCAACCTCCTTTAGCGGTACCCCTTGGCCCTTCCTCATCCCGAGACAACCTCTAGCCATGCCAGTTTTGACCAGTGCTGCAGCAGTGCGGTTGCAGCTGTTAGTATTTCATTCCCTCATCGCAGGCTGTGTAGCAGAGCCAGTGTGGCGCAGTGGTTAGAGTGTTGGACTAGTAGAACCTGGGAAAGACCAGGGTTCAAATCCCCGCTCATCCACAAAGCTCCCTGGGCGTGACCTTGGGCCAGCCCCTGCCTCTCTAAGCCTGAACTACCTCACAGGGTTGTTGCGAGGATGAAATAAATGCAGAGGAGGAGAACGACGCAAGGGTACCTCGAGCCCCTAGGAGGAGAGGAGAGGAGAGAGGCGAGCGTTAATGTTATGTACTGAGTTGAATAGGATCCAAAATGCAGCAGCCTGATTGGTCCTAGAACAATAGGATTGAGATTGCAGCAGTCTGATTGGTCCTAGAACAATAGGATTGAGATTGCAGCAGTCTGATTGGTCCGCAGGAGCCACCCAATCCAGCTCCAGGTGGAAGTGAATCCACAACCCGATTGGCATACAGGAGTATCCCGGAATTAGCCAATCACGTGGGGCCCATTGTGTAAATAGTGTATATAAAGCAGACGTTTTGGGGAAACTGCATTCCTCGCTACAATGAGCTGAATAAAGAGCATGAAATCCACACTTGACTCCGAGTATATTTCAGTTAATAAGAGTATGGAAACCGGCATGGGCTGACGGAACAATGAACCTGTCAGATGGTCGTGAGAACTGCCTCCCCACAGATATGCCCTGGGATATTTCAGCGGGGCACTGAAATGCTTACAACCGCATCCCCAACAGTAACTAACCCATAGCTTCCCCCGTTGGGATCTGACCGCACACAGAGTTATAATTGAAGCTCTCGTAATTACAGGGAGGGGGTTACGCCCTGATGCCGCAGGGAGCCTTCGCGCCGGTGAGTGCCTTACGTAATGGACGAGGATGAGCAGCAGGGAAGATGCTTTGCTAAGACTCCCCAGGGCGCTTGCACTTTGCACTCCGACCATTTAAGCTGGGTATTTTTTCCCCCTTATGGGTTTATGTAATATTCAATAAATGGAAGGAGCACCCGTCTTACTTATGGTACAGGAAGGGGAGCGACACATTACTGCATATTGCATTACAGGATGCAAAGGGCCGGCCAGCCTTTGTGCTGGCCTTAAAAAAGGAGCCATTATTATTATTATTATTATTATTATTATTATTATTATTATTATTATTATTATTATTATTCTGCCCTTCATCAAAAGGTCTCAGGGTGGTTCAGAGAAAACACAAGTAAATAGTCAAAATAGAAGCACCAAACAGTAACCCTCCCTCCCACACATTTTAAAGACCATAGAATACCGGCCTGGTTGAAGAGGAATGTTTTCACCTGGCACCTAAAATATATATAATGAAGACACCAGGTGAACTTCCTTGGGGAGAGCATTCCACAGAGAGGGAGCCACTACAGAAAAGGCTCCGTTCTCATGTCGCCACCCTCTGGACCTCTCGAGGAGGAGGCACACAAAGAAGGATCTTGGAGGATGATCTGAGGGTCTGGGCAGGTTCATACGGAAAGAGGCAGTCCTTGAGGTATTGGAGTCCTGAGCTGTTTAAGGCTTTATAGGTCAAAACCAGCACTTTGAATCGGGCCCAGAAACTAATTGGTAGCCAGTACAGTCGGACCAGGATCGGTGTGGAGGAGGCACACAAGAAGGGCCTCAGATGATGAACGTGAAGTCTGGGTTGGTTCCTATGGGGAGATGCGGTCCTTGAGGTATTGCGGTCCTGAGCCATTTAGAATCATAGAATCCTAGAGTTGGAAGAGACCACAAGGGCCATCCAGTCCAACCCCCTGCCAAGCAGGAAACACCATCAAAGCATTCCTGACAGATGTTTAAGCCTCCGCTTAAAGACCTCCAAAGAAGGAGACTCCACCACACTCCTTGGCAGCAAATTCCACTGTCCAACAGCTCTTACTGTCAGGAAGTTCTTCCTAATGTTTAGGTGGAATCTTCTTTCTTGTAGTTTGAATCCATTGCCCGTCCGCTTCTCTGGAGCAGCAGAAAACAACCTTTCCCTCCTCTATATGACATCCTTTGATATATTTGAACATGGCTATCATATCACCCCTTAACCTTCTCTTCTCCAGGCTAAACATACCCAGCTCCCTAAGCCGTTCCTCATAAGGCATCGTTTCCAGGCCTTTGACCCTTTTGGTTGCCCTCTTCTGGACACATTCCAGCTTGGCTTTATAGGTCAAAACCAGCACTTTTAACTGGGCCCAGAAACTAATTGGTAGCCAGTGCACTTGGACCAGTATCGGTGTAATATGCTCAAACTGTCTTGTCCCAGTGAGCAACTTGACCACCAAATTCTGCACCAGCTGAAGCTTCTACACCGTCTTTACTATTTGTTGTGGGAAATGATATGTAAATCCATAAAACCTAACCTAACCAGTGAGCTTCCAGGTGTTACTGGACCACAACCCCCATCATCCTTGCCCATTGCCCATGCAGTCTGGGGCTGAAGGGAGTTGGAGGACTGCAGGTTCCTCATCCTTGGTCTAAAGGATCGGGGGATGAGAAAGATCTGAATTCTCACCTCAGTAACTACCCAATACTTTTTACTCTCCTGTAAGGACCTCACTGAAGAGAGAAAGCGTATCCTTGGGGTGTGAATATCTGGGCCCAAACCAGAGCTCTAACCCATCAAATTCAAGCAGGGTTTGGACACCCAGAAAGCACGCTCACCTTTGCGACCTGAGCATTGCTAGAGCAACATCTCCTTCCCCTGGGAGCTCTCCAAAGTGCTGAAGAGCTTGATCCAACTTGCTATCTGGTAGCTGCTCTCCGCTGCTGCTCTTTGATGTCCTTCAGGCCTTGTCTAGCACCTGCAAGCTCACAACCCAGCTGGAGCAGAGCAACCACTATAAGATTTATCTGTGTGACACACACCAGCCCCTATTCTGCTCAGCTAAAGCAGCTTCTGAAGCATATATTGCAATGCACTCTACATGGGGCTGCCCTTGAAGATGACTCAGAAATGTCAATTGGTCCAGAATGCAGCAGCCGGATTACTGACTGGGGTTCCATTTAAATCTCATATAACCCCTGATTTAAAACAGCTGCTGTGGTTGCCAGCTTGTTTTTGGGCCCAATTCAAGGGGATCACATTGATGTTTAAAGCCCTTAATGACTCAGGCCCCAAATACTCGAAAGGTTGCCTCCTTCCCTACAGAGCTTTTTGGGTGCTAAGATCAGCAGAAGGGGACCTCTTGATAGTTCCTCCACCCTCAGAAGCTCAGAATGGCATCACCAGAGGGAGAAGGCCTTCTCTCTGGGGCCCCCTAAGCTGCAGGACTCCCTCCCCACAGAAGTACACATGGCACCTTCATTATACAGCTTCCGTAAGATGCTGAATGCACACCCCTTCACCTTGGCTTTTGACTCATGAGGTGTACGTTTTTAGGACCCACCTTATTTTCATGGTTGTAAGCTGTTTTAAACTGCTTTTCAATATTGCGTTTTGAAGCTTTATGGAAGCAAGTCACGGGCATCTTGCAACCGTGAGGAGAGACGCCTCAACGTCTTCCACATGCTCTGTGTCAGGAAGATTTTGGCCATGACACGGCAGGAGAGAATTCCAAACAACGATGTTCTCTTCCAAGCCTACATTCCCAGCATGTTCACACTCCTGTCTCAGCGACGTCTACTCTGGCTTCGTCATGTCCGCAGAATGGAAGATGGTAGGATCCCCAAGATCTACAGGGAGCTGGCTTCCGGAACTAGGCCTGTTGGCAGAACTCTGCATTACGAAGACGCCTGCAAATGTGGCATGAAGGCTAGGGACATCAACCCCTGCCTGGAGACAGGCAGTCAGGTCGTGTGTCCACAGCAGTGACCACAGGACAAATGACCTCTGGGAGGAGCGCAGGGAGAAAAATGCCCTGGTGCATTAGCAGCAGCCCAAGCGCACGCCTTCACCTGCCCCAGCTGCAACGAAACACGTCTCTCTCACATTGGTCTCTACAGCCACAATAGACTCTGCAACCGTCCAACAGCTTGACCTCCATTGTCTCCCAAGAGAGATGGACGCCAATAACCCACCCTGGGATCTTAGACTGAAGGGCAGATTAACAACAACAACAACAATGGGATAATTTGCACCTTTGGCCACCTCATGAGAAGAGAAGACTCCCTGGAAAAGACCCTGATTGTTGGGAAAGATGGAGGGCACAAGGAGAAGGGGATGACAGAGGACGAGATGGTTGGACAGTGTTCTCAAAGCTACCAACATGAGTCTGACCAAACTGCGGGAGGCAGTGGAAGACAGGAGTGCCTGGCGTGCTCTGGTCCATGGGGTCATGAAGAGGCGGACACGACTACACGACTAAACAACAATTTGCACCTGCTGTTTTCCTGCAAGCTGAAGATCCATCTCAACCATTTTTTCCCTCTCTGTTCAATCTGACAGCCTTTCCAGCCCTGACTCTTCCTGGCGGGATGTCTTCGCTGCACAATTCCACCAAGGCCTGCATTTTGCTTCCTGAAATTCATCTAGACCCCCTGGCCCAGCAAAAGAAAACCCTCCTTCTCAAGGAGCCCCATTGAACTCTTGCCAACACAACCCTTTCCCCCGTCATCCTGTCACCCAATTACCAGGTTATCCTACCTGGTTCTTGAAGAGTTCATGCAGACGCTTCCTTTGTTTCCACTCATGCCATGATTTTTGCATCCTCAGCATCTTTGCCCACTGGATATCTCTTCTGGATAATTAATAAATATGCTGTTTATGAGCAGGGCTAGCTCCTGCCTGCAGAACAACAGATTGCAGGGGTTTCCTCCTATTCAGCTTTCCCCCACTTTGTCTTCCGACTCTCAGCCTCTCGGTCAATTACACCAACGTCAACCAGACACCGTGAGGAGCTTCCCTGGGATGTCATTAAAACCCAAGTTAATGATATCCTACTGCACCGGCTACCAGCCTAAATCTGACCAAAGGTTCCAACACTTTCAGAAAATGTTGCTGAAGGTGGAAGGAAAGTTTGTGTTGCTAAGAAGATGCGGAAAGACTAAGGAGAAGAAAAGGAGATCGTTTTAACAGCAAGGATAGTTGGGGACAGGATGGAACCCTTTCCCTTGGTACATATGCGCCAAAAGAGGTTGATCTTTTGCTGACGTCTCTGTCAATTGATTATTACTGTTTCTTACTGTTATAAGAATTTTAAGGTCTCAAATACAGGATAAATATTCATAAATGCGCACATATCTAAATATATGGACCATGTGTCTGAAAGAGGATGGGAGAGCAATCCTGAAGTCATTTTGACTCTCCCAATGACCTCAAACATTCCTCTGCAGTAAGGGAGGCAAACGAGGAAAGCCTCCCCATTGTCTTTATGCTTGCAAATCCTGTCTTAAGGGCATATTTGTGTATGAATAGGGTAAGCCTGTGACCTGGTTTGCAGGGGGGTTGGGCCGGATGTCCCTTGGGTGTCCCTTCCAACTCTACAATTCTGTGATTCTTCTAAACCCAAAATCCCCAAACTCTGCAACATTTCCTCAAGAAGGAAGTTGCCCCTCCCAAATCACTTTGGCTATCCTTTTCTGCACTTTACCCATCTCTACAATCTCTCAGAAGCATAAAGTTTAGTTCTGGGGAGATGGCAGGGGGAAATGTCTGCTTTGCTGGCTAGTTTATTTTTTTTGGAATCACAATTCTACACAGAAGGGGTATGGAGGGGGGGATTGATTTCCGCTTGGGTCAGCTCTGTGTGTGCTGGAGAGAGCCCTTCAGAGGAGCAGAGATTAATTTAGCAGCCGTGAGCAGGTAAGGCAGGATAGGAGGGCAAGGGTAGGGAGAACGGGAGATGTGGTACAGGCTGGGGTGGGCAGGCCGGGGCGCTCCTTAATAAGGGTCCAGAAAGTCCCAGAGAGATTAATCAGCCCAGTCGCTAACGCCCAGAGTCAAAAGTGCCAAGTCAGATGCAAACAGCAAGGAAGCAGGAAGCTGGTCTCCTTGTCCTGTCTTGGGGAAAACTGGAGGTGGGAGCAGAAATGATGGATTCGGCTGGTCCTCCTCCTCCTCCTCCTCCTCTCTCGTTTTTCTTATTTATTTAGGGCCCCTCCAGACTCTTGCCTTTTTATTTGGGGAAGTGTGTGCGTTCTGTTACACGTCATGGATGCAAATAATAGTGCATTAGCTACTACTACTACTACAACTTTGTTGTTGTAGCCGTTCAGTCGTGTCCGGCTCTTCGTGACCCCATGGACCGGAGCACGCCAGGCACTCCTGTCTTCCACTGCCTCCCGCAGTTTGGTCAGACTCATGCCAGTCGCTTCGAGAACACTGTCCAACCATCTCATCCTCTGTCGTCCCCTTCTCCTTGTGCCCTCCATCAGGGTCTTTTCCAGGGAGTCTTCTCTTCTCATGAGGTGGCCAAAGTACTGGAGCCTCACTTCAGGATCTGTCCTTCCAGTGAGCACTCAGGGCTGATTTCTTAAGGATGGATAGTTTGATCTTCTTGCAGTCCATGGGACTCTCAAGAGTCTCCTCCAGCACCATAATTCAAAAGCATCAATTCTTTGGCAATCAGCCTTCACTCAGAAACGTACTAAAGCCAATGCAGGTCTTTCAAGACCAGTTATGTGGTCTCGGCGACCGCTCCCAATCACCAGTCTCGCTGCCGCATTCTGGATTAATTGTACTGTAGTTTCTGGGTCACCTTCAAAGGTAGTCCCACGTAGAGCGCATTGCACTAGTCCAAGCGGGAGATAACTAGAGCATGCACCACTCTGACGAGACAGTCCGCGGCAGGTAGGGTCTCAGCCTGCGTACCAGATGAGCTGGTAGACAGCTGCCCTGGATACAGAATTAACCTGTGCCTCCATGGACAGCTGTGAGTCCAAAATGACTCCCAGGCTGCGCACCTGGTCCTTCAGGGACACAGTTACCCCATTCAGGACCATTCAGGAGCCTCAGCTTCAGGATCTGTCCTTCCAGTGAGCACTCAGGGCTGATTTCCTTCAGAATGGATAGGTTTGATCTTCTTGCAGTCCATGGGACTCTCAAGAGTCTCCTCCAGCACCAGAATTCAAAAGCATCAATTCTCCGGCGATCGGCCTTCTTTATGGTCGAACTCTCTTTTCTATACGCTACTACTAGAAAAAGTTAAAACAATAAAATGGCCACTGTTACCGGGAAAACGGAAGGGTGGTGGTGGTGAGAGACCTCCCCACTCCCACCGTGAGCCTTGACACTCCACACTATGAGGCAAAGACAAAGAGCCTCCATCGCATATTATCGAATGTAGCAATTCACTGATAAATGCATCTACGTACGGGCTCAATGGGGAAACTTCAGAAATTCATCAGAAATCACATCGTTGTATCAGTCTTCTCAGCTCCAGTGGCATTTAGGACCCAGGGAAGTGAGGTATAAGGGGAGGGGTGAGTGAACCCACCACAATCCCAGGGTGATATCCTGAACCAAGAGTGTCAGGCAGATAACTATCTCAATCACAATGCCTACCCACCCCACAGTGGGATGAAGCCTGGTCAGGACAAAGGGGTTTTATTTGACTTGACTCTGGGACCAGGGAACTGTAAATGCTTTTTCCTTTGTACTGTGATGGAGTGAGTGTGAAAGACAATATTTGAGTGAGAACGGCCATGCCTCAATCTCAGGTTCTACCTGAGACCACACCTTTTCTGTGACATATCTATGATGTCTTGATGATGCTTCTGGAAATGTATTATGGGAAACTTTAAAAGGCCGATGCTGTCTTCTTTAGCGATCCCTCGTAGCCGAGGAAGATTGCCTTCCATAAACATGGTTTTAACAATGAGTCTGTAAGTGACTGTGGAGGCCAATTCTGGATCCGCACGTCCTTACAAAGTGGGGACATTGGTTTCCGGGCAGGAGTCGATCACGGTGTGGATTAGCCAAGCATGCCTTCCTCTTAGTACGTTTCTCCCTTGTGTCCTGAGTTCGAGTGTCTTAAAAGCCCATGACACCTTGGGTAAAGGCTGTTCTCCAATCGGAGCTCTCGCGGGCCAGTGTTCCCCAGTTTTTGGTATTTACACTACATTTTGTTTAGATTTGCCTTGAGAGAGTCTTTAAACCTCTTTTGTTGACCACCGGCATTACGCTTTCCATTTTTAAGTTTGGGGTGGAGTTGTTGTTTTGGAAGACGATCATCAGGCATCCGCACAACATGACCAGTCCAACGAAGTTGATGTTGAAGAATCATTGCTTCAACACTGGTGATCTTTGCTTCTTCCAGTACACTGGTATTAGTTCGCCTGTCTTCCCAAGTGATGTGTAAAAATTTTCGGAGACACCGTTGATGGAATCTTTCGAGGAGTTGGAGATGGCGTTTATAAGTGGTCCACGTTTCACAAGCATACAGTAAGGTTGGTAGTACAATAGCTTTGTAAAGAAGTATTTTGGTTTGTGGTAGTTTGAAGATCAGGCCTACTGGCCGCTGTTTTGCTTCTATCTCCTGGCTGAAGTCTCTTGCTTGTGACCCCCGACCTGAACCTATGGAAGTCAAGGCTAGGCGATTGTGGGGTGCTCCAAGGACTCTCTTATACACCAGTAAGAAAAATCAAGAGTCTGTGTGGTGTAGTGGTTAAGAGCGGTAGACTCATAATCTGGTGAACCGGGTTCGCGTCTCCACTCCTCCACATGCAGCTGCTGGGTGACCTTGGGCTAGTCACACTTCTTGAAGTCTCTCAGCCCCACTCACCTCACAGAGTGTTTGTTGTGGGGGAGGAAGGGAAAGGAGAATGTTAGCCGCTTTGAGACTCCTTCGGGTAGTGATAAAGCGGGATATCAAATCCAAACTCCTCCTCCTCCTCCTCTTCTTCTTCTTCTTCTTCTTCTTCTTCTTCTTCTTCTTTCTTCTTCCTTCTTTTTCTTCTTCTTCTTCTTCTTTCTTCTTTCTTCTTCTTTTCTTCTTCTTCTTTTTTTCTTCTTCTTCTTCTTCTTCTTCTTTCTCTTTTTCTTTTTCTTTCTTCCTCCTCCTCCTCCTCCTCCTCCTCTCCTCCTCCTCCTCTCCTCTCCTCCTCTCTCTTCTTCCTTCTTCTTCCTCCTCCTCCTCCTCCTCTTCTTCCTTCTTCTTCTTCACATTTGAAAAGAGCATTTCCCCCCTTATTGGTTTCCAGCAACTGGGATTCAGTAGCACTGCTGCCTCCAACTGTGGAAGCAGAGCCGAGCCATCACGACCAATAGCCCTCTCCTCTGCCAGGAATTAGTCTAATCCCCCTTTAAAGCTGGTGGCCATCCCTGCCTCCTGTTGGGTTACAGAGCAGTGACACATGCAGGCCTCTGCCCCTACTGGCCTACAGTTTCAGTTTTGACTGGGGGTGTTGGATGATGAATGGAGGAGGCAGAAGGAAGACTAAGGAAACAACTAATAGACCTTTTTTTAACTTCATTAAGTTCAAATGTGATGTGAAAGAAAAAAAATGAATTTTCTGGCAATTGGCTTTTTTGGGCAGCAACACCATTATAATTTCTTCCTAAATTATTTTTTATTCATTTTTTGAAGCATTCGTAGATACAAAGAAAACTTGAAATAAAAAAGCATAACTAAAGACAAATTCAAAACCAAAAAAATAAAAATGCAGGATAATGAGACATCTGAATTTCTGCATATACATGAAACACACTTCAGATTTGAACTGGGCAAATTATGATATACTAGTTTCCTGTTGTTGCAGTTATGTTGTTATTGTTTCCCTGCTTCCTTCATTGCAGGAATCAGATAGTAGTGTGGGTCAAAAAATAGTTGCAGCAAAGATAAGTCAAATTTATACAAGCTGGACCATGCTATATGCTGAAGGCACTTATTTGCACAACCAATATCTTTTTTATTTACAAGCGTGGAAGCACAAAGGTTTGGGAACAAGATTTCGCCAGCACCTTAACGGCTTTCCTGCCGGCGCTGGATAGCAGAGTCTGGCTTTTTTCAGATGAGCTGCGGTGGACACAAATGTTTTCTGCTGTGCTGTTTCTTCACCTGCCGGCAAGTAGGTGCTTGCTGATCCAGCGGAAACCTTTGCAATAACGTGAATCATTTTCAGTCCGTAAGGCCCGGTAGGAAATCCTGCGACTGCCACCCCTACCCGTGTTCGGCAAGATTGATGATTTCCACGGTGCCGAGCGACAGGCCCCCCATCCCTGCCGCATACCCCAGGCTTCAAAATCCCTGCTCCGCTAGCCATGCCAAGAGAAATTAATAAAGATCTTGATTGCCTAAAGAGCTCCTCCTACCCTTCACCACCTTGAAATCTTTCAGCTGAGCGAGTGAGTATTAAGCCCTCCATCGATCGCAGCCGTAGCCTGCAAATTGCTTCTGGGGCCACGTGGGTCCAGGCGAGTGTCAAGCGGGGGGTGTCATGCCACCACCATCAACAGCGGTCCCGTCCCTCCCCGGACCTCATCAGCCTAACTAATTCATGGCAATTCTGAAGTCTTGGTCTCACTGAAGTTGTAACACCTGTGCATGGACAGGTGTCAGCATAAAGCAGCAGTTGCTGACTGGCTACCAAGTTTGCTGCGGTTGGCACCTGGCTGTCTCGAGGGACAATGGAGTGCGCCTTTGGGGGTGAAGTCAAACTGCTGGAGAATCGCAGCGCCTGCTGTAGCTGCAGAGACCGGGAACTAGTACCTGCTGCCTCCCGAGTTGTTTTCGCTGTGTTGGCAGCGGCAAAGTGACCTCCCTGTTGGACAAGTCTGGGCTGTGTGTCTGGTGGTCCTGGGCTGGCCAGACAACAAGAGACCACCACCCCTCGGCCTCGCTGATGTGGCCCAAAGGAGAGCAGAGTAAGATGTTTGGCACCAACTTGGCAGCAGGAGTTGCAGGAAGGAGGCGTACAAGACGTCATCCAACCATCTTAGGGACTGCAGATATGTGTAGGGTTTACAAGGACCCCTGACAGTTAAGTCCAGTTGTGAACAACTCTGGGGTTGCGGCACTCATCTCATTTTACTGGCCGAGGGAGCTGACGTTTGTCCGCAGACAGTTTTTCCAGGTTATGTGGCCAGCATGACTAAGCCACTTCTGGCAAAACCAGAGCAGCGCACGGAAACGCCGTTTACCTTCCCGCCGGAGCGGTACCTATTTATCTACTTGCACTTTGACGTGCTTTCGAACTGCTAGGTTGGCAGGAGCAGGGACCGAGCAACAGGAGCTCACCCCGTCATGGGGATTCGAACCACCGACCTTCTGATCAACAAGCCCAAGAGGCTCAATGGTTTAGACCACAGTGCCAGCTCTTTTAAATCTGAACCAGTGAAGGCGGTGAATGTCCTGTGTCTGGAGGCGGTTGGAGGATGGATGGCAGCTAATGGATTGAGGTTGAATCCTGACAAGAGAGAAGTACAGTTCTTTGGAGACAGGGGGCTGGCAGGTGTGGAGGACACCCTGGCCCTGAATGCGATAACTGTGCCTCTGAAGGACCAGGTGCACAGCCTGGGAGTCCGTTTGGACTCACAGCTGTCCATGGAGGCGCAGGTCAATTCTGTATCCAGGGCAGCTGTCTACCAGCTCCATCTGGTACACAGCAGCTGAGACCCTACCTGCCCGCAGACTGTCTCGCCAGAGTGGTGCATGCTCTAGTTATCTCCCGCTTGGACTACTGCAATGCGCTCTACGTGGGACTACCTTTGAAGGTGACCCAGAAACTAACAGTACAATTAATCCAGAATGCGGCAGCGAGACTGGTGACAGGGAGCGGCCGCCGAGACCACATAACTGGTCTTGAAAGACCTGCATTGGCTCCCAGTACGTTTCTGAGCACAATTCAAAGTGTTGGTGCTGACCTTGAAAGCCATAAACAGCCTTGGCCCAGTAGACCTGAAGGAGCGTCTCCACCCCCATCGTTCAGCCCGGACACTGAGGTCCAGCGCCGAGGACCTTCTGGCAGTTCCCTCACTGCCCTGTTTAGAAAAGTTTTTAATGTTTGGTGTTTTATTGTGTTTTTAATATTCTGTTGGCGGCCACCCAGAGTGACTGGGGAAACCCAGCCAGATGGGTGGGTTATAAATTATATTATTATTATTATTACTCCTTGGCCTTTTCTTCTCTCAAAGATACCAGTTGTGGGAAACCACAGGAGGCCGGGTGGGTGGGTCTTGTGCTTCCCACAGACATCCAGATGACCCCTGTAAGAAGAGGATTCTGAATATGATGCCTCCCTCCTTTGGCTTGATCTTATGTTCTTAATGTTTATAAAGCTCCCCTTTACAAGCTTCATGTCAGCATCACATAGAATCATAGAATCCTAGAGTTGGAAGAGACCACAAGGGCCATCCAGTCCAACCCCCTGCCAAGCAGGAAACACCATCAAAGCATTCCTGACAGATGGCTGTCAAGCCTCCGCTTAAAGACCTCCAAAGAAGGAGACTCCACCACACTCCTTGGCAGCAAATTCCACTGTCCAACAGCTCTTACTGTCAGGAAGTTCTTCCTAATGTTTAGGTGGAATCTTCTTTCTTGTAGTTTGAATCCATTGCCCCGTGTCCGCTTCTCTGGAGCAGCAGAAAACAACCTTTCTCCCTCCTCTATATGACATCCTTTGATATATTTGAACATGGCTATCATATCACCCCTTAACCTTCTCTTCTCCAGGCTAAACATACCCAGCTCCCTAAGCCGTTCCTCATAAGGCATCGTTTCCAGGCCTTTGACCATTTTGGTTGCCCTCCTCTGGACACGTTCCAGCTTGTCAGTATCCTTCTTGAACTGTGGTGCCCAGAACTGGACACAGTATTCCAGGTGAGGTCTGACCAGAGCGGAATACAGTGGTACTATTACTTCCCTTGATCTAGATGCTATACTCCTATTGATGCAGCCCAGAATTGCATTGGCTTTTTTAGCTGCTGCATCACACTGTTGACTCATGTCAAGTTTATGGTCTACCAAGACTCCTAGATCCTTTTCACATGTACTGCTCTCAAGCCAGGTGTCACCCATCCTGTATTTGTGCCTTTCATTTTTTTTGCCCAAGTGTAGTACTTTACATTTCTCCCTGTTAAAATTCATCTTGTTTGCTTTGGCCCAGTTCTCTAATCTGTTAAGGTCATTTTGAAGTGTGATCCTGTCCTCTGGGGTATTAGCCACCCCTCCCAATTTGGTGTCATCTGCAAACTTGATCAGGATGCCCTCAAGCCCATCATCCAAGTCATTGATGAAGATGTTGAATAAGACTGGGCCCAAGACAGAACCCTGTGGCACCCCACTAGTCACTTCTCTCCAGGATGAAGAGGAGCCATTGATGAGCACCCTTTGGGTTCGGTCAGTCAGCCAGTTACAAATCCACTGAATGGTCTCAAAAAGGGCTTCTATATTACAACTTTCCCTTCGGGGCTGCTCTGTCCATCGTCTATTTGGCACCTTCAAACAATTTGGGGAAAGCTTTTCGTTCCCTCCACTCCTTCTGCTTTCTGTCATCCACATCTGCCCTTTTCAGGTGGTCACTGTTGTGGAATTGGATTTGTCCAGGGTGAGTGGCCATTCTGAGAACAGGATACTGGACTGGATGGGTCATTGGCCCGATCCTGCAAAGCTCCTCTTGCAATCTTAGTTCCATTCTAGTCTTACTGGCTTATTGTGAGCCTGACATCGACCGAGGAATCCCTGAGCTTTTCAAGGTGCTCGATTGTAGCACCTGTAAAATGGGGCGACAGGTGCGGGGGAGCGTGCCGGGGTCAAGCGCTGATATTTGCAAATGAAAAAGCTGCTCTGTAAAGAGCCAAATCTATTCTATGTGCATTCGCCCTTCACATGGAAGCTCCATCATAAAAGCTGCCTGGAGGAGGTGTGCAAGTTTGTACTCGATGACTTTGTTCAAAAAAACTCACCTCTTAAAGATTGTGCGAAATGGAAATTGGCTAGACCCAAAGGGGGTGACAATGTCCTTTCAATTTGATAAGGACTGATTTGACTTTCATGAGGAGCCACTTATATATATATATATATATATATATATTTGGTTGAGAGAGGGAAAAAAGTCTCCCACGTGGAAAGGTGAATGCTGTAAAATTAGGTGTGGAAAATTATTTCATCTAGAAAGGCAGAAAGGTTGTTTGACATCTCGCCTGTGTAATAGGAGAATTTGCCTCTCTCGTTTCCTAAACACCTGAAAATTCTTTTGATGCCCATTTGCCTTCATAATACCTGAAGGAGCTAAGCTTTCGTTCTTGATTTCTTTTTTTTAAAAAAACAGAGACTAGATTGAGGCTGAAATAACGCAAAATGTAGATTTTGCACACAATAGTACTGACACGATGCCTGCCTGCCGCTGTTCTCCTGAGCTGCCTTCTGCCTGCATCTCCCAGCTTCACACTTCAATGTCCATCATCATTATCAGCACTTTGGCCCTTTGTGACTATGGACTTCTGCATAAAGGCAGTTTCAAAGGGGAAAAAGCCCTGTTTGTACAGAGGTCTCTACGCATTTTACTTTTTTGGGTGCTCACACCAAACATCTGAAAGAGGAGAGACACCAAAGAAACTCTAAGGAATTGATCGGCAGCCAAGATTATGGAACAGAACACAAGGAGATCCTTGTCTGGATCATAGAAAACGGCTCCATTTTACAGGTGCAAACAATGAGACCCTGGAAAGCTAAAGGACTTTTAATTTAATATCAAGTTCACAACAAGCCAGTTAAGCTAGAATGGAAGTCCGAACCTAAGAACAGCCTGCAGGATCAGGCCAATGGCCCATCTAGTCCAGCAACCCGTTCTCACAGTGGCCAACCAGATGCCTGCAGACAGGACCTGAGTAAAACAGCACTCCCCCCCCCAAGCGATTCCCAACAACCGGCATTCAGAAGCATTCTGCCCTGGATGGAGCAGGCAGAACGAAAGGTTTATCCACACGCCTGTTTGCTCCACCACTCTCCCCAGGGAAGACCTGTGGCTTAGTGCTGAATCGGAATAAACTGCAATCGGGTTTCCATGGATCGGAGAAATGTTGGAGGGTATCTTGTTTTTGTGGGAATGTTCAAGGTGGCAGGAGAGGATATATTGCTTATTAATAGCCTTCCAATGTGGTGTAGTGGTTAAGAGCAGTAGACTCATAATCTGGTGAACCGGGTTCGCGTCTCCGCTCCTCCACATGCAGCTGCTGGGTGACCTTGGGCTAGTCACACTTCTCTGAAGTCTCTCAGCCCCACTCACCTCACAGAGTGTTTGTTGTGGGGGAGGAAGGGAAAGGAGAATGTTAGCCGCTTTGAGACTCCTTTGGGTAGTGAAAAGCGGGATATCAAATCCAAACTCTTCTTCTTCTTCCTAACTTGCGCTAGCAAGTTCTATAAATTAGCAGAGTTTTAACAATCCCCTTTAAACGCAGAGCGGGTAGCTGGTTGCAAGCTTGTTTAAGCTTCTCAATGTAGATTCCTGGTAAGAACCCTTATTAATCCCGCTTAAAAGAATAAACACGCCACAATCTTATTTAAGATATAGTAGTTTACTCACATCATCATCAGTTCATAGATGGATCCCTGAAGGCAACTTAGTTACAAAGGTATATATACATATGGATCTACCCCATGTTGTTGTTTAGTCATTTAGTCATGTCCGACTCTTCGTGGACCCCATGGACCAGAGCATGCCAGGCACTCCTGTCTTCCACTGCCTCCCGCAGTTTGGCCAAACTCATGCCAGTCGCTTCGAGAACACTGTCCAACCATCTCATCCTCTGTCGTCCCCTTCTCCTTGTGCCCTCCATCTTTCCCAACATCAGGGTCTTTTCCAGGGAGTCTTCTCTTCTCATGAGGTGGCCAAAGTATTGGAGCCTCAGCTTCAGGATCTGTCCTTCCAGTGAGCACTCAGGGCTGATTTCCTTCAGAATGGATAGGTTTGATCTTCTTGCAGTCCATGGGACTCTCAAGAGTCTCCTCCAGCACCATAATTCAAAAGCATCAATTCTTTGGTGATCAGCCTTCTTTATTGTCCAGCTCTCACCAACGAGTAGTTGTTCCAAACTTTGATCTGGAAATTCTCCTTTAATACCTTTTTCTTGAACCAACAAGTACTGTTTACAATGACTGACACTGACTCTCCAGGGTTCAAGGCAGGGAATCTTTCCCACTGGGAAATGCAGTTTCTTCAGAATGGATAGGTTTGATCTTCTTGCAGTTCACAGGGCTCTCAATAGTTCCCTCCAGCACCAGAATTCGGCGATCAGCCTTCTGTATGGTCCAGCTCTCACTTCCATACATCTACCCCATATGGGGGTTAATCCCAGTGATTGCAGACTGGCAGTCACTGCAGCTCACACAATGAAAGGAAACTGGAGAAGAAGAGAAGATGGGGAGGGGCGCTACGTGCCTTGCCCTTTTGTTACCTGCCCAGGTAAGGTCATGCCCACCTCTGCAAGAGGAAGGATGCTCCGGGCCAGGAGGAAACAGGAAGTTTTCAACTGGCTGGAATAAACATCCCCTTTGCATGTCCACTCTAGGCAAACAAGGAATGTTGTACTTGACTGCTACTTATGTATCACAGTTTTTCTGCCAGAGAGCTTGTTGGAGCTTGTTTTTCTGCCAGAGAGAGGGAGATGATGGGCATGCCATTAACCCATCGCAGAAGCCATCCTCTCCAAGACAAAAGCAGCATGGGCGTGATGTCACACAGCAAAAAATTGTCTTTTTACTCAGAGGGTTGTGTTTTTTTTTAAAGTAAGGTGTTCTGGGACTATGAAGGAGGAAGCGGGGAGAACTCCCTGTGGCGCTGGCTAGAAGAGGTGGCACTGAGAATGAATGAATGAAGGAATCTCTATTTGCATCAGCTGTCGGCCACAGCAATAAAACAACAATATGATATACGAAATTAATCCATTCCGAAGGCGTACTCGTAAGTCGAAATCTTCGTAAGTCGAAGGCGCCATCTCGGAACGGGAAAAAAATTCGTATGTCGAAAAAACCGCATTCAAAACTTCGTAAGTCGAGGTATCGTGCCGCCGCTTTCCCTTCGTAAGTCGAAAATTTCGGAAGCGGCGGCCATTTTTTCGCTTCCGGAGGTCATTCGGAAGTCGAAAAATACGGAAGTCGAGTTGCTCGTAAGTCGAGGTACCACTGTACAAAGAATAAAATTGAAAAGTCAGCTATATAAAACACATTTTAGGGTTTTGAGTCAATAGTCAAATAGTGGATCGTATTCTAATTGCCCCAGCTAAAAACCTTGCAAACTTTTACTGAGAGACTGGGAGCCATAACTGGCTGCCGATTTGGACCCCAGCTAGCTGAAGCTATGAGAAGTGGGGTATAATTTTCTGTACCCCCTCCACTGAAGGCATTTAGGTGTGAATATGTGTGAATAAACCCTATTTTTGAGACACTTCTGACTCCACTCTGCCTTGATTTTCCATGGGAAACACAACCCGGACCCCCCCTCCCCTGGAATCTTGCTACCGCGCAGCAGAGATTGGGGGTGGCGTGCGACAGCATTATTTCTGGTGAATATTATTTCTTTGAAGTCATTGCACCTTTCCTCCACTTTGGAAGTTCTGTTGAAAGGACTCTTGGAATTCAGTAAGGGAGAAGCATTCAGGCTCCACCGGACTTTAAATCAAATCATGATCCGGGTTGGCGGGGGGGGGGGAGAGGAAACTGACTCAATCCCAAATTGAAGCTGACAACATTATTTACAACTTAAAAATGCAAGAGTAGCTGGCTTCTTCCTGTATCGAGAGTCATCTGGAGTTACTGCAGCGTCTGAAATGGTTGCATGAGTAAATTCATCTGGCGATACATCAAACCATTTATAGATGCTGATGATTCAGTTGTCAATGACTAGAGTCAGGAAAAGTCTCTTACCCCCCGGCTCCCCTGGGATTTTGAATTCTTTGTTCTCCTCCCCTCCCAATCCGGGGCATTTTGGGATTGCTTTTTCTTGCAGACGGGATGTTAGGTGTGGGTGCCTTGACCCCAATAATAGCAATAAAAAGTGACCCCACGGACAGGTTTTGCTGGATGATTAGGATTTTGTTTGCACGGGTTACTTCAAGACTGGATTACTGCAATGTGCCCTGTGTGGGGCTTCCCTTGTGCCTGATCTGGAAGGTGCAGTCAGTGGTGTAGCCGGGGGGGGGGCACAGGGTGTTAGGATTTCCTACACACGAGTAGGACCCTGGCAGAGACACATGCCTGACTGGCATGTTCCCTCCGTCCTGGTCGATCGTTCAGGAGCATCAGAAGTTTTCTTCAGCCCAAACATCACAGCGGCTAATGCCAAAAAGCACTAGCACACTTACAGATCCGGAGAGTTTGCGCAGTTGCGTAACAGAACTCAGCAACTCAGCATTTTGGCTAATCTACTTTTATTTACATATAAACACACACAGAGCACTGCAACAGGGCTCCCTCTCTCTCTAGCTTCAGATAGCAAAGAGAGAGAACAAAGGACAATAGTCCCACTTCACGGCACACGGTAACACAAACATCCTGTCTCAGTCACTTCCCATTTTGTGGAATGAAAACACATACTGTCATGTGATAGACAACAATCCCATGACTGTAGACACGGGGAATGAATCTCCAACACAGGGGTGGTTGTCCCAGGTGCAAAATTGTTAAGGGTACAAAAATTCAACACCTGGTGCTTCCTCAATACAACTGCATACTTTCGTCACTGGACTCCGTTAAAAGTGATTTCCCCATGCGAATCAGGAAGTGACCTCTCCAGATGACAGAACGGCTCTTCTTTTCTTATATCTGTAGTCGGGATCTGCTGGGTGGCACAGGCACTGTTGGGCAGTTGAGTGCGCATGTGTACTCGGTATCCTTCCCCCCCCCACTGCTCCCTCTGCGTGGCCCCGGGGGGCTGGCAACCCACGCTACACCACTGGGCGCAATTCGTGCAGAATGCTGCAGCGTGATTGGAGCGAGGCCTTTGTCGGCATTTCACACCAGTGCCTGGAGGTCTACACTCGTTGCCGATTTGATACCGTGACAAATTCAAGGTGTTACTGGCACAATCTAAAGCCCGTAGCAACTTGGGACTAGTTTACCTTTCCTCACAGATGTCGACTCGACCCCTTCGCTCTGTAGAGCTGGCACTGTTAGAGGTCATCCAAGTCATTGATAAAAATCTGGAGGGTACCAGGCCCACAGCACCCCACTCAAACCTTCCCTTAAAACCCTGAGAACAGGTGGGAGGCCATGCAGGTGTCAAAGAAGGAGAAGAAGCCCCATTGCGCAGGTGGAAGTCCGGGTGCTAATGGGACGACTCCATTGGTCACACCCATGCGTAGGCAAACTAAGGCCCGGGGGATGGATCTGGCCCAATCACCTTCTAAATCTGGCTCGCGGACGGTCCAGGAATCAGCGTGTTTTTACATGAGTAGAATGTGTCCTTTTATTTAAAATGCATCTCTGGGTTATTTGTGGGGCCTGCCTGGTGTTTTTACATGAGTAGAATGTGTGCTTTTATTTAAAATGCATCTCTGGGTTATTTGTGGGGCCTGCCTGGTGTTTTTACATGAGCAGAATGTGTGCTTTTATTTAAAATGCATCTCTGGGTTATTTGTGGGGCCTGCCTGGTGTTTTTACATGAGTAGAATGTGTCCTTTTATTTAAAATGCATCTCTGGGTTATTTGTGGGGCCTGCCTGGTGTTTTTACATGAGTAGAATGTGTCCTTTTATTTAAAATGCATCTCTGGGTTATTTGTGGGGCCTGCCTGGTGTTTTTACATGAGTAGAATGTGTCCTTTTATTTAAAATGCATCTCTGGGTTATTTGTGGGGCCTGCCTGGTGTTTTTACATGAGTAGAATGTGTGCTTTTATTTAAAATGCATCTCTGGGTTATTTGTGGGGCCTGCCTGGTGTTTTTACATGAGTAGAATGTGTCCTTTTATTTAAAATGCATCTCTGGGTTATTTGTGGGGCCTGCCTGGTGTTTTTACATGAGTAGAATGTGTGCTTTTATTTAAAATGCATCTCTGGGTTATTTGTGGGGCCTGCCTGGTGTTTTTACATGAGTACAATGTGTGCTTTTATTTAACATGCATCTCTGGGTTAATTGTAGGGCATAGGAATTCGTTCTTTTTTTAAAAAAAAACTATAGTCCGGCCCACCTTATGGTCTGAGGGACAGTGGACCGGCCCCCTGCTGAAAAAGTTTGCTGACTCCTGGCACCTCTAAGCTTTCCATTACGTTTTGCAACTGTTTCGGCTAGGGATGTTGCAATCTTTTCTATGCATTCCAAAAAAGAGCCTTCTTGGTGGCTGCTCCAAGACAACTCTGCCTCTAGCTTCCCTAGAGAAGCTAGAACAGCTCCCTCCATAATAATAATAATAATAATAATAATAATAATAATAATAATAATAAGCCATTAATTGGTCTTGGGGGCAGGTCAAAGTGCCCTCCTCCCTGCCTCCACCGTTGGAGCCTGAGGAGAAACTTATAACTTATTTTGCTCTACCTGTTGCTGCCGTGGTCGCCTGTTCTAGATGATGAATGGCTCTGTTTCAGGCCGATCTGCTTGCTTGAGCATGGTGGCACATTTGAGGCCACACACACACGTGTTGTTGGTGGGCTATTTTTCACTGGAAACGACGAGTGACTCAGAAATATATATATATATTTTTCTGCTAAAAATCTGCTGGGCCCACGACTTTTCAGAGCATTGGGGCTCTGACAGGCTGTCACCTGACCTGCTGGCTGGGACTTCTCAGCACTCCTGACTCTTGCATTGGTTTCAAGAGAGATCTGAAGGAAACCCAACCCTGAGTGCATTTGGCAGAGCTGATGGACCATGTACTGGCAGCAGTACGGGAATCGGGAAAATCTTTGATTCAGTCCGCATTTAGAGGTGAACCTGCCTGGTTTGTACTTTCTGAAATAATATGCAGTCTGAAACACAGTCACCTTTTGAAATTCCCACTTCTCTGAATTCGGCAATGCAGTGCTCCAGCCAAGTAAAGTGTGTAATGATGCATTTAACTGGGGTAAAGTGTGCATATAAATGCATATATTAGATAACATTAAGAATGTATTGCAGTAGGGAAAGTTGCTTTTCAAAAATGTGCAGATTAGGGAAAATGGCTTACAAATGTGTATACGAAATTTTCATGATTTTTTTTAAACATTGCAAATTGAAGTGAAGATGCCTGCAAAAATGAGGGTCTGTGAAAAACCGAAATAGGCAGATTTGCCCATTCACAATGGTCAGAAATGGACAGATTTCGAAACCGACAGATTCCCCCGTTCGCATTCTGCGTGGGAATCGTCCTAGCAAGAGACGCCCTCCCCTGGGAGTGGAGGGAACAACCTCCCCCCCCCCCCAAGTTCAAAAGATTGCAATCTAGAGAAGCAGGGAAAAGTGCAACTCAGGTTGTGTAACCCTGAGAGAGCCTGGGACTTCATTCCAGGTAAACATACTTGGGAACCGATTTGCTGCAAACAAACGAGACCCACTTATTGCACACTTAATGGGTGGAAATGACTGATTGTGCAGAGAAGAAGAAGAAGAAGAAGAAGAAGAAGAAGAGGAGGAGTTTGGATTTGATATCCCGCTTTTCACTACCCGAAGGAGTCTCAAAGCGGCTAACAATCTCCTTTCCCTTCCTCCTCCCCCACAACAAACACTCTGTGAGGTGAGTGGGGCTGAGAGACTTCAAAGAAGTGTGACTAGCCCAAGGTCACCCAGCAGCTGCATGTGGAGGAGCGGAGACGCGAACCCGGTTCACCAGATTACGAGTCTACCACTCTTAACCACTACACCACACTGGCTCTCACCCATCCCCTTGAAAATGTCTCTTATGTGGCCTTTGCTTGCCCTTCAGTGGGTCGCTACTTGCCCAGAGGTTCTGGGATAAATGAATAATCCCCTCCTGGGTAGTTTTCTCCCTCCTCCCTCTCCATTTCTTTCGAAGGGAAGAGCGAAGAAAGCTACGAGCAGTTTAAAAGCCCGGAAGAGCTTTGAGACGGGGCTTAAAGATGTTGTCTTAAGCCCGAAAGAGGAAGGGACAAAAAAGAGACGACCGATGTCACTCGCCTAAAGTAAACACTCGCAGCCTAATGAATGAGTTATGTCCCAGACGCTCCGTTCTAGGAGAAGTATTTAACGGACGCTATTGGATTCTGTGGTTTCTATCTATCTGTAACCAGTGCATTATGACCATTAATGGATTTTTGAGGCCAGATTGATTTTTCATTAATTTGGTAAAAATCTTTTCCCTCTCCTATATAATTCTGCCTTAAAACGCTCCCTCTGACAGCTCGATAAGTCACTCGCCTCATAATGCAGGGCTGGTTCGTAAATCTCAGGCAGGGCATTGGGGTGGGGGTGGGGGTGGGACATGGCGGAGGCCAGAAAAAAGTGGGGTTGTGTTGGTGGTAGGGGAAAAGGAAGGGGAGAGAGAGAGAGAATCCTCTCTGGGTTTCAGGAGGCCTGCCAATCACAGAGCACCATCCATCACATTTGAAAAGCCATGGCTTGAATTATTAACCAGAGAGTTACGGAGAGGAACTCTGAAGTTGAGAGGGACAGAACTGCAGCCTCCACTCCAGCCAAGGTGGTTTCGACACACACACACACACACACACACACACACACACACACACACATCGTGGGTTGAGAGGGACTGGGGATTTTTGGCTTAAAATTGGGGGCTTTTTTAGGGTGTGCCAGGTTGGGGGTTTACAGATGTTGTGCATGCTCTCCCTCCACTGTTGAAGGCAGCAGGGCTCTGAAGATTGTTTTCTGGGAAACACAAGTGGGGAGGCCACTGCTGGGCTGAGGTTCATCTTTGTGGATTTCACATGGGCAATAAAAGTATTAGTAAAAGCAGTGGAAACCTTCAGAAACCTACAGTAAATTAAAAATAGCAGTAAACAAACAAACAAACAAACAAACAAACAAACAAACAAACAAACAATAAATAAATAAATAAATGCAGCAGTATTTTAGATACCTGGGCAGGCTTTACTAAACAAAAATGTCTTCGTCGTTGTTCAGTCGTTCAGTCATGTCTGCCTCTTCGTGACCCCATGGACCAGAGCACGCTAGACACACCTATCCTCCACTGCCTCCCGCAGTTTGGCCAAACTCATGTTAGTAGCTTCAAGAACACTGTCCAACCATCTCATCCTCTGTCGTCCCCTTCTCCTTGTGCCCTCCATCTTTCCCAACATCAGGGTCTTTCCCAGGGAGTCTTCTCTTCTCATGAGGTGGCCAAAGTACTGGAGCCTATTGAGCCAATGACATGTGGTAGAATACACCCCAAAAGGACACCAGTCTGTATAAGACTATATTGTTTCAAGCCACCCAAATCTCTGAGTGGTGAGGGACTCCTGGGGTCCCAGGCCCTGACCCATAACAGTATAATGGCAGTTTGACATTCAGGGCTCAATCCCACTTTCTGTTAAGTCCAGACATAGTTGCTGCATTTTCCGTTTGGTCCGGCAGGTGAGGTCATTCTTCTCCCCAGATCTTGCAACGCTTCGCCTTCTGATTTCTGCAGGTGGAATTGCTGCCGATGGCTGGGTTCAAAGGAGCCCTGGTCCTACCTCTGTGGGTTTTTCATTGCTGGTGGATGCAGAGGAGGAATTCCCAAAAGCCTGAGATTCTGAGCTTGCAAAGGAAGCGCAGGCGGAAAGCAAGGTCACCATTCATCCTTTGCCTGAGTGCAATTGGAAGGAATCCTTCTCCAAGCGGCTGCTCTTTACTAGCTTTTTAATGCCTCTTTAACAAGTCTGCAATCACATGTTGATTGCCCCCCAATTTGCTTATTAAAACCATATTTAATGAGGGTTAACAAGTAAATAATCGATACGTGCTCCGGTCACAGAGGAACAGCTGAAACCTCAATAAACACTTTTATAATCAACTTATTCGCTAAACAGACAATCTTGTCTGTTAATAGCTGGTAGTGCAATTTAGAATTAATGTGGTCCAATTGTATCTGGAATAAATACAAACTGATTAGCAAAATCACTTATTGGGACACGCAGAATCTGGGCTAGGCGGAGGCCGAGTTCGATGTGAAGTGATTAACGATAATGATTCAGAGCAAAGTTTCTTTCACAGACTCAATAGCCTTGGGTGAGAAACACAAGAAGTGATTTATCAGATATTTATGCCATGGTGATGCTCACTTACTCACACCATCAGCGCACCTGGCACCTTACGGGGTTGCCTGGGCAACACAAACAGGGTCACTTTGGCCAAAGAAAACCCCCATAATATTCTTCTAGACTATTTACCTATTTCGTCATTGATAGCCCTCCCCATTCTGCTCTCACAACAGCTCAGTGAAGTAGGCCAGGCTGTGACTGGCCCAAGGTCACCCACTGAAAGCTTCAAACCTGACTGGAATCCTGGTCTCCCAGGTCCTAGTTTGACTCTCTAACCCAGGGTTTCCTAAACTCGGTTCTCCAGCTGTTTTTGGACTACAGTTCCCATCATCCCTGACCACTGGTCCTGCTAGCTAGGGATGATGGGAGCTGCAGTCCAAAAACAACTGGAGACCCAAGTTTGGGAAACCCTGCTCTAACCACTAAGCCACCAGTGTCTCTCTCTGATTGAAAAAGTGTGGTTTGCCCAGGGACAGAGGGGCTTCTCCCCCCCCCCCAGAGACACTCCCTGTGTTTATTGATTGAGTTTACTTATATACCGAACCCTCCAAGTGCTTTCCAGGGTCAGTTCCGGTTTTACAGAAGCCGTCCCAGTTTCTGACTTGATCTTGGAATGTCCCACTCTTCCTTAGGATGACCCTATTTTCATCAGAGAAATGTTGGGAGGGTATGGGATTATGCGACCCCCCCTGAGCCAAGGAGATAGAAGAAGAAGAGTTTGGATTTGATATCCCGCTTTATCACTACCCGAAGGAGTCTCCAAGCGGCTCACATTCTCCTTTCCCTTCCTTCCTCCCCCACAACAAACCCTCTGTGAGGTGAGGAACAGAAACTTCCCAAGGCATGCAAGAGCTGGAAAGGGCAAAGGAAGAAAGATCCCATCTCTATTCCTTTCCTCCAGGCTTTCGATGCTGCATTTCAAGAGGTTCAGTTAGTTCTGAGCTCACTCAGCTCCCTGACTTGTTTGCAGCTCCAGCCTTCAGCCCCTGGAACAAGCGAGGAAGCAAAGTGGCACTTAGAAAGCGACACACTTTAGCATAAACAAAAGGCATACCCACTAAGGAAGATAACGACGCGATAGAATTCAAAACACTAACAATTAATCGCACGTTTATTCCAAATCCAATTCAAACAATTTAGTTCAATTAAGTCAGCAAAATTGATGAGCTTGTGGCAGGGATACCAGCCTAGACCTCTCGCCATTATTGAAGGAGAGATCTGCCCTGAAGTTGCCCAGGGCAGAAGATGCACTCAGAAGAATATTGTCCCTCCAAAGGACATAGCCAGCGTCACCTTAACTCCACGACTTGCAAGAGTCACCAGTTGTGCCTATGACTTATGTGCAGAGAAAAATCCATGAAGTTAAAATAATCTCCAATCAATGTGCATTTCCCTTCCTCGAGAACATTTTAAAAAGTTATGTCCTCTTGCAGCCCCATCGCAGGGTTATAACTCACGCCTGCTCACGGCAACCAACCCTGCGCTTCCTCCCATTCGTTTTATGGCTCTCTGTGTTAACATTTCTTGACGAACATGGCTGTAATTTTCTGCAAAGAATTATCAGCTTTTTAGTGACTCGTGGCCATTACTTATTGGCCTCTTAGCAATTTGCTAAAAATGAGCGATCGCCAAGGGACGGAGTCTCTGCTGTGAAGGAGACACATCCGCCAGTCGGGTGGAGCAACAAGTGGCTCTACAGGAAGGATCCTGGCTCCGAAAGGAGGCTCAGCAGCAGAACGTGTCTGCTTTGCATGCAGAAAGTCATAAGAAACTAAGAAGATCTGCTGGATCAGACCAATGGCCCACCTGGCCAGGGGCGTCGCTGGGGAGGGGCGGTAGGGGTGGTACGCCCCCAGTGACAGGGCGACAAGCGGCGGGTGGGGGTGACAAGCGGTGGCCCCTCCCGCCACTCCCACGCGCCGCCGCTCCCTCCGTCACCCCGGGAGCAGCAGCGCTGCACGGACGGGGTGCTCGCTCGGCCGAGCGAGCACCCCGTCCGTGCAGCGCTGCTCCTCCCGGGGTGACCGGTGGTGCGTGGGGAGTGGTGGGAGGGGCCGCCGCTTGTCACCCCCACGCACCGCCGCTCGCTCCGTCGCCGTGGGAGCAGCAGCGCACAGTGTGTGCGGTGCTGCTGCTCCTGGGGCGACGGAACGAACGGCGGCAAAAGGGAAAGGGGGGAGCAAACGGGCGCTTCCCCCCCTTTCGGCCGCTTAAACGCGCCAGCTTTGCTTCTCCCCCCCCCTTTCGGCCGCCCCTTTCGGCGCTGGCTGGGCTGCGGAGCCGAAAGGGGCAGCCGAAAGGGGGGGGGGAAAGCTTGAACGCGCCAGCTTTGCTTCCTTTTCTCTCCCTTTTGGTGCCGAAAGGGGTGGCCGAAGGGGGGGGGGAGAAGCAAACAGGCGCGTTTAAGTGGCCGAAAGGGGGGGGAGCGCCCGTTTGCTCCCCCCCTTTCCTTTTTGGACGCTTCTTTCAGCGCCTTTGCAGCCCAGCCAGCACCGAAAGAAGCGTCCGAAAGGGGAGAAAAGCGCCAGTTTGCTTTCCTTTTTCCCCCCTGCGAGGGCATCCCCAAGGGCGTGGCATCGCGCTGTGCACATGCGTCATGACGTCATGACGCATGCACATGCCGCAATGCCCCGCCCCCAGGGGTGCCTCTTGGCTTGCCGCCCCTGGCAGCCAAGGGGCTAGAAACGCCCCTGCACCTGGCCCAGCATCCTGTTCTCACAATAGCCAACCAGATGCCCATGAATTTGCCCAATCCTCTTTTAAAGCCATTCAAGTGGGAGGCAGTTCCGCAGCTTAACCGGGCACTGCATGAAGAAGTCCTTACCTTTACCTGTCCTGAATCTTCCGACATTCGGCTTTGTCCCTGTTCTCCATGCCTTGCCTAATGTTATCAGCTTCTATAACGTCTCCTCTTGCTTGCCGTTTCTCTGAACTAAAAAATCCCAAATGCAGGGCCGACGTGCCCATTAAGGCGAACTAGGCAATTGCCTAGGGGGCACTGGCCAGGCTGTAGCGGAGAGGTGCTGCTTGCCCCCTACACCACCCCCACCTCCCGCTAAAGCAGGCTTTGGCAGGGGCTGAGGGGCGGGGGGCGCCAGAAGGTGGTCTCGCCTAGGGCGCAAGAAACCCTAGCACTGGTCCTGCCCAAACGCTCCATCCTTTCCCAGGATTGATCCCCGTCAGGATCTAGAGGTAGAGACGGGCGGAGACTGCCTCTCTGATATCCTAAAGACCTGCTGTCAATAAGTCTAGACCAGAGGTGAGAAGCCAGTTTCCCCAATCCCCACCCACCTGTCCCACCCCTGGAATTATATAGTGAAGGTGCCAGGTGCAGTTCTCTAGGGAGGGAGTTCCACAGTTTAGGAGCCACCACAGAGAAGGCCCTCTCCTCCTGGGACACCCCGCCCCGCCCTGAGATTCTGAGGGTGGAGGAACCACCAAGAAGGCCCCGCTCTGTGGATCTCAGCACTCGAGAGGGCATGGAAGGAAGGAGGTGGCATTTGGAGTATTTGGGACCCAAGTTGTATAGGGCACAAACATGAGCGCCTTGAATTGGTGTAAATATTAGACAACCCTTTTTCCAGGGGTGGTGGTGGTCAGTGGAGGAACACCCCGAGCTGGCTTAGGAAAGCCATTCTCTGCAATTGTTCATGTTGTAGAAGAAGGAGAAGAGTTTGGATTTGATATCCCGCTTTATCACTACCCGAAGGAGTCTCCAAGCGGCTAACATTCTCCTTTCCCTTCCTCCCCCACAACAAACACTCTGTGAGGTGAGTGGGGCTGAGAGACTTCAGAGAAGTGTGACTAGCCCAAGGTCACCCAGCAGCTGCATGTGGAGGAGTGGGGAAGCGAACCCAGTTCACCAGATTACGAGTCCACCGCTCTTAACCACTACACCACACTGGCTCTCATGTGTAGACAATAAACTATGAGGTAAAGGGAAAGGACCCCTGGATGGTTAAGTCCAGTCAAAGGCGACTATGGGGTGCAGCGCACACCTCACTTTCAGGCCCAGGGAGATGGCGTTTGTCCACAGACAGCTTTCCGGGTCATGTGGCCAGCAGGACTAAACCGCTTCTGGTGCAATGGGACACCGTGACGGAAAGCAGCGCAGTGCACGGAAACACCATTTACCTTCCCGCCAGCGGTACCTATTTATCTACTTGCACTGGCATGCTTTCAAACTGCTAGGTTGGCAGGAGCTGGGACAGAGCAACGGGAGCTCACTCCGTCGCAGGGATTCGAACCACTGACCTAATCGGCAAGCCGAAGAGGCTCAGTGGTTTAGACCACAGCACCACCCACGTCCCTACACAAACTATATCTTGTTGTGGTCATGTTTTCTGGTTTTGCCTTGTCATTACAGGAATACCCACCCCACCTTTTTTTTTTAAAAGGGGCCATGTCCAATATTTTCTGAAGTGGATAAAACCAATAGTGGAGGTTCCCTCTGTTCCCAGGCATTTGGAGTGCTTTGGGGAGTCAAAATGTCTGTTGTTGTTATTGTTGTTGATTTATTTTCTATAATACCCTTCAACCGCAGATAACAGGGCAGTTTCTGATTCTGCTTCAGTCTTTTCATTTGAATTTTGAGTTTTAAGCAGTTTTTCGCATTGTCTAAGTTTTTTGTCTCCAGCGTGATTTTGAGGTTTCTGCATCTCTGCCCCAGTGGGCCATAAGATGAAGGGCAGACGATAAACGCTTCCTATAAATAAACGGGGGAGCCGATTCATGCAGGGCCCCTTTTACACCATAGTGTATATATTTTGTAGCATACAAAAAAAAAAATCTCCTTGTGGCCTTGCAGGCTTTGGGAATCATGTCAAAAATGTCTGAGTCTGTAGTTCCTCTTGGGATGCAACATCTTGTTATCAGTTTTGCTCGCCCGTTTTTCGCTGACTCGCCGGTTAGAGGAAGAAGGAGATGTGCTGACAATTGAATACGGCAAGGGAGCCAGGCACCAAGCAAGCATGTTAACACGGCTGCCCCAACCCAGAAATCTCTGCACATTTCCATACCCAGAGGCAAGTGGACCCAATGAGCCTGGATCCAGGCTTGAAACCTGAGTGGAGGAATCTCAAGACTGCCTTCATTCTCACTGCATCGTAGCTGCATGCATCTGAAATGATTTCTCCTAAAGTCCTTTCTTATGCTATATTCAAAGTTTTAAACCCAGATTGGTCTCTACGGCCACAGCAGGCGATGTAACTCTCCAATGGTTTGACTGGGAGTGGCCGCCATGACCATATAACCCCGGACCTGAAAGATCTGCATTGGCTCCCAGTAAGTTTCCAAGCACAATTCAAAGTGTCGGTGCTGACCTTGAAAGCCCTCAACGACCTCGGTCCAGTAGACCTGAAGGAGCATCTCCACCCCCATCGTTCAGCCTGGACACTGAGGTCCAGCTCCAAGTGCCTTCTGGCAGTTCCCTCCCTGCAAGAAATGAGGTTACAGGGAACCAGGCAGAGGGCCTTCTCGGTGGTGGCGCCTGCCCTGTGGAACGCCCTCCCATCAGATGTCAAGGAAATAAACAACTATCTGACTTTTAGAAGACATCTGAAGGCAGCCCTGTTTAGGGAAAGTTTCTAATGTTTGATGTTTTATCATGTTTTTAATATTCTGTTGGGAGCTGCCCAGAGTGGATGGGGAAACTCAGCCAGATGGGCGGGGTATAAATAATAAATTATTACATTATTATTATTATTACTTATGGGAAACAGTTGAGGGACATGGGTATGTTTAGCCTGGGAAAGAGGAGGCTGAGAGGAGATAAGACAGCCATCTTCAAGCTTGTTTTCTCCTGCTCCGGAGGGTAGGACCTGAACCAATGGATTCAATTTGCAAGAAAGCAGACTCCAACTCAACATCAGGAAGAACTGACAGTAAGAGCTGTCCAACAGCTGAACAGACTCCTTTGGGAGGTGGTGGACTCTCCTTCCTTGGAGGTTGTTAAGCCGAAGTTGGGTGACCACCTGTCATGAATGCTTTAGTTGAGACTATTGCTTTTCAGGGGGTGGGACTAAATGACCCTCGGGGTCCCTTCCAACTACACGATTCTATGATTCTACTAGCTGGCCCGGCCACGCCTTGCTGTGGCTCTTTCCCCCCCTCCCCGTTCTCGCCTGGTTTCCCACAGCTTATCCCCACGAACTTCCGTGTGCCCCATTTCAGTCTTCCCTCCCCCCGTTTTCGCCTGGTTTCCCACACGTTATCCCGATGAACTTAAGCCTGCCTCCTCTCAGTCTTTCCCCCGTTTTCGCCTGGTTTCCCACAGCTTATCCTGATGAACTTCTGCGTGCCTCCTCTCAGTCCCCCCCCCGTTTTCGTCTTCCTCCCACTCACGCGGCGTGATTTGTTCCCCTCCCCCGCACTCTCCGTGGTCACTCCGAAACTGTGTTGATCTCCTACCTCCCTTCTCTCCGGTCCCCCCCCCCCCGGTTTCGCCTGGCTCTCCACAGCTTGTTCTGTTGAACTCCTGTGCTGTGATTTGTTCCGTCACCTCCGCACTCTCATGTCTGTTGCTCACTGTTTTAAAATGGGAATTGGCCGAGCCTGAGGCAAGGAGTTGTTATGGCGGTGGTAGCTAAAGGTTGATTCGGCCCCTCCCCTGCCAACAGCCTATTGGCTGAGGCGACCTCAAGTTCCGCTCCCCCTCCCACCCTCTTCTGAAGTCTGTTGTTGTAAAGCGTGTGTTCCTTTGACGTCCACTGGAGGGCGCTGGTTTTTTTGCACAAATTCACGGATTTACCTGGGAAAGGTGTGATATTTTTGCAATCTAGGTACCTAAGAACCTTCCCATATGGCCAAGGAATGTTGTGTCCAAATTTGAAGGCAACTGGTCAAGCGGTTACGGAGCAAGGCCTTCGCGTCCGCGCATCCATCTTGAACATTTTAATATATATAGATGAACCCACATTTCAGTGGCTCTCATTTGTCCTTAGCAAGGGGTTGGGGGCTTCTCCTCTGATTGATTTGTTGCCATTGGCCTGGTCCAACAAGCTCATCTTTTTGCTTCTTATGGAAACGTTTCCAGAAAAGAAACGAGAGTCCAGGTAGATAGTTCACGTTTCCAGTATTCCCAGTCACAATCAACCCTATTTCAGAGAGGACTTTCGTTTAAAGCACACAGGGCTTAATTGCACCCTCGGAAACGGCAGCCAGGGGGCACGGATGCGTTCCGGGGAGCTCTCAGAAAAGAAGAGGGTTTTGATCACAAGCTCTGCGATTCCCTCCTCAGATACGGTGCGCCGTCAGCCCCCCAAAGCGCCTGGCCTCACTGTGCGGCCGCCCTTTATCTGAAACGCCAAGGGAAGCAGTTTAACATCAAACCTGCATTGATATTCAAATAGATTATCATGCCGGCAAATGGAGAGAGCGCTGGAGGCAGCAAAGTGTGAAGCTGCGGCTAATGCATTAGTATTTATGGTACAGTATAATCCCCATTTTCGGAGGCCGTATCTCGAATGGACATGTTGCCGAACACCTCCCTCCCCCCAATTCCAATCGCTCCTGCCACCTTCTTCCTTTTCTCTTCCGCCTCCTGCTCCGGCTTTCTCTTCCCCAGCTGGGCCCAGGAACTCCCAGCCAGGCTCTGCTGAGGTCAGCAAAAGCGGTGATGAGACTTTAGGAGGGCCCATTAGAAAAAACAAATTCTTAAAACAGTGGACTCTGAAAAATCAATCACTTTTACCTCCAGCAAGGTATGGCATCCTCATCTCTCTGAAGATGCTTGTCTCGTAAGAATCCAGTTTTGTTCCGGTGACCAGCGAGACAGCCATTCACTCACTCACTCGGGGATATAAGATCCTATAGGATTGCTCGGGAGAAAATCTAATCTAATTCTACATACATTTCCCGGAGAGAAGGAAATGTTGGCAAAGAGAGTTCTGCATATCCAGATGTAGGATAAATGCAGCCGTTGGGATGTGATGCGGGATACTAAAAATAATCAGAACGAGATATTATTACTGTTAACATTGATTTACTAATCAAAGTGTAGACAATACTAAATTAGATGGGCCAATAGTCTGCCTGACTCTGTAGAAGGCGAAATCCTGTGTTACGATGCTCATGGTGGTATTATAAAAGATTAATAGATTATTAATATTTTGTCAAGCAATAGAGAGCCACAAATATCTGCATCAACTTTGCAAAACCCAGTCAGTAAAGATTGGTTAAAGGAAAAGGTAAAGGGACCCCTGACCATTAGGTCCAGTCGCGGACGACTCTGGGGTTGCGTGCTCATCTCGCTTTATAGGCTGAGGGAGCCGGCGTACAGCTTCCGGGTCATGTGGCCAGCATGACTAAGCCGCTTCTGGCAAACCAGAGCAGTGCACGGAAATGCCGTTTACCTTCCCGCCGGAGCGGTACCTATTTATCTACTTGCACTTTGACGTGCTTTTGAATTGCTAGGTTGGCAGGAGCAGGGACCGAGCTACGGGAGCTCACCCCGTCGCGGGGATTCGAACCGCTGATCAGCAAACCCTAGGCTCTGTGGTTTAACCCACAGCGCCACTAACGTCCCTAAAGGTTGGTTAAAATTGCTCAAATATCTTTTGTTTTAAAAGTATGCAGCCTAATGATTACAAATACAAGCACAGTGGTTAGATGAAGACTCAATTCTATCTTGAAGTAAAGTTTTCCCATAATTCCATTGCAATATCTACCACCGGCACATCAAAAGAAGTCTGGTGAAATAAGTTCTGTCCTAAAGCCGATTCCAATGATATTAGCTGTTCATCAAGTCTGGGATAAATATAAGACCCTACTGTCTTGTAAACTGTCATTGCTGCAATCTTTCCTGTGTAATAATAAATTTCAATTAGTTGGTGGCGCAGCAGAAATAAAATTACAACTTTTGCTGATGCAATAAAGGATGGTAAACTAATAACTATAGCTGATTTAGCAAATAAAATGGGAATAAGAAATCCCTTCATGGTTTTGATATTCGTCAGTTAGTCAGTTTCTCTGTGAAACGTTTAAGAGCTGGAAATGTAGGTAAAGGCTTAGCCTTGTTTGGGGAATAAATGATTAATCTATGAGCTTTCAAAGCCAAATAATTAGAATGACAGGTGTATTAGGTATTAATTGCACCTTCTATGTTAACCTGCCTTAGGTTAACATAGAAGAACAAGCCTCGCTTGAATCAGAGCCAGCACGGCTTCTGCAAGGGCAAGTTCTGTATCGCAAACCTATTAGAGTTCTTTGAGAGTCTCAACAGCATACAGGTAGAGGTGGTCCGGCTGACATAGCGTAGTTGAGCTTTCAAAAAGCATTTCACAAAGAATCTCATCATAGACTCCTGAAGTCAAGGAAAAAGAGGAAACATCCTCTTGCGGATCAGGAATTGGTTAAGTTACAGGAAGCCAAGAGTAGGAATGAATGGAGAGAAGCAGAAAGTGGAGTCCCCCCACAATGTGTATTGCGACTTGTACTTTTTAACATGCTTACAAATGAGAGTCCCATGGACTGCAAGAAGATCAAACCTATCCATTCTTAAAGAAATCAGCCCTGAGTGCTCACTGGAAGGACAGATCCTGAAGCTGAGGCTCCAGTACTTTGGCCACCTCATGAGAAGAGAAGACTCCCTGGAAAAGACCCTGATGTTGGGAAAGATGGAGGGCACAAGGAGAAGGGGACGACAGAGGATGAGATGGTTGGACAGTGTTCTCGAAGCGACCAGCATGAGTCTGACCAAACTGCGGGAGGCAGTGGAGGATAGGGGTGCCTGGTGTGCTCTGGTCCATGGGGTCACAAAGAGTCGGGCACGACTGAACAACAACAAACGACAACAACCAGCTGCTGGAAACCACAAGAGGGGAGAGTTTTCGCATGTTTTGGGTCCTGCTTGCAAGTTTCCCATATCGGGATCTGGCTGGCCACTGTGAGAACTCTTACGTTTTTCAGAATGGAAAATTCTGAATGCCAGTGGAAATGCATTTTTTGCAATGGGCCAAATTCCTGCCCATGCATCAGTCTCGAAAGAAACTTCTATAAAGTTTTATACTGTTGGCAATATGACACCCCTCCCCCCAAAATAAGGACAAATATATTTCCCAGTGTCAGTAACATATTGGAAATGTTGGGGAATGAAGTTGATTTTACCCACACATGGTGGACTTGTAAAAAAATAAGTGGTTTCTGGGAGAAGGTTACAGTTCAAAGAAACAGAATGATTGGTTCCTCTATCCCTCTGAACCCATTTGTATGTTTTGCTTAGATGCCTTAATGGTGTTATGAGAAGTGAGCATTTCGAATGGATAAGGTAGGACGCTGCTGCCTGAGAACAGAAAGTACAGCTACAGGACCCGACTGGAGACTGCGCTCAAGGAACGGATCTGCAAGAGAGGGCACCTCATTTTATTGTTCATCTGCATGAAGGAAGCCAACAGAAAGAAACATAATAATAATAATAATAATAATAATAATAATAATAATAATTTTTATACCCCACCCATCTGGCTGGGCCTCCCCAGCCACTCTGGGCAGCTTCCAACAAAAGATTAAAATACAATAATCTAATAAACATTAAAAGCTTCCCTAAACAGGGCTGCCTTCAGATGTCTTCTAAAAGTCTGGTAGTTGTTTTCTCTTTGACATCTGGTGGGAGGGTGTTCCACAGGGCAGGTGCCACCACCGAGAAGGCCCTCTGCCTGGCTCCATGTAACTTGGCTTCTCGTAATGAGGGAACCGCCCGAAGGCCCTTGGCACTGGACCTTTGACATCTGGTGGGAGGGCAGAATGATGGGGGTGGAGATGCTCCTTCAGAACAACTTTAGATGCTGTTCATTTTTCATATGAAACAACAGCTTAATTACAGATATTTGCAAATATGGAACATTTGCTTTCTTGGGATAATTAAAGCCTTCGTATTTCTTCTTGAAATGCAAGGTGGCATATAAATTGTTTCATAACCATCACCGTCATTATTAATATGCAGTGTGTGCCAATCACAAATATTTGCATCCTTTTGTATTTATCAATAATTAAGGGCAATTGGACTGATTAGGAATAACAGTCTATACTGCTCCCTTGCTTTTTCGTGTGTCTTGGGGTGGAATTCACTGTTGTTGCAGTACTACAAAAGCTCCTTCTGCACAAACCTGTCAGTTTGCCAGCCTGCTCCTTCCAGGGGTGTGCAACCCCATAAGAACAGAAGATGTTTTAAACTGTTTTTAAATGACCATTTTATTCGTTTGATAAAACACTTTGAGGGTTTTTTTGTTTGTACACTCAAACTTATGGAAGGAAGGAAGGAAGGAAGGAGGAAGGAAGGAAGGAGAATCAAAATGCCTGTGAATCTGCATGCGGACTTAAAATAATGGCAAAAGTATGGAGAAAACTGAATTTAAGGTTGGGAAAAAATGAGAAATGGAGGGAAACCAATATTGATGATTTATCTACCCACAACCAGTGTTCCTGGGTGGTTCTTTTTGGTTTTTTTTTTTGGCACAATGAGGCTTGGCTCACTTATTTGAGACACCTGGAGTCATTTTTGTTTGGCGGTTGACTTTCCCCCCCTGTGTGCCTTCGGTCTGCTTCCATCGTGATGTAGTGTGGAGAGCCAAGCAGGGAGGCGACGGCTGGCTTCTCTGTTTGCCTCCTGGCCCCCTTCCATGCCGATCATCCTGTGTGTTGGCCTGAGGCTAGCCGGGGGCTTCTTCTCCGAGCCTCCAGCCACTCCCTCTGGGACCATTTTTTAAAAGATGCAGGAAGAACTGCTTCCCTCCACAAGCCTCATCCATCAAGCGAGGCGCTGTAATTGCCCCCCTTTCCTCCCTCCCCCAACATGCCTGTCAGCATCCCGGAGAGAAAACAGTGATAAATAAACTTGTGTGAAAGAATCTGCCATGGTCCACCCTCTTTGACACTTGATTTATCTGTTATTTTTACTTTACACGGAGAGTCCTTCCTTGCTTTGGGAGGTGAGGCTGATGTTGTTCCCCAGATCAGGGTGTCTGAAGGGGGCTGTGAGGCCGGCAGCGACTGACAAACCCTCCCAGGATCTCTTAGAATCACAGAATTGTAGAGTTGGGAGGGACCCCAAAGGGTCATCTAGCCCAGCCCCCTCCCTTGTTTAATTTTCTAAGATCGGCGTTCCGGAAGGGTTCAAGTTTGCAAGGACCCCACACCGAGAAAGGAAACCTGAAATCCGTATTTGTGAGGAGGAGCCTGGACTGCCTACATTTACTTAGTTATGAAGGGCACTCTGCACATGACCAGAGGTACCCTTTCTTTATTTCCATAAGCTAAGTCCTGGAAATCAAAACATGCTGATCAGCAAGCCCTGGACTCTGTGAAGACAATACTAAATTAGATGGGCCAGTAGTCTGCCTGACTCTGTAGAAGGCAAAATCCTGTGTTCCGATGCTCATGGTAGTAAAACGAGATGAGCGCCGCAACCCCAGAGTCGTCTGCGACTGGACCTAACGGTCAGGGGTCCCTTTACCTTTACCTTTAACCAACCTTTACTGATTGGATTTTACAAAGTTGATGCAGAGATTTGTGGCTCTTTATTGCTTGACAATATATTAATAATCTATTAATCTTGAAAAAACTACAGGTCCCAGGATTCTTTGCGGAAAACCAATAGTGGTTGTTGTTGTTGTTGTTGTTGTTGTTGTTGTTGTTGTTGTTGTTGTTGTTGTACCACCACCCTACATCCGTACATCTCAGGGCAATTTACAATATAAAAAACACAAAATACATAACAATAATATGAACAAACGAAACCAAACATCCCCTATTTTTCCAGCTGGAACTTGCCAGAACTGAGTCCTGGCACCTCTCTCTCTCTCTCTTTTTTTAAAAAAATATTTTTTATTATTTTATACTATACTACAACAAAAAAATCAAACATACATTCACATACATTTTCCAGTTTTGGCTAACATAGCCGTGACTTCCCTCAGACCTTCCACATGGCTTTCAGAATTATATCTTAGTATTATACTTCTTTAATCTACCATTGCTTACATTATCATAAATCTCATACATACTCTAACTACCATACTTACAATAATATTTCTACACATTAACTACAAAACTTCTTGAAGTCCTATTAGCGTATTCAATTGCAAATTGTCTTTCAAATAGTTCGTAAACTTAAACCAGTCTTTGATGAATTTCTGGTCCCGCTGTTCCCGGATTCTTCCCGTCATTTTATCCAGTTCTGCATATTCCATCAGTTTCACTGTCCATTCTTCTTTCGTCGGTAATTCTTCTTGTTTCCACCTTTGTGCTAGCAAAATCCTAGCTGCAGTCACTGCGTATTGGAAAAGCTTAATGTCCTTTTTTTCAATGTCTGTACCTATAATACCTAGTAAAAAGGCTTCAGGTTTCTTAACAAAATTATATTTCAACATTTTTCTTAACTCATGATATATCATGTCCGAGTCCTGGCACCTCTCAGGGCGGGTGCCATTGCCATTAAAAGAGAACACAGTTTAAAAGGACATCAGATGTGAATCAGCAGCTTCCCCCTTGCACCTAAACGTGCATCATGAAGTTTAAAGTAGGCGGGTGTCCCATACAGTTTGGTACCCGTGGTCCATGGACCCTCCTGAGAGGCCCTTCCAGCGTCTGATTATGCCACTCCTGGCCCTTGCCATGTCTTTTGACCTGCAGTGCAGGAATCACAAGACAGAGAAACCAGCAGGAGAACACTTCAGTCTCCCAGGACATTCTATACAAGATCTCAAAGTAGCTGTCTTACTACAAAGGAATTTCAGAAATAGACTGGAAAGAGAAGTTGCTGAATTGCAACTCAATTACCAAACTTAAAACCATGGAGAGACCTGGTCTGAACAAAGACATTGGATTCTTATCTCATTATACATGACAAAGCTATTTTTAGCCATCTCCAGTTACAGATGGGTAGCCGTGTTGGTCTGCCATAGTCGAAACAAAATAGAAAATTCTTTCCAGTAGCACCTTAGAGACCAACCAAAGGATAAATGGACATAAATCTGATATCAGGAATCACAAGACAGAGAAACCAGTAGGAGAACACTTCAGTCTCCCAGGACATTCTATACAAGATCTCAAAGTAGCTGTCTTACTACAAAGGAATTTCAGAAATAGACTGGAAAGAGAAGTTGCTGAATTGCAACTCATTACCAAACTTAAAACCATGGAGAGACCTGGTCTGAACAAAGACATTGGATTCTTATCTCATTATACATGACAAAGCTATCTTTTAGCCATCTCACAGTGCCGTGTTGGTCTGCCATGTCGAAACAAAATTTTTCCTTTAAGACTAATTGCAGTCGTTAACAGTCGTCAACAGGTTTTCCACACCCATCAGCCAATCACCCATTCCCACCACCCTTCTGAGTAATACCCCTCCCCACCTCTCACTATATATAAGGGTCTGGTGACTTCTGTTTCAGTGTATCTGAAGAAGTGTGCATGCACACGAAAGCTCATACCAAGAACAAACTTAGTTGGTCTCTAAGGTGCTACTGGAAGGAATTTTTTTATTTTTTATTTTGCTTTAAAAATCTAGAGTTGCACCTCTTTTCTCCCTCTTTCTCTGGCTCTGTGGGAAGCCTCTGTAGGATCCAAGAGTCTCCTTCCAGCAATTGATGGGATATGTCCTATTGATCAGCTGCGATTCCTGCCTTGGAGAGGGTTGAACGAAAGCCTTAGGACAGGGGTAGGCAACCTAAGGCCCGTGGGCCAGATGTGGCCCAATCGCCTTCTAAATCCGGCACGCGGACGGTCCGGGAATCAGTGTGTTTTTGCATGACTGGAATGTATCCTTTTATTTAAAATGCACCTCTGGGTTATCTGTGGGGCATCGAAATTTGATCATCCCCCCCCCCTTTTCATGGTCTGAGGGATGGTGGACCATCCCACAGCTGAAAAAGGTTGCTGACACCTGCCTTATGAGGAACAGTTGAGGCGATAGGATAGCCATCTCCAAATATCTGGAGGGCTGCCAGTGCCACATGGAAGATGGAGCACTTTTCTGCAGCTCCAGAGGGCAGGACCCAAACCAATGGATTCAAATGGCAAGAAAGGAGACTGAACATTTGGAATAACGTTGGGATGGGCCTGCAGCTCCATCAGCAAGGTAGTCTTCGAGGGTTAGCTTTTCAGGAACTTGCAAAATTTCTGACCGCATTTATCAGCCTTTCTGGATTCATGGGGAGAGTGTGATTGAAAGCCCCCCCCCCGACCCATTTGTGTGAATGCTTTTGCAATCTGCACCCATTTGCCTGTTTAATGATGCCCACAGATGCTATTAATATGCGCTTATTGCTAATAATCAGTCACAGGTGCTCAGAACAAATTAATGATATATGGCCCCTCCAGGTGTGTTATTGGAAAACCACGTGGGATGGCCAGTAGTAATTGATTGATCATAAACCAGCAGACAGGTGAGACAGATATAACACCAGTCCTGAAATACCTTCATTGACTCCCAGTACGTTTCCGAGCACAATTCAAAGTGTTGGTGCTGACCTTTAAAGCCCTAAACGGCCTTGGTCCAGTATACCTGAAGGAGCGTCTCCACCCCCATCGTTCAGCCCGGACACTGAGGTCCAGCGCCGAGGGCCTTCTGGCGGTTCCCTCACTGTGAGAAGCAAAACTACAGGGAACCAGGCAGAGGGCCTTCTTGGTAGTGGCGCCTGCCCTGTGGAACGCCCTCCCAGCAGATGTCAAGGCAATAAGCAACTATTTTACTTTTAAAAGACAACTGAAGGTGGCCCTGTTTAGGGAAGTTTTTAATGTTTGATGCTGTATTGTTGTTTTTAATATTCGGTTGGAAGCCACCCAGAGTGGCTGGGGAAACCCAGCCAGATGGGCGGGGTATAAATAAATTATTATTATTATTATTATTATTATTATTATTATTATTATTATATTATTAGGGAGACCTTGGCTCAGGCATTGGGCGTTTATCCTTCCCAGCCCCCAGCCGGGGATCTGGGGAACGTCAGGGTTATCCAGAATATGTGGGGATTGGGCTTGGCTCTGGAGAACGTGTGTTCAAGCAGAGAGCCTGCCCCCTGTTTGCCGCCACTGGTGGGGGAGAACAATGACAACCTCTTGGCATATGGCCAAAGCCTCCCCCAATACCCCTTTAACGGGGAACCCCTGTTATCACCGCTGCAGACATCACCCCCATTTAGGAAGATGACTAAAGGATTCCGCCCAAGGCCTGAAACCACCAAAGTTGTGACGAATTGCTATGGGAAAGGCGAAACCTGCCAATGCAGGGAAATTCCTTTCCGGCCCTTCAACAGCGGCCTTGACATAGCAGCGCCTGCGTACCTGTGGAGAAGAGGTTAACCTGCAAAATAAGCGTTAATTGAGGGAGTGGAGGGTGGGAGAAGCTCTGGAGCCTGACTGCTGCTTCCCAGGTAAGCTACACCCTCTATTGTGTGGGCTGGGTAGTCCCTCCCCTTACCTGGCCAATCCCTTAGCAACGCCTCCCCCAGGCGGGATTGGACGGTTAACTGGGGTAGGCGGAGACCCCAGGTATCCCTTCTGGGGGAGGGCGCAGCCAGCCAAACTTCCAGGTGTCGCCCAGGAATTCAGGGGGCTGTGCGCGACCACGCAAACATCGCCCTCCATTTGATGTGGGGAGAGGTCATTGTAGGGGAACAGTCAGGAACAGAGATGCCAGCTTGCAACGGCTGATTGACGGGGAGGTTGATGTTGCACATTTGAGCATGGCACCCTAAGCTGGCTCCCTCCCTAAGCTGGGCAGAAGCTTCCTGAGCTTTGGGAAGGAGACGCCAGGCTTCTTGACAGAATGCTGAAGACCTACTGCCTCCTTCCCTAGCTGGGTGGGCTTTGGGGAGGTTCTTGGACACTTTAAGAGACTAGCCTAGACAGCATCTTAAAAAGCAGACATCACCTTGCCAACAAATGTCCGTATAGTTAAAGCTATGGTTTTCCCCAGTAGCGATGTATGGAAGTGAGAGCTGGACCATAAAGAAGGCTGATCGCCAAAGAATTGATGCTTTTGAATTATGGTGCTGGAGGAGACTCTTGAGAGTCCCATGGACTGCAAGAAGATCAAACCTATCCATTCTGAAGGAAATCAGCCCTGAGTGCTCACTGGAAGGACAGATCCTGAAGCTGAGGCTCCAATACTTTGGCCACCTCATGAGAAGAGAAGACTCCCTGGAAAAGACCCTGATGTTGGGAAAGATGGAGGGCACAAGGAGAAGGGGACGACAGAGGACGAGATGGTTGGACAGTGTTCTCGAAGCTACCAACATGAGTCTGACCAAACTGCGGGAGGCAGTGGAAGACAGGAGTTCCTGGCGTGCTCTGGTCCATGGGGTCACGAAGAGGTGGACACAACTAAACAACAACAACAACTAGTCCCCCTAGTGCACTGATGGCACACCACTGTGCCTAAAAACTCAGTAGGGTGGTCAGGAAGAGGACCCAGCTGCCTGCAGAAGCACCCCAAGCAGTCGCCCAACCGACACCCTTTGTGCCACCTGCTTCCCGCTGACGACCCCCCTCCATCTCCTCTGCCCTCTCAGTCCCTGTGTCCCTCTGCTCAGCCGATGGCAAGCTGCTGCTGGTGGCAGCGGAAAAGGCGGCGACTGCGCCAGCCACAGGAAAAGATCTAATTTAGATGAATAACCAAGTTCCTGAGAGGGGGCTGCGTCTCTGACCTCAATAATCAGCGTGCCATTAGTTGCGTGCTGCCAAGGGGGGGAGGCCGGAGAGCAGTCCCAGCTCGCGGGGGAAGTTGCATCGCCAGCATGATGTTATACACAGGAGAAGCGCCGGTATATAATTTAATGGCCACTGTGGGGAAAGCAGAGGTAAGGGGTTCTCTCTCTCCCTCTCTTTCTCCCTTTCCTTTAAAGGAGCATTATCTGAAAGGAGCGCGCACTCCCTGAAACGCTCGCGTAATGACACCAGGGCTAAAGCCAGGCATTAAAAATTCATGCCCAGGAATATTAAAACTTTTTACTTTGTCCTGTCGCAGCACCAAGCAAATGTAAACAAATGAAGCCTTCAGGAAGGGAGAGACCTGCATTGCGGAACCGGCCACCGTGGCAGGGAGGGTGGCCGCGGCGGGCCTGCACGGTTTGCTCGGGTGTTAAAAAAATGGGGGGAAAGTTAAGGTCTGTTGGAGTGACTCCCCAAGGAGAGAAAAGCTAAAGCATTTGGGATTTTTCCATTTTGGGAAAAGTAACAGGAGAAATGATAGATGTTCTCCCGGTAAAGGTAAAGGTAAAGGAACCCCTGACATTTAAGTGCAGTCGTGAACGACTCTGGGGTTGCAGCGGTCATCTTGCTTTACTGGCCGAGGGAGCCAGCGTTTGTCCACAGGCAGTTTTTCTGGGTCATGTGGCCAGCATGACTAAGCTGCTTCTGGTGAAACCAAAGCAGTGCATGGAAATGCCATTTACCTTCCCGCTGGAGCAGTACCTATTTATCTACTTGCACTTTGAGGTGCTTTTGAACTGCTAGGTTGGCAGGAGCAGGGACTGAGCAACAGGAGCTCACCCCGTCGTGGGGATTTGAACTGCCGGCCTTCCGATCGGCAAGCCCTAGGCTCTGTGGTTTAGACCACAGCGGTCGGTACATGACCCCAAACTTGGCCATCTTTTGAAAGCTGCTCTTGTCCGAATTTTGCAATCTCCAAGTCAACACATATATGAAAATTTTCTAAGAGCTTTAACATGTAGTCCTCATTTTCCAGATCTAGAACAAGTTTTTCCTGCCACAATGGAGAAGGATGCCACAAGTTCTTCAATTTCCCCTCATTGATTTGATTCACAAGGTGGCAACTCTAGACCTGGGCATGGCAAATCATCAAAGCCTTCCTTTTCAGATTCATCCACCAGATCCCGAGTGAGATCCACTGAAGGGTCTTCAAGGGAAAGAAGAGATATTTCCCCTCTATTTCATTGCATCTGGATTTTTTCTTGAAAGCTAAGTGCCAGTTGATGATTCTCTGCTTCAGACTGCGCCATCAGTGTGTCCTGTTGCTTCTGGTAAGCAGCAATAGGATTAATTTTGGACTGCAGAAGAAGAGAACCTTTAAATCCAAGATAAATTCAGGATCTGAATTTCCACTACCAGAAAAAGTTCTGCCATGCCACCTACTTTCTTATCTAGAAGCAAGATCCAAATGTTCCAAATCTGAATCTTGCAATGCAGTTCCACGACCAAGTACCATGTTGAAAGGTGCATAAACTTGGCTGAAGTGTGTATTAAAATATGTAACTTAGTGGAATCAATGTACAAAACACGTTGTATTAAGGAAATTGCTCGTCAAAAAAGGTGAGCGTATTTGGAGCGTGCAAAAATGTGCATGTTACGAGAATATTCGCACTGAGATTCTGACGAATTTTCATGATAACATCATGTTTTTTAAAAATTGCAAAGGGGTGTGGAAATGTGGGGAACTGAACTGAAGGCTGGAAAAAGGAGACAGAGAGAGAAATGGAAGTTGACGGGTTTGCCAATTTCTAGCAATGACTTCCCTATCCTACCCTTGTGGAAACAAGAAGAGGAACATGTGTTCCCTACAGGAGTTGGGATGGTCCTATCACTGTAAGTTCCTAGGCTCAATGTTGTTTGGTTGGTTAATGTTGATTTTTTTTTTAAAAAAAACAACAATATGGTTTGGGATCACCTGGGCTGAGAGTCAGGCTGGTCCCTGCGGGGCAAGCAGACGTATCTCTGCTCACATTGGCAAAGCGGTGCAGTTTGCAGGCTCGGAGACGTCAATCACTCATCTGAGATTGCTGGCCCGACAATTCCAAAAAGTGGACTTGGGGAAAACATATATATATATATATATATATTTATATAAGTATATATATCTACATAACCAACAACATTAAGAGCTTTAATAATTCAAGGGGCTCTTAACTATGGACAGCAATTTAAGTTATTGGATTGTTTAAATTACTGAGCTGTTTAAAATATATGTTGAAATAAGTTCAAAAATGAGTGATGGTTCCGGGTTCAGGATACTTGAGTTGCTTCTTTCCAGCAGACAGGGGGGTGAGGGGTGGGAGCAGGGGCAGACTGTGAGAGTTTGCCTTTGGTGGGAATTAAAATGCAGGCCCTTGTTGGGGGGTGGGGTTGCTGCTCGCCCCTCAGCAAGAAAACTAGCTCCACCTGCTCACTCGAAAGCCTTCTTCAAAGCTTCAGACTTCATGCGGCGCCTGTGACATCTTGATGCGGGCAAACTTCCATTTGACCTTTCTTGTTTTAGGAAAGGTGTTTGTGTGTGTGAACAACTGCACGGTCCAAATCCAGAACTCCGTACCTGTATGTGGTGATTGCAACAACGACATTTTCAGGGGCAAAAAAGTGGATGGGAGGGAATAGGTTTCAGAGGAAAGCTGAAAAGGGGTCCACATCTAGATCAGGGCCACGCTCACAGAATCGTTTAATTTGTAGAGTCGGACTCGCGAAGTTCCTCTAGCCCAACCCCTGAAAGGCAGGAACGATGGCTGAATAATTCCTGACAGATGGCCGTCCGACTTCTGCTTAAAAACCTCCAGCGAAGGAGACTGCCCGGTACTTCTGAATCTGTGTTCTGGGAATGCACCTTGTTCTGAAATAAAGGTGGCCGAATTAATCCCGTTAGGAAGCATGAACGTACGCAAACACCCACACGTATATGTGCTCTTCGCCCTCAAGTCCCAGGGTGGGTTAGAGCATTAAAACACAACATTAAAAAGCAAAGCATACAAAATTGCTGGGTCGTAAAAACACACAGGTGTCAAAAGCCGGGATAAAGAGGTGGGTCTTCCACATCTTCCGGAAGCTGCGCAATGAAGGTGCCAGGCGCACCTCTGTGGGGAGGGAGTTGCACAGCTTAGGGGCCAACACAGAGAAGGCCCTGTCCCTCTGAGGCATATCACCCCACCCCAAGCCTCTGAGGGCGGAGGAGCTACCAACTCAGCACCCGAGAGCATCTGTAAGGAAGGTGGCTGCCCCCATCTGCACGATGCATTTAAATGAATCTCATGCCGCATTAAAACAGTCATGGCTTCTCCCAGAGGATCCTGGGAACGGCAGTACGTTATGGGTGTTGAGGGTTCAGAGCTACAATTCCCAGAGTTCCTCAGGATGAGGGAATGACTGTTAAACCACACTGAGAACTGTAGCTCTGTCGAGGGGAACAGGGGTCTCCTTATGACTTTTACCACCCTTGGCAAACTATGGATCCCAGCGTTCTTGAGGGGAAGCCAAGGCGGTTCGAAATGTTGTGATACTGCATTGAAAATATAGAGCAGGTGGGGTCTGAGAGCAATGGTTCGAAGTTGGACCGGCATATCAGCCGCTGAAACTCACCTCTGAGTTTCCTGGATGGGAGACCACCCCCCCCCATGTCTGTGATTGGTTTAGTAACCCAGAACATTTCTGGTAGCAAATAAAAGTAAAAAAAAAAGTTAGCAGGGGTAAGTAACAGCATAAAGGTAAGCCAGAAGTACTTTTCTTCCCACTTGAGACCAAACTGACATCACGGCAACCACCCCTTCCATCACGGAAAACAGATTAAATTAAATTATAACCGGACTCCATTGCTTTCCACCAAACCCGACAATTTCATTACTCTCCATAATCAGATACTTTCCCTCATTCCTCAGGCATGACTGACAAGCGACTCCATATTTCACCATAAAAATTGCAGGCAAAACCCATGTCACTGGGAATTAATTTTTGTAAGACAATGTTTATATTAACCATTCCTTTATTGACTTCTGTTGCCGAAGTCAATACCAAAAATTTATGGTCCCTCGAGGGACGCTCATTGACCTCGGCTGCATCGCATGTCAATATTCCTGCTTTGGGTCAATAAATTTAGACACTGACCTCAGCAGAAGTCAATAGGATCTGCATATTCCAAGACAGTGCGAGGTTAGGAACTGTTTTGTTTGGAGAGGGAGCAGGAGATGAAGCCGGGTGCAGCGGTGGTGGGACTAAAGGCTTGAGCCCAAGAGGCCTCTGGGTAGCTCAAAACCACCTTCCCCAAGGAGCTTCTGGTAGTTGTAATCCAGAAACACTGGGAGATTACCAGCCAAACCTAGCCAATGCATATTCTTGCTAGTTAGCATGAGAAGGGGCTAAGTCCACAGAGCTGTATTGCTGATGGGCAGATGCTCAGATCATAGAAATACAGTTGGTAGAGAGGGCTCTGTGTGATATCATTTCCCTTTCAGGAGGAGTATATAGTACTTCCTGTTCCTCTCTCTCTTCTTTTGAGCAGCATAGGATGCAGACATAGTTTTTATAGCTACTGTTGCTGTGACCTGATGCATGATTATACTGTAAGTAAATCTTACTTTTAAACTTACTTTACAAGCTGTTGCCTGGTTCTTTGTTAAGTGGAGCAACTTGGTTAGGTGGATTTGCTCAGAAGGAGCCTTTGCAGTCTAATTCCTGTGCTTTTGATTTTGCTGCCAAGGGTGGAATTTTGAAACTCTGTTCAACCCACACATGTGGGTGCCTGGAGGGATAAATGGCAATTAATATATCCTCTCTTACCCATTAAAACCCATCCCACGGGAACATCCCCAGGCTGGGGAAGGAAGGTTTCAATAAATATGTGAAATTCTGCTTCTCTCTCCAATGCAGCTGCCTTCTTGCACCACTGCGAATCGACACTCCTGATATTCCCCCCCTGAGTCAGAGATGGGCAACCTCAGTTCTGGGGTTCAAATGTGGCCTTTTTCATCACTGTCTGTCTGATCTTTGGGGCTCTCCCTGGGCCACACCCCTCTTTTGCCCTGCTTTGCATTCTCCTTGTGGGGTTCTTTCACTTGACCTTGAACTTTGATCATGCCTCTTGCTTCCTTGGATGGAGAAGGGAGAAGGATGAGCGAGGGTACAGAGAAGTTGCCACCTGTTCAAAGGTAAGAATGCACACCTGATGCCCTCCCCATCTTTCGATTCTTTAAAAAAAAAGCACCCAATTTTTGTGTCAGAAGTGGCTCCTTTGTTTAAATTGCTGACATTCTTTCCTCCTTCATTTTCTTCTGCACTGCAATTCTCACGATTCTCCGGTACATCATGACTCTCCAGTTTCTGCTTCAACCCAGGCATCTCTCATGCTCTCACAGGAGTCCCCTATGTGGTCGCCTCCAGAGACTGAACGCATTTTGCACACTGGGTAATCCAGGTTTGCACGATGAATGTGGATCAACGCCCCCAAAACTATCATTCTAGCGCAGCAAGAGAAATGAACTGTTTGTGGTTAGGAAAGTGACGGGGAAATGCATTGAGATATGAATGCAGAATAGGAAGATGAATCAACACCTCACAAAGAAACCAGGATGAATGCAAGGCAAATGCTCTTTATTGTACAACCTCCATTGTGGTCTAGTGGTTAAGAGCAGTAGAATTGTAATCTGGTGAACCGGGTTCGAGTCTCCACTCCTCCACATGCAGCTGCTGGGTGACCTTGGGCTAGTCACACTTCTTTGAAGTCTCTCAGCCCCAGAAATGCTGTTCATTTTCCTCCAACGGCTACATTATTTGCGTGTCTGTCCATTCATGTAAATTGCAGCGTCATGACATTATCCCCACTGCAGAGCACAAGAGCCCTCTCCCCTCCCATGGTTTCAAGCAACTGGTATTCAGAGGCGTTGCTGGCTTCCCGGCCAGCCTCTCCTCTTGAGCAGGCTTCCACACGCAGACTCTGGATCGGGCACCCCCAAACCCGGCCCTCCAGATGTTTAGGGACTACAATTCCCATCATCCCTGACTACTGGTCCAGTTAGCTAGGGATGATGGGAGTTGTAGTCCCAAAACATCTGGAGGGCCGAGTTTGGGGGTGCCTGCTCTGGATGGTGAAAGAGGGAGAGCCATGTGCTACTGTGTGCTCTCCAACTCGGTTGCGTCAGAAGCACAACCGCCTGGGCAGATCTATAGTGAGAGGAGATTAGCTCCTTGGCAGGGGTGTGGAAGCGCATCCATCTCTCTCGCATTGAGTCTTCTGAAGGCAGCCGTTCATCAGGAAGAGAGATGCTGTCTCGAGGGGACATCTCTTGCCAAGCTGTGATTTGGCTCCCATCTTCTTCCTCTCTTCTGGTCCAAGGCAGCCTTCGAGGTGGGGATGTTGTAGGCTGGGATAGGGTGGAGTTGGAAAAGCTCCCACCCCCCCAAGAAAGGGCAACCAAAATGATCGAGGGGGCGAAGCGACTCCCCTAGGGGAAAAGGTGACAGCATTTTATTTTAGAGTAAAGGAGCGTAAGATAATGAAAAGTTGTTTCCCCCTCTGTCATAACCCTGGGATACCCAGCAAAGCTGAACGTTGGAAGATTCAGGGCAGAGAAAAGAAAGGACTTCTTTGCAAAGCGCAGAATTAGACAGTGGAACTCACTCCCACAGGAGACTGTGATTTCCAACACATTGGATGACTTTAAATGAGAATTGAACAAGTTCATGGAGGAGAGGACTATCCATGGCTACTAGCCAGGATGCTGATGTGTTCTGTGAGGGGAAGCTGCAGAAAATATGAAGTCTGATCAATGGCCAATGGCCCATCTGCTCCATCATCCTGTTCTCACAGTGGCTGACCGGATCCCTGAGCAGGATTTGAGCAGGAGCCCTCTCTCTTCCTGTGGCTTCCAACAACTGGCATTCAGAAGCATTGCTCCTCCCCACTGTGGAGGGCGCAGAGTACAGCCATCGTGGCTAGTTGCCATCAATGGTTCTCTCCAGCGTAATTTTTCTAATCTTCTTTCAAAGCCGTCCAAACAGGTGGCCTACATGTATTTGCAGTTCCCCACAGTGGAACTGCAGGACGTGGGTGGCGCTGTGGGTTAAACCACAGAGCCTAGGGCTTGCCGATCAGAAGGTTGGTGTTCAATCCCCGTGACGGGGTGAGCTCCCGTTGCTCAGTCCCAGCTCCTGCCAACCTAGCAGTTCGAAAGCACATCAAAGTGCAAGTAGATAAATAGGTACCGCTCCGGCGGGAAGGTAAACGGCGTTTCCATGCTGCTCTGGTTTGCCAGAAGTGGCTTAGTCATGCTGGCCACATGACCCGGAAGCTGTATGCCGGCTCCCTTGGCCAGTAAAGCAAGATGAGCGCCACAACCCCAGAGTCATCCACGACTGGACCTAATGGTCAGGGGTCCCTTTACCTTTACCTTTTACAGCCCCAGAAAGCAAATCTGCAAATTCCCATGATGTAAATATTCATTGGAAGCCACACTTCATCTCACTTCCAAAATAAAACAAAATGCATTCATGATTGTACCTGGCAGCAAAGGGTTTATCCACACTTACCTTTCCAAGCAAAGGTCTGCATTTAAAAGCTCCGTGTCTGAGCAGTTTTGGTTTCCCACCCCTCGATGCTTTCCCCATGAAAACCCTCTCTTTAGCTCTCAATCGGAGCAAACGTCAGTTCGGGTTTCCCATGAATTGCCATTTGCTCCTGTTGAACTTTAAAGAGTGTTTTTTTCCAGGGAATGCGCCAAAGCAGGGGGGGGGGAAGAGCTTTTGGAAATGAAGTTTTAACGCGTGAACCATGCCTGGAAAGAGCAGTACAAAGGTAAGTTTGGATAAGCCCCAAATTATGAGATCTAGGAGCCAATGCGTGCAAGCTGCATTTTACTTAAACAATTGTACAAATTCGGTGCAGAGAAACCGCAAGGCAGCGAGAAAGCAGTCCGAGCCAGAGGAAGTGAGGAGGGTCTGAAGAAGGGAAAGTAATGACCGAAGCGGCCCTGAATTGCCCCCCAAGGGACTGGATGAACGAGACCCCCTCCCCGCTTCTGCCCACCTTTTGCTGCTCTCTTCTGCTCTCCTCCCAGCGGCCACTAGGAGGCATTGTGACACTGGCCCTGGCTGGAGGGAGCTTCGCCCGCCTGCCAAGAAAGTCAATGGGATCATTTGTCCGAGCTCTCCCCAGTCGATGGTCCTGACACTCCGCAGTCATCGCTCTGATTAAGATGCCACACTTGAGTTAGAGCATCCATTAAGATTTGATGAGTAATTGATCAGAGCATCAACAGGGAGGGACGCAGCCGGTGGGAGGGGGGCTGCACAGAGGGTGGGGTGGGGTGGGGGGGAGAAAGACGACCCACGGCTGGCGCTTGCTCGCTTGCTCGCCGCCCTCCCTCTCCCATGAAATGAACCTTATTAGCCGAGTGGAATCTCTAAGGCGGGAGCTGTTCTTTATGGGTGCAAAAGGAGAGGGGGAGAACAGAGGCTGCCCGCGAGATTAGCTGGGTTGGAAAGATGCCATGCTTGGTATCTGTCGTCTGCCAGCCTATTTCGGGACAGGATTTTTTGGTGGGGGAAGTCATGCGTTTTAAAAGCATGGCAGGGATGGAACTGTCCTGTTATTCAGAAGCATGGCTGCCTCCGACCGTGGAGCCAGAATACAGTGGTACCTCGGGTTACGTACCTGATCCGTTCTGGGGTGCTCTTCGCACCCCAAAAAGTACGCAACCCGAGCGTCCATTTCGCGCATGCGCGGACTGGGCAGAACGCTTTTGCGCATGCGCAGACCATGTGCAATGTTCTGCGCGTGCGCGGTGCAGCTATCTTTACTTCCGGGTTTGCGGAAGTACGCAACCCAAGGTATGACTGCGTAGCCTTTGTGACTAGTAGCCACACAGAGCCTGATTCCCCTCTAACCCTCTTTCAGTGCCACCCAATCCAACCCGAATAACTTGATTGTACTAGCCGTGGGCCATGGCAAACCTGAATCAAAAACAAACGGATGCCGTGTCACAAATAGTAGCCTTAATGCCTGCCACCCGGGTTAGTGGCTGATGCTGCCTCTTATGAATTGCAGAGTTGGAAGGGACCCTGAGGGTCATCTAGTCCAACCCCCTGCAATGCAGGAATCTCAATTAAAGCACCCATGGCAGGTGGCCGTGCAACCTCTGCTTAAATACCTCCAAGGAAGGAGAGTCCACAACCTCCCGAGGGAGACCGTTCCACCGCTGACCAGCTCTTACTTGCCAGAAAGTTCTTCCTGAGGGTTAGTCGGAATCTCTTTTCTTGTAACTTGAAACCATTGGTTCCTGTCCTGCCCTCCAGAGCAGAAGAAAACAAGCTTGCTCCATCTCCCATGGGACAGCACTTCAGATATTTGAAGTTGGCTATGATATCTTTGGCCACTTCATGAGAAGAGAAGACTCCCTGGAAAAGACCCTGATGTTGGGAAAGATGGAGGGCACAAGGAGAAGGGGATGGCAGAGGATGAGATGGTTGGACAGTGTTCTCGAAGCTACCAACGTGAGTCTGACCAAACTGCGGGAGGAAGTGGAAGACAGGAGTGCCTGGCGTGCTCTGGTTCATGGGGTCACGAAGAGCTGGAGAACAACAATGATATCTCCTCTCAGTCTACTCATCTGCAGGCTAAACATACCCAGCTCCTTCAACCGTTCCTCATAATGCTCGGTTTCCAAACCCTTGATCCTTCTGATTCCCCTCCTCTGCACATGTTCCAGCTTGTCAATATCCCTTTTAAACTGTGGTGCCCAGATTCCAGGTGTGGCCTGATCAAGGCAAATTAGAGCTGGTACTATTACTTCCCTTAATATGGATACTATACTTCCGTTGATGCAGTCTAAAACAGCATTCACTATTTTTGCTGCTGCATCACACTGTTGACTCATGTTCAGCTTGTGATCTATTAAGACCCCCTTGATCCTTTTCACATGTACTACTGGTCTACCAGGTGCCAACCATCTTATATTTGTGCAGCTTGTTCTTCCAGCTGAGAGCCAGTGTGGTGTAGTGGTTAAGAGTGGTAGACTTGTAATCTGGTGAACCGGGTTCGCGTCTCCGCTCCTCCACATGCAGCTGCTGGGTGACCTTGGGCTAGTCACACTTCTTTGAAGTCTCTCAGCCCCACTCACCTCACAGAGTGTTTGTTGTCTTCCTGAGAGTAAGAGCTGTTTGACCGTGGAATTTGCTGCCAAGGAGTGTGGTGGAGTCTCCTTCTTTGGAGGTCTTTAAGCGGAGGCTTGACAGCCATCTGTCAGGAATGCTTTGATGGTGTTTCCTGCTTGGCAGGGGGTTGGACTGGATGGCCCTTGGGGTCTCTTCCAACTCTAGGATTCTATGATTTATATGCCTGTTGTCTTTGTCCATGGAGTTTTCTTGGCAGGGATACTGGAGTGGCTTGCCAGTTCCTTCTCCAGGTGGATCACATTTAGTCTAAACTCTCCACTATGACCTGTCCATCTTGGGTGGCCCTGCATGGCATAGCTCATAGCTTCCCTGAGTTATTCAAGCCCCTTCACCACGACAAGGAAGTGATCCATGAAGATGGAGGGCACAAGGAGAAGAGGATGAGATGGCTGGACAGTGTTCTCAAAGCGACTGGCATGAGTTTGGCCAAACTGCGGGAGGCAGTGGAGGATAGGGGTGCCTGGCGTGCTCTGGTCCATGGGGTCACGAAGAGTCGGACACGACTGAACGACTGAACAACAACAACAAATGTTTGATTTGCTATGCTCTACAACTTAAGAAAATGATGCAGAGCAGATCTGAAGAAGTGTGCATGCACATGGAAGCTCATACCAAGAACAAACTTAGTTGGTCTCTAAGGTGCTACTGAAAGGAATTTTTTTATTTTTTATTTTGTTTGGGGGGGGGAGATTATTACAGAGAAATAAAATACTGGGTTTTCATGCTGCAACCCGCCCTGGGACTTTAGGGCAAAGGGCAGGCAATAAACAAATAACAGTATGTGCCCCCACCCAGTGACTCTCATTCTTGTATCTTTATTACATCTCCTCCTAGTATAATTCTGCTCAGTTCCCACTTTGGCAAAGAGTTGGAAATGCGAACCTGGAGGAAGGAAGAAGGCGTTAGTTTCGAGACCAGCAGAGAGAGGGGATAAAGCCAAGAGTGCGCCTGTCAATCTTTCATCATTAGCGTTTGAGGAGCCCATTTCCCACAATCCCTTGGTGGCATGTTCCTTTATTAACCCCACTTAGTCTGGAGCAGGAGGAGCGGCAACTCAGATTTACAGACTTCTTCTGGGGGAAGCTGGCTGGGGAGCTGAGCGGAATTTGTTGGCAGATTCAGGACACATAAAACGAAGTCCTTCTCCGTGCAGCACAGTCTAGTTAAACCATGGAACTACGTGCCACATGAGGCAGTCACAGCCCACCAACCTGGATGGATTGAAAAGAGGATTGGTTAGGAATGCTAACAACACGGTCACAATATCATCATTTGAATGAAATATTTTAAAAGGATATGAAGCTGGGGGTTTGGGGAACAGCTATCACAATTAGAGAGAGACCTGTTAAATTGTAATGTTAAAGTGATGTCCAGTGCCTTTTTCTGGGGGGTACGCAGGGGTATGCATATCCCTAAACATTTTGTGAATCCAAGTTTGGCCTCATTGAGGGACAGTATTTCACTATGAGTAGGAAAATGAGAGTACTCCTAAACATTTTGTTAAGGGGAAAAAAGCACTGGTGATGTCTAAAACGTACAAGATGTTATTGGAATGGTGGACAAAAGACGAACGAGTGAAATCTTCAGTGATACACTGGGCAGTAGATATTGCTCATAACATGGAAATGGAAGCATGGGAAAGATTATGGAATACGGATATAAAATTTGCAGCATGTTATGGTTTAAGAGAAAATTATATGAAAATGTTATATAGATGGTACCTAACACCTAGTAGATGGGCCAGAATGTATAAATCAAAGTCGAATAAGTGTTGACATTCAGAAAATACCTGAAGGCAGCCCTGGAAGTTTAGGGAAGTTTTTAATCTGTGATATTTTAATGTATTTTAATATTTGTTGGAAGCTGCCCAGAGTGGCTGGGGAGACCCAGCCAGATGGGGGGTACAAATAATTATTATATTATTATTATTATTATTATTATTATTATTATTATTAATGTAAAGAGAAAGAAGGTACTTTTTCTCATAAGTGGTGGTCTTGTAATGAAGTTAAAGCTTACTGGGAAATGATATATAATGAATTGAAAAAGATGTTTGAGATAACATTCTTAAACCCCGCCCCCCAGAAACGTTTCTCCTGGGAATTATGGGATCAGAACTACCTAAACAGTATAGAAATTTATTTACTGTATGTATGCGACTACAGCTGCAAGAATGTTATTTGGAAGGATGAAGACGCAAGAAGTTGTTTAGGGGCCCTCACCCCATTTTTTGGAGTTGTGTTCAGTCAAGTTTGGGTTATATCTTTATTATACCTTTACCTCGTTTTAGGGATTAGTCACGGCTGAGTATTTTCTATTTTTTCCTTGGTTATTACACCCCGTGATTGTCTTTCTGTTTTTTCGCTAATTTGGAGTATGCAACAAAGGACGAAAATAAATGAAAGGAACCTCAGAAACTGAAGAAGGGAGTTGAAACATGAAATGTTAAAACTATTGTTTAATAATTGTTGTAATGTATATAAAAGAAAACTATAAATAAAAATTAAAAAAGAAAGAAAGAAAAGAGGTTTGGGCAAATTTATGGAGGCTATCAGTGGCTCCTAGGAAGGATGATGGCTCTGCTCTTTCTCCACATTTGGATACAGGTAGGTAGCCGTGTTGGTCTGCCATAGTCAAAACAAAATAAAATAAAAAATCCTTCCAGTAGCACCTTAGAGACCAAAGGATAAATGGACATAAATCTGATATCAGGAATCACAAGACAGAGAAACCAGTAGGAGAACACTTCAATCTCCCAGGACATTCTATAAAAGATCTCAAAGTAGCTGTCTTAATACAAAGAAATTTCAGAAATAGACTGGAAAGAGAAGTGGCTGAATTGCAACTAATCACCAAACTTAAAACCATGGAGAAACCTGGTCTGAACAAAGACATTGGATTCTTATCTCATTATACATGACAAAGCTATCTTTAGCCATCTCACCCCTTGCCTTTCCCTGTAAGACCCTGTAAAAATTGCAGTCGTCAACAGGTTTTCCACACCTATCAGCTGATCACCCATTCCCACCACCCTTCTGAGTAATACCCCTCCCCACTCCCTCACTATATTTAAGGGTCTGGTGACTTCCGTTTCAGTGTATCTGAAGAAGTGTGCATGCACACGAAAGCTCATACCAAGAAACAAACTTAGTTGGTCTCTAAGGCGCTACTGGAAGGAATTTTTAAATTATATTTTGTTTCCACATTTGGAGGCAGCGATGTTTCTGAATACCAGTTGCTGGATAGTGCAGGAGGGGAGAGGGTTGCTCTTGTGCTTGGCCTCGGATCCTGCTTCCTGGTTCCCCACAAGTCTTCTTTCACACAGAAGATGGAGCAAGCTTGTTTTCTGCTGCTCTGGAGGGCAGACCAGAACCGATGGGATCAAGATGCAAGAAAGGAGATTCCGACTAAACATCAGGAAGAACTTTCTGAGGGTAAGAGCTGTTCGACGGTGGAAGAGATGATCTTGGAAGGTGGTGGACTCTCCTTCCTTGGAGGTTTATTAGTAGAGGTTGGGTGGCCATCTGTCATGGGTGCTTTAGTTGTGGTTCCAGCATCTGAGGGGGTTAGACTAAAGGACCCTCGGGGTCCCTTCCAACTTTACAATTCTATGATCCTATGATTTCTATGATCTGGTTGGCCACTGTGAGAACAGGATGCTAGACCAGATGACCGCTGGCTTGACCCGACAGGCTCTCTGACATTTCTCCTTTACCTTGAGACAGCCTATCCCCCAGCTCACTCTAGGTTCCCTCAGAATTTAGCCAAATCATGGCCTCTCTGTAGTCTTCTACATCAGCATCCTTCCCATGGGTTTAGGAAATGTGATCAAGAGGCCTCAGAAAAATCCTTGATACAGCCATGTCTTCATCTGTTCTCACAGGGCAATGAAACATGGAAAATCTCAGGCCACCTTGAGAAGCCATCTGAGGTCACCCTCCTCAAACATTTCTGTGAAGTTCATCTGCCCCGGGAAGCTGTTGAAAGCTGGGCCCCTTCCATGAGGGCAAAAAATCCCATGAAAGGTGTGTGTGTGTGTGTGACTTTTGTCCCTGCCTTGGTACAAATCTGGTGTCTTCTGGTATCTGAGGCTCCTCAACAACGATTGTGTGTTTCATCCCTCAAGAATGTCATGGCCTCGGAAGAGAAATGTGATTAGCTGCTCGTTAATTGTGTCGGATTTTTCAAGTGATGAATGGAAAATTAATTCCTGGAGAGCCGAGGACATTCCTCGAAGGTCGCCGTTCCCACACTTGCTTTTTCGGCAACCCTCCAGCAGTTTTGCCAAGTTCCTTTCAATGCTTCACCGTTGGAAAGGAAATTATGGACTCGGAGGGCAGGCGATGGGCTTCCTGGGGCCCCATCTTGATTCCAGCCCCTAAGCGGGTTGGCCTGGCCATTGCTTTATACTTCTTGAATATGGGTTCCCACTTCACCCCATCCTTTTCCCCCAGGCCACAATCACACCACCTGCTTAAAGCACCACGATACCACCTTAAACAGTCATGTCTTCTCCCAAAGGATTCTGGGAGCTGTAGTTTGTTAAAGGTGCTGAGAGTTGTCAGGAGACCCCATTCCCCTCCCAGAGGTAAAGTTCCCAGAGTGGTTGAACAAACAATCCCTCTTCACAGGGAACTCTGGGAATTGTAGCTTTCTGAAGGGAATAAGGATTTCCTAAAAAAAACTCTCAGTGCCCCTAATGAACTACACCTCCCTTAATTCTTCGTGGGAAGCCATGATTGTTTAAAATAGTGTTTTAAATGTGTGATGTGAATGTGGCCCTAATATCCTGCTTAATGCCGCTCTTTCTTAAGGGCTGCTTCCTGAGAAAGAATCAAAGCACAAACCAGGCGAGGCAGTTTCCTAGTCCTCATTAGTTGTGCGGGGAAGTCTGCAAGTGACTTTATTCTTAATTTAGTTATTATTAATCTAGTGTTTTGGGGACAGGGCCATCCTTCAGGGCACTGCAGAAGGTAGGATCCCAGAATCATCCATTTGGAAGGGATCTCACGAGTTATTGGGGACGAACAGGAGGAATACAGTAGGAACCCCAGTGAAGTAATTGTGTTTTGAATAAAGAGAAAATTCTGCCCAGTTGTGTTCCACATGCTAAGAACTTTGGAAATTTATTGATTTCTTCTTGGAGGTATTTATTAATACAGTATTATCCTACCTTTCCTCCAAGGAGCTGTTCACAGTCTCTCCCCTCCCCATTTCATCCTCACGACCACCCTGTGAGGCAGGTTAGAGTAATAGAAATTCCTTATTGTCACTGTACCACATGTTTACAATGAGATTGGGTTAGGTAGAGAGACAGTGACTGGTCCAAGGCTACCAGTGAGTGAAGACCTGAACCCTGTTCTCCCAGGCCCTAGTCAACCACTACACTATGCTGGACATCATCTCTTGACTCACTGTTACTCTTCATGCCAGAATTCTAGATTTGGAAGGGACCCCGAGGGTCATCTAGTCCAACCCCCTGCAAACCAGGAATCTCAACCAAAGCATCCATGACAGATGGCCATCCAACTTCTGCTTAAAATACTCTAGTGAAGGAGAGTCCACCATCTCTTGCAGGCGACAGTTCCACTGTCAAACAGCTCTTACTGTCAGAAAGCTCTTCCTGGTATTTCATCAGAAACTTGAATCCATTGGAGCAGGAAAAAACAAGCTTGCTCCATCTTCCATGCCACAGCCTTCAGATATTTGAAGACAGCTATCATGCTGGAGGAGACTCTTGAGAGTCCCATGGACTGCAAGAAGATCAAACCTATCCATTCTGAAGGAAATCAGCCCTGAGTGCTCACTGGAAGGACAGATCCTGAAGCTGAGGCTCCAGTACTTTGGCCACCTCATGAGAAGAGAAGACTCCCTGGAAAAGACCCTGATGTTGGGAAAGATGGAGGGCACAAGGAGAAGGGGATGACAGAGGACGAGATGGTTGGACAGTGTTCTTGAAGCTACCAACATGAGTCTGACCAAACTGCAGGAGGCAGTGGAAGACAGGAGTGCCTGGTGTGCTCTGGTCCATGAGAAGAGAAGACTCCCTGGAAAAGACCCTGATGTTGGGAAAGATGGAGGGCACAAGGAGAAGGGGATGACAGAGGACGAGATGGTTGGACAGTGTTCTCGAAGCTACCAACATGAGTCTGACCAAACTGCGGGAGGCAGTGGAAGACAGGAGTGCCTGGCGTGCTCTGGTCCATGGGGTCATGAAGAGTTGGACATGACTAAATGACTAAACAACAAACAACACACACACACACACACACACACACACATTCTGCTTTACAATTTAAATTATTCATTTTTACATCCTTGAGATATCAGTGGCTTCCCTTCTTCTCTTTCCATGGTTCATTTTACATATTACAAATCCCTGCATATTTTACAGAAACTGTACCATTCAGTATTCCATTAGTACATCCATCACTTGCCCTCAGAAAGTTCTTCCTGGTGTTGGAATCTCCTTTCTTGTAATTTGATTCCATTGCCTCAAGTCCCCCCGAGCCGGAGAAAGAAAGCTTGTACCCTCTTCCATGTGCCATATTTGAAGATGGCTCTCCTGTCTCCTCTCAGTGTCCTCTTCTCCAGGCTAAACTTACCCAGCTCCTTCAACCGCTCCTCATAAGGCTTGGTTTTTTGACCCTTGATCATCTTGGTTGCCCTCCTCTGCACATGTTCCAGCTTGGCGTGCTCTGGTCCATGGGATCACGAAGAGTCGGACACAACTGAACGACTAAACAACAACAATCATATCCCCTTGCAGTCTCCTTTTTTCCCAGACTTAATGGGAAAGAGTTGATTGAGCTCAACTCTTCCACTGCCTTGTTTTGCAAAGAGTAATGGATTATTATTATTTTTAAAGAATCTGATGGCTCCCCCCACCCAAATAACCACCAACACTCATTGCAAAGCTCCTTCCTCTTCTGCAGTCTGCTTCTGAATCGTTCCCCGTGTGATAGGGCAGGGCAAGAAGTGACGTAATAAATCAGAACAACAGCTCCCTCCAAAGCCTGTCTTGTCCCATGCAGATACGGAGACAGGGAAAGATGGATTTCTACCACTCCAGCTCCAGAGCCTGGAGACCTCCTCCGAGCCAGCGCTAAGTGAGTGTATAAATATTCTTGGTGCACACCTATTGCCACAGAGGCACTCAAGACCGATTGATTTTTTACAGTAAGGAGGCATTGGCAAAGCTGGGCCCATTACAAGTGGGAAGCCTGTCTGCGAGGAAAGCCTCCCGCGAGCAGATCTGACAGCAAGGAGGAGCTTTCAATAGGACCTGACAGTTGGCAAGGATGTGGTGACAAGGTCTTTACTGCATTAGACTGATTGGATGGCTCCCGAGACGGTTGCATAAGTAGCAGGAACCCTGGGAGACGAATACGTGTCGGCTGCTGTGTGGGGTTGTGCTTGTTGTTTGCGTGCCTCAGTTCCCTGGCTCGGAATCCAAGATCTCTACTTAAGAGAATGCAGATGGACAGCAGAGATCTCCGCCCGGCACTCTCTGTCACTCAAGTTTAAACATGAGTCAACCGTGTAGTGCAGGATCATCATAAGCTAATGCTGTTCTAGGCTGCATCTACTGGTGGATAAGGTCCAGATCGAGGGAAATAATAGTACTGTTCTGCCTTGTTGAGAGCACACCTGGAACACTGTGTCCAGTTCTGGGCACCTCAATTTGAGAAGGATGTTGACAAGCTGGAAGGTGTGCAGAGGAGGGTGACCAAGATGATCAAGGGTCTGGAAACCAAGCCTTATGAGGAATGGTTGAAGGAGCCTGGAGAGGAGGAGACTAAGAGGGGAAATGATAGCCACCTTCAAACATCTGAAGGGCTGTCCCATGGAAGATGGAGCAAGCGTAATTTCCTCCTGCTCTGGAGGGTACAAACAGAACTAATGGCTTCAAGTTGCAAGAAAGGAGATTCCGACTAAACATCAGGAACTTTCTGACAGTAAGAGCTGTTATCCAGTGTAACAGACTCCCTTGGGAGGTTGTGGACTCTCCTTCCACAGAGATTTTAAAGCAGAGGTTGGGTGGTCATCTGTAATGGATGCTTTAGTTGGAATTCCTGCATTGCAGGGGGTTGGACTAGTTGACCCTCAGGGTCCCTTCCAACTCTACAAATCTACGGTTCTATAAGAGGCAGCGACAGACAGCCTCTCACTTGGGTGGCATTGAGACTTCCAGCTCTACAATTCTACAATTTAATGTCTGAGTTGGCACCTTATGGCAGGAACAGGCTCCTGAAAGGATTCCCACCTAGGAAGATGCAAACAGACGGTGTGATCAGAATAAGCTGAAGGTCAGAGCTGTGATATCTGATAAGAACATACCATATTTTTCGCTGCATAGGGCGCACCGGACCATAGGGCACACCTCGTTTTTAGAGGAAACAAGAATTTTTTTCCCGGTTTTCCTCCTCTAAAAGCCCTGTTTTTTGAGGATCAGCTAAAAGTTTTGCAGCTTTTTTTGCAAAGGGAAAAACCCTGTTTTTTGAGGATCAGCTAAAAGTTTTGCAGCTTTTTTGCAAAGGGGGAAAAGCAAAGAGGAAAAGCCCCGTTTTTATGGGGTTCAACTCACATTTCTGCAGCTTCTAAAGGAAAGGGAGCCTTTTCTACAGTTTCCAGACAGATAATCTAATCAGCCAGTCACATGTCGCTGGGGAAACAAACAACCTCCCTCTGCAGCACATTCAACAAAGGAGGGCGGGGCTGAAAGGGAGCCGGGACTCTTATCTCTCTCCCGATCTCTTGCTGATCAGCTGCTGAGCGGGGTCCTTTCAACACCCCTTTTCTCTTTGTAAAATAAAAAGCATGATCCTCTTTTGGCCCCTGGGCAATTCAGCTCCAGGGACCACCATTCGCTCCATAAGACGCACAGATATTTCCCCTTACTTTTTAGGAGGAAAAAGGTGCGTCTTATGGAGCGAAAAATACGGTAAGAGAACACCAGAAGAGCCTGCAGGATCAGGTCAGTGGCCCACCCAGTCCAGCATCCTGTTCTCATAGTGGCCAACCAGCTGCCTGAAGGAAACCCGCAAGCAGGATCCAAGCACTAGAGAACTCTCCCCTCCTGTGACTTCCAGCAGCTGGAATTTGGAAGCATCTCTGTCTCCAGCTATGCAGGCAGAACAAGAGCCATTGTGGCTGAACAGTCCTCTGCTCCATGATTTGGCCCAATCCTTTTAAAAAGCTATCCAAGTTGGTGGCCATCACTGCCTCCTAAGGGAGAGAGTTCCATAGTTTAATTATACAGTGGTCCCTTGGTTCTCAAACTTAATCCGTTCCAGAAGTCCGTTCCAAAACCAAAGCGTTCCAAAACCAAGGCACGCTTTCCCATAGAAAGTAATGCAAAATGGATTAATCCATTCCAGACTTTTAAAAACAACCCCTAAAACAGCAATTTAACATGAATTTTACTATCTAACGAGACCATTGATCCATAAAATGAAAGCAATAATCAATGTACTGTAGTATCGTAGATGATAAAAATTAAAATTATTATTTTTTTCTTACCTGCACTGATGATAGTCATTGTTTGGATGGGGGGCTTTTATCCATTTCCGCAGTCACACAATCAATCAGTAGCTGAACTGGGTTCCACACAGTCACAAAAACAAATTAACCGAAAAAGCCTCAGAAACAAAAACGCAAAATATGAATAGCAAAACCAAAAGCACCAAACTTAATCTGTTCTGGAAGTCTGTTTGTCTTCTGAAATGTTCGGAAACCAAGGCGCAGCTTCTGATTGGTGCAGGTGCCTTGGAAACAGTAGCCGACAGCCGTGTCGGATGTTCGACTTCCGAAAAACGTTTGAAAACCGGAACCCTTACTTCCAGGTTTTCATAGAATCATAGAGTTGGAAGAGACCACAAGGGCCATCCAGTCCAACCCCCTGCCAAGCAGGAAACACCATCAAAGCATTCCTGACAGATGGCTGTCAAGCCTCCGCTTCAAGACCTCCAAAGAAGGAGACTCCACCACACTCCTTGGCAGCAAATTCCACTGTCCAAACAGCTCTTACTGTCAGGAAGTTCTTCCTAATGTTTAGGTGGAATCTTCTTTCTTGTAGTTTGAATCCATTGCCCCATGTCCGCTTCTCTGGAGCAGCAGAAAACAACCTTTCTCCCTCCTCTATATGACATCCTTTGATATATTTGAACATGGCTATCATATCACCCCTTAACCTTCTCTTCTCCAGGCTAAACATACCCAGCTCCCTAAGCCGTTCCTCATAAGGCATCGTTTCCAGGCCTTGGACCATTTTGGTTGCCCTCCTCTGGACACGTTCCAGCTTGTCAGTATCCTTCTTGAACTGTGGTGCCCAGAACTGGACACAGTATTCCAGGTGAGGTCTGACCAGAGCGGAATACAGTGGTACTATTACTTCCCTTGATCTAGATGCTATACTCCTATTGATGCAGCCCAGAATTGCATTGGCTTTTTTAGCTGCTGCATCACACTGTTGACTCATGTCAAGTTTATGGTCTACCAAGACTCCTAGATCCTTTTCACATGTACTGCTCTCAAGCCAGGTGTCACCCATCCTGTATTTGTGCCTTTCATTTTTTTTTTTTTTGCCCAAGTGTAGTACTTTACATTTCTCCCTTTTTTGGCGTTTGAGAGCCAAGGTATCGCTGTACTCAGAATGAAAGACGAACTGTTCACTCTTGGATATGAAATTGGGTTGAATCGTCCCAGTAGGACCCCCTCCAGTCCCGACTTCCCCAAAGAACCCCGTGACAGACCAGATTAATTCCAGCCATTTCCTGGGGTGGGTGTCTCTCTCTGGCCAGGAATTTCATCTCTTCTTCTTCAACATGAATATAGAAAGATGGAACTCTGACTTGAAAAAAAATCAATGGCCGAAAAGATAGGCTACATCATCAAAATTATATTAGTCTTTAATAGTCAATCAATTAATTTTAAAACATTCCAGTTATTTAAGAGGAGGGGATGGAGGCTTTCCTTAGCGAGGATATTATTCTCTTCTCCCCCCCCCCGCCTATTGGCTGCGTATTTCTGCCCCGGGACCAGCTGCCATTGCTACAACTTTTCATGGGCTTGTGTGACATTTCTCTTCTGGCTGAAAAATGTGTGTGGGGTGGGGTGGAGTGGGTGGGAATTGATGGGGTGGCGGACTGGGAAGGAGGCTGCTGAGGTGCTGGAAATGAAGTGCTGCATTGATATGAATTTTGATAGCTAGTCAATAGCCTCCGTCCATTTCAATTAAAAAAGAGCAGGTTTCTCCAGGCCAAACAGGGAGCATTTCAGAGCCTGTAAAAAAGGAGAACAAGGAAGAGGTGCAGGTGGATTTCGATCTCTTTAGAGACCTTCACCCTTGGACTTTTCCTGTTACTGACCTGATTTTGGAGCCAGGAAATCCAAAAACCTCTTAACCCTTTCTCGGCTTAAACCCTTACGCATCCGGCAGCAGGTCTCTGGTGTCATCGTCGTCTTCAAATATCGGAAGGGCTGTCACAAGAAAAATGAGCTCGTTTTCTGCTGATCCAGAGGGTAGGACTCGAACCAATGGCTTCAAATGACCGGAAAGGAGATTCCAACTCAACATCAGGAAGAACTTTCTGACAGTAAGAGCTGTTCAACAGTGGAACGGTCTCCCTCAGGAGGTTGTGGAATCTCCTTCCTTGGAGGTTTTTAAGCAGAGGTTGGGTGGCCATCTGTCATGGATGCTTTAGCTGAGATTCCTGTATTGAAAGTGATTGGATTAGATCAGGGGTCAGCAACCTTTTTCAGCAGGGGGCCAGTCCACCGTCCCTCAGACCTTGTGGGGGGCCGGACTATATTTTGAAGCTGGGAAATGAACGAATTCCTATAACCCAGAGACGCATTTTAAATAAAAGCACACATTCTACTCATGTAAAAACACGCTGATTCCCAGACCGTCCACGGGCCGGATTGAGAAGGCGATTGAGCCGGATCTGGACCTCGGACCTTAGGTTGCCTACCCATGGACTAGATGATCCTTAGGGTCCCTTCCACCTCCATAATTCTGTGACTCATTCCAGGGCCCCATCTCTTTTTCTCCTGCATCAGTGCTTGCCCGATCCCAAAAGAGTTGCAGGGCTTATGGTGTGCGCCCAAATTCAGTAGCCAAGTGGACCTGAGAGGGGATATTCCTTTCGAAACCACAGTACAGCTGATAGTCTGTGCATGGAGCAGGACCCTGACCTCTCCAGTATCCCCCCCCCAAATATCCTGAAGCCATTGCCCAGAGTCCTCCTGGGCATCAAACCCTCTCTTCATCCATGTACAGTGGTACTTTGGGTTACAGACGCTTCAGGTTACAGACACTTCAGGTTACAGACACTTCAGGTTACAGACTCCGCTAACCCAGAAATAGTACCTTGGGTTAAGAACTTTGCTTCAGGATGAGAACAGAAATCGTGCGGCGGCAGCAGGAGGCCCCATTAGCTAAAGTGATACTTCAGGTTAAGAACGGACCTCCAGCACAAATTAAGTTCTTAACCCGAGGTACCACTGCATGGGTTAAAGTTGCAGGACACCCCTATATATAAATCAGGCAATTAAGCTGGCATTAGGACATTTAATTTTAAAACCCTCATCCTGTGAAATAATGGCCCTGGCGGACACGCATGTCTGCACACACAAACACACAGACACAGAAAGCACCAGAGACATATAAATTTTATTATTAAAATTAACATTTAAAGCCCGTGCCGTGAAGTAATGCATGAAGAGAGGGCAGATAAATCAGCTGGTTAAACTGGTAACGTAACATTTAGCGGTTAGATTCCTGACCGTGAAATAAACTCAAGGTTACATGAGGGATAAATCAGAGAGAGAGAGAGAGAGAGAGAGAGAGAGAGAGAGAATAGGAGTGTACATGAAAGAACATAATAAGAATTGGAGTCCTGGGTGATCCTTTTCCAGCTTGGGGGTCACATTCCATTCTAGACAACTTCCCGAGGGCCACATTCCAATGGTGGGCAGGGCAATGGGTGTTAATTTTACCTTTCTCCAGTAGACTGGTTCTGTGCACGCATTCCCTTTGATATCCTGAAACTAATCAAGGAAAAGAGGCACCATCGGCATTCAAGGACACTTCGCAGCCAGGGAAAAACATTTGATTGTGCGTATCCCACAAGAATCCTGGGGAAAATGGGACATTGAATTATTTCGCGAGAGAGCACGGGGGCCATTTGGGGTGCCATGATCTCACATGGGATTTTGCACTGAGATCTCGCCCCCCCCCCAAGCACTTCCCTGTTGGGATAACCAGTTGTTGGAGTAACCTGCTCCAACTGGTCATGAAGATCGTGAAGGTCGTGAGGATTTGGAGGAATTGAAGAGGGCTGAAGAAGCGATGGGCAGCAAGAAAAGCAAAAGGCGGCCGAAGTAGCAGAAGGAGGCCGAAAATAAAATAGACTGCAGTCAGAGCTTGTAGTGCACTCACTGAACGCGAGCGAGCTCTCCGTCGCCTCAAACCGAGGCAGGGGCTATTTATTAGCGTTTTGTACATCGTCATCAGCATAACACCAACCAATTACAACTCAGCATTAACAAGCCCTTCCGGGCGGGAAACAGCTCAATAACCGTTAATTTGGAGGCTTTTTGGCGCACTTTAGCCGGAGCGGAAGGATCCCGACTCCAGCACCATGTCCTTGCCTGATCTTCTTTTTACTTCTACGCGGCAGCGCAGAAGGATCAGTGCGGCGGCTGCACGAGCGGAAGACGCTAAAGCGTATTCCCACACTTCCCCACTTGAAAACCCCCCCCCACTTTTTTGAGGCCACGATCTCTCACCCCAAAACACGTTTATGAGCACAGCCCTGAAAAGTGCATCTTTTGGGCTCTGTGATCTCTTGCGGGTCACATGACTTGCGCAGGAGCATAGGCGGGAAGATGTGCGCCCCAGTTTTGAGACACAAGATGTCGGAGGGTATTTGGAGTGCAGAGCTAGGTGGGCGATGGGCATGGCCTTGGGAGCATTCTGAGGGCCAAACAGAGCATCTGGGAGGGCCAGACGGGTCTCCTCCTGGAGGGCCTGAGGTTCTAAGTAAAATGTGACCTGCTTATTATTATCATTTTTTATCACTGTGAGGCACAAAGATCTGGAGCAACGGCAGGCAGTGTCTCGGCGATGCAGAGTAGACGTCGGCAGGTTCCCGGCACCTGTGAAAATGTGCTCCCTGTCTGCAAAAGTTACGGAGAGGTTGTCTGAGAGCGAAAGTGACTTCCCCCAGATGTTCCCAGATGTGGGCTGCAGCTGTTCCGGGGTGACACATCCGTGAAAGGTTGTCCCTGGTGGGGCATTTTTAATGGCACTGCCTGCCTGCTTTCTGTAGTCTGAGGAACAATTCGCAAGTCTGGGCTACCGGCGGCCTCGGCTCCAGCTGTGTGCTGTGAGGTCGCACACTTCATTTGACAAGCTCCCTGAGCGCAGGGGACAGGGAGCAGACAAGGGAGAAGATTATTCTCTCCCTGGACAAGGTGCCTCTCCCATCTCCTCCCCCCCCACCTCATTCTCTCTCTGCTGGCTTCTGTCCTTGGCAGAGTTCCCTGCACCTGAGAAGGAGAGAGAAGTTCAGGAGCACGAGTTTCAGACATTATTGTGCAGGGGGGGGGGAGGAAAGCGGCATAACAACAACAAAGGAAAAAAACCTACCATATTTCCCCCCCCCTAAAAAATAATGTCAAAAATTAGGGGGCATCTTATACACAGATGCATCTCCCCCCATTTTCTTAAATCTGAGTCCCCCAAAATAGGGGGCTCCTTATACATGGGGGTGTCTTATAGAGGGGAAAATACGGTAAGTGACTTTGCTTAGATTCCTACACTTCTGGGGGTTGGACTAGATGAACCCCGGGGTCCCTTCCAACTCTGCAAGTCTATGATTCTATGACTCCCCCGTGAAGAAAGGTTGCGGCGTAGGGGACTGTTTGATTTGGAGAAAAGGCAAGTAACAGGTGATGCAGATGGGCGGGGTATGTATGTATGTATGTATGAATGAATAAATAAATAAACAAATAGATAGATACTCTTGCAGCTGTGTATTATTGAAAGTTTTTTGTTGGGGTCAAGAATTAATTTTGCAGATGCATAATTTTCATGTTATTGGAATTACTTTTTTTGCATCTATATCGTGAGATCCTGTTATGAATTTTGTGGGGATTGTTCAGTTTTATCGTATACTTATTGAGATGTTTTCATTTAGTGCCTATGACGGCTTTTGTTATATTTTTGTAATTATACAAATCTTTTCATGGTGTAAGCTACCTTGAGCAAGGTTTTTTTAACCACGGAAAGGCAGTGTACCATAGATGTCAACCCTCCCTGCTCTGTTTCCCAATGATATAATAAGGGAATTTCCCGCAAAAAAAGGGAAAGGTTGACAGCTATGCAGTGTACAAAAAAGCAAATGCTGATGGCGGTGATTATATCTTAGGGGGAAATGTTCATACAAATAAATATATAGGTGAAAATGGCATAAAATCTGCATATCGGGCCAAACCACTTGCAGAGATCTGCATATTGGCCAAAATGCACACTAAAATGCTGCTGGATTTTCATAGGGACTTTAAAAGAAAATTGCAAGCTGATGCAGAAATGTGTCAAATGGAACACAATACTGGGGAAAATTTGAGTTGCCAAAGATGACTGTTTCTTCCAGCCCTTTATCTCTAAGCAACTCTGGCATCTGGTATCACTTTGCAAAATAAACCAGAACCGATGGAAGTGTTAAAATTTATCTTAAAAAGCAGAGACATCACCTTGCCGGCAAAGGTCCGTATAGTTAAAGCTATGGTTTTCCCAGTAGTATGTATGGAAGTGAGAGCTGGACCATAAAGAAGGCTGATCGCCGAAGAATTGATGCTTTTGAATTATGGTGCTGGAGGAGACTCTTGAGAGTCCCATGGACTGCAAGAAGATCAAACTTATCCATCCTTAAAGAAATCAGCCCTGAGTGCTCACTGGAAGGACAGATCCTGAAGTTGAGGCTCCAGTACTTTGGCCACCTCATGAGAAGAGAAGACTCCCTGGAAAAGACCCTGATGTTGGGAAAGATGGAGGGCACAAGGAGAAGGGGACGACAGAGGATGAGATGGTTGGACAGTGTTCTCGAAGCGACTAGCATGAGTTTGGCCAAACTGCGGGAGGCAGTGAAGGATAGGGTGCCTGGCGTGCTCTGGTCCATGGGGTCAGGAAGAGTCGGACACGACTGAATGACTGAACAACAACAACAACAACAGAAAGATATTGGGTAGATCTCATATTCCGAACATGTCCCCATTTGCCTCACCACAGACTTCTCCTCTCCAACCTTCCACCGAGAGCAACTTAACTTAGATTTAAAGTTCTTGAGGCTGCAGCTTAAACCCTGCAGTTTTTCCAAGTAACATTTGCACAGTAAAACTTCTCCTCGTGGGGGGATTTACTGTCATAATTAATAGGTTATGATTAGGTCAATAACTTTCATCAACCCAGCCAGGAGAGAACCTATTAATGAAACTGTAAAACAACATAAACTGTGTGATGAAGATAGGATGGTGAATTTACAACTTCCCAGAAACCCTAATAACTAACGCGACAAATTTACAGGAAGTAAAATGAACTGGGCCCCCATAAAACACAACCCAAATGATGCCCCCTCTCCAAACAAGACAAATTAGAAAGGTTTAAGTGCATTCCTCAACCTGAAGAGAAGAAGGAGACTCTGTAGAGAGGAGATGTTTGGTGTTGTGGCGTTTTAGGGACTCTGTTATTGGTTGGTGTCTGTCTGTATTGGGAGACAATGGAGGAGTGAGCCTTTGGGGGTGAACTCAAACCATTTGAGAGTTACAGCGCCTGTTGTGGCTGTAGAGACTGATAGGGGAGAGACATGTTTTGTTGCAGATGGGGCAGATGAAGGCTTCCAGTTGTGAGGGAAATAATGCAGGACTGCATAGACACACGCTTGCAATAGGCATAAATCATGTAACTTCTTTTTAGCAGCACTTAAGAGCGGCACTCCCAGATCTTTGGTAAATATCATTTCAAGCTCTTGCTACCTGAACTCCCTTAAATGCAGATCAATTAGGGCCATATACTTGTAATGTGTGTATTCAATCACTTAACTAGAATAATTCTCAGGCAGATTTTTCTTTCTTTCTGGAAGCAAACAACACAGAAATGAGCTTGCACTATATTCTGCCATGTTCCCAGAAGTGACTTTTAGGTCCTGCAAAAGCTTGAACATAATGTGGCACTTATCAGTTAGAGAAAAGTCAAGAGAATGAGCTGCCATGTGAACACAGCATAAGAGGACATTAAGTCAGACCAGATTTGATTCACTATCTATGTGGCGAGCCGATACTAAATGCCAACCAAGAAGTCTTTTACTTTCACACAATTTATTCTGCTCACATCAGTTAATTTTTCCTGCCAGGGCAATTTCCCACACTTTGGACCACCAATCCTGCGAGGTCAGTGATGGAGGATAAAGCCAGTACCTTGTGATTTCATGTTGTGAGAAAGAAAAGGATCAGATCTTTATGTATTAAGTAGAATTGTAGAGTCTAGTCCAACCCCCTGCAATGCAGGAATCTCAACAAAAGCATCCATGACAGATGGCCACCCAACCTCCGTTGAAAATCTTCCAGGGAAGGAGAGTCCACCACCTTCCGAGACAGTCCTGAGCTCTGCAGCTGCTGCCCTTGCTCCTCTGACCCAAAACCAGAGTCTGAGGTGATGGCATGGAATTGATTTTGCAGCTCCAGTGGCACAGCATGGCTCCTGAGAGCTCTGCTTTGGCATGTCATGTTCCTCCAGGGATTCATCTCCTGCAAAGGGTGCTTCGCCTATGTTGCTGTTCCAAGACACTCAACTGAGAAATTCCTTATCTTGCTCAGTAGCTCAAGTTGCTATTTTTCATTTTCTAGCAAGGCCACCAACTTGCAAATGTCGTTTTGCATGTTCTCTGTCAGGAATGAGCCAGCTTCAAGTGAAGGTTTGCAGCCAACTGCAGAAAGCAGCCAGGAACAGAGAGACTTAGGTGTTAGTCAGGCAGGGGAGAGCCAGCAGCTGCAGACTTTGGCTCTTCCTGACCTTGAAGGGCAGGCTAATAAAACAGTAGCTGAGAGCAGGCTAGAACACAGTCAAAGCTTGCAGGAAGAGGTTGGCGCTGATCCACTAAGTCCAAAGAGTCGGTGAATGGGAAGGCTGCTAGACATGAAGCAAAACAAAAGACATTAGGGTCGTAAGTTTAATATCTTCTGTCAACGCCGGAAGGAGTCTTCAGAAGGGTCATCTTGAGTAATGATGCTGGAGGCTTTGTTAGAGCTGACCGGAGCTACGTATTAGTTTGTTTTTGCAATAAATCCTCCTACGCTTGCTGTGTTATCAAGCTGGGAACCTGGACCTAGAGGCACCCCGCCTGCGTTGCTGTTCCAAGACACTCAACTCCGCTCAGCTGAGAAATTGCTTATTTTGCTCAGTAGCTCGAGTTGCTAGTCTTTCTTTTCTAGCAAGGCCACCAGCTTGCATGTTCTCAGGCAGGGAGTCAAACGTGGCACAGGTGTTGCAGGTCGTTGCAGCAGCTCCATCACCAGCCACGTGTCTTGGTCCCACATGCACCGTGAGACAGAACTCCGGGCCCCACCCTCAAAATGCCTTTGCAAATGCCCCTGTTTACAAGTCCTGGTCATGAACTTCCAGACGCTGCAGCCAGCTAAACAGAACTCCTCCTTCAGCTCACTTCCTCGTTCAGTCTGGCTTCCTCTCCAAGAATGCCAAGATTTCTTGTAATGGCCTACATGCTGCCAGAAAAACCTGGATTATCAGGCAGCCCCACCAAATGTGGTAGAAACTTCCCCTCTTAATACGATTTCTCCAAGAGGTGTTGGATGGGTCACTGTTCACTTGATTTGTCTTAACCGGTGTGAAGTGCTATCTATAAATTACTTCCAGTGTAGCTGCTCTGACACAAGCTGCAATTGCTTTAAAAGGAGGTCTCAACCGGAGCGTCTTCCATTGCATGTCGCTTATATGTTGATTCAGATTATCTTCTCACTTCGCCGTCAAACCCAGTAGGAGATTGTTTTTTGTCTGCCACCAGAGTTTCATACAAGAGAGATATTGTGTCTTTCAGACTTTCATCTCTTTGGACACAGAAGGTTTCATAAGCTGTCAGAGGTCAAAGGGCCTCGTGGGTTGAACAACCTCCGTGCCAAAAAGAATAGATTTGAGCCTCTTGAAACCTTGCAACTGAGTCTTTATTTGGTCTTTTGCCAAGTGACCCCCGCTCCGGAAGAGACCTCACAGCATCCACAATTTTCATTGATAAATCCATTCCAGCTCTGCATTAATATCTGGTTGTTGTTTTTAATCCTCATGAAAATTTATATTTAAAATGGCTTATACAACAAAAAGCAATATTTAGATTTTTTTGGACTCCGGTACACTTGTTTAGAAAGGTACTATCTACAAACACAAGCTGCTGGAGATGTAATAAGGAAAAGTTTCTTTGAAACATATGTTTATGCAATGTCTGACACAAAAATTTGGAGAAAAGTACTAAAATGCATAAATACTACTTTGGGGGGAAATTTAAAATTGCCAGGTGATGATATTATTTTAATATTTTAATATAATATAAAGAATTATGTTCTAATAATATTATGGGGGTTGACGAAGAGTCAACATAAACGGACTCCTGTGCCCTTACTTATGCTAAAAGACTGATATTAATTAATTTGAAAGATAACACCATGGTTCCCTTCGATCAATGGATAGAAGATATGACAACTCTAGCAAAATTTGAACAGATTGCTTTTGGACACAGATTGTGTATGGATAAATACAACAATATTTGGAATCCTTTCATAAAAAGCAGAATGTCTTGTTAATCATTTTACATTTATTGGACTAATTGTATCACTCATTTTTCCTTTCAGATCATTCACATTTCTTTCATATATTTTTTCCGTGTGTGTGTGTACTGAGACCTCTGGCTATAGGGCGGTACTGTATATCAAACAAACAAACATGCATATATGCATCATATGGCAAAATAATATTTGAATATTTCTTATTTCAAGGTATGCATTTCTCAAATACACATTTTTATGTGTTTTGGTTCATTCCCCCCCCCCCAGCCAAAACCTAACTTGCAATAATAAATTCTCTTAAAAAAACAAAAAACAAAAACAAAAACCTAACTTGCAAAATTCAGAGAAGTTCAGAATCGGAATGAGCGACATGGCACCATGTAAACTGCCTGCAAACAAGCCAGAACGATTGCACAATATAGAGCAGAAATTGTAGAACCTCCCCACAAACTTTGCGCAAGCAAATCGGGACGAAGGCTCACTGCAAGTCATCTGGAAGCAACCCCAGGGGTGCAAATTAGGACACTTCACCTAAGAATGCAGACTGAATGAAATTCTCCTGTATTCTTACTTGAGAGTAAGCCCAGTCGGACTCCATGGGGCTTACGTCTGAGTAGACATGCATAGGTTAGAGCAGCAGAAATTTGAATGGGTCAATGGAGCGTTTTAGCATCCAACATTTTTACTTGTCACCTCTGAAATATAAATGTAAATTAGGTACAAGTGAAAAGAGACCGTCTCATATGTTAAAAGTAAATTATGGCACTTGTAAAAACTTTACTGCATTAAGTAAAAGTAAATTATTGCCTAGGAGAGTTATATTTTTGGCAATTTTTTTTTAAAGGCACCCACCCTATCATTTCTTCCTGAACACTTTTAATCTCTCATTTCCCATGTCGAAATTATGTTAAAAGGTATCACTTTCCTCTTTGAGGTTTTAAAAATAAATCGCGCCCTGCTTTCATTATTTGTGGTCAAACTCTCCAGCTGTCCTCGGTTCCACAACGATGGCAGTGCATGCTGAGTATCTCTGAATATCGATGTCCTGGAGCCCTGGATGAGGCCCCTCGCCCCGACAAGTAGCGCCAATTCAGTCGAAATGAACAGAATCTGTATTTCAGTGGGGTCACACAGGAGACTATTCCATGTATTGGGCTTAACCCTGGACCAGTATTTAGGCCTGCATCAGAACGGGAGGGTGCAGGACCAGCTGGAAAGAGGAAAGGAAGGTCAAGGTCCTTTGTGACCGGCTGCTTGTTCCTGAATTAGTCCATTGGTGTGTCCCTCCCAGTCCAGTATTGCCTACTCTGGCTGGCAGCAGCTCTACAGGGTCTCAAGTGGAGAAAGGCCCGTCTCATCATACATTATTTGGCCCTTTTAACTGGAATGCTGCGAGGGATTGAACTTGGGACCTTCTGCAGGCCAAGCACCTGCTCTGCCACCATCTCCCCTGAGAAAATGTGAGTCTCGTAGGAGGTCTGAGACGTTCCATCTGAACAGGGAGGTGCTAAGAACAGAGGAAGCTGCCTTATGCGCCGTCACACCTGTGGGCTACCTAGGTCAGTGCTGTCCATACTGACTGGGAGTGGCTTTCCAGAGTTTCAGAAAGGAGTCGTTTTCAGCACCTTACCTGTAGATGATGATGAAGAAGAAGAGGAGGAGTTTGGATTTGATATCCCGCTTTATCACTACCCGAAGGAGTCTCAAAGCGGCTCACATTCTCCTTTCCCTTCCTCCCCCACAACAAACACTCTGTGAGGTGAGTGGGGCTGAGAGACTTCAGAGAAGTGTGACTAGCCCAAGGTCACCCAGCAGCTGCATGTGGAGGAGCGGAGATGCGAACCCGGTTCACCAGATTACGAGTCTACCGCTCTTTACCACTACACCACACTGGCTCTCTCTAGATGCTGGGGATCGAACCTGTAACCTCCTTAGAATTGTAAGATTTGGAAGGTGCTCCCAGGGGAGAGACAGGCAGGCAGGTTGTGCATCCGCAGCACTGACCAGAGGAGGGATGAGCGCGGAGAGAAGTAATGCCCTGGTGTATCCGCAGCAGCCAATCCGGACGCCTTCATCTGCCCCAGCTGCAACAAAACATGTCTCTCCCTGTGAGAAATGATAATGTTGCTTTTCCAAATAAGCCACAGTGCTGCAAATGCTAGGCAACCCCAAACGCCCCAAGCTCGCTTACACCTGTAACTGAAACAACTTGTGGCTCAGGTGCTCATAAATCGGACGGCTTGCGGTTGAAATATGGTATATTCGTAGGCTTCAGTAGGTACAGAACTCGCTTACACCTGTAACTGGGACAACTGGTGGTCAGGATGCGGCTCCGTCGTTTGCGTCAGTGAGTAAATGTATTGGGGCATAGACCATGGGTAGGCAACCTAAGGCCCGTGGGCCGGATGCGGCCCAATCACCTTCTAAATCTGGCCTGCGGATGGTCTAGGAATCAGCGTGTTTTTACATGAGTAGAATGTGTCCTTTTATTTAAAATGCATCTCTGGGTTATTTGTGGGGCCTGCCTGGTGTTTTTACATGAGTAGAATGTGTGCTTTTATTTAAAATGCATCTCTGGGTTATTTGTGGGGCATAGGAATTCGTTCATATTTTTTTTCAAAATATAGTCTGGCCCCCCACAAGGTCTGAGGGACAGTGGACCGGCCCCCTGCTGAAAAAGTTTGCTGACCCCTGGACTAAGGTAAATATGAGGAGGACTTCCGGCGAGGACGCCATCGCGGGCGGTCGTGGGTCGCTTCGGCAGCGAAGCGACTCAGGCCGGCCCGGGGGTTGGAGCCCCGCTACCGCAAAGCGGGGCTCCGTTAAACCGCGGGTCGAGCGTCCCGCGGCATGGGCTCTCCAGCGAGCCCGCTATGGCGCCGAACCCTTCTCCCGTTCCCCCTGTAAAGGGGGAATGGGGGTGAAGGGACTACGGCGCCGGGCTGTGGAGGCATGCCCCAACCGGACCGGCGAAGCGGCGGCCGCCGCTCGCGATGAGCGAGATCGTTCTACCTGTCAGAAGGAAAACAGAAGAAACCCGTTGGCCGTGAGTACGCTAACAATTGGATTTAATTTTGACATTTGGCGCTCCGGGAGTTACGTTGGAAAGGAAGCCCGTTTTTTTCCCTTTGTGTGAAGAGAAAGTAACTGCTTTGGATGGCGACTGCTGCTGCAGTGGTGGATACAATGTTTTTGAATTTGATGAGTGAGACTGGTCGAACCCCTTTTTGGGGAGTGAGGCTGATGGAAATATTTCTTCTTGAAGTGGATAGAATGTAATCTTTTCACCCTGACTCCAGGGAAAATGGCTGCGGAGATCTATGACCAAGATGGAAAAGTACTGTGACTAAGATGGAAAATACTGAAACCTGATACCCTATGCCCACTTCTACCATGTTGGGTTTCGCTTTCAAGCTGGCTTTAGACTCTGGACTGACTCACGAACAAAGGATTATTTTTTTGAACTTAGAATTGCTAAACCAGAAATTAATTTTGCTGAATCAGGATGACAATTTATATCCCACAGGAAAGACTCTTCAGAACATTGTTAAAATGGAAGAAAACCTTGGCAGGGAACTTAAGGGAATTATTGAAGTACAAAGTACAATGCTTATGCAACTCCGAGAAGATGAAAAATCCTGTTGGGGTGAGAGACCCAGGATCAGAAGACAATTTATATCCAATTTCTGGGGTGAGAGCCCAGGAATGATGGGGAAAAGATTTCTATATTTACGATTAGAAGATGAACGGAATTTTGAAGCGGAGATGCTGGAAGGTGATGATTTGTGTACCCTGATGCTCCCTGTAAGGATTGCTATAGACTGTGTCTGGAACTGTGGACTTATAAGAAAAGAGGACGTTCTGAAAAATGGTTTTGGTGTAAGATGGAGGAATGTCTTGGGGGAGACCCCAAGATGGCGAAAGAAAATGGTCAGAAAAGGGATAGGGTGAACTATCTAAAATATAATTAGGATGGTATATTATGGTACCCTGAAGCCGGTGTGTTAAGATTTTAAGTTTTTGAACTAGAGAAGAGATATCTGAATTTTTTTTTTATTAGCAGCAGTTTAAGTGAAATAAGATGTATGATGTTAGTTAAGAAGTAATAGATTAATCTGAACTAGAATTAAATATTGAGAAGTATGTTTTGACTTTTTTTTTTTGGATGATTTGAATTTTAGACATGAGAAGTTATTAAAGTAAATGGGAACTGGAACCAAAGGAGAGAAAACGGGGGAAGTCACCCAGTATTGATTCGAACAAGAATTTTTTTTTTGTTTTAAATAAGAAAAAGAATTATTGGTGTTGTACTGGGGTTATATTGTTTTTTCATTATGGTTTGATTGTTAAGTTTGTGTGTTGTATGTGTTTTGTCGTTCTTTGTGTTGGAAAAAAACCAATAAAATTTCTTTTTTTAAAAAATAAGGTAAATATGAGGAGAGGGCGCTGGAATTCAGAACAATGAGAGATGTCAACAAGGGCAGGGATTTTAGTAGGGGAATTAGGTGGTTGTGATAGGCTGTAAACCTTGTGGAACCCAGCCAATGGGGAAACAAGGGAGGGAACCTGTGTTTTGTGTTTAGGGGATATAAATGTATGCATTGTCAATTTTGGGTGTGCCTACTCTGGACACCCGCTCTTGCAAGAATGTTTTGTAATCAATAAACTCTTTGCTGTTTCACCAGATTTTTTCAGACCTTGTTTTGAGGGTCTCAAAGCCCATTTCTAACACTCCCCTATCAGTCCCTACAGCCACAGCAGGTGCTGTAACCTTCCAAGGGTTGGGCTTCACCCCTAAAGGCGCACTCCTTCATTGTCTCCCGAGACAGATGGATGCCAACAAGAGCTGGAAGGTACCCCCAAAGGCCATCTAGTCCAAACCCCTGGGAATCACAGCTGAAGAATCCCCAAGAGATAGCCATCCAACCTTTGTTCTACTCCTGAGCCCCAATCCCTTTCCTCCTCATGTATATCAAAGTGATACTCTAGGAGAATTCAGCATGTGTCTCAGATGGTGCTGGAGGAGACTCTTGAGAGTCCCATGGACTGCAAGAAGATCAAACTTATCCATCCTTAAAGAAATCAGCCCTGAGTGCTCACTGGAAGGGCAGATCCTGAAGTTGAGGCTCCAGTACTTTGGCCACCTCATGAGAAGAGAAGACTCCCTGGAAAAGACCCTGATGTTGGGAAAGATGGAGGGCACAAGGAGAAGGGGACGACAGAGGATGAGATGGTTGGACAGTGTTCTCGAAGCGACTGGCATGAGTTTGGCCAAACTGTGGGAGGCAGTGGAGGATAGGGGTGCCTGGCGTGCTCTGGTCCATGGGGTCATGAAGAGTCGGACACGACTGAACGACTGAACAACAACAACTCAGATGGAAGCATGCTATGAAGATACTCCACAAGACATCCAGAGCAGAAGGGGCAGGTCTGTCCACATTGCCTCTCTCATGACCAACCGGTCTGATCCCATCTAATAAATCTCGGCATGAGTCAATATTCCATATCCCGCTCCTTTACTCCTCCAACAAGCAGCCTACGAAGCTCAGGTGATATACAACCTCTTCATAAAACCTTGGCCGTTTCCGATGAATAATCTGCAGCCGTACAAATGAGCATGATGTCATTTTGATTGCAGCGCTCTGCTTTGCCGACACCTCGTGCTCCCCAGTCGGTGTCCTCCATCTTCTCAAGGAGGCCTAATTGTCAGCCAGCTGCTGGAGTGGAGATTTGGGAAAGGAGCAGGCCTGGCCAGGTATTCACACACAGTCCACATTGGAGAAGTTGCTGATGGGAGGACCATCAACATAAAAACCTAAGGAGAACCATCGAGTCAAACATCCTGCATGCTCCTCAACTGTCCTGATTTAATTGGGACATTTTGCTTTTGAGGGCCCTGAAGGATGTGTGTTTTGGGGTGCTGTGCTCTTGCACGGGTCCACATCACATTTAGAGAGCGTGGCCCCAAAAGACGAGCATCCCAGTTTTGCTCTGGGATATTTTGGGTGACATGCATCCGGTTCTCACATTGGCTGACTAGGTACTGTAGGAAACCCCACAAGTCAGATTTGAGCACAAGGGCCCTATCCCCTCCTGTGGTTTCTATAAGAACCTCAGAAGAGCCTACTGGATCAGGCCAATGGCCCATCTGGTTCAGGATCCTGTTCTCACACTGGCCAACCAGATGCCTGTGGGAAACCAGATGCCTGTGGGAAACCAGCACATGAGCCCTCTCCTCTCTCGAGATTTCCAACAACTCGTATTCAGAAGCATTGCTGCTTCCAGAGATGGAGGCAGAACACAGCCATCTAGGCTAGCAGCTATCGATATCCCTCTTCTCCATTAATTTGCCTAATCCTCTTTTAAAGGCATCTGCTTCCTGTGGCAGTGAGTTCCACACTTTCACTATACTCCCCATGTAGAAGTCCTTCCTTTTATCTGTCCCAAATTCTCCAACATTCAGCTTTGTTCTACAGTTAATACCCCTGAGGACAGGATCACACTTCAAAATGACCTTAACAGACTAGAGAACTGGGCCAAAGCAAACAAGATGAATTTTAACAGGGAGAAATGTAAAGTACTACACTTGGGCAAAAAAAATGAAAGGCACAAATACAGGATGGGTGACACCTGGCTTGAGAGCAGTACATGTGAAAAGGATCTAGGAGTCTTGGTAGACCATAAACTTGACATGAGTCAACAGTGTGATGCAGCAGCTAAAAAAGCCAATGCAATTCTGGGCTGCATCAATAGGAGTATAGCATCTAGATCAAGGGAAGTAATAGTACCACTGTATTCTGGTCAGACCTCACCTGGAATACTGTGTCCAGTTCTGGGCACCACAGTTCAAGAAGGATACTGACAAGCTGGAACGTGTCCAGAGGAGGGCAACCAAAATGGTCAAAGGCCTGGAAACGATGCCTTATGAGGAACGGCTTAGGGAGCTGGGTATGTTTAGCCTGGAGAAGAGAAGGTTAAGGGGTGATATGATAGCCATGTTCAAATATATCAAAGGATGTCATATAGAGGAGGGTGAAAGGTTGTTTTCTGCTGCTCCAGAGAAGCGGACACGGGGCAATGGATTCAAACTACAAGAAAGAAGATTCCACCTAAACATTAGGAAGAACTTCCTGACAGTGAGAGCTGTTGGACAGTGGAATTTGCTGCCAAGGAGTGTGGTGGAGTCTCCTTCTTTGGAGGTCTTTAAGCGGAGGCTTGACAGCCATCTGTCAGGAATGCTTGATGGTGTTTCCTGCTTGGCAGGGGGTTGGACTGGATGGCCCTTGTGGTCTCTTCCAACTCTAGGATTCTATAATCTTTCTTCTATGTGCTTTCTCCATGATTTTACAAACTCCTGTGTCTCTTCTTCCTCGTCTTAACTAAAAAGCCACAAATGCGGCAAACGTTCCTCATAGGGGAGCTGTTCCACCCCCCCCCGATCACTTGGGTTGCCCTTTTCTGAACCTCCCCCAACTCCACACCATCCTTCTGGAAGTGAGGCGACGAGTGCGAATGCCATCAACACGAATGGCGTTGTGCCCTCTGTTCATTATCGGTGTGTGTGTGGGGGGGTGCCCTTTGGACCATCTTTCTTGTGGACCCCGAGTTCTAGGTAGGCCTGGGGCCTGCTCATCTCCTTCCCCTGCCAGCCTCGCCTCCCTCCCTGCTCCCTCCCTTGTTGTGCTTATCTGACGAAATCATCACGTTTATGGCCAAATTGAAATGAAATGCAATTTAGTCCCCGTTCTTCTTTCCGTCCATCACCTCGCCGGCCAGTCCCAGAGGATCAGCTAACCTAATCGCCCGATGGCGGTAACTTCATTAGCGTTGCCCGTCAACCCTCCCCCCCCCAGGTTTCTGCTGCGCAAAACCGTGGTTGATGCCCCTTGGTGGGAATTACTGGAAGGAAAGAGTTTGGGAGAGTTTCTCTCTCTCTCTCTCTCGGTTATCTGCCTGCTCAGCAGTTCCTTCTCTTTCTGAGAGCACGGCCTGTTATTACCTTTCTGGCAAACGCTCATTTATTTACTATCATTTCTTTTTCTGCCACAGAGGGAATAAAAACGGCATTTCTTCCCGACCTAAAAGGACAAAGGAAGCCGGGGGAATCTGGAATGAAGAGACTGCACTTGAAAGCTAGGTCACAGCCACAGGACCAGGAGCTCATGGGGTTAACTTGGTCCCGTTTCTGTTTCTGGGACTGTGCTACCCCACAGAGAAGCCCCGTTTGCATTGCACATTTCATAGAAGGGATCCCAGGGTCATCTTGTCCCTGGGAGTGCAATGCAGGAATCTCAACTGAAGCATCCATGACAGATGGACGCCCTACCCATTGAAAGCAGGGTCATGCCACTTTCTTTGGCTTCCCCCAAAGAATCCTGGGAACTGTAGTTCACTAAGAGTGAAGAGAGTTGCTAGGAGACCCCCGGTCCCTTCATAGAGCTACGATTCCCAGAGTTCCCTGGAAAGAGGGATTGAGTGTTAAACATTCTGAGAATTGCAGATCATGGCAATGGAACCGGGGGGGGGGTCGACCCTGTCCACCGCACCATTTTTCCTTCAGGACCCCACCCCAGCTGTTATTTTCCACACTGAGAAAAACTAAAATGAAATGTGTAGGCTGTTCAGGTGATTTTTCCATAAAGGGCTGGAGCAATGGATTCAGGAAGGGGTGTGTGATTGTCACTGGGCAAATGGCACGGGGGGAAGTGTTGAGCACTTGCGCTGCTGCTGCTGCTATTTGCTGAAATGTAAAGAGGTTAGCGAACGAAGGCTAACCGACACCCAGGACGGGGCAAACCGCCAGCTGCACACGCATTGCGGCGCTATGTACAAAGCATGTGTGGCGTCGCTATGCAGGGCGCATGTGCGCCGTCACTACATACAGCACATGCGTGCGATACCGTACATGCATTGTACCTAGCGGTTTGCTGCTGGCGCTGCCCAAGCGCTGTAAGGACGGTGGTGGGATCCTTTGCTTGCGGCTGTAGTGGCGATGGAGGGACCCCACCGCCGTCTGTATGGTGCTCAGGTGGCGCTGGCGGCAAACCGCTATGTACAGCACATGTACGGTGTCACTACGTACAGCGTATGTGTGTGACACCGCGCATGCGTTGTATGTAGCGGTTTGCCGCCGGCGCCGCCTGAGCACCGTACGGACGGTGGTGGGATCCTCCACTTGCGGCTGTGGCGGTGTGATGGCTGCTTGCGCCGCCATGCCCAGGGGTAGCGGGGTGAGCTCTCCATGGGATGCCTTCTCGTCACCCCTCCAGACATGGCACCCGGGGCAAACCACCTTCCGCCCCCTTGCAATGCCACTGCAGAGAGGTTTGGATGTGAGTCAGGCAGGGGAGAGTCTGTCAGCTGCAGACTCTGGCTATTCCTGACCTTGACAGGCAGGCTGATAAGGCAGTAGCTGAGAGCAGGCTAGAACACAGCTGAAGGTCGCAGGAAGCAAACACTCTCAGCCTCTCAGAACGGGAAGAGGTTGCAGCTGAGCCACTAAATCTCAAAAGCCGGCGAATGGCAGGGCTGCTGGATAGGAAGCAAAACAAGAGATGTAAGGGTCGTAAGTTCAATATTTTCTGTCAACGCCGGAAGTAGTCTTCAGAAGGGTCATCTTGAGTAGCGATGCCGTACCGGGCTTTGTTAGAGCCGTCCGGAGCTATATGTTTGTTTTTGCAATAAATTTAATAACCTACGCTTACTGTGTTATCAAGCTGGGAACCTGGACTCCTGACAGGTACAGGTAGGTAGCCGTGTTGGTCTGCATAGTCAAAATAAAAAAAATTCCTTCCAGTAGCACCTTAGAGACCAACTAAGTTTGTTCTTGGTATGAGCTTTCATGTGCATGTATCTGAAGAAGTGTGCATGCACACGAAAGCTCATACCAAGAACAAACTTACTTGGTCTCTAAGGTGCTACTGGAAGGAATTTTTTTATTTTTTATTTTGTCCTGACAGGTAGATATTCTCTCAAAAAGCAACGATGCACAAGAAAATGCTCTTCCTGCCCAGTTCCTGTTTTCTCACTGGTTCCGCCTCTCCTCCTGTGAACCCATGAAGCCACACACCCCACAGCTGCCATTTTGTGCCTGGCACCTGCAGCAGTTTCTCCAAATCCCAAATGCAACCAGTGGCCCAGAAAGGTTGCCAGCTGCTGTTGTAAAGATTTGTGCGATGTTGTGAATTCTGCCTCTGTGGTGCAGTGGTTAAGAGCGGTAGACTCGTAATCTGGTGAACCGGTTCGCGTCTCTGCTCCTCCACATGCAGCTGCTGGGTGACCTTGGGCTAGTCACACTTCTCTGAAGTCTCTCAGCCCCACTCACCTCACAGAGTGTTTGTTGTGGGGGAGGAAGGGAAAGGAGAATGTTAGCCACTTTGAGACTCCTTCGGGTAGTGATAAAGCAGGATATCAAATCCAAACTGGAGGGCACAAGGAGAAGGGGACGACAGAGGATGAGATGGTTGGACAGTGTTCTCGAAGCGAACTGGCATGAGTTTGGCCAAACTGCGGGAGGCAGTGGAGGATAGGGGTGCCTGGCGTGCTCTGGTCCATGGGGTCACGAAGAGTCGGACACGACTGAACGACTGAACAACAAAACAAAACAAAAAAAAATTCTTTCCAGTAGCACCTTAGAGACCAACTGAGTTTGTTCTTGGTATGAGCTTTCGTGTGCATGCACACTTCTTCAGATACACTGCACACGAAAGCTCATACCAAGAACAAACTCAGTTGGTCTCTAAGGTGCTACTGGAAAGAATTTTGTTTTGACTATGGCAGACCAACACGGCTACCCACCTGTAACTGGAACAAAATCCAAATTCTTCTTCTTCCTCTTCTTCTCTGACAAAAGAGGTGGGTGTGATGGGTTACCCAGTTTCGCAGACATTGCTTGGCTGGAGAAATGCGCCTCGATGCTTCCTTGGAATCTGTATGCTGAATGCTGACTTTTCTCCCCTGTTCCCGCATTGCTCCCGGCAGCGCGAATAAGGTGGGCCCGCCTTTAACTGCGAACTGCAAGGGCTTTCTCCCCGCCAACCCCCATTCCCAGGACTCTGAATGCAAAGGGAAGCCAGGCTCTCTTGCCTCTGCTGCCTTCCTCTGCTGGCGTGGGATTGATCCGCCTGCCAGCCGGCCATCTATCAGAAACGCCTCTCCCATTACTTGCCCTGATGGATTCTTATCCGATGGGCCGATCTGAAAGTGATAAAGAGAAAGGCGGCCGCCTCTTCAACACGCTTGCTAACTCCGAAACCCGGCTCAATAATCCCACAGATTGATGGCCCCTGAACCGGAGGGAGGGGGAAGTTTATGTACTACCCATGGCATTAGCTGAGCATAAATTCATCTGGGTTACTGGAGGAGCATGGAGAGAGACAACAGCTTTGGAAGAGCTGGAGGACCTGGACAGAGTTCTCTCCAGCATGTGGATATTGGGCTGCCATATGGAGGATGGAGCAAGCTTGTTTTCTGCTGCTCCAGAGGGTAGGACTTGAACCAACAGATTCAAATGATGGAAGAGGAGATTCCAACTAAACGTTAGGAGGGACTTTGTTTGACAACAGAAACGACCACCTCCTTCCTTCTCCTTCCTTCCTTCCTTCCTTTTTATAATTGTTTTTATTTGATTTTACAAATATAAATGTATAACAAAACCAAATACATATCCATATAGAGAGATTTCTCTGAATCTCAAGACTTCCCCCCATCCCCTCCATGGGTCCTGTTGTCAATGCTTTCAACTGCATATTATTTCATAGTCTATATTTTATATCTATCCATATTGTCCATAGATTCAGGTAGGTAGCCGTGTTGGTCAGACACAGTCAACATAAATTAATGTGTTTTGTTTTTTTTTTAAAAAATATCCAGTAGCACCTTAGAGACCAAGCTTTCGTGTGCATGCACACTTGTTCAGATACTATAGTGGGAGGGTGCAGTTGGGTTTTTCTCAGGAGGGTAGTAGGAGATGGGTGATTGGCTCAATGCGTAGGTAAACCTGTTGACGACTGTTAACGAACTGCAATTAGTCCTACAGGAAAAAGCAAGGGATAGTATGCAGATGACCAAAAATAGCTTTAGCATGTGTAATGAGACAAGAATCCAATATCTCTATTCAGACCAGGTCTCTCCATAGTTTTCAGTTTAGTAATAAGTTGTAATTCAGCAACTTCTCTTTTGTGTTTTTATTTATATTGTGCATAGTATTTGTTACATTGCAAGTGAGATTAAAATCCTGCTAATGTTTTCATCTGCTTACAGTGGTCTCCTAAGTAAATTATAATTTCCCCCCATTCTTTCTTGAAGTTTTTGTCTTCTTGGTCCCTGAGCTTTCCGGTCAGTTTTGCCATTTCGACGTAGTTTAACAGCTTGATTTGCCATTCCACTCTGGTAGAGACTTTGACTTCTTTCCATCTCTGGCCTAATAGCATCTGTGTGGCTGTTGTCTCATACATGAAGAGTATTTTCTGTTCCACTGGGATGCCGTTACCTACAATTCCTAATAAGAAGGCTTCTGTTTTTTTTTTTGTTTTGTTTTTTACAAAAGTTATTTTAAACATTTTTTCAGTTCATTATATATCATTTCCCAGAAAGCCTTTAAAACCTTACAAGTCCACTGCTTATGATAAAATGTACCTTCTTTTTCTTTACATTTCCAGCAAGTATTTGTAATTGTTCTATACATTTTTTGCTAGCTTACTGGCTTCTCCTTCCTTGGAGGTTTATAAGCAGAGGTTGGGTGGCATTTGTCAGTTGTGATTCCTGCTTTGCCGGGGGTTGGACTAGATGACCCTTGGGGGATATAGAGGGTATGGAGTTATCCAACCCCCGAACCAAGGAGATAAGTAACATTACAATGTCTAGAAGACATCTGAAGGCAGCCCTGTTGAAATATACTCAGAGTCAAGTGTGGATTTCATGCTCTTTATTCAGCTCATAGTAGCGAGGAATGGAAGTTTCCCCAAAACATCTGCTTTATATACATAATTTACACAATGGGCCCCACGTGATTGGCTAATTCCGGGATACTCCTGTATGCCAATCAGGGTTGCGGATTCACTTCCACCTGGAGCTGGATTGGGTGGCTCCTGCAGACCAATCAGACTGCTGCATTTTGGATCCTATTCAACTCAGTACATAATACCTGTACAGTGGTACCTCGACTTACGAATTTAATCCGTTCCGAATGCACATTCGTAGGTCGAAAAATTCGTAAGTCGAAAAAAGCGATTTCCCCATAGGAATGCATTGGAAACGAAAAATTCGGAAAAATTCGTAAGTCGAGTAAACCGCATCTAAAATTCGTAAGTCGAGTAAACTGCATCTAAAATTCGTAAGTTGAATAAACTGCATCTAAAATTTGTAAGTCGAGGAAACCGCATCTAAAATTCGTAAGTTGAATAAACTGCATCTAAAATTTGTAAGTCGAGGAAACCGCATCTAAAATTTGTAAGTTGAATAAACTGCATCTAAAATTCGTAAGTCGAGGAAACTGCATCTAAAATTCGTAAGTTGAATAAACCGCATCTAAAATTCGTAAGTTGAGTAAACCCCATCTAAAATTCGTAAGTTGAGTAAACCCCATCTAAAATTCGTAAGTTGAATAAACTGCATATAAATTCGTAAGTTGAGTAAACCCCATCTAAAATTCGTAAGTTGAGTAAACCGCATCTAAAATTCGTAAGTCAAGTAAACCTTATCTAAAATTCGTAAGTTGAGTAAACCGCATCTAAAATTCATAAGATGAATAAATCACATCTAAAATTCGTAAGGTGAGTAAACCGCATCTAAAATTCGTAAGTCGAGTAAACCGCATCTAAAATTCGTAAGTCGAATAAACCGCATCTAAAATTCGTAAGTTGAATAAACCGCATCTAAAATTCGTAAGTTGAGTAAACCCCATCTGAAACTGCCAACGGATGTCCATTCGTAAGTCGAAAAATTCATATGTCGAGTAATTCCCACTGTATAGGGAAGCTTTTTAATGTATAAAGTTTTATATGTTGGAAGCCACCCAGAGTGTCTGAGGCAATCCAGTCAAATGGGTGAGGTAATACTACTACTACTAATACTACTACTACTAGGATGTTCCTATTTTCATTGGGGAAATTTTGGAGGGTGTGCGGAAGCATCTCTAAGGGGAATGTTGCATAACATTTTGGAGGGACAATTTCAAGGGGAGGTTAGAATGGCCCTGAATTTATTCCGCCGTGCCAAAATCAGCGGCTGCCTCCTTTGTCCGGGAAGCGCTTGGTCCTCGACAGGAAATGCCATTTTGTGGCGTTTGTCATCTGAGGGGAGCTTTCTTAGGTCTGCTGGGGTCGCCCACCGGTGTGGGGAGAGCCAGCCCCAGTTAGGTATGGCTCTAATCTATCGCTTCTGTAATTGGGGTTAATTAGCGGCGGCTAAATTTATCTCCCCTCCTCCCATTAATCCCGGGAACGAAAAGAGCACTTGCGTGGCAATCAATCGCCGTTCAATTACCCCACAATGGACTCCCCACCAGAGAAAGAAGCTGTCGGGTCTTGATGGGTTCAAGAGGAGACGGAGAGAAAATGGGGTTGGGACAGGGAGCCGAGGATTCAAGCTGAACTCCAGATTCTTTTTAAAGCAGGAGGATGAATGCGGCCCTCCAGTTCCCCTCTGTTCGGCCCCTGAGACTGTCATCAGGCCATGTCTTCTCCCAAGGTCACCCCCCCCGGGCCTTGTTCTGAACCCTCCTTGAGTGCTTTTGCCTGTCCATGAACTGTGAAAGCACCTCTTCCTTGCCGGGATGGAGAGAGCGGTGTGTCCATGAGGGGTAGAAACCTCTGGCTCTTGTGTGACTAGAATGTGCCCCGCTGCATTTCCGAGGGTTGGGCTAGATGACCCTTGGGGCCCCTTCCAAGGCTGCAGTTCTATGATTCCTAATAATAATAATAATAATAATAATAATAATAATAATATATTATTTATATCCCGCCCATCTGGCTGGGTTTCCCCAGCCACTCTGAGCAGCTTTCAACTGAAATATTAAAAACAATATTGCATCCAAACATTAAAAACTTCCCTAAACAGGGCCGCCTTCAGTTGTCTTTTAAAAGTACCGTATATCGTGGTGTATAAGACGACTTTTTAATCCCGAAAAATCTTCTCTAAAGTCGGGGGTCGTCTTGTACGCCGGCAACATCATGCGACGTGACGCGGAGTTCCGCCCCGCTCCTGGCTGTGTGTGTGGGGTCTCAGCCACCATGGAGCCTCTCCCCACCGCTCCAGCCGCCGCTGCCGCCGCCTCAGCCGCAATGGAGGCCATTGTGCGCTTGGGCGGCAAGCGTGGAGGGCTCCTGTGCGGCGAGGGGGAGGCTCTCCCCGCTGCTGCCGCCTCAGCCGCCATGGAGGCCGTTCTGCGCTTGGGAGCCCGGACTGGGTGAGTATACCCCAAACTCTGTTTTTTAACATAAAAAGTTGGGGGGTCGTCTTATACGCCCACTCGCCTAATATGCCACGATATACGGTAAAATAGTTGCTTATTGCCTTGACGTCTGCTGGGAGGACGTTCCAGAGGGCAGGCGCCACTACCGAGAAGGGAAAAGGAGCAGGTTTTTTTCTTATAACACTGTAAATAAATAAATGGACTGTGTCTGCGACTTCTGCAGCCCCTTCCCTTTCCTCACCTTTCCCAAAACAACCTGGACCAGAGAATGGTGCTCCCATCCATCTCCATCGCCATCCTTGTGCAAGAAGGTGCTGTTGCAGAAGCGCCCATCCCTTCCTCCCCTCATCAATGACAGCAGCGGTGGTTCCTGGCCTTTCACCTCGGGTGACTCACTGACTCCCGGATGGCTGCTGAGGTCACCGGGGTCCTGGCCAGAGCTCTGGAGGCAGATCTCCGTGGCTAATGTGCTAATCTGCTCTCTTTTCAGCCCCCCGGAAAGGCACCGTCCGGAGGGTCCCCGCTCCGATGGGGCAGGATGGTGCTGGGCAGCTGCAAAGCAAACTCTCCCATGTCTCCATTGTTTCCACCTTATTGACCACTGATTTCTGATAAGGATCGGGCCGGGCTTGGCAGAGCTCAGCTCTCCCAATGACCCTATTGGCGTGGGATCTTTGGATGCCTGGAGTGTCAGGAGAGATCTGTCAGAGATGGACAAGGCCCTTTAGCACCAAGGGAAATGAGATTGGAATGGAGGGGGAAGAGGAGAGCATGTTTGTGTGTGTGTTGGCAAAATTTGTTGTTGATGTTTAGTCGTTCAGTCGTGTCTGACTCTTCGTGACCCCATGGACCAGAGCACGCCAGGCAACCCCTATCCTCCACTGCCTCCTGCAGTTTGGCCAAACTCATGCTAGTCGCTTCGAGAACACTGTCCAACCATCTCATCCTCTGTCGTCCCCTTCTCCTTGTGCCCTCCATCTTTCCCAACATCAGGGTCTTTTCCAGGGAGTCTTCTCTTCTCATGAGGTGGCCAAAGTATTGGAGCCTCAGCTTCAGGATCTGTCCTTCCAGTGAGCACTCAGGGCTGATTTCCTTCAGAATGGATAAGTTTGATCTTTTTGCAGTCCATGGGACTCTCAAGAGTCTCCTCCAGCACCATAATTCAAAAGCATCAATTCTTCAGTGATCAGTCTTCTTTATGGTCTTCTTTATGGTCTCTCAGCTCTCACTTCCATACATTACTACTGGGAAAACCATAGCTTTCTTTATGGTCCAGCTCTCACTTCCATACATTACTACTGGGAAAACCATAGCTTTAACGATATGGACCTTTGACTGGTCCGCTGTGCAAGTCATCGCTGATTTGCTATGTAGAAAAAGTTGCATGTGAAATGACAATTGCTACAAGTTTTCCCAATGGGTTGGGGCACCTCATGGTCAAATGTGGACCTCCAGTCTTCTCTAGCTGGCCCGCAGGTGCCCCTCAGGCCACACCAATTCCTCAGCCATGCCCCTTCTCCAGAGGGCACCTGTGTTAATGCCCACACTTCACATTTTCCTTGATTGGAGAGAGCAGCTAGAGAAAAGTTTCTGCCCGTCTCTTATCACACTAGAACTGGCGGGCATGAAGCTGGATGCTGGAAGATTCAGGAGAGAGAAAAGAAAGTCCTTTGTCAGCAGTGCATGGTTAAACTTTGGAACTCGCTGCCACAAGACACAGCGATGGCCACCAAATTGGGTGGCTTTCAAAGAAAAATTCACAGAGGAGGAGAGGGCTAACAATGGCTATTAGCCATAGCGGCTAAGCTCAGGCAGTACTGCTTCTGAATACAAGTTATTTTTTTCTTTTTGAAAGCCCTCATGAAGCAAGGGAAGTAATAGTACCACTGTATTCCGCTCTGGTCAGACCTCACCTGGAATACGGTGTCCAGTTCTGGGATACTGACAAGCTGGAACGTGTCCAGAAGAGGGCAACCAAAATGGTCCAAGGCCTGGAAACAATGCCTTATGAGGAACGGCTTAGGGAGCTGGGTATGTTTAGCCTGGAGAAGAGAAGGTTAAGGGGTGATATGATAGCCATGTTCAAATATATCAAAGGATGTCATATAGAGGAGGGTGAAAGGTTGTTTTCTGCTGCTCCAGAGAAGCGGACACGGGGCAATGGATTCAAACTACAAGAAAGAAGATTCCACCTAAACATTAGGAAGAACTTCCTGACAGTAAGAATCATAGAATCATAGAGTTGGAAGAGACCACAAGGGCCATCCAGTCCAACCCCCTGCCAAGCAGGAAACACCATCAAAGCATTCCTGACAGATGGCTGTCAAGCCTCTGCTTAAAGACCTCCAAAGAAGGAGACTCCACCACACTCCTTGGTAGCAAATTCCTGAAGAGAGCTGTTGGACAGTGGGATTTGCTGCCAAGGAGTGTGGTGGAGTCTCCTTCTTTGGAGGTCTTGAAGCGGAGGCTTGACAGCCATCTGTCAGGAATGCTTTGATGGTGTTTCCTGCTTGGCAGGGGGTTGGACTGGATGGCCCTTGGTGTCTCTTCCAACTCTAGGATTCTAGGATTCTATGTGCCCCACCTACAGTTGATCATATTTCCCTGCTTACGGAGTGAAGAATGAAGAACTGATGGGAACTGTTCGACTCAGTTGCAACCAGGTCTCTAAGAGGCGAGTGCTTGTTGTGCCAAATGCTTTAAGAAGAGATCTCCTAACCTTTTCAGGAAAGACCTTAAAGTGTGTGGGGGGGGGAATGAGAAAAGGGGGTTGGCAAGCCGAACAAGCAGGGCTGCAGCCCCTAGTAATACCTATGATTTGTCTCCAAGATTGTATGTCTTCTGACAACATACAGAGCACCTGTGCATTTTGTAGGCTAAGGTGAACACTTCCGGCACCTGAACCGTATGCCTGAATAAATCTTGCCGATCCCAGTAGCTGAGCCTATAAAGCAGAGCTCTCCAGAGAGGCCTGTTGCAACCTTGCAATGCCTTCGCCCTCAGAGCAGGCGGGCCGGAGAAGGCAAACTCCGGAGGGGTTAATTTCCATAGGCAAGGAAGCGAGAGAGGCAGGCCGTTTTCCAGCTGGCTGGCTGCGTGCAGCCCAATGAGCTGTTGTTTAACCTGCATTGTGAAGAAGGGTCAGGCAGGACATCGCTCGGTCAGACTGCTTAGAGAGAGGAGCCTGTTAGCTGACTCACATCCTGCCCTGAATGTCTCTGTATTGTCAGAGGCCTCGGGTGAGCACAGTGTCTGGAGACAGCAGCCATTTCTGGGTAAGAGAAAGAGACAGATGCAGCAATAGGATGCTCAACACACCCAAGCAGGGTTATGCTATTATTATTATTATTATTATTATTATTATTATTATTATTAAATTAAATCTGTTAGTTACTTTATCTTAAGGCAACCCGAAACAGTCAAAACCTGCGCCAACTACTTGGCGAATATCACCGATCCCACCCTTCGGACAGCTTTCACCATGGCCCGTTTTCAAACTATCCCCACGGCCTATCTGTCAGGCAGATTTGCAAAAATCCTGGTAGAGCACTGTATATGTCCTTGTCACGTGAGAACCAAAGAGGATCTCACACATTATTTGTTGCACTGTCCCATCTACTCGGCCTTCAGGGATGCAATCTTACAAACTATTCCCAAATCGATAGTCAACTCTGAGGACCAAGTAAAGTTTCTGTTGGTGGACGCTGACCCACGGATTTCCCACGTGGTAGCGGTCTTTGTGGCGAGGGCTATGAAAACTAGGGTGGGGTTCATGGATGATGTAGGGAGGGCCCCTCCATCGCTCTCCTAACCTGTTGTTGTATCCTTTTTCCTGTATGGTGGGGGGGGGTTGGGTTTTGTCTCCTTTGCTGGGACAGCGCGGCATGAATTTTAACTTATTTTAATAATTTTATTGTTTATCTTTTTAATAATGTTATATGGTATTTTGTGTAAAGGCATGGACCTCACAAATTTAATAAACTATTCGACTTACAACCAGACAAACAGACACAGAGTAAGCCCCACGTTGATACATTAAAACCAAGATGGAAGATAATCTCCCACCCAATCATTTATGCATTTATCATTATTTATTATTTCCATCGCCCAGCTATCTCCGCATCTGCCCTATTGATCCATCATTTGTCTGCAGGATGAGGCCATCACCGCCTCCTCTGATTGGGGATGCATTTGGCAGCCTGCCAAGCAAATGGCGACAGCCGGTGGATAGGGCTCTTTCCACATACCGCTGCTGCCGCCGGATGGCTAGTGTGCCTCTGTCCCTCGCATACACGTAAAGTCATTTGCACAAAAGCAAGCGTTCAAAATCTCAAGATTGCTCTTTACGTTGACAGACATTAAAAACAGTGCATGCTGGTCAAGGAGGGCCCCATCAGCCATAGTTAAACTGTGGAACTCACTTCCACAGCAGGCAGTGACGGGAACCAACCTAGATGGGTTTTAAAAGTGGAGGAGACCAATTCATGGAGGAGGAGAGGGCTATCGATGGCTACTAGCCATTCTGGCTCAGCTCTGCCTCCACAGTTGGAGGCAGTGATGCTTCTGAATGCCAGTTGCTGGAAACCAGTTGCTGGGGAGAGTTGCTCTTGTGTTCGAATCCTGCTTGCAGGTTTCTCCTTGGGGCATTTAGTTGGGCACCTTGAGAGCAGGATGTTGGACTAGACGGTACATCACAGTGACGGGCTCTAGGGTCTAAAATTTCAGTCGTGCTCCCCTAAATCCATCTCTGGCCTGATCCAGCAGAGCTCTTCTCACATTCTTCTCTGGCTTGTGCTGTGGTTTAAATTTAGCGGTTTGAATGACTGCTCCTCGCTGCCACTGCTGCTCCCTTTATTTTTACTTTTTGATTTTATACCTTTTGATACGAGCTGCATGGCAGACTAGAGATACTTCTCTAAATGAGGGGAAGCACACTTTCTTCTTTGCCGATTGCCCCCATATCTGAGTTGGCGGAAGCTTAACTTAACCATTTTCTCTCTCTGTATAGCCACCCGTTGCTTGTTCATTTTCCTCGCTGGGTAGGTGAGGGGCAAAGGGAGCTTCTCCATCATGGGTCCCCCTTCTTCTCCCTCAGGAGGAGGAAGAGGCCTAGGCCCGGGTTTGCCGACTGCTGATTCAGCATCGCGCCCAAGGCGGTGCCTTGATTTACACACCGGCGGGCATCCTCCCCCCCCCGTCTGCCTCCGCCAGCGAGACTTTGACGCTGGTGGAAGGAGCGGCAAATCCTTCACCCTAATGTTAGTTGAGTTTTAGCCCTCGCCTCAAGCGCTGCCATTTATCTCCCGGCTCCCGAGTCGCAAGGCGAAGAGCGGAGTTCATAAATCAGCTTGCCCGTCAGCAGGCATCAGGGCCGTAAATAAAGGGGAGCTGTCAAGAGGCAGCTGAAGGCAGGCAGCTCCTTCGGGAAGGCCAAACCGGAGCAGGTTGGGGTTGGGGGACAAGGCCCAGGCCTGCCCCTCTTTGGCCCCCTCACCCAGTACGAAGACCTCCTTCCTCTAAGGGACTTGCTTTTCACTTGAGACAAATGTCACCTTGGCCGAGAGTGCCACAGGGCCGGGCCCACGACACGAAAGGCTCCGCTTCTTGCTGTTGTCAGCTGAGCCTCACCAACTCGAGGAACGGCCAGGTATGCACCTGCAGGTAATCTCCGTGATTGAGCTGGGATATAAGGGTTATAGAATCAGAGAACTGAAGAGTTGGAAGGGACCCCAAGGGCTCAGCTAGTCCAACCCCTTGCAATGCAGGAAACTCCGCTAAAGCACTCGTGACAGATGATGGCCACCCAACTTCTGCTTAAAAACCTCAAAGGAAGGAGAGTCTGCAACCTCCCGAGGGATACCGTTCCACTGTCCAACAGAGAGATCTTCCTGATGTTTAGTCAGAATCTCCTGTCTCACAAGTTGAAGCCGTTGGTTCAGCTCCTTGCTTCCAAAGCAGTAGAAAACAAGCTTGTTCCCTCTTTTGTGTGACAGCCCTTTAGATACTTGAAGATGGCTGTCATAGCTCATCCCAGCCTCCTCTTTTTCCATACACAGCTCCTTCAACCATTCCTCATGAGCCTTGCTTTGAGAGCCAGTGTGGTGTAGTGGTTAAGTCATGTATGTGTCTTTAAGTGTGGAATCTCATTGTGTACACCTGAATCCTATTAGCTGGGATACAGGTATTTTAGTTGTAATCTGTTCCCCTCCCATTCATTCATTTAGTTGTTTTCCTCCCTCCTCGGGGGGATGTCGTCACTGTGTATGATTCTTTAATAAACAATGGCTGCAGTTTAGTAAGGACTGTTTTGGCAGCGTTGTTTCCTCATTGCCGAGGTCCAGGGTTTTCTCAGAGACATCACACTGTTGTTGCTGAGAGCCAGTGTGGTGTAGTGGTTAAGAGTGGTAGACTTGTAATCTGGTGAACCAGGTTCGCTTCCCCGCTCCTCCACATGCAGCTGCTGGGTGACCTTGGGCTAGTCACACTTCTCTGAAGTCTCTCAGCCCCACTCACCTCACAGAGGAAGGGAAAGGAGAATGTTAGCCGCTTTGAGACTCCTTCGGGTAGTGATAAAGCGGGATATCAAATCCAAACTCCTCCTCCTCCTCCTCCTCCTCCTCCTTCCTCTTCTTCTTCTTCTTCTTCTTCTTCTTCTTCTTCTTCTTCTTCTTCTTCTTCCTTTCCAGATCCTTGGCTGTCTTGGTCGCCCTCCTTTGTACCCATTGTGAGGCAAGGCAGCCCCTGAGGTTCACTGCATCCAAGTTGTTCAAGACTTTGTAAATCGATACAGGAAACTTGAACCTGGCTCAGCAGCAGATGGGCAGCTGGGGGAGAGGAACCACCCTGAGATCTTTGGATGAAAGGCAGTATATAAGTTTAATAATAATAAAATAATAACAAGAAGAAGATGAAGAAGATGCTTTAACAAGGGAGTCACATGTTTTCCACCAGCGATCTGGCTGCCACATTCTGCACCGGCTGGAGCTTGCAAGACAGACCCAAAGGGCAGCCCCACATACAGTGCAGTGCAGTAACCCAGCCTCAGGGCTACTAACACATGAACTACAGTAGTCCGACTATCCCTACCCAGGAATGGCCATAGCTGGTGAACCAGACAAAGCTGCCGAGACTTGGCTCTTGCATCAAGCTTTTGACTGATGCCGTTTAGTATTCCTGAGTTTGCCCGACATCTTATGATGATGCTTCTCTGCCTGAGGCTAAATCTTCAGTTGGGGTCGGAAAAAGCAAACCTCAGAGTCTCATTCAGACTCTGATTGCTTTGCCAATGCCATTATAATGCTATTCTTGTGCCATTCTTAATCCATATTATTTTCTAAGTACCATCCTGCTATATTACATTTTCCTTTAAATCGCTATGTCTTTCCTTTCTAGAGGGAGCGAATGCTATTCTTTGAATAAAGCACTGTTTAACGTCAATACAATCTATGATTCATTCCAGTTGCAGCCTGAAATCTGTGGCCATTTATATTGGTGGCCGTGTTTCAGCCTCAGATCCACTTGGCGTGGGGTTTGCTAGAGCGCAACTTCCAAGCCAGATCACAAAAATAACATCATTTATTGCTGTGTGGATTTTGGTAACTTCTCCGTTTCTGTTTTGGTGTTTAGCATTGTGCACTTTGCAGTTGAAGTTGCTTAATGCAGTGGCACCTTGGTTCTCAAACTTAATCCGTTCCGGAAGTCCGTTCCAAAACCAAAGCGTTCCAAAACCAAGGTGCGCTTTCCCATAGAAAGTAATGCAAAATGGATTAATCCATTCCAGACTTTTAAAAACAACCCTAAAACAGCAATTTAACATGAATTTTACTATCTAACGAGACCATTGATCCACAAAATGAAAGCAATAAACAATGTACTGCAGTCACACAGTAATCAATCAATCAATCAATCAATCAATCAATCCAGTAGCTGAACTGGGTTCCACACAGTCACAAAAACAAAACAAAAAAGAGCCACAAAACAAAAGCAAAATAAATAGCAAAAACAGACAGACCTCAGTGAAACACTCAAAACGGAAGTGTGACACTCAAAACGGAGCATGTTCGGCTTCCGAGAAAAGTTTGCAAACCCGAACACTTACTTCCCAGTTTGCAGTGTCTGGGTTCCAGGTTGTTTGAGTGCCAAGGCGTTTGAGAACCAAGGGGCCACTGTAGTGTGGTGCATTGTTTCATTTGATGTGATGTTTGGGTCTGCAAAATGGGATCCAAATTATTTTAAAGAAACAGATGAGAGGCTGGGGCCCTTTCAGGAGTTTGTGGCCATATTGGTACAGGTGAAACTCGAAAAATTAGAATATCGTGGAAAAGTCCATTTATGTAAGCAATTGTTTTCATTAGCTACTGGAGTTTAATATATGAGATAGACTCATGACATGCAAAGCGAGATATGTCAAGCCTTTATTTGTTATAATTGTGATGATTATGGCGTACAGCTGATGAAAACCCCAAAGTTGAGATTGTTAATTTGGGGTTCTCATCAGCTGTACGCCATAATCATCACAATTATAACAAATAAAGGCTTGACATATCTCGCTTTGCATGTCATGAGTCTATCTCATAAGATTTATAATGAGCTTAAGAAGGTAATGAAAGTTACCTTTGGTAAGAAACCAGAGGCATTTCTCCTGAGCATGACCAATGAAGAGATACCCAGTCAGGATAGAGTATTTTTTATGTATGCCACTACAGCAGCGAGAATTTTATTGGCAAGGAACTGGAAGGGTGAAGAGCTACCAACAGTGGAAGAATGGCAAATGAAGTTAATGGAATATATGGAACTCGCAGAACTGACCGCTAGAATCCGAGACCAGAGGGAGGAGAAGGTGTCGCAAGATTGGAAGAAATTTAAGGACTACTTATTGAAATGTGTTAAATTGAATGTTGAATATTTGTGCAGAGTTATATAGATGTATTGGCTTTAGCAGGTTAATGTTAGAAATTTTGATTCAGTAGTAATTTTTGATGTGTTATATTTTAGGATATAGAAGGGTTTAAGATATAGTATATAAGATATGATTTATAGACTAAGAAACTTTATATTTTTAGGAATTTGGTAAAAGTTAATGGGAAAAGAAATATAGCTACCTGAACAATATATGAGATTTGAAAGGCAGTGGAGGGAACGGGGGAAGTCCCTGATGAAGTTAAAAAACAAGAAGAAAACAGATAGATGTTTATCAAGGTTTGTATTTTTTCTTATGTTGTGTATTGTTTATTATGTATTTTGTTTTTTATGTATTATGTCTTTAATGTTTTTATGTTGTTATAATGTTATGTTTTTTGCTTTTGTTCTGTTTATTGGAAAATAATAAAATCTTTATAAAAAAAAAATAAGTTGAATTACTGAAAGAAACGAACCTTTCCATGATATTCTAATTTTTCGAGTTTCACCTGTATATTTCCAGGTTCAACTGAACTCCTTTTTTTAATCACTACAGTATGTGAACTCTCAAAACTTTCAAGCCAGTGGGAACAGGGCTTCCTTCTGCCTGGATTTTGGGGAGGCAGTTATGGAAACAAGACGGGTTTATTTATTTCTCTATGACTTTTATATCCCACCTTCCCCCCAAGGAGCTCAAGGCAGTGTACATGGCTGCTCTTCCTCTCCATTTTCTCCTCACCACAACCCTGTGAGGTAGGTTAGTCCAAAAGCAAATTACTGGCCTGAGGTCACCCAGTGAACTAGGTGGCTGAGGGGGGATTTGAACCCTGGTCTCCCATATTTTGGTCCAACACTCTAACCACTACACCAGCCCTGTCTGTTGAGTATTATGTTTCCGCTGCAATCTTGTGGCCGTTCCAAATTCTGAGTCTAGAAATTCAGCGGAACGGATTATTCTCTGAGATCTTCTCCGGGTCAGCCAAGATCTAACCCTCCGTATCTCCGCCATATTGGCTCGGTTTCCAAACTTCTTGATTCCCTTCCTCCTTTCCCTTGTGAGATGGATGGTTCAGACAAGAAGACTACAAGCATCTCTCCCGAGTCCAAAATAAACACACGAACACCCCTGCCTCCCTCACTTCCCCAAGGGAATTCCACCGAAGGAGGGGAGGAGATGGAGCAGTTCCCATCTCTCCCTCCGCCAAGCCAAATTGCTTTGTTTGACAGAGATGGGTCAGTCAGTCACCGCTAATCTTCGGACACTTTTAGTGTCACTCTAATGACAGCCAGGCTCTCCGCGGCGATGGCAATAAAAGCCTCTTAAATCTGGCTGCCCTGAGCCGCCTCTTTTCCTAGGGCTCTTCCTTCCCCCAGGAAATGACATCCTGACAAGAATCGGACGTGAACTCTCCCATCTCCGAGGCACATTAAGGCCTTCTCAGGAAGCTCTCTGAAGGCTCCGCTTCCCCCTCACGTTCCCCCACCGCTGGTGCTGCTCATCAAAGGCCATTTTAGACATGAACCAAAGAGATCCTCTCAGGAATGGGTCAGCCAGGAGTCTGCGCTTGCCATTCACGTTCCTGATTCCACCGCTTCCTCCCTTGCCCAGAACCAAGGCACTATTTCATTTTCCTGTTCACAAGCTGCGCCCGCATGTAGGACCTTTGTTCCTCTCCATGCCTGGCCTGCAACATGAAGCACAGAGGGACCCCAAAGGCAGGGCTGTACCAGTTGGATTTCAGCGACTTGTGCCATGGGATGTCTTCAAATCTACCTGCCAGCTCCAGGCTTCCTCTGGTCTTCTATCCAGGCTGGTGTTCATTTCTGGGTTTCCTGGTGTGGCAGCTGACATCTCATTAAACAATCTTCTCTACGCACATTTTCAAAAGTCAATATTTATATTCATATTTCATATACAATGGTACCTCTGGTTGCGAACAGGATCTGTTCCGGGGCCCCGTTTGCAACCTGAAAGGTCCGCAACTTGAAGCGCCGAATCTGCGCATGTGCGTGGTGTGATTCGGCACCTCTGAGCAATGTGCAAAGCGCCGAACCCGGAAGTAACCGGTTCTGGTACTTCCGGGTTCGGCGGGTCCGTAAACTGTGCCGAATGCAACCCGCAGCAAACACAACACGAGGTATGACTGTATTCAGATAGAATCATTAGTTGTAGGGGGAGGGCTGAATCTGTGGTTAAAGTGTTGGACTAGGACTTGGGAGACTAGGGTTCAGATCTTCCATTTGACCATGAAGTTCACTGGGTGACCTTTGTCCAGTCACTGCCCCTCAGCCTTACCTACCTCACAGGGTTGTTATGGGGAGAGAACCATGCAGGCCACATTGAGCTTCTTGGAGACAAGATTAGATGCAATTAGCAAATTAATGAGAAATTCCAGTCTTTCTCAATTTGTCATTTTTCCAGCCTTGAGTTCAGTTTACTCCTGATGCCTGCACCACTTTTAATTTCCCCCCTTAAAAATCTGCCCAAAGATTTCTATACATTTTCATGCACATTTCTCACAATACAATGCAATTAATAGAAAACGTTTTTGTACATCCTTTCCCTGAATATATGCATTTTTCTACACATTGGCGGTGGGGTTGGAGAATTGTACGCAAAATTCAGAGAAGTGCAAATTTCATATCTGAAGAAGTGTGCATGCACACGAAAGCTTATACCCAGAACAAACTTAGTTGGTCTCTAAGGTGCTTCTAGACAATTTTTATTTTTTATTGCAAATTTCAAATCATAGTGTTTTGGTTCAAGTACTGGTTTGGGAATGTCTCTAATAACATCTCACATGCATTGGAGAGAGAGAGAGAGAGAGAGAGAGAGAGAGAGAGAGAGAGCAGGAGCAGGGAACTCTCTGCATGATCAGGAACCCTCAGGGGGAAAGCAGGAAATGTTGACAGTGGAGCATGAGATTGGCAGGTTGTTTTCTCCCTGCCTTCTTGATCCCTTGCGGGAAACTGACACATTCCAGAGCTGAAAAGGGAACTCATGGAGATAATTTCCAGGTAAGGACAAACCCACAGAGTCTCCCTCGTGCTTGATGAAGGTTAGTTTTCCTTCCTGCATCATGACAGTGAGGGGGTGAGGATTCTTAATTTTATTTTGCTTGTACGGAATGGGGGAATTCGCCAGAGAAAGAGGTCAGCTTCGCTCCTTTTACAAGCCCAGCGGCAAGAAGCGGCTGTTTATGCTGAGCTGTGCACTTCCCTGCAGGTTCTGAGAATTCCATGCTTTTGGTGGTGGTGGGGAAACAACCCACCCCAAAATAAATCTCTGGTAAAGGTAAAGGTAAAGGGACCCCTGACCATTAGGTCCAGTCGCGGACGACTCTGGGGTTGCGGCGCTCATCTCGCTTTACTGGCCGAGGGAGCTGGTGTACAGCTTCCGGGTCATGTGGCCAGCATGACTAAGCTGCTTCTGGCGAACCAGAGCAGCGCATGGAAACGCTGTTTACCTTCCCGCCGGAGTGGTACCTATTTATTTACTTGCACTTTGACGTGTGTTCGAGCTGCTAGGTTGGCAGTAGCAGGGACTGAGCAATGGGAGCTCATCCCGTCGTAGGGATTCGAACCACTGACCTTCTGATCAGCAAGCCCTAGGCGCTGTGGTTTAGACCACAGCACCACCCGCATCCCCTAAATCTCTGGTAGAGATGTAAAAATGAAAGAAAACGCATTGCTCCCCTCCCCAAATCATTCTACCTCAGTCCCTTAATGCTGAGAATGCAGGAATGACGGAGAGCCTTGAGAACATCAGAAGAGCTTGCTGGATCAGGCCCGTGGCCCATCTAGTCCAGCATCCTGTTCTCACAGAGGCCAACCAGATGCCTGCGGGAAACTGACAAGCAGGATTCGAACACAAGGGCACTCTTTTCTCTTGCGGTTTCCAGCAATGGGTATTCAGAACCAGCAGCAGACTATGGTATCTCAAATTTCAGTGGCGCCCTGACATGCTAGAATTCGGTGCCCCTTGCCCCTCATGCTCCATTCTAAATCACTGCTGTGGTGCCCCTTGCAGCACTGGCACCCAGTGTGGCAAAACCCGTTGCACTACCCCTGTCAGAACCATCGCCGCCTCCCGCTGTGGAGGCGGAGCATAGCCGTCATGGCTAGTAGCCCTCTCTTTCACAAAATTTTAATGCCAGCTAGGTTGGTGGCATTGCGTCTCCAGTGTTGGAGGCAATCTGCCTCGGAACGGAGCTGGCTCTGCCATCGGGCAAACTGAAGTGGGTGCCTCAGGTGGCGGGAGCCACCAAGACGGCAGTCCTGTGGCTGTCCAGCTGTCGCCGGCACAGAATCACCACCGGTTTCGGCCGAAATCATGCCTGAAATTGTGGAAGCAGCGGGTATGGGCAGAGAAGCAGCGCCAGCGGCAGCGGCAACAGGCATGGTGACACCAGCGAGAGCAGTAGGAGTTTGGATTTGGATTTGATATCCCGCTTTATCACTACCCGAAGGAGTCTCAAAGCGGCTAACATTCTCCTTTCCCTTCCTCCCCCACAACAAACACTCTGTGAGGTGAGTGGGGCTGAGAGACTTCAGAGAAGTGTGACTAGCCCAAGGTCACCCAGCAGCTGCATGTGGAGGAGCGGAGACGCGAACCCGGTTCACCAGATTACAAGTCTACCGCTCTTAACCACTACACCACACTGCCATCACACTGGGTATGGGCAGAGAAGCAGTGCCAGTGGCAACAGGCATGGTGACACCAGCGAGAGCAGTAGGGCAAGGAAAGGCAGTACTTCCTGTTTTCCCTTGAGCAGCAAAATGGGCTTGCACCGCACCTGCCTCTGAATACTAGTTCCTGGGAATTGCCGGGGATCACAAGTGGGGAGAGTGCTCTTGGGTTCGAATCCTGCTTGCTGGTTTCTCACAGGCAGCTGGTCGGCCCCTGTGAGAACAGGATGCTGGACTAGATGGGCCGCTGGCCTCATCCAGCAGGCTCATCTTAGGTTCTTATGCATCCCGGGTGGAGGTTTTATGGAGTCAATGCACCTCTGAATGCCAGGTGCAGGGAACAAGCTTCGGAGCTTCCCTGAGGTGTGTGTGGTTGGCCTTGTGGGAAGGCTTTGGCCTTGATCCATGAGGACTTTTCTTGCATACTTAAATCAGAGCTCCTTGCATTGGGCTGCAGTCTCCCCAAGTTCCTCGCCCCCGCCCAGCCAGATTCAAAAGCTCTTCCCTCTCCTTCCTTCCCTTCTTATATTTCTCTTTCTTAGGCAGCCAGTAAAAAGAGAGAGAGAGAGAGAGAAAAGGGACACCATCAAACCCTCTTCCTATTAGAGGGAAGTAAAGGAACGAAGGAAGTTTAAAGGCAGAGCTGAGGAGTTTAAATTGGAGTTTTATGGATATTTCTCTCCTCCTTTTGCAAGCGCATTAAACTTTTCTTTTGTCGAGAAATAGCGAGAGGACATAAGTAGGGAGCACACAGAGGGAGCGAGAGAGATTGGCAAGGGGGAAAAATCCATATAAACTCTCAGATATTCATGTGTGACATACGACTCGGGGGAGGCGAGACGCGGCTCTGATTTGCTTAATGCTGACAGTTCTTTCTTCTTATTGGAAAGAAAACACAGCAGGGGAGCCAAAACGTGCCGTGGAAAGGTCCGTGCCAGGTGCATTTTCAGTCGGTGGCAGTAATGCCACAGGCCAGGCATTTGCAAAAAGGCACATATTTTGGGGTGGGGGGTGGGAGGGGAAAGGGGTGATCTCTCTCTCTCTCTCTCTCTCTCTCATACCTGCACACTCACACAGAGTTCTTTGCCAGTCCCCCAGAAACTGCAGCTGCAAGTCAGTGGAAAGTGCAACGAGATGGCATGGAAGGGGACATTTCCTGATGGTAAGGGCTAGGAAAGCCAAGAGGCAAGAAGGGAGAGGATACAGGCGGAAGGGGAAAGAGGGGCAACGGCCACCCTCAGCTTCCCCAGAGACTCTCTCCTTGCCCTCTGCCCATTCGTGATTTGCAGACTGCTGGGCCCAAAGTGTTCAGGCTTCTTCACACACCACATAGTTAAACTATGAAACTCTCTCCCATAGGGTAAGGTAAAGGACCCCTGGACAGTTTGTTGTTGTTCAATCGTTCAGTCGTGTCCGACTCTTCGTGCCCCCATGGACCAGAGCATGCCAGGCACGGCCTATCTTTCACTGCCTCCCGCAGTTTGGCCAAACTCATGCTAGTTGCTTCGAGAACACTGTCCAACCATCTCATCCTCTGTCGTCCCCTTCTCCTTGTGCCCTCCATCTTTCCCAACATCAGGGTCTTCTCATGAGGTGGCCAAAGTACTGAAGCCTCAACTTCAGGATCTTTAATGGACTGTTCAGTCCAGTCAAAGGCAACTATGGGGTTGAAGCGCACATCTCGCTTTCAGGCTGAGGGAGCTGGCGTTTGTCCACAGACAGCTTTCCGGGTCATGTGGCCAGCATGACTAAACCGCTTCTGGCACAACGGAACACCGTGACGGAAACCAGAGCGCACGGAAACGGCGTGTACCTTCCTGCCGTAGCGGTACGTATTTATCTACTTGCACTGGTGTTCTTTCGAACTGCTAGGTTGTCAGAAGCTGGGACAGAGCAACGGGAGCTCACTCCACTGCGGGGATTTGAACCGCTGACCTTCTGATCGGCAAGCCCAAGGCTAGATGGCTTTGAAGGAGATTAGACAAATTCATGGAGGTGTTTGGGCTATTGTGCTCTGTCTCCAGAGTTGGAGCCAGCAATGTTTCTGAATACCTCTTGCTGGAAAACCCAGGAGGGGAGAGCTGCTCTTGGCCCAGTATACCTGAAGGAGCATCTCCACACCCATCGTTCTGCCCGGACACTGAGGTCTAGTGCCTAGGGCCTTCTGGCGGTTCCCTCACTGCAAAGCTACAGGGAACCAGGCAGAGGGCCTTCTCGGTAGTGGCGCCTGTCCCATGGAACGCCCTCCCATTTATTTCTTATATCAAAGAAATAAACAACTATCTGACATCTAGAAGGCATCTGAAAGCAGCCCTGTTTAGGGAAGTTTTTACTTACTGATGATTTAATGTATTAATGTATTTAATGTATTTGTAATCTTTGTTGGAAGCCACCCAGAGTGGTGGGGAAACCCAGCCAGATGGGCTGGGTACAAAAATAAATAATAATAATAATAATAATAATAATAATAATAACAACAACAACAACAACAACAACAATAATAATGCTCAGATCCTGCTTGCTGGATTCCCGCAGGCATCTGTTTGGCCACTGTGAGGACAGGAGGCTGGACTAGATGGGCCATTGGCCTGATCCAGCCACCAGGCTCTTTTATGTTCTTATATTTGTATGTTCATCTTCATTGGCTGCCACTCGGTTTCCGAGGATGGAGATGGGGCCCGGGCAGCTCCAAAGGCCTGCACCAGAGTGAGCAAGACCTTGCCAAGACCTCCGGAATGAAAGAGGGATTTTCTGAATCAAAAGCTAGAGAGGTGTTACAATCCAGACAAGTTGGGTACTTTCTGCCTGGAGAAGAGGAGACTGAGTGGTGATATGAGAGCCATCTTCAAATATCTGAAGGGCTGTCACACAGAAGATGGAGCAAGCGTGAGAGCCAGTGTGGTGTAGCGGTTAAGAGCGGTAGACTTGTAATCTGGTGAACTGTGTTCGCGTCTCTGCTCCTCCACATGCAGCTGCTGGGTGACCTTGGGCTAGTCTCTCTCTCAGCCCCACTCACCTCACAGAGTGTTTGTTGTGGGGGAGGAAGGGAAAGGAGAATGTTAGCCGCTTTGAGACTCCTTCAGGTAGTGATAAAGCAGGATATCAAATCCAACTCCTCCTCCTCCTCCTCTTCTTCTTCAGAAGCCCTGGCCTTATTATGTCAGGGGCCTGCGTCCCACGCTTTGCATCAGGCAAGCGGAAGTGTTTCCCCCACACGGCTGAGCCAAGCCAGCCTCTCGAAATGCCTTCGGGATGTTCTGGGAGCCTCCGTCCCGCTGCCCCTCCTCCCCCTCCCCAATTTCAGCTGAATGGCTAGAATTCCTGACCTGCGGCTGGCAATATCTCCCCCTCGGTTCATGGAGCTGCTGGGAAAGCTGCTGTCTCAGCAGAGCGCCATGTCGAGAGATGCGCACCGAGCGAGACCCAGTCTCTGCCAGGGCCGAGAGCTGGCTGGTTAAATTAGTTAATCCCATCTGTGTATCCCCTTCCCCCAAGAGATGTTGCAGAGCCCTGGGAGGTGGGGTTGGGGAAAGGCTGGATCCTCCTGATTCTGCAAACCCAGCAGGTGCTGCCAGTTTTGGGTTCCGTCAAGAAGAGGTGACGGCAAGAGAGGATGAGTTGGGTAGACAGAGCAGGCTTCGAAGTGTCACCGGGGGCTCTGCAAATCCTCCTGCAGCTGCTTGGCTGGCCCATAGAAACATAGGAAGCTGCCTTATGCTGAGACCGCCAGCCACACTGACAGGCAGAGACCCTCCAGGCACTGGTGGAGGAAGGGGGGTGAGGTGGGTGTGGTCCGCCTCAGGTGGCATCCCTGAGTGGGGTGACATCGCTGTGCCTCCCCCCTGGGATGCTTGGTGTGGGAGGTGCCCCCCTAGGACACTCGTCGCTCACCGCAGGTGGCACCGCCCTGGGACGTTCACCACTCGCTGTGGGTGGAGCCCCCCCGGGACGCTCGCCCCGCCCCTCATGGGTGGCTAGCCCTGCCCCCAGGTGCACAGCATGTGCAACGCTCTGGGGGCCGGAGTCAGGGGGTCTCAGTCAGGGGGCTTTCCCCAGTCTTTCCAGGAGATGCCAGCATCGAATCTTCTCCATGTGGGGCAGATAGTGTTTCTTTGCGCAGTTAAACTATGGAACTCACTGCCACGGGATGCGGTAATGGCCACCATTAACCTAGATGGCTTTAAAAGACGATCAGACAAAATTGCGGTGGAAGAGAGAGGGCTGTTGATGGCTACTAGCCACAATGGCTGTGTCTCCCTCCACAGCTGGAGACAGCAATTTTTCAGAATATCAGTTGCTGGAAACCCCAGGAAGGAAGATTTGCTCTTGTGCTCGAATCCGGCTTGCTGGTTTCCCACAGGCACCTGGTTGGCCCCTGTGAGAACAGGATGCTGAACTGGATGGGCCATTGGCCTGATCCAGTTTGGCTCGTCCTAAGTTCTTCCCCACAACCCACTTTTATTTGTGCATTGTGCGGTGCAGCTTAAAAACTACCCTGGCGCAAACCCCACCACCCTCACCCCACCTGTCCCCAGAGCCCCCCAGACTTGGTTTGTCACCGTACAACAAGTTCCTGCTCCTGTGGAAGGGAAGGAATTGAACAAGCATTAAAGAGAGAGAGAGTCATTCTTGTCAAAGGGAATAAAGGGGGAAAGTTCCAAGAGTTTTCGCCGCAGGTTTTGGCCAGCCTGTGTTCTTCTTTCAGTCTTCGCCAGCCTCTGGGACTGTTGTTTCTCCTTCATCTCTGCGGCATCGACCCACCGGTTCCCCACAATGCCTCCTGAACGTCTCTCGTTGCCTGTAGACTGCACTTTTCAGGGCCACTGTTGGCTCGATCCTCTATTGACGGATTGCTTCCTCCCTTTGCTTCCCTTTCAAAAAAAGAGAGCGGGGGGGTGTCTCTCTTCTCCTTTGCTTAGCTTTCATTTCCCCCCACCCCACCCTCCCACAAGGTCGCCGGCTGTGGAACCGGGGCCCAATTATGATTAGGCCCCCTTGAAAGCACGTCCTTCGTTCATTGCGGCGGTTGGAGCTGTCGGAATATTAACGAGATCTTTGGCGGCACTTAGGAATCTAGCCGGGATGGAGAAGGAAGTGTGGCTCTGTGTGTGTGTTTGTGTGAAAAGAGTCCTATGAATTATGAATGGCCTTTATAGACGAATGTGAGAAAGGAGTGCTCCTCCTCATCTCCTCCCTGAAATCGCAAATACGTAGGAGCGTCGCGTGGGGGAAAGGCAAGCCAAACAGAACAGGTGAACATCTCCTGATTTCAAAGCCAGCTGGCATTTCGGGGGGCAGGGCTGGGCTGAGGCTGGTATGAATAATAATAATAATAATAATAATAATAATAATAATAATAATAATTATTTATTTGTACCCCGCCCATCTGGCTGGGTTTCCCCAGCCACTCTGGGCAACTTCCAACAGAGATTAAAAATACATTTAATACATTAATGCCAATGAGCACCGCTTTCCTTCATCTACAGAATAGTAATGTTCAAATATATAAAAGGATGTCATATAGAGGAGGGAGAAAGGTTGTTTTCTGCTGCTCCAGAGAAGCGGACACGGGGCAATGGATTCAAACTACAAGAAAGAAGATTCCACCTAAACATTAGGAAGAACTTCCTGACAGTAAGAGCTGTTGGACAGTGGAATTTGCTGCCAAGGAGTGTGGTGGAGTCTCCTTCTTTGGAGGTCTTTAAGCGGAGGCTTGACAGCCATCTGTCAGGAATGCTTTGATGGTGTTTCCTGCTTGGCAGGGGGTTGGACTGGATGGCCCTTGTGGTCTCTTCCAACTCTACGATTCTATGATTCTAAGATCGAGCAGCGCAACCAGCCTTGCGAAAGAACAAAGGAGAAGATGTGCTTGCCATGCTGTTCTGGGCATAGGTCAGTGCTGAGAAGCCATCCCTTTGCCCTTTCAGTGAAGGAGATCACACCTGGGATGCATTCAGTGCCCAGGGGGGACCACAGTTCTCCTTCTTCAGGGAAATCAAGTGCCCACGGGGCCTTTCGCTGTGTCAGGTGCTGAGAAGGAGAGACTCAGGACAACCGCAGGGGATGCTGACACAGGCTAGGGGGCTGACCAGGTGCGCTGTAAGGGGTGACACAGCAGTCCCTCGTAGGTCAGGCCGTCATGTCCAACAAGAGAAAGGTTCCACCTACGAGCCGTTTCACGGGATTCATCAACTGGACATCCAAATGAGGACTTGAAAGTCACCACTTTCCCAAGGGCCCCATGCAAAATATTAAGTAGCTGCGTTTTTCAGCGCACTCATATTTAAGGCTACAGGTGGGTAGCCGTGCTGGTCTGCCATAGTCGAAACAAAATAGAAAATTCTTTCCAGTAGCACCTTAGAGACCAACTGAGTTTGTTCTTGGTATGAGCTTTCGTGTGCATGCACACGAAAGCTCATACCAAGAACAAACTCAGTTGGTCTCTAAGGTGCTACTGGAAAGAATTTTCTATATTTAAGGCTGTTGCAAATTTAAGGCTGCTGCAATCTTTCGCACACAGTCTAGGGGAACGGGTCCCTTTGAAACCCATGCCATTTAATCCTCTTTTGTTGTTTGGCATTTACACTGCCTTCACTTTATGCCTTAACGCTTCACTGAACGGTCCTGAATCTGTTGCTGAGTTTCTCTGTTCTGGAAATGCTATTTGTTTATTTGGAGCATTTGTGACCTGCCCTTTGCCAAAGAGCCTAGGGCTTGCCGATCAGAAGGTCGGTGAGCTCCCGTTGCTCTGTCCCTGCTCCTGCCCACCTAGCAGTTCGAAAGCACGTCAAAGTTATTAAAATGGTATAGAACTCCGGCACAAATGGCGTATATAGTGAAAGGGTTTAGTCCCAAATGTTGGCATTGTGGTCAGGAAAAAGGATTTTATTCCCACATGTGGTGGGAATGCAGTCTGGTTAAGGAATATTGGCAAAAGATTACAAAGGTAATTTCTGGATTATTTCAAATAAATATAGAAGTGAATAGGGATTTACTATTTTCGGGAATACTGGGAAATAACAAAGTAAAAAGTAATATGCAAGAGCTGTATAAGATTATGATTCTAGCCGGAATGGCAGTTATTGCACTGGGATGGAAAGAAAAGGCTAAATGGGAAATGGGAAAATGGAATGATTATGTTTTTGAATACGTACAATCTGAAATATTTGCACAGATAGCGGCAGAGGATAGTTGGGAAAATAAATGCCAAAGAATTACAAATAAATGGGCAATTTACAGGAATTGGATAGAAAGGGGTGAAGCCAACCCAAACATACAAGCTCGAATGAACAGACTGTGTACATGGATAAAGATCTGAAGAACGAAGGTCTGTCCAGAGGGGAGGGTGGGAGGGGAGGGGGAAGGGGAAAAAAAAGTCTCCTAAAAGCTTGGTTGTTTACTCAGGTCTATTGGAGATGTTTGAGAGCGCTACCTTGTTCAGTGGCTGTTTTAAATGACGCATTCGAAATGTATTAATTGTATTCTGAACTTTGTGCATATCTTATTGTACTTTGATTCTTTTTCTGTAAATCAGCTGCAGATTTTTGTTAAGCGGTATATACATCTTCTGAATAAATAGTAAGTTTAAAAAGAAAAAGAAAAAAAAGAAAGCACGTCAAAGTGCAAGTAGATAAATAGGTACCACTCCAGCGGGAAGGTAAACGGCGTTTCCGTGCGCTGCTCTGGTTCGCCAGAAGCGGCTTTGTCATGATGGCCACATGACCCGGAAGCTGTACGCCGGCCCCCTCAGCCAGTAATGCGAGATGAGTCAGACACGACTGTACCTAATGGTCAGGGGTCCCTTTACCTTTACCTTACTTCTGCCAAAAAAGCTCCTATAGTGGTTTATGTACAATCCATTAAAATAGGACCGTCCCTGCCTGCGGGATTACGTTTCAAAGAAAACCACAACACGCAAGGGAAAGGAGACAGGGAGGGAAGAGGGAAAACGCAAACTCGTGCAACAATGCCTAAACAGTAGTTTTTATAATAACCACCTGCTATAGGCGCTGTTCCGGAATAGGAGATGCCAGATAGAGCTGGTCTTTCACCAAAGCTGATGGAATGAGCCCTCCTCATCTCTCCCAGATTACACAATTAATTACGCAATTATATTGCACAAATGGGACGCAGGTGGCGCTGTGAGTTAAACCACAGAGCCTAGGTCTTGCCGATCAGAAGGCTGGCGGTTCGAATCCCCGACAGGGTGAGCTCCCATTGCTTCGGTCCCAGCTCCTGCCAACCTAGCAGTTCGAAAGCACGTCAAAGTGCAAGTAGATAAATAGGTACCGCTCCGGCGGGAAGGTAAACGGCGTTTCCGTGCACTGCTCTGGTTCGCCAGAAGTGGCTTTGTCATGCTAGCCACATGACCTGGAAGCTGTACGTCGGCTCCCTGGGCCAATAAAGCGAGATGAGCACCGCAACCCCAGAGTCATTCATGAATGGACCTAATGCTCAGGGATCCCTTTACCTTTAATTGCACAAATGCACATTCCAGGCCACGCTTTCCAAGTGATGTCAGGATTATTGTTCTGTACATAGAGCTGGGGGGGGGGATCCCTGTCATTTCCTCTCTCAATATTGTTCTCCTCAAAAAATGACAAATATTTGATATTTAACATGCATATTGTTTCATCCAAAGGAGTATGATTTCAACATGATACATTTAGTATTATTTGACATTTGAAAGTATTAATGGACAGCTGATGCACTGTAATTGCATTTAGTATCTGACAGTATTTTATAGCTGACATGCTACAATATTTAGTATTCGACATTGTGCGATAGCTGATGGTACAGTGGGGCTTGATATTTGACAATATTTGACATGCAGTAAGTCTGTTATGTTTGACAGTTAATATGCAGTGGTATAACACTGATAATATTTGATAGTTGACAATAGTTACGACACTTGATTTTTTTAACAAATCAACCAGGAGACTTTCAACCGTTCCAAACCATGAACATTTTAAGAATTGAAATCAATTTTCATTTTCAAATTCAACAATTCACATTTCACTGTTGGAAAGGATGTATAGGTTCATATTTCCATATGTGGTGGGAATGCAATTTTTTTTGGGAAAATAGTCTTTGAAGAAGCTTCTGGCGAGCCGAGGCGTTCCCCCCCCCCCCCTACAGACCACAAAAATCCCATGAGTAATGAGACATGAAACTAGTGTTTGGGTCAAATCAGGGCACAACTTTTATTGGCTACAGATGTAAGAGGTTGGGCATTGGGTGGAATCAACTACTTCTGGCCCACCTGCTGGAAGACAGAAGTGGGGGAGTTTTTGACCTGCATCAAGAAGTTACCCCCCCCCCTGCTGGATTGCATCTGGGGAGTGCTGTGGCCCTAGCCCCCATCACAAAAGCATCTCCCCGGATCCCTTTAAAGGGATACCCCACTTTCAGAGGGGCCGGTAGAGGCTACAACCATGGGTGTACCTGGGGGGGGGGGGGCAGCTGCCCCCCCCGAAGCAAAAAAAAAATTAAATGGTTATCGGCAGCCTAAAAGGAAAAAAAGCTCAAGACTGGTCTTTCTCCCCCTCCCAAAATCTCAATAACAATTGAGCTCTTCCGCTCTTGCCGAGGCAGTTGGCCACTCTGTGTGTGTGTGTGTGTGTGTGTGTGTGTGTGTTGCGCCGGCTGTTTCCCCCTCCCTCATGCCGACAAAGAGCTGGCGTGCCTATCAGAGACCGGATCCTAGCCTGCACCCTGCTTGGTCAAATGGGGATGCAGGCTGAGACTTGGGCAGTGTCAGGGGGCGAATTCATCGTTGCCGGGATTCATCGTTGCAAGGGAGCTTGGCAAACTGAGTTCCCTTGCATGGTGAGTAGTTCCTTTGCGAGGACTGAGGATCCTGGGAAACTGAGTTTTTCAGCCATTTGGGGCTTTCTGTTTGGGGGGGAAAGTTTTTTGAAGCTGTTTTTGTTTTTTGAAGCTGTTTTTGTTTTTGAACCTGAACGACCATGGTTCGCCCCCCCCTCCTAGTTTTGATCCTGGGTACGCCCCTGGCTACAACCTCCCCTCCTTCCATCTAAACATCAGGAAGAACTTTCTGACAGTATGAGCTGTTCCCAAAATGGGATGTTCTCTCTTGGGAGGTGGTGGACTCCTGTGCATGCACACGAAAGCTCATACCAAGGACAAAATTAGTTGGTCTCTAAGGTGCTACTGGAAGGATATTTTTTTTAAAAAAATTAAAATTTGTTTTGTCCTTCCTTGGAGGTTTCTCAAACAAAGGTGGGATGGCCATCTGTCCTATGTGATCCGGATGAGACTCCTACATTGCAAGGAGATGGCCCTCAGAGTCCCTTCTAACTCTACGATTCTAATAGAATCATAGAACACAAATCGGCCTAGCTCAGTTTTGTACAGTGTATACACTGACTCAGGTTAATTCTGTGTCGAGGGCACCAGTCTACCAGCTCCATCTGGTACACAGGATGAGACCCTACCTGCCCGCAGACTGTCTCGCCAGAGTGGTGCATGCTCTGGTTATCTCCTGCTTGGACTACTGCAATGCACTCTACGTGGGGCTACCTTTGAAGGTGACCTGGAAACTGCAACTAATCCAGAATGCGGTAGCTAGACTGGAGACTGGGAGTGACCGCCGAGACCATATAACCCTGGTCCTGAAAGATCTACATTGGCTCCCAGTACATTTCCAAGCACAATGCAAAGTGTTGGTGCTAACGTTTAAAGCCCTAAAAGGCCTCAGTCCGGTATAGCTGAAGGAGTCCAGTATACCCGAAGCGTCTCCACCCCCATCATTCAGCTGGACATTGAGGTCCAGCTCTGAGGGCCTTCTGGTGGTTCTCTCCTTGCGAGAAGTGAGGTTACAGGGAACCAGGCAAAGGGCCTTCTTGGTAGTGGTACCAGCCCTGTGGAATGCCCTCCCGTCAGATGTCAAAGAAATAAACAACTATCTGACTTTTAGAAGACATCTCTAGGGTTGCCAGGTGTCCACTATTTGAGTGGACAGTCCACTTTTTTCACATTATGTTCACTATTTTTTTCCACAAAATAGTGGACTTTTTTTTAATTCAAAAGCTTTATGATGAAATGGTATTTTAATACGTGTTAAAATGTTTGTAAGAAAATATATAATTTAATTTAATTTAACACACACACACCCGCCGCTTGCCCGCTATTTTTGGGAAGCAGACCTGGTAACCCTACTGAAGGCAGCCCTGTTTAGGGAAGTTTTTAATATTTGATGCTTTATTCTCTTTTAATATTCTGATGGGAGCTGCCCAGAGTGGCTGGGAAAACCCAGCCAGATGGGCAAGGTAAGTTTCAACCTGGGATTTCCCAATGCCTACCTGGGCTGGTGACCTCATGGATCAAACCAGAGATCTTCTCCATGCAAGGCAAATGCTGTACCACAGAGCTATGACCCCCTCCCCAGTAAGCCATTACATACATCATAAGCAACGTCCATAGTAAAACTGTGAACATGCAGAATTAAGCGAATGCATCTTTAACATATGAAACCCTTTCTTTCTTTCTTTCTTTCTTTGGAAGAAAACGCTAGACTTGGAAGACATGAAAGCCATGCATTTATCCAACTAGAAACCTCACCTCTTGGCATCCCACTAATGAAATATAAAAGCATGACCCTGCTAAGTAAACATCACATCATGGGGGAGAGATACAATCCTGTTTCAAGCCATGCTCCTACTTAAATGCTAAAATAAATATTGATTTTCCTCCCCTCCCAGTCTATTCTCAGCTGGAAAGCTTGGAAAGAGGTCTAAACTCACTTTCTCTCTCTGCTTCCTCAACAAGATCGTACCATCAAGCAGAGAGCAAAATTTCATTCTCTCACTTCCATGAAAGCTTAAATCCTTGTGTTTATTTCTATTGTAACATTTTTATCACACCTTCCTTCCAACCTTTAGAAGACATCTGAAGGCAGCCCTAGGGAAGTTTTGTTTTTTAAATGTGAAATATTATTATTATTATTATTATTATTATTAATTATTAATATAATATATGGAAGCTTCCCAGAGTGGCTGGGGCAACCCAGTCAGATGGGTGGGGTGTATATAAAAATAATAATTATTATTATTAATTATGGAATGTTGTGTTGTTCAGTCGTTCAGTCGTGTCCGACTCTTCGTGACCCCATGGACCAGAGCACGCCAGGCACGCCTATCCTTCACTGCCTCCCGCAGTTTGGCCAAACTCATGTTAGTAGCTTCGAGAACACTGTCCAACCATCTCATCCTCTGTCGTCCCCTTCTCCTTGTGCCCTCCATCTTTCCCAACATCAGGGTCTTTTCTAGGGAGTCTTCTCTTCTCATGAGGTGGCCAAAGTACTGGAGCCTCAGCTTCAGGATCTGTCCTTCCAGTGAGCACTCAGGGCTGATTTCTTTAAGGATGGATAGGTTTGATCTTCTTGCAGTCCATGGGACTCTCAAGAGTCTCCTCCAGCACCATAATTCAAAAGCATCAATTCTTCGGCGATCAGTCTTCTTTATGGTCCAGCTCTCACTTCCATACATTACTACTGGGAAAACCATAGCTTTAACTATACGGACCTTTGTCGGCATTATGGTCCGACATATTATGGAATAGGACATCCCTGTTTTCATGGGAGAAATTTTGGAGGGTATACAAAATGGCCGGGTACTTGGCATGGTGCTTTGCAGAAGGTGCTCATGCTCTTGACTGGGGTGAAGAGGAAAGCGAAAATGAGAGTGAAAATGGGGACCTTGACACCAGTATCTTTATACAAGGTTAAAAGGATCTTGCATGTGCAGCCCCCCCCCAACAACTTCCAAGGAGCCTGTGCTGATTATCTCTCCCCCTGCCGCCCCCCAGCTTCTCAGAGTTGCACACAAAAGCAATGCTTCCAATAATTTTAATCCCCTTTTTATTTTATTTTATTCCTCTTCTTTTGCTCCCCCAAACTCGTGCCAATTAAGAAGGAGGTGTTTGATGGGATCGTAATCCCAGCACCAGGGGGCAGACCTTTAAAAGTGCATTGTGCCGGGGGGGGGGGGAGGAGAGAATGGGGAACCATAATAAAAATAATAACAAAATAAGAGCAAAAGGAACACTTTCTTTTTTTAAAAAAAAATAAAAATAAAGAAGATCTCTCCTCCTCCTCCTCTGCTCCTCTCTCAAGGTAAGGAATCAAAAAGTTATTTGATGCATAATTGATTCGCTTTGGAGTGCCTTGCAAATGGCTAAGGAGCCTTGATAATAACTGAAAAGGGGGGGGGTCCGCTGGAAAAGGGGGGTGGGAAGCAGAGGGCCTGTTGTGACCTGAGGGGCTGTAAGTAATGGGAGATCAGCAGACTAGGTGGAGGTGGGGGGGAGAAGAGGAGGAGGAGGAAGAGCAGGCAAGGTAAATAAATAAATAAACCAGCCAAAGGTATTGGGGGGGGGCAGCGGAGGAGGTAAAAAGTGCTATTAAGAAGCATTGGCGGTGTGGGATTTCAGGCAACGAAGCTCTCAGAACGAAACAATAAATTAACAAGCACAAAAACAGGAACAAAAGGAAAACGAAACTCGCTAGAGAGAACCCTTGATTTCTGCCTAAGAGCAGCTGTGAAAGGAGCTTAAAAGGCGCCGAGTCGGCATAAACAGGTGCTCTTTGCCCAAATGGAGACAATTCCGCTCCTCTAGGAACCGCAAGCCACGCCTGGCAACTTCCGTGGCCTCGGTGGAAGAGGCGCTTTGGGCAACTGGGTTGCAGAAGCTCTTTTGCATCCTACGAGCAACGGAGGGCCTTGCGGTGAGTCAAGCTGGTGGGCCCTTTCTTTGGCTAAAGGATTTGGATGCTGGGACAGTGGCAGATTTGGGGCTTTCAAATTTCAGTGGTGTCCTGTGTACAAAAACAAAAACAAAACACAACTGGTAACACACTGCCTCTTGCCTTCCATTGTACATCATTGCTGTGGCACCCTCCCGGCTTGGTGCCCAGTGCGGGTGAACCAGTCGCGATCCCCTTCTCATGAGGTGGCCAAAGTATTGGAGCCTCAGCTTCAACCTAATAGTGAGAGGCTTACACAAGCCTGCAACCAGTTATCTGCTGCGGGTTCAAAGGGGGAATGTAAAACTCTGCTAAGTAAAGGAACTTGCTAGCGCAAGTTCATAGCTGTCAAGTTTCGGATTTGAAAATAAGGGATCAGCAGTCTCACCTATCCCGGGGACAGTCACATGTCAGTGGTGGGCGGAGCCAGAAGCAAAAGTGGGCGGAGCAGCAATGTAAACTCCAAGCGGGCTCGGGCTCGGAGCGGAGCAAAGAGGAGGGCAGCCAGCAAAGAGGAGGGCAGCCATGTGCTCCGCGCGATGGAGCCCCATCGTCTTCTTGTCTGATCCCATCAAAACAGGACAGGAAGCCAGGCTCCGCCCGCCAGCTAACCCTATTGGCCAGCTGAGGGGCTCGGCGGCAACGGATAGGGGCTGATGCAGGGGGAGGAATACACCCCCCTGTAAGCACGGGAAACGGCTCCCACTTGCTTTGAGGGCTGAGGCTTTTCTCTCCAAGTAGGCGAGGTCTTCCCACCCAGTCCCTGGCCAGCAGGGGAGGAGCTGCTTCCATTAAAAACGGGAAATTTAAGGGAAATAAAAAATAAGGGAGAGCAGCGGGAAACTGCTTAAAATAAGGGAGAATCCCGGGGAAAACGGGATACTTGACAGCACTGCGTTAGGAAGGATTAATTAAACAATATATACTCTCCTGCCTCCCTGAACATTCCCACAGTTTAGGGCTTTAAGGTGTTACCAGAATTTATGGAAAGGTTGGGGGGTTGCCCCTGTAGTGGACATCGTACACACACACACCCCTGACTGCCAAAATCAGCACAATCACTCCTGCAAATGTCCCCACAAAACACTTCATCACTGTTTTCTCCTCTCTCTATTCAAAAGGGCCTCTGCTGTACATTACCAAATGTAACAATTCACTGGTAAATTTATATATGTACTGGCTCAATGGGAAAACCTTAGAAAGTCATATAAAATCGCTCCATTATCAGATTTGCGCCGTTCCAACTTTGTTCTGCTCAGGAAAGGAATGGCTACCAAGTGGGGGGTCTGGGATGTGGGCAGGGGGCAGCCATAATCCCTTAACCCCGAGACCATGTACTCAGCAGCCTCTTGCATGGGAGATAATCGCTGGCATCCTGGCCCCTGAGTGCCAGACAGGTAGCCATTCCAGAGACAATGGTGAACACAACCTCAGTTGATTAGGATCTTGGTCAAGACAAAGGGGTGTGAATAACTTGACCAACAGGAACATGTACATACTCAACTTTTTGTTTTACTTAATGGGCGTGAAGTGGAGATCAAGGGAGGGATGGGGGGCAAACCCGATGCTCAGGTTTCTGCCAGAAGACCCCTCCCAGATTATGACATAGCTGTGATGTATATATGAAGCAAAGGTCACCAGTGTCAAAGCAATGATTCTTCAACATCAACTTCATTGGACTGGTCATGTTGTGAGGATGCCTGATTATAGTCTTCCAAAGCAACTACTCAATACAGAACTTAAAAATGGAAAGCATAAATGCCGGTGGTCAACAAAAGAGGTTTATAGACTCTCTCAAGGCAAATCTTTACAAAATTTAATATAAACACCAACAATTGGGAAGCACTTTCCTGTGAGCACTCCAATTGGAGAACAGCCTTTACCAAAGGTGTCATGGGCTTTGAAGACACTCAAACTCAGGATGTGCTAAGAGGAAGGCACGCTTGGCAAATCCACACCGTGATCAACTCCCACCCAGAAACCAATGTCCCCACTGTGGAAGGACATGTGGATCCAGAATTGGCCTCCACAGTCACTTACGGACTCATTGTTAAAACCATGTTTATGGAAGACAATCTTACTTGGCTATGTTGTTGTTGTTGTTCAGTCGTTCAGTCGTGTCTGACTCTTCATGACCCTGGACCAGAGCACGCCAGGCACTCCTGTCTTCCACTGCCTCCCGCAGTTTGGTCAAACTCATGTTAGTAGCTTTGAGAACACTGTCCAACCATCTCATCCTCTGTCATCCCCTTCTCCTTGTGCCCTCCATCTTTCCCAACATCAGGGTCTTTTCCAGGGAGTCTTCTCTTCTCATGAGGTGGCCAAAGTACTGGAGCCTCAACTTCAGGATCTGTCCTTCTAGTGAGCACTCAGGGCGATTTCCTTGAGAATGGATAGGTTTGATCTTCTTGCAGTCCATGGGACTCTCAAGAGTCTCCTCCAGCACCATAATTCAAAAGCATCAATTCTTCGGCGATCAGCCTTCTTTATGGTCCAGCTCTCACTTCCGTACATTACTACTGGGAAAACCATAGCTTTAACTATACAGACCTTTGTCGGCAAGGTGATGTCTCTGCTTTTTAAGATGCTGTCTAGGTTTGTCATTGCTTTTCTCCCAAGAAGCAGGCGTCTTCTAATTTTGTGACTGCTGTCACCATCTGCAGTGATCATGGAACCCAAGAAAGTAAAATCTCTCACTGCCTCCATTTCTTCCCCTTCTATTTGCCAGGAGGTGATGGGACCAGTGGCCATGATCTTAGTTTTTTTGATGTTGAGCTTCAGACCATATTTTGCGCTCTCCTCTTTCACCCTCATTAAAAGGTTCTTTAATTCCTCCTCACTTTCTGCCATCAAGGTTGTATCATCAGCATATCTGAGGTTGTTGATATTTTTCCGGCAATCTTAATTCCGGCTTGGGATTCATCCAGTCCAGCCTTTCACATGATGAATTCTGCATATAAGTTAAATAAGCAGGGAGACAATATACAGCCTTGTCGTACTCCTTTCCCAATTTTGAACCAATCAGTTATTCCATATCCAGTTCTAACTTGGCTATGAGTGATCGCCAAATAAGAAGATATATGATGTATGTATGATGCTTCACTAAGGGTGTTGTGGGTAAAAAGGGAAACTTATATATACATAGAGAGAGAGAGAGCGCCATCCAAGAAAATTAGTGCTAATACACCCAGGAACCTCACCTAACTGCTGGAGAGGGTGCACCTCCACAGGCACATACCTCCACATGTGGTGGGAGTGCCCCAAAATCCAACGATTCTGGACAACAACCATACGAGAAATAGGTAAGATAACCAAGCAAGTGCTAGAAATCACCCCAGAATTGGTCTTACTAAACATCTTCCAAGACAACAATGCCCACTTACACCACAAAGAACTCATAACCCACTTACTCTCAGCAGCCAGAAACATCATAACCAGACACTGGAGAGACCTGTCAGGAGTAAGCATGGACCAATGGTACCAAGTAGTATGGGAAACAGCCCTACTAGAAAAACTAACCAGTAAGCTGAAACTGACACGGGGACAAATAGAAGAAGACGCCTTCACCCCGGTATGGTTCCCCTTCATCACACACACAGCCCAACAAGACAATGACAAAAATCTACCGACAGCATACAAATCAATATGGCTAACCTGATCAAAAACACTCACCCACCCCACTCACACAGGAAACCAAAGACCACCACAGCCAACCACAAATGAACAACCACACCCTACGCCAACCCAACCTCTCTCACCACCAAAGGAGCACAAGCGAACAACAGAGAACCTGCACAAACGACGCTGACACCAAACCCTACATATATTAAGTAAAGTAGAAACATCGCCACCCCACCCATCTCCCCATCCCGCCCACCTCTCTCCCCCTTTTCTTCCTAATGTCTCAACAAACGAAACTGATGTGTAAAAATGTTACATGGAAAAATACGAGAGGGACATTGCATATACCTTTGTAAAACAAGAAAATCCTTAATAAAGGGAGCCATCCTTTGTTCAGGGCCTCTTCCTGCTTCTTCCATGAGGTGGGTGGAAGACTTGTTGCAAGAATAAAGACCAGGCCTTCAGGCTGCTGTTTTGCTCCTATATTATTGGCTGATTTTGTTTGCCAATCCAGGTGAGCCTGGAAGATTTTCCTATGACAAAGGTCAGCGCCAACACTTTGAATTGTGCTCCGACATTCAGTTTCCTTGGATGTCCATGACTTCTAGTGTTAGGAGAGAGGGAGAACTTATCTCTGCTCACCTCCTCCATGCCAGCTTCTATCACGCCACCTTAACCCACAAGTCCCAAATACCGGCAACCTTTCCCCTGGCCTTTTTTTTCTGGAAAAAAGGTGTGGGGGAGGGGGAGGCGGACTCACCAAAAAGTTTGTATGTTTGTTTGTTTATTACAAACCCAGTCGCAATGCCACCCATCTCACGCAGTGGTTAAATGTAGGGCTGCCAATATGTCCGGGCAGCCCCGTCTTATCCATAGGGGCTACTGAACACATCCAAGAATTGGGCTGCAAAATGGCGTCCGGACAGATTTTTGCTAAATCGGCAAAATGTCTGGGGAAACCCGGTCCGGGTTCCCCTGAACACATCCAAGAATTGGGCTGCAAAATGGCGTCCGGACAGATTTTTGCTAAATCGGCAAAATGTCTGGGGAAACCCGGACCTATGGCAAGTGGGGGGGGGGAGGAGCTTTAAAAATCCAAGGAAAGCCCAAAAAATCATGACCAGGATTAGAAATGGCCACAACTTTATTGATATAGGTAAGCTTTTGACTATACACAATTGGGTGTATATCCGTTCCTCCCCCCGGACAAAGAAAATTGATTGCCATATTTTTCCGTGTATTAGACGCCTCCATGTATAAGACGACCCCTATTTTTTTTACCCCCAAATGAAGAAATAAATATTTTAAACATTCTGTGTATAAGACAACCCCCAATTTTAAACTTAATTTTTTTGGGGGGGGAATATAGTCTTATACATGGAAAAATACAGTATGTAATTTTAAAAAGGTAAGGGAACTCAGTTCCTCCGAGTCCCTGCTCAAAAACCCCCTGCTTTCCGGGAGTTATACCACCCAACTGATCATTCCAGCCAGCCTTTCCCGACCCTTCTGCAACTGTGACAGCAGCAAGAGCGTTGTGGCTGAGACGATGGCTGCCCAGCACCCCACCCATAGCCGAGCTGGCAGGCTTCTCTGGGGCCTGGATGCAGATGCATCCTGACAGCCGGCTGAAGATGCTGAGGTCCGTAAATGCCACTCCATGTGATCTTCCGAGACGCAGCACCCTGCCATCCCTGCCAGGGGTGCTCACGTCGCCTTGATTTCTCCTGGATTGACACGGGCTGCAAAAGGCAAATGGTTTTTGAAGGTGGCGAAGGAAGGGAAAGGCTGGCGCTCTTGAAATGGGGAGGGGACTCAGCTTGTGGGGTGACACAAGTCCGCCCCGAAGGAAACTCAGCCCCGAAGTGATGGGGAGGTGGAGACTAAAAGGGGCGCCAGTCGTCACATTGCTCTTGGGTTCGTTTGCTTCCGCTCGTGGCTCTGCCACAAGGCGCTGCTCTGGAAAAGGCTCCATTCAGCCCAGCAGGGAGGAAGAGATGAGAGGTTTCGTTTGTTAAAGCAGTTCAGAGTCTCTCCGCCTTTCTGTATGCTTCGACCAGAGCTCCTTAAAAAAGAGACAAATTGCACAGGATCAAAAGGAACAAACAAAAGTAAGAAAGTTAACTGAACAAGTGCAAACTTCTCCTAATATACATATATGAAATGTAATTTTGCCCAATATACACAGTTTTGAAAGCAACTTCTATTATTTTTAAAAAATTAAATTCTTTCAACGTATAACAATATCATACGGATATTTATTTGCGTCGCCAAAGCCATTAACAGAATAAAATACATTTCACAGTTAAAATAATTACTAAAACCAGGCATTCTGTCAAATAAGAGTTTGCTCCCCGGAATAATTTCATTTATCATTATAATAATTTTTTCTCCTTAAAATTGCTGCTCTGAAGGCAAAACCGGTCGTTTTTTCATAGGTGTAGGAAGATGTATCTCCTAAAATAAGTTAATTGGATGCTCAATTGACCTCTCTGCTGGGAGATCTTTGAACATCATACAGATAAATAGTGAAATATCTCACCCTAACCCAGAAGCCGGTGTTTAGGCAGTACATGCAACATATCAATCAAATGATATAAGTTCTTAGGATGGTAAGGGTACCACAAACAAGGGGGTGTCAAGAGGTATAAGTCAAGCTAAATGGCTTATGCTATAACTGATGAGTGAAAATCTAGTTTTAGGTTTGTTTTCTTAAAAAAATTATCTTATACAGTGGTGCCTTGCAAGACGAAATTAATTCGTTCCGCGAGTCGTTTCGTATTGCGAAAAATTCGTCTTGCGAAGCACGACCATAGGAATGCATAGGAATTTAATTCCCATAGGAATGCATTGAAATTTTTGTCTTGCGAAGCACGACCATAGAAAAATTCGTCTTGCGAGTCACCTAAAAATCGCAAAACCCTTTCGTCTAGCAAGTTTTTCGTTGTGCGAGGCATTCGTCTTGCGAGGTACCACTGTAGTGTGATAACACTATTACAAAACAAACAAACAAAACAAACAAACAAACAAAAACAAACCAGATTAAGAATAGCACCACATTACGGTACAACCCCAGTCAAGCATTTAGGGAGAACAATATGCAAAACTTTCATGTCGAAGTCATTGAGATCGAGTACTTAACTTGCTAAAATATTTACTGCAAAATAGACTTCCTTTTGCAAGCTTATAAAAAGCTTGATCGGCATGCAAGAAACCTTTCTGAATGGGAGGGTCACAATGCACCTTTTCAGAGACTGGGGAGCACGCACCGGGGTGTGTGTGTGTGTGTGTGTGTACAGCACCTAAAAATCAACACTTGCAGCTTTTGGTATTTTCCTAGAATTATATTAAAGTACAAATTTGTCAAAGTTAGCTGCCCTTTCTTTTTCAAATGCAAGACATACAAATCTGCTAAACAATTAAAAATAACAATACAGCTGGCAACAAGATTGTCTTCCATGAACACGGTCTTAACAGTGAGTCCGTAAGTGACTGTGGAGGCCAATTCTGGATCCACACGTCCTTCCACAGTGGGGACATAGGTTTCTGGGTGGGAGTTGATCATGGTGAGGGTTTGCCAAGCATGCCTTCCTCTTAGCACATTTCTCCCTTTCGTCCTGAGTTCGAGTGTCTTCAAAGCCCATGACACCTTTGGTAAAGGCTGTTCTCCAATTGGAGCACTTGCAGGCCAGTGTTTCCCAGTTGTCGGTGTTTATACTACATTTTTTAAGATTTGCCTTGAGAGAGTCTTTGAACCTCTTTTGTTGACCACCAGCATTATGCTTTCCATTTTTAAGTTCGGAATAGAGTAGTTGCTTTGGAAGACGATCATCAGGCATCCGCACAACATGACCAGTCCAACGAAGTTGATGTTGAAGAATCATTGCTTCAACACTGGTGATCTTTGCTTCTTCCAGTACACTGGCATTAGTTCGCCTGTCTTCCCAAGTGATGTGTAAAAATTTTCGGAGACACCGTTGATGGAATCTTTCAAGGAGTTGGAGATGGCATTTATAAGTGGTCCATGTTTCACAAGCATACAGTAAGGTTGGTAGTACAATAGCTTTGTAAAGAAGTATTTTGGTTTCCCTGTGGATGTCCTGGTCCTCAAACACTCTGCACTTCAATCGGGAGGTGACTAACACCAATAACAGCAATAAGAAATAATCCTGCCTAAAATTCAATTGCACGTGTCTCTTTTTAGAATTAATCTGATCTGCACTCAATAGTTTGAAAATCTAAAGTAGACAAGTATCCTCCAAGAGCCAGTATGGGTTGGTGGCTAGAGTGTCGGACTAGGATCTGGGAGACCAGGGTTCAAAGCCCCACTTGGGCACTGAGTGACTTTGGGTAAGTCTCCATCTCTCAGCCTGACCTGCCTTACAGGGTTGCTGTGAAGATCAAATGGAGAAGGGGAGAACCATGGATGGCACCTTGAGCTCATTGAAGGAAAGTTGGGATATAAGTGTAATAATATAAAGAAACAAATAAAAATTCAAGTATTGAAGATCACTCCAGATCTTCAGAAGATGCAAAAGCCTTCCCTCTTTCAGGTCCATCTCATTTCCATTGACCTCTGTTGAGTTAATGTCCAGGTTGGAGAGTCCACTGTAGTTTTGACACATGGATGTTGTCATCTTCATGGGAGGAAGAAGCCCATTCTCTATTGAAAATGCTGCCTAGATCTTTTCCATTCACAAGCCACAGGGGCAATGGGGGCAAGAATCTTGATCACAGTCAGGAAATCCCATGTTGTCTCCAATTGTTTCTTTCACTCTGCCATCACCCAACTTGTATATTCCTGGCCTTATGTCTCTTGTGGAACAAAAGGGCATGTCACTCTTTCAGAGGTCAAGTGCTGCTCTGTGGAAAGTACCTTGGGATTCAAATAAGTCAATGTGCTTCTTATATCAGAAGATTGGCTTTACCTCAAGTGCTTTCTCCCATTGGGTTTTGGGTTTGTGTGTGGCCATGTCTTTACTAGAATTGAATTAGTGTGATGTTCAGTTTTAAGCCTTTGGGGACATGATCAATGGTGCCTCCTCCCTGTCCTTGGTTTTGTGACCATTGGTATCATGGAACTGTAGAGTTGAAAGAGACTCCAAAGGCTGATCTAGTCCAACTTCCCTGTACTGCTGGAATCCCCAGCAGATGACCACCCAACAGATGACCACCTCTGTTTAAAAATCTCCAATGAAGGAGAGCCTACCACCTTCTCAGGTCATCCATTCCACTGTGGAACAGCTCTTACCTTCAGAAAGTTCTTCCTAATGTTGAGTTGGAATCTCCTTTCTTGTCACTTGAATCCAATGGTTCAGGTCCTACCCTCTGGAGCAGCAGAAAACAAGCTTGCTCCATCTTCAATGGGACAGGCCTTCAGATATTTGAAGGCGGGTCTCATATCACCTCGCCGTCATCTCTCCTAAGGGCTGAACATACCCAACTCCCTAAAGTTTCCTATGTTTCCAAGATGCAATGACAAACTCTTGGGTTTTGTTCTCCTCGCCCTTTAAATTTTGAAGGGAAGAAAAAGGAGGAATGGGGGTGGGGGATATGAGCTTTTGCCAAGTTATCAGATCTAACAATCCACAAGCCATGCCTGCTTCTCCGGCAGATGGTAACAGAGATGACTGCTTAGCACTGCATGTTTGACATCTCCCAGAAATAGCAAGCCATGCTGAAGTGGTAGGCCTGTAGCCACTATCAGCTGCTACGGGTGCCTCGGCTGAAAGTGGAAGTCACATGCCTGGTTTCGCACCTCCCTGATGAGAAAACGCTCTCGGGGGTGACTCACGGTACATCTGCTTGCCTCTGACTCCCCCCTCCTTCCTTCCTTCCTTCCTCCCACCCCCAATCCCCCTTCAGCCCATGGTGGCGGTTGGCTGGTTGTGCTCTTCCTCTCTTGTCACCAGCTTGTGTGACAGGTGAAGTGACACAGAGTCGGCAGAGTTGCTAAAGAGGTTGCTCCGGGCTTTTCCCACATGGGGAGGTGAGGTCGCTCCAGCAGGAGGAGAGCAAATTGGAAAAAACTCATGTTCTAACATCTGTTCGCTTCTCTACTTTTTTTGTTCAGAGCAGAAGAACAAAAAGGTGGGGGGGGGGAGAAGAGAAAGGACAGTGGCTGTCTGACCGCATGAGCGAGGATTTCTGGGTAAGTTTGCACCGATTCAGAAGAGGCCTCCTCTGCATCATTCATTCATTCATTCATTCAGCCAGCCAGCAAAGTCCTACTTCGTTTGAATGGTGAGGCCTCCAGTTGTGGTCATTATGTGGACAACTGCAAGAGGTGGATGCATAAATGGCTGCTTGGATGTCCAGCTTGGGTTTTTGATGCCCTTCATCTCCACCACAAGGTAGGCAAATGTTCTGCCTTCACTCCAAGATCCTACTTGGCTGCCATAATGTCCCAGTGGCCAAGGGCTTAACTTCTCTAAGGAGGCTTGAAAAGACACATATCACACACACATCATAGCCAATGAAAGGTAGATTCCACAGCCATTGTTTGATGGAAGGCCACTCCTTTCAGGAGGGCAAGCCACAAACTCTCCTTCTCATTCTGTATTCTGAAGTTCTTGGGTCTCCACACCATTGGCCAGAGACTTTTCTGTCAAATGGTTCTGTGTTCTCACACAACTCAAGAAGTGGTGGATTCCTCCTGGAGTGAGACTTTAAGCTAGAATGGATTCAAGTCCATAGAATGGATTCAAGTCCATTGCTGCCCTAACTTCCTGATATTTTGAAGGCTCTATTTTATGCCTGACCAGTAGCTGCATTTGGTAAGGTTCAGGAAGCGACATGATGCCTTCAAAATAAAGCTGGAAATATCAGCTGCAGCTCCTGGAAGAAGTAGATGTAGAATCTGCATTGAGAATGGAGTAGACCTTTCCTGATGAATGGATGAAGTGAAATGCCCACAGATGTAAACATCTGTGCTGTGACTTCCATGTTCTTCCTAATACCCTGCTTTGCCTTTAGCTGATGTCATCATAGGTCCCTTCCAACAAGACAGGAAGAACTGGGAAGCAAGAAGCAGATGGGAGACACCATACTGACAAATATACTGAAAAAAATAATTATTTTACTTACTGGAGAATTATTTGTACTTTTATTTCTTCCTTACCTTTCAACTTGTCTCCTCCTTCCATCATTCCAAATCCAGCATCCAATGTGGAGAAAGCAGGAAAATAATAATAAAATAAAAATAAAATAAATAATATTCAACTTCAGAAAAAATTAATGGAACTTCCAGTCCTAGATAATTACAATTGCCTGTGTCTACCTCCTAGGAAATGACTTACACATTCATAGGGTGAACAGATGCACCCCAACCCATTTTCAAGTTGCAATGGTGCACCAGACTCCCATTTTCCATCAACTTTGCAGAATGGAGAACTAGCAAAACACTTTCAGTGGTCTCCATCTGAAACCTGGTAATATTGAGATTCCCTTTTTGTTGGACCATCTTTAAGAATCAAAGGGCAGCCCTTCTAGATGTGATCAGGTGTCCCTCTGCTTCAAAGGGTGGCCATGCAGATACCTTTATGACTGTTTGGATGCTGTACCCAGCACAGAATTGAATACTTCCTGACAAGACACCACATTACTTGGGATGTATTTCTTGGTAATGAGGAATATTGCATGATGAGAAAAACTAGAGAACCTTTGACACACCCTCGTGGCTTAGCAACAAAAGTTTCACCAAGGAACATCCTCAACTAGAGATCTCCAGAGAGCAAAGAATACAACAATGGCTAAGAGGGTTCAAAAACTTATTGGTTGGTTTTCTTCCATTTTCAGCTGGAATCCAGAGATGATCCACCATATTCCATCTACAGACCTTCCCAGAACCACTAGAAGTGGCATTATATTGATTCATTGGGAAGCCAACATGGTGCCCCTCAAAGGTAGTTGGACAATATTTCTCATCATTTTCTTGACCAATGTGGCTGATGAGAGCTGGAGTTGCACAACATCTGGAGGACATCACTTTAGTTATCCCTGATGGAACCCAGTGCCGTCTATTCTGGCAGTAAGTCTCCAACATCTCAGACAGAGGTTTTGGCATCTCATCAAACATTCCTGAGCAACCTTAGCAGTCAAGGAATAAGAGAGGTCCTCCTGTGTCTCAGGAACTGGTTCATTTGCAGGAAGCAAAGAGTGGGATTAAATGGACAGTTCTCCAAACTGGGAAGGTGTAGAAAGCAAAGTCTCCCAAGGATTCATGTTGGGACCTGCGTTTTTTAACTTGCTCATAAATGATCTAGAGTGAGCAGTGAGGCCGCAAAGTTTGCCGATGACACTAAATTGTCCAAGGTTGTTCAAACAAAAATAATATTTTGCCCAATGTGGGGCATGAACCCATAACCCTGAGATTAAGAGTCTCGTGCTCTACCAACTGAGCTACTCTAAAAATAATAATCTTAATTTCACACATGCACTCTTGCGGTCTGGACTGAAGGTGCCTGACCAGGAACGAGAACTTGGGGCCATAGTAGATAGCTCAATGAAACATTGACTCGGTGTGCAGCAGCAGTGAAAAAAGGCAAGTTCCATGCTAGGGATCATTCAAAAGGGAAATGAGAATAAAATGTCGGTGCTAGGGGATGAACCTGGAACTTTAATACAAAGCAAGTGCTCTGCCACCGATCTATATCCTACCCACGTATTCTAGGGGACTAAAACATCTCTGTCCAACAATGGCCACATAGAAATCACGTGAGCCGCCACTTCCCATCACAAATCCGCCACTTCCCATCACAAATCCACATTGTCCTCGAGAACACCCAGAGGGCAGAAGAGGAATCCTGCAGAGATTTGGATAATGTTTCAGGAAAATCATATCTATTGATGAACCAAAAGTGCAGCGCTCTGCATGCCTGTCTATCAGCCGGAGTGATTAATCTGGCCCTCTCGATAGAATGGTCCGATTCGCCCATCAAGGCCCTGATTTACAGCAAGAGAGCCACAGACATCCATTTCGTAAATCTGCTGTGGATTCAGCCAGTCAGCAAATTCCTTCCCTGATGGGGATGACAGCTTTGTTACATTTTGGACAGGGTCCCTGAGCAAAGGCCTTGACTCAGAAAGCTCTTGAAGGATAAGGCGGATCTCCGAAGAAATTTGGGCACCTGCAAACAATTGGGAATCTAAGTGGTGTATTTCCTGACAACAGGCTGAAATTCCACGTTCCCCAAAATTGGTTTGGAGGGGTTCAGGGGAACCCCCAGAACAGGGCATCACAGGGCAGAGGGCGGCGGGGGGAGAGGAAGCAGATTGTTTCATATGGCAAGCTGAAATGTTGGCCCTGAGGAACAATCTGAATTCTTCCCATTGTGGTAAGGAAATGCCTGCAATATAACGTGCATGTTATACGCATACAGAAATTATGAAGAAAAGTTATGCACACGTGTTTTTATTGGACTTTAAAAAATAAATACTAGCAAATTGATGCAGAAATGAGGGCCAGCTGATGTTAAGGCTGGAAAAATAAGAAACTGAAGTATTAACCGATATTAATATTGTTGTTGCTGATTTATTTATGCCCTGCATCTGTCCCTGATGGGACTCAAGGCTAAAAATAAAAATAGAAACTTCTACAAACACAGGGGGAAATCATTTAAGAACAATACAAAACATTGATAGAATTAAAACTATATACATATATAACATCTACTAAAACCACGCGAATAATTGCAATAAAAACAGCACGGCAGCATCCATCATCACTGTGAACAAAACAAATTAAAGTATTGGTAGCTAACTATGAGGGGGGAGAGCATGGCCCTCAAAGTTGTGGCATACATGAGTCAAGCACATATTTTGGGGGGAGGAGACGCAAACAGGAAGGGTTAGCCATGCAAATAAACTGTTAATAATGCTGCAGCAAGCATAATCTAGGGACCCGGGTGGCGCTGTGGTCTAAGCCACAGAGCCTAGGGCTTGTCGATCAGAAGGTCAGCGGTTCGAATCCCCGTGATGGGGTGAGCTCTCGTTGCTCGGTCCCAGCTCCTGCCAACCTAGCAGTTGGAAAGCATAGTGCAAGTAGATAAATAGGTACCGCTCTGGCGGGAAGGTAAACGGTGTTTCCGTGCGCTGCTCTGGTTTGCCAGAAGCGGCTTAGTCATGCTGGCCACATGACCCGGAAGCTGTACACCGGCTCCCTTGGCCAGTAAAGCGAGATGAGCGCCGCAACCCCAGAGTTGTCCATGACTGGACCTAATGGTCAGGGGTCCCTTTACCTTGGTTCTCAAACTTAATCCGTTCCGGAAGTCTGTTCCAAAACCAAAGCGTTCCAAAACCAAGGTGTGCTTTCCCATAGAAAGTAATGCAAAACGATTAATCCGTTCCAGACTTTTAAAAACAACCCCTAAAACAGCAATTTAACATGAATTTTACTATCTACGAGACCATTGATCCATAAAATGAAAGCAATAATCAATGTACTGTACTATAAAATAAATAAACAGTATTGTAGATGATAAAAATTAAAATTATTTTTTTTCTTACCTGCACTGATGATAGTCATTGTTTGGATGGGGGGCTTTTATCCATTTCCGCAGTCACACAATCAATCAATCAGTAGCTGAACTGGGTTCCACACAGTCACAAAAAACAAATTAACTGAAAAAGCCTCCAAACAAGAAAAAAAACTGTTAAGTTGTGGGTGGACACAGCAGACGACACAGTGATTTCCAAACAGCTCTTGTTTATTCTCAGGCTGGAACAGAAGTGAGCTGAAGGCCTCAGCAGCCTGCTTATATAGAACTCAGCTACAACGCAACAGTAACAACTTTCCACAGTTAACCAATCCCTGAACGTCCCTTTACAATCCCTCTTTTGCATAAGCTGACCTGAGTGAAAACTGCAGCATAATGAACTATATACACACACCCCTAGTGGCCTAGGGTGAGAACTTCAATACATAACAAAAACACAAAATAAATAGCAAAAACAAAAGCTAATCCAAATATCACCTTAGAACACTGCAATTGGAAACGGAAGGCTTGAATTACAATTTGTGTGTGCAAATTAGCAGTGCAACAGGAAACACACGGGGACTCAAAATGGAGCACATTCAGCTTCCAAAAAAAAAAGTTTGAAAACAGGAACACCTACTTCTGGTTTTGCAGCGTTCGGGTTCCAAGTTGTTCGTGAAAAGGGAGGTACCACTGTACAAGGGTGAAGTCTGCATACAGACTTGTGGAGTGTTCCCTCAGCCTCTCTCCTCTCCCCTCTCCTTGGGAGTCCTTTGGGCAGCCGGTGGTCTCTGAGCTTCTCCCCCCTTCCCCAAAGAGAGGGCCCTCCTCACACTGCCCCACAGGGGCCTGGGAAACACCCCCTGGCCAGCCCCAGAGGCACCATTCACCTGGGGAGCTTGCAGCCAGGGCTGCTGCAACAAACAGCTACACAAGCCTTTGGGAAAACCACTGTGTTAGGCAAACTGCATACAAATAAATTAAAAAATTGTCCAGTAGCACCTTAGAGAACAACTAAGTTTGTTCTAGGTATAAGCTTTCGTGTGCATGCACACTTCTTCAGATACACACTTCTTCAGATGCACACAAAAGCTGATAGGTTTTCCTGAGAACTTCTAAATAATAATAATAATCTGAATAGAATGATCATCTGAAAAGTGATGTGGAAAGATAGAGACTTGAATTTCAGATCAGAAAGATGAGGAACTGAGACATCTGAAGGCAGTCCTGTATTGGGAGGTTTTCAATGCTTTATGCTTTTAGATATGCTGTAAGCTGTCCAGAGGGAATGGGGTATAAATAAATTATTATTATTATTATTATTATTATTATTATTATTATTATTAAACCTGTGACAGATTCACTATCCCTGGACCTGTTCTGAGAAACATCCAGGGACAGATGGACCCCCATTGGACCCCCATTTCCATGGACATTTGCACGCCGTGACATGTTTAGGCTGTTTAGCCTGTTGTTTAGAATTTTCCTCGCTTTAAAAGGATTTCTGAGCTGCCAGATATTTGAAAACTTCTGGCAGTACGTTAAACAATAAAAGAGGACCATCAGTACCGAAATCCAGTAATAAGAGGCTCCAGTCTTAGGGGTCAGGGAAATGTACAAGACGTCTGAGGCAACTGATGGGCGACACATCCCACAGGGCAGCTGCAGTGGCAGAAAATGACTGTTTTGGAGTCACTGGCTCCTTAATTAGACTCCAAAGGAGATGAGTCTCGGTAGCTGGGTCATCCACTGGGGCTTTGTGTGAGGGTCCGGGTGCTGTCTCTGTCCCACCCCATTTTCCCCACCAGCGAGCTCTCAAATGGCTGCCTTGAAATACGGCCAGCCTGGGCAGCCACTGCACGAATTCCCCTGTCTCTCTTTAATTGGAGCCTTAATCTCCCTCCTGATATAATAATAATGCAATTGGTACCACCAGGCAGTTTTCGAACAGTTAACTACCCATGCCGTCCACAGCCCATTAGCCACACAGATTCTGCCAAGTGCTCGCATTAGTTCCATCCAGAGGAGTTTTTAGAGCTGTTGGGGAGCGAGCAGGCTGCGCGGGGATTTTCTGCATTGGTTAAGCAAGATTCTAGAGCAGGCTACATCTGGACCCATCATACAGTTGTCTTCAGGAGGGCGGCCTCTTCTCGATCTCCCTGCCGATCCTCCATCGTGGCTTTTTCACGGCCCGGGACTGTGTTGCAGCTGCAAAAGGCACTCCAACCATGCAAGTTCCCCATATTGCAGGGTCATTGAATCATTGAATCATTGCATTGTAGAGTTGGAAGGCACCCTGACGATCATCTGGTCATGGAGGAGAAAGGTCTATCGGTAGCTACTAGCCATAATAATAATAATAATAATAATAATAATAATAATTTATTACTTATACCCCGTCCATCTGGCTGGACCTGCCCAGCCACTCTGGGCAGCTTCCAACAGAATATTAAAAACACAATAAAACATCAAACATTAAAAACTTCCCTAAACAGGGCTGCCTTCAGATGTCTTCTAAAAGTCAGATAGTTGTTTATTTCCTTGACATCTGGTGGGAGGGCGTTCCACAGGGCGGGCGCCACCACCGAGAAGGCCCTCTGCTATGCTCTGCTTCCACACTCAGAGGCAACAACATTTCTGAATAGGAGTTCCTGGAAACCAAAGGAGGGGAGAGAGGTTTATTGTGGTTATTAATATTGTGCATTTTGGAGCAATGTGCATGAACAAAAAAACTGACTCTTCTTGACATAAGAATTGCCCCCAGTCCAAAAAAATATGGTTCAAAAGCTTTACTTAACAGAACTTGCTTAAAAACAAACATAAAACAAATAGAGTTACATCCAGATAGTTGCATAATACCATGTTCTTGATCCCAGCGCAGAGAGAACATCTTAGAAATAGGAAATCGAGAGCTGGAATCAAGGCTCTGCCTCTCCAAAGAGCCTGCATTCCAGCCTGAGGCTGTTTTCCTGGAGAGAGAATAATCTTCACGTTCTTACTCCTTGGAACAAAGAACTAACCTACATACCCAAAAGGGAAACCTGTAATTGAATACGTCAGGTGATCTAAGTTAAACACCTTGTGAGATCTAGCAGAGATACATTCTCACTTAATCATTAACTGTTAGGCTCTCGGAGAGCTTTTGTTTTTTAGCTCATGCCATTGCTTTTAGCCGTACACATACAGAGTTATTTTCCACTTCCATGTACAATTAAACAATTATACTTAACACTCTTGTGCTCAAATCCTGCTTCCGGGTTCTCATTGGGAATATCTGGTTGACCCCTGGCCTGATCCAGCAGCCTCTCCTTATGTTTGTATGTTCTTATGGTGATGTTAATGATAAGAATATTCCATCAATCCAAACCTAAAAGTATAAAATAATTTAAGCAGATCATATGTGGCTGAATGAAATTGATGATTATAAGCCACGCATTCAAGTGCAGAAAGGGCAGTGACTTCTGGGAGGTGGGTGCTTATTCTTCCAGCCTTGCAACCAGAAAGTTTTGCAGGACCTGCTGCTCTTGTTGTTGTTACAAGTCCCCTTGCAGCCTTCCACCCACCTTTCTTTCCCTGGCTGTTTGGGGGAATGAACAACTGTTCCTCGTACGGCTTGGTTTCCAGACCCTTGGTCATGTGGATAGATCCTGGCCTAAATCCACATGTGGTAGCAGGCGGCTGGTTTTCGTTCCTCTGCAGATGAAGGCGGAAGGCAGATGATCTGCAGAGGAACGAAAACCAGCCGCCTGCTACCACATGTGGATTTAAGCCAGGATCTATCCACGTCTTGTGCCCCTCTTTGTGCCCCGACTGGGCCAGGCGAGAAGACTGGAACACCTTCAGCTCAATCCAGATAACTGGACTCACGACTGTGTGCCATGAGCACCTGTACTAACTTCAGAGGTCGAATAAAAGCAGTGGCTATATTAACTTGAAACAGTTCTTCTTTATTTCTACAAGCTACATTATATATACAGATTATACAGCCTGTGTGGCTAAGTTCCTTCCACACATCTTATCTACAGCAGAGATAGAATTACAACTAACTATAACTGTTTGTACAAGACATAGCACAGAGAAGTTAAATAGGGAGATCAAAGACTCAGTTCCCTCCCCCTTCTCTCAGACCACAAGTCATACGATTCTCACAAAGGGAGGGGGTGAAATACTAACAGGTCACCCTCCTCTGATCTTGGCCACCCTCATCAACAGCTGGAGGGCCAAAGGTTTCCCAAACCTGCCTTAGATCACCCGGTGAAATTCTACCCAAAGCACTACACCCTACAGAAAACCATGGGCTGGTGACCCCCAAATGGGCGTGTTCTGCTGTTGCCCCTGTTCCCCTTCTTTCCGGCGGTTCAGGGGAGGCTTCGGAGCCGCAGTCGGGATGCACGCTATTGTCCCGCACCCCCCACGGCCTTCGTGGTGGCATCCTGGTGGGGGAGGGCGCTCTCCATTCCGGCCTTGGAAGGCAAGGCTGGGCCATGAACCTAGGGAAGCAGTTTCAGCAGCAATATCGTAAGGTCGTGAATGTAAGCCGCACTTTAACTTTTCACGGTCAGAACTGCGGGGGGGCGTGAGTGCGGCTTATATTCAGGCCAATACGGTATATTCTTCACAGCCTGTTCTGTCAGTGGCCAACCAGATGCCTCTGCAATCATACCTCGGGTTACGGCCACTTCAGGTTGTGTGATTTCGGGTTGCACACCGTGCCGAACCCAGAAGTATTGGAATGGGTTACTTCCGAGTTTCGGTGCTCGTGCATGTGCAGAAGCACTAAATCGCGCTTTGTGCATGCGCAGAAGCTCCAAATCGCGACCCCTGTGGGTTGCGAACGTGCCTCCCGCATGGATCACATTTGCAACCCAAGCGTCCACTGCATTGGGAAGCCAGCAAGCAAGACCAGAGCACAAGATCACTTTCCCTTCCTCCTGTGATTTCTAGCATCTGGTGCGCAGGATCGCTGCTGCTTCCAATTGCTGTAGAAAATACAACATCCATGGCAGTAGGGAGGTTTGCATTGTCTCTCTCTGTTTCATTCTCCATTCCTTCCTTCTGAACACAGCCGTTTGTCTTAGTACACGTGGTTCCCTTTCCTTGCCTGGCATTTGGGAAAGGATTCCGAAAAGAAGAAATGCAGGCTGTAGCTTTATTTCACCTGTTGTTAGCATGGTGGCAGAGAATCCGTTCAGCTTCCAGAAAGTCCCATGGTCAGTCCCAAGAAACTCCTCCCAGGATTTACTGCCAGAATTTTTAGGAAGCTGCTGTCAATCAGCATAGATAATACTAAGATCATGGCCACTGGTCCCATCACCTCCTGGCAAATAGAAGGGGAAGAAATGGAGGCAGTGAGAGATTTTACTTTCTTGGGCTCCATGATCACTGCAGATGGTGACAGCAGTCACAAAATTAAAAGACGCCTGCTTCTTGGGAGGAAAGCAATGACAAACCTAGACAGCATCTTAAAAAGCAGAGACATCACCTTGCCGACAAAGGTCCATATAGTTAAAGCTATGGTTTTCCCAGTAGTAATGTATGGAAGTGAGAGCTGGACCATAAAGAAGGCTGATCGCCGAAGAATTGATGCTTTTGAATTATGGTGCTGGAGGAGACTCTTGAGAGTCCCATGGACTGCAAGAAGATCAAACCTATCCATTTTGAAGGAAATCAGCCCTGAGTGTTCACTGGAAGGCCAAATCCTGAAGCTGAGGCTCCAATACTTTGGCTACCTCATGGGAAGAAGAAGAAGAGTTTGGATTTGATATCCCGCTTTATCACTACCCAAAGGAGTCTCAAAGCAGCTAACATTCTCCTTTCCCTTCCTCCCCCACAACAAACACTCTGTGAGGTGAGTGGGGCTGAGAGACTTCAGAGAAGTGTGACTAGCCCAAGGTCACCCAGCAGCTGCATGTGGAAGAGCGGAGACGCAAACCCGGTTCACCAGCTTACGAGTCCACTACACCACACAGGCTCAGAGGAGGCCAGAGGCCAGAGAGACCGAGGGCGTGCCAATTTGCCCTGCTGCTCTCCGGCTCCCTATCTGCCTCGGCCACTCCAGATCCGCCGGCTCCCTTTAAATGACCATGAGGCTTCTTGTCACTCGAGCTGCCAAAACCAGCCCCCTTCCCTCATCAAATCCCTAATCAGCTGGAACAGCACTGCAAGCCATGTGAAATTGACTCCTCTCGGCTCCCTGAGCTGACCGTCTACCTCCTCTCGCATGGCCCCTCTCTAGCTTGGAGGGCAACGTCTTGCCTGATTATATAGGTTTGGAGTTTGGTGTTTGTTGTTGCTGGATTTCTCTCTCTCTCTCTTCCCCCCCCCCCCGCCTGCCTCTCAAATCCTCTCGGATGCCTGTCCCGGACTCAGGCACTGGGCAGGGAGGATTAGAGCAAGGCATGGCTGAGTTGAGATGCACCCCAAGGAAGGGAAGGGAGTGAAATGAGAAAGCTGCTTTTGTGGGTTCCTACCCACAGAAGTCAGGGATGCGGGTGGTGCTGTGGGTTAAACCACAGAGCCTAGGGCTTGCCGATCACAAGGTCGGTGATTCGAATCCCCACGACGGGGTGAGCTCCCGTTACTTGGTCCCTGCTCCTGCCAACCTAGCAGTTCAAAAGCACGTCAAAGTGCAAGTAGATAAATAGGTACCGTGGGAAGGTAAACGGTGTTTCCGTGCGCTGCTCTGGTTCACCAGAAGCAGCTTTGTCATGCTGGCCACATGACCCGGAAGCTGTACGCCGGTTCCCTCGGCCAATAAAGCGAGATGAGCGTCGTAACCCCGGAGTCATCCGCGACTGGAGCTAACGGTCAGGTGTCCCTTTACCTTTACCTTTACCCACAGAAGTGGGTCGTCAGAAGCAGCAAGATTTGTGTAGATTTTGGTACCCCATGCCTGATATGATTTGGTCAGCCTCTGGGATAGCGCAGACATCTCCCTTGAACCGGAAATGGGCCAGCATCATCCAAGATGAACCAGTTTGTGCTGGTTTCAAGGTGGCACTTCAGCTATCGGGGGGGGGGGAACCTTGATTGCTGTTCAAAGCGTAGCCAGCCAGCCCATGCCGTGTGGCTGTGAGTAGGAACAGCTCCAAGGTGGGAGCTCTCTGAGCCCGCAAAGGTAATTGCTTGGCTGGCACCAGGCCCCACCGAAATGCGCTTCCCTGCCAAACTCCGAGAAGCTTTGTCCGGTTGTGACAAATTGCCATGGAGCAAATCCTGCTGGGTTGTAATGCAGCGATTTGGAGGAAGATGGATTTGAGAAAGATGGCAGGTCCCCCACAGCTATTTAATACACTTAAATAGGCTTGGAAGAGAGAGGTGGCTAAGGAGGAAAACGCTTAGCAGTTGCCAGGAGGGGAGCGGAATGAGGGAACGAGGGAGCCACTCTGTGATTCCTGCTTTGCAGGGAGTTGGTCTGGATCAGGGGTAGGCAACCTAAGGCCCAGGGGCCGGATGCAGCCCAATCGCCTTCTCAATTTTGGCCAGTAATCAGCATGCTTTTACATGAGTAGAATGTGTGCTTTTATTTTAAAAGCATCTCTGGGTTATTTGTGGGGTATAGGAATTAGTTCATTTTTTCCCTTCAAAATATAGTCCGGCCCCCCACATGGTCTGAGGGACGGTGGACTGGCCCACGGCTGAAAAAGGTTGCTGACCCCTGGTCTACATCAGGGGTGGCCAAATCCCAAGAGACTGCGATCTACATACAGAATTAAAAAAACCTCCATGTTAGGGGGGGGTTTCAGGTCAAAGTTGTTGAGTTTTTTATAGGGCGGAGGAAAGCCCTGAAATTTTTTGGGGGGAGGGTTTCAGGTCAAAGTTGTACATTGTGCAACAATAGGGGGCGGGGTGAGGGGGGCGGATCCTATTTTACCCAGCGATCAACTGTGATCTACCAATACCTCCTGGGGATCTACCAGTAGATTGCGATTGACCTGTTGGACATCCCTGGTCTAGATCATAGAATCATAGAGTTGGAAGAGACCACAAGGGCCATCCAGTCCAACCCCCTGCCAAGCAGGAAACACCATCAAAGCATTCCTGACAGATGGCTGTCAAGCCTCCGCTTAAAGACCTCCAAAGAAGGAGACTCCACCACACTCCTTGGCAGCAAATTCCACTGTCGAACAGCTCTTACTGTCAGGAAGTTCTTCCTAATGTTTAGGTGGAATCTTCTTTCTTGTAGTTTGAATCCATTGCCCCGTGTCCGCTTCTCTGGAGCAGCAGAAAACAACCTTTCACCCTCCTCTATATGACATCCTTTTATATATTTGAACATGGCTATCATATCACCCCTTAACCTTCTCTTCTCCAGGCTAAACATACCCAGCTCCCTAAGCCGTTCCTCATAAGGCATCGTTTCCAGGCCTTTGACCATTTTGGTTGCCCTCCTCTGGACGGCAACCAATGACCCATTGGAACCCCTTCCAGCTGTATAGTTCTATGATTCTGTATGGCTGAGACGCAGGCTGGCAGCCCATTCATCTGTTTATTCATTGATCATATATACAGCCCTCCTTTCCCCCTAAGGAGATCAAGGTGGCTCCCCTCCCTCCTCATTTAATCCCCACAACAACCCTGTGAGGTAGGCTAGGCAGAGAGAAACAGGGACTGGCACCCAAGGTGAGCCTCCTGGCTGAGTTGGGATTTAAACCCTGGGTCCCTGGGTCCTAGCCCAACACTCTAACCACTACACCATGCTGCCTCTCATGATCCGATGCCGGATGTGCTGACTATTAAAGTCAGGCCTAAGTTTAAAATTTTCAGAGGATAATATTCTTTGAACCACAACTGGGTGACACCAATAGATTCTTCGTGACCCTTACTATGGCCAAAAGAATGATATTGCCGCGCTGGAAAGATACACGTAAGGCTGCATTTATTCAATGAATTGAAGGTACAGTTGCCACTGAGGAGCAACTTGTAGACTTTGCATGGACGAGTATCGTGGAATTTGGAACCCATTTAAGCAAAATATAGCAGGTTGAAAATAAATGTATATTTGGGAAATAGTAATATCAATAGATAAGTATGTATGAAGTAGTAATTGTCAATTTTTACAGTGATATACCTTTATCTCCCCCCCTTTCACAATTTCACTATGTTGCTTAAGTGTTAATGATGGTGACGATAATGGCAGGTAGAGGGGCACACAGATACAGCATCTGAGGCAGCATCCTGAAGAGCCTTTTCCTGGGTAAATGGACACCCTGAGCCATTCTTTGACTTCCCTCCTCCTCGGATGCAAGAAATTTGAACCGGGCTTGGAATGAAACCCACCTGGATCAGGTTACTTTTGGAAAGGAGCCACAATATGGTCACCCTTTCCCAGGGAAGGGGAAATTTATTTATTTATTTGCAGAATTGACAGACCGCTGTTCACTGAAGGTCTTCGACGCAAGAGCAGGGAACAAGGTAAAGAAAATAAACAGGGATTCGTTTTAGTTTACTTAGCTAGCGAAAAAATTATATATCACTTGATTATAAACAAGCCGCTGAGCAGTTTATGAGAAACATTAAAATTATCATTAAAGAACAGTTAATGAGTTCAAAATGTTTAAAGAGATTAAGACACATCAACGTACTGTATCTGTTTTGGGGTAGGTTTGCCTAACCAGAAATGTTGGAAGTTGGGGCTGGAAAGAGTATAAGCAAAGGAACCTGCCTGATGTCAATGGGCAGGGAGTTCCAAAGTGTAGGCGCAAGTTTTACATATCACCTGTCACAGCGGTGAGTTTCACACATCAAAGCACCTGGTGGGCAGCTATGGGGTAAGGTGATCCCACAGATAAACAGATTCTGAGCAGTTAAGGGCTTTATATAGGGGGTGGGGGCTATTGGGTTGTTCTTGTTTTTATTTTGATGATGTCTTTTGTGTTTTTATATTGTGATTTTATCCTGTGAACCGCTCTGAGACCTGCGGGTATAAGGTGGTATACAAAATTTAATAATAATAATAATAATAATAATAATAATAATAATATACTAATAGTAACATCTTGACCTTGGCCCAGTAACAAATTGTCTACCATTGCAGCTCTCTGGGCAGAGGGGTTATCTGCTAGCAGCTTCTCAGTTCTGTCAGCAACCGTGCTGCAGCATTCGGCAGACCTTCCAAGTGTCCCTATTTTCCAGGAAGAGTCACAGATTTCTAATTTGATCCCGGAATGTCCTGCTTTTCCTTAGGACGTCCTTGTTTTCATCGGAGAAATGTTGGAGGGTATGGAATTATGTGACCCCCGAACCAAGGAGGTAACTGTATAATCTTCAGAAGACATCTGAAGGCAGCCCATTTAGGGAAGTTTTTTTAATGTTTAATGTTTCATTATGTTTTTATCTACAGTCGTACCTCGTGTTGCGTTCGCTGCGGGTTGCAAACAACACGGGTTACAAACGCACCAAACCTGGAAGTAACGGAATGGAGTACTTCTGGGTTCGGCGGGTCACGCATGCGCATGCGCGCGCAGTGACATCACGCACATGCACAGACATGCCGAATCGCGACCCACGCGTGCGCAGAAACAGTGCTGCAGGGTGCGGACTTTTCAGGAGAAGAACGGGACTCCAGAACGGATTCCGTTCGTATCTAGAGGTACCACTGTATGTTGGAAGCCACACAGAGTGGCTGGGGCAACTCAGTCAGATGGGCAAGGTATTAATAATAATAATAATAATAATAATCTAATAGGACATTCCTATTTTCATCAGAAAAATATTAGAGGGCAGGCATTCTGCACCGACTGCAGTTTCCAGGTCACATCTCACATAGTGTGCATCACAATAATCCAATCTTTTAGGTGATCTTTTAGGTTTTTATAGGTATGGCAGTCCAAAGCTGCACAGTTGTAGCTGATCTATTGACAAGTTAAATAAAGAAATGGGTGCCAGCCACCCTCTTCTTGCACAGCTGCCTAAATCGCTTGCTACCTTGGCGCCTTGTCAGTGGGGCTGAGATGTGTCACCAGCTGAACAAGGAGATAAATAGGCACTGCTCCGGCGGGAAGGTAAACGGCGTTTCCAAGCGCTCTGGCACTCGTCACAGTGTCCCATCGTGCCAGAAGTGGTTTAGTCCTGCTGGCCACATGACCCGGAAAGCTGTCTGTGGACAAACGCCGTCTCCCTTGGCCTGAAAGTGAGATGAGCGCCGCAACCCCATAATCGGCTTTGACTGGACTGAACCATCCAGGGGTCCTTTACCTTTACCTTTACCCCTCTCGCTCATTGATGCTCAGGGAAAGATGGGTTTGGTCAGCCTAGCTGCTGTGTTGGTACTCTTCCCTCAGCTATTAGTTTGTGGTCAACTCAAATGCTATTATGTAACCAGCGGAGTCAAGGCTCATCCATTAGCTTTCCAAAGCGATGGAGAAATCAAAGCTGCCTGGCCACAAAACCACAGTCTCCTCACCCTGGCAATGGGGTCTACCCACCAACAATCTCACCTTGTGAATGAGGCACTTAGCAGCCACATCATACGCAGAGGCCAAAACCCTCAACAAATAGCTCAGGGTATCACTTAGCTTGTAAACTCCCAGGAAGTGGTGTGCGGTCAGTGGACATGGGCGACTAGGCTAGCCCCCTCAATGTTCCCCTGGAGCCTCCTTCCCAAAGCCTGGGAAGCTTCTGCCTGGCTTGGGGGGTGGGGGTGATGCAATGCTCCGACAGGGTCCAAGAGCCCTCCCGCTATGTGGCCAAAGCAGAGGCGTTCTTAGCCCCTTGGCTGCCTGGGGCGGGAAGCCAAGAGGCAGCCCTGGGGGCAGGGCATCGCGGTGCGTGCATCAGGACGTCATGATGCATGCATGCGACGCCCTGCCCCCGGGGGTGCCGGACGGCGGCTTCGGGAGACTCTGCGAACTGCAAAGACTCCCGAATCCGCCGCCTGGGCTCCCATGGTGGAGCGCAAGTCGGGACAGGGAGAGGGACGGGCCAGCGAGGAGGGGTGTCCCTCCTCGCTGGCCCGCCCCTCTCCATGCCTTGGCTCCACAAGCCAGCCAGCAGCGGAGCTCAGCATAGAGGCAAGGGGTGGGCCAGAAAGCAGGGGGTGGCACCCCACCTCACTGGCCCGCCCCTTGCCTCCATGCCGAGCTCCGCCGCTAGAAGGGGGGACTATTTTCGGCGCTGCCGGGGCGGAGCCGCAGGGGAGGCCAGTGAGGGGTGTGTGTGACAGTGCCGAAAATAGCCTAAAAAGGAAAAAATATATATAAAAAAGCCCAGGGGACGGGGCCGCCCCCAATGTGTCACCCCCAGCAGGAGCGCTGCCCAGGGCCTTACGCCCCCTATGCCCCCCTTGCTACGCCCCTGGGCCAAAGCCCAGCTGGATTTGGGAAGGAGGCAGAAGGGCTCCTGCATCCTGCCAGAGCCCTGGTGCCTCCTTCTCAAAGCCCAGGAAGCTTCTGCCCAGCTTAGGGAGGGAGGCACAATGCTCATGCACATGACACACACACACCCATCGCCCTGGCAAGCTGGTGCCTCTGGCACCAAGTGTTCCCCTATAAACAATTTCACAGCATTTCACTTACCCAGGCTTTCCCTGCCCTATGTGTTAAAACCAGGAATGTGGGGCAGTTAAACGACTCCCAAAATCCCAAGTCGCCAACACAGCCTCTAACTAAGGCCAAGACAATGACCGTTGAAACAGGCACCATAGATACACAACAGCAAAGAGGCTCAGAAAAGCAGTCTATAAAATTGTACCAATAAGCAGATACCACGTGTTCTATCCAATATAGAAAACTGTAGAAGCTTCAGATACAGTGGTCCCTTGGTTCTCAATCCGTTCCGGACGTCCATTCCAAAACCAAAGCGTTCCAAAACCAAGGCCCGCTTTCCCATAGAAAGTAATGCAAAATGAATTAATCCGTTCCAGACTTTTAAAAACAACCCCTAAAACAGCAATTTAACATGAATTTTACTATCTAACAAGACCATTGATGCATAAAATGAAAGCAGTATACTGTAGTATAAGTTACAGGTGGGTAGCCGTGTTGGTCTGCCATAGTCAAAACAAAATCGAAAATTCTTTCCAGTAGCACCTTAGAGACCAACTGAGTTTGTTCCTGGTATGAGCTTTCGTGTAGTATAAAATAAACAAGACAGTATTGTAGATGATACATTTTTTTTAAAAAAAAAATCTTACCTGCACTGATGATAGTCATTGTTTGGATGGGGGGCTTTTATCCATTTCCGCAGTCACACAATCAATCAATCAGTAGCTGAACTGGGTTCCACACAGTCACAAAAACAAATTAACCGAAAAAGCCTCAAAAACAAAAACACAAAATAAATAGCAAAAACAAAAGCACCAAACTTAATCATTCTGGAAGTCCATTTGACTTCCGAAATGTTCAAAAACCAAGGCACAGCTTCTGATTGGTGCCCCGGAAACAATAGCTGACAGCCACATTGGATGTTCGGCTTCCGAAAAACGTTCAAGAATCGGAACACTTACTTCCGGGTTTTCGGAGTTTGAGAACCAAAGCGTCTGAGAACCAAGGTACCACTGTAATTGCCAAAGTTCAATGGTTTGACTGATTTCCTTGGCTCCAACATCTAATGACTCCTCTGGAAGAGGGGAATCCTGGGCTCCCACTGCCTCCATAATGCCTTAAGCACTGGGCCACATGTCCTTCCCCCTCCACAAGGTGTGAACTTGGCCACACAATAGAAGGCAGGAGGCAATCAAGGGTAGCACATACCCCAGACAGAAATCCATCGGGATGGTGGATTGAATCCTGATACTTTCAAAGGAGAAGCGGAGGAAAGCCTTGGAGCTAGGGGGATGTGTTAATACCTTTATTGTTCTTTGGGGATGAGGGTAGTTAAAAGGTGTTGGGGACTGGGGTGATTGACAGGGGTGGTTGATGGGCTCATGTTTCTGCATGCCAAACACTCCTTCTTTGTGACATATTTGTGATGTATCGATGATGCTGTTGAAAAACGTATTATGGGAAATGGGGAGAGGTCTTAAAAGTTCACGCAACCTCATGTTCGGAGTTCCTACCCTTTGTGTGTTTGAACCTTGTTGCAACAAATAAAGATCAGGTCAACTGACCACTCTTTTCCTGACCCGAGAGACCTGCGGGGAGCGGCACCCCAGAATTTTTCCTTATCATATGATGTTTTGTTGTTGTTTAGTCGTTTAGTCGTGTCCGAATCTTCGTGACCTCATGGACCAGAGCACACCAGGCACTCCTGTCTCCCACTGCCTCCTGCAGTCTGGTCAGACTCATGTTGGTAGCTTTGAGAACACTTGTCCAACCATCTCATCCTCTGTCGTCACCTTCTCCTTGTGCCCTCCATCTTTCCCAACATCAGGGTCTTTTCCAGGGAGTCTTCTCTTCTCATGAGGTGGCCAAAGTATTGGAGCCTCAGCTTCAGGATCTGTCCTTCCAGTGAGCACTCAGGGCTGATTTCCTTTAGAATGGATAGGTTTGATCTTCTTGCAGTCCATGGGACTCTCAAGAGTCTCCTCCAGCACCAGAATTCAAAAGCATCAATTCTTCGGTGACCAGCCTTCTTTATGGTCCAGCTCTCACTTCCATACATATGAAGTTAGACTGTGTCATTACTGAATTCCTGTGGGGTAGCATCTCAGGCCCCAAATAGGTGTGTATATATCCCGCTTTTCGCCACATGTCACAGGGTCCCAAAACAGCTTCCAGGCTGACAGTTTGTTCTTATGTTCTTATGCCATTCCTTCTTCTCAGCCTTTCTCTTGTCTCAGCAGTTGTCCGAGTCTGCCTGTGTGGCTCGACTTGCAATGCCAGGTAACTCCAGGAGGTGACTGAAAAACTCAGAAGAGAGGCCGTAGCAGCAGCAAAAGCCCTCTGCAAGCCTTCTGCCCACCACTGTCTCCCAGGATGATGGGTAGTGCATCAAGCACAGGTGGCCATGCCCTCCGATCGATTTGCCCGTCGGGAAATGGGAAAGGGACTCTCATGCGAGCCCCGCTGCTTTTCACGAGCTGCTGTCATGCCCTTCATCCTCCTCCAGTCTCAATAAACCTGGCTAATTAGCATCCTGACCACTCAATTAATTAGGCAGTACACTTAATTATGACAAACTACATTATCCAATATAGCCCTGAGTCCAATGGACATTAGTGTTGGGTTATGTTCGGTAACAATTTGATTTGAGAGGGAGTTTATTGACCAGAAAAGACATATGATGAGATTAAAATAATCAGTAGAACTAGCACAGTGCTATCGGCTTGTCGTAGCCAAGGACTGGGGTTATAAAGAGAGGGAGCCTGATCAAATTAGCCGCTTCATTCTCATTAAGAGGCTCTGCGTAAACGGAGAGGGATGGTGGATGGAGAAAGGGAGGCAGGGGCAGCCGAGCAAGGAGAGCGCTTTGGAAAGGGAGGGAGGCTGTGCCACTTCTCTGCCTTGCACCCCGGGGCCTAAATGAAATGCTTTCTGTTAGGAAGAGCAATGCAGGTACAGAAAGGAAGTTGGTGCTGGATCTTCGGACCAAAGGTCCATCTGGTCCAGCTGCCTCCCTCCAAAGAGGTCAGCAATGGCTCCTCCCGACTTTCTGTTTATTGCACTTTCATCCTGGTTTGTGTGCGCAGAGGTTAGATCTGTAACTGATCTTTACTGAGTGTCTTTTCTGAGCTGTTTTCAGGGGGATTGTACAACATAAGAACATCAGACGAGCCTGCTGGATCAGGGCAACGGCCCATCTAGCCTCCTGTTCTCACAGGGACAAACCAGATGCATGTGGGAAGCCTGCAAGCACAAGAGCCCTCTCCCTTCCTCTGGATCCGGTGGGATGTAAAATAAGCAGTCAAGTACAACACTTCCTGTTTGACCAGAGTGGACACGCAGGGGGTGTTACTCCAGTTCCAGGAGGACTTCCTGTCACACCTGGTCTGGAGCTTCCTCCCCCTGCGTGTGACCAGGTAGGTAGGCATGACCCCGGGAGACCCCATAAGAGGGGATCGCCGCACAGCCATCTTTCTCTCTTGATGCCATGCTCTCTTGATACCGATGTATTTTGCTGTCTGCTGGCTCTCAGCCACCAGGACATAGGCTCATTCCCATATGGGATGAACTCAAACCCTCGTCTGTAACTCTAAGCTAAAGCCTGCCTTCAGGGATCCAACTGTGAACTGAATGTGAGTAAAGTTCTTATTACTTTTAAAAGAAGATGGTTGTGTCTTTATTCTTCTTAGGAGGGATAAAAGGGGACTTACCAGGAACCAAACCCAATCTGAAGAAAGCCAGATTGAATTGCTTAAGTAAAGAGATTCCAAGAAACTACCAACTAGCTTCCTGCTATATATTGGGGAATTGCACTCTGCTGCTGATTCACTAGTGTGAGCGAGGAAGGATACTCTTAAATCAATATATCCTCTCCTAGTATATACAACATTCCCACAGATCTTACTCCATTCTGATTTTTTTTCGGGGGTGGTTGTACGACACTCATCCTGAATCCATCCTGGTTTGCTTGAGTGGTGGTTGTACAACTTCCTGTTAAGCCTTTGTTCCTCCCAAAATTCTCAGTGTGATTCCCAAGCAATTCCTAACCCCCCCCAAAAAAGTCTGTTTTTTTTAATGCACCAGGGTGATACAGTGCTTTAATCCTCTTTAATTGCCTAAATATCCCCGTAAGCACTTGAATCTCTCATGCAAAATACTGCTGGTCTAGAGGCGACCAGAGATGTCTCTGGAGTGATTCCCACAAGCATGAGATAAAGCAGGCAAGACCCCCTCCCTCTACTTTGCCCATGGCCGGTCTTCAGAGTAATACTGAACCTGGACCCTCCATCCAGTGAAATATCCTCAAACCCCAGACAGACTCCCCCCCCCCAGGCTGGCCATGGGATCCTTGTAGCACCCGTCTTCTCACACGAAAGCCCCCCAACTGCAGGTGGCTCTTTTCCCCAGTTGGTGGACGTTCAACTGACTATGCTTATCTCTCTGTCTCTGAATCTACCCATTTACCAATACTGACTAGAATGTTTCCTGTCGCAGAGACTCCAGTCCCACTTCCAGAAAAGCTGCAATTCAGACACACTCGGCAGTTGCAGGAGTATAGAAGGGCATGCAATTTTTGCATGCATGTTCTGCCTCTCATGCCAATATTTGGTCCTCTGTTGTTGTTCTCATCATCATCACTTCCCTGCTGCAGCCTTTATCTCTGCTTGTGATTTTATAGACATACGTCTATTGGATCTTAAGTCCAACGCCTTAACCACTCGGCCATTTTGGTAATTTATTTTATTAATTTATTTTAATAATTACCAGAATGGCCGAGTGGTTAAGGCGTTGGACTTAAGATCCAATAGACATGTGATTTTATAGATGGGTTATTTGCTCCTTCTTGACTTTTCTTATTGTAACTATGATCTTTAAAGAGGTTTTTTTTTTAAAAAAAACTTTTTGTATGTCACCCAGAGAACCCTTGTAGTGAGATGAACTGAAGTGTAGGTGGGTTCCCACAAGGCAAGACACTGTGGAGACAGCAAGAACCTTTATTGAACTACATAACAGAGATCACACAGGGGCCGGGTTACACTTCCGGGTTACGGGAGTACGTAACCCGAAAAGTACGTAACCCAAAGCATATGTAACCCGAGGTACCAGATTTTTAGAAGACATCTGAAGGCAGCCCTATTTAGTGAGGCTTTCAATGTTTAATAGATTATTGCATTTAATGATCTGTTGGAAGTCGCCCAGAGTGGCTGGGGAAACCCAGCCAGATGGGCATGGTATAAATAAATAAATAAATAAATAGATAAATAAATAAATCTCCCACAATAGCCTCCAAGCTGAAGGACAAGCACCCCCACAGGGTCTATGTCGCTTTGGAGAATAGAAGTCGCGGTGGAGACTGTTGTTCTTTAAGAAATATGGTTTATTCACCTATTTAGAGAGCCAGTGTGGTGTAGTGGTTAAGAGCGGTAGACTCGTAATCTGGTGAACTGGGTTCGCGTCTCCGCTCCTCCACATGCAGCTGCTGGGTGACCTTGGGCTAGTCACACTTCTCTGAAGTCTCTCAGCCCCACTCACCTCACAGAGTGTTTGTTGTGGGGGAGGAAGGGAAAGGAGAATGTTAGCCGCTTTGAGACTCCTTCGGGTAGTGATAAAGCGGGATATCAAATCCAAACTCTTCTTCTCTTCTTCTTCTTCTTCTTCTTCTTCTTCTTCTTCTTCTTCTTCTTCTTCTTCTTCTTCTTCTTCTTCTTCTTTACGCCTGCAGTCGCATGGAGGTAGTCCGGGTCTTATGGCATGGTCATTTCAAGAGGAAGCAGCACGGGCATCCTTCAGCCTGCCTGCCTGAAATATACTCGGAGTCAAGTGTGGATTTCATGCTCTTTATTCAGCTCATTGTAGCGAGGAATGCAGTTTCCCCAAAACGTCTGCTTTATATACACTATTTACACAATGGGCCCCACGTGATTGGCTAATTCCGGGATACTCCTGTATTTCCAATCGGGTTGCAGATTCACTTCCACCTGGTTCTTTTGTACACTGAAGTTGAGGCTCCAGTACTTTGGCCACCTCATGAGAAGAGAAGACTCCCTGGAAAAGACCCTGATGTTGGGAAAGATGGAGGGCACAAGGAGAAGGGGACGACAGAGGACGAGATGGTTGGACAGTGTTCTCGAAGCGACTGGCATGAGTTTGGCCAAACTGCGGGAGGCAGTGGAAGATAGGGGTGCCTGGCGTGCTCTGGTCCATGGGGTCACGAAGAGTCGGACACGACTGAATGACTGAACAACAGCAGCACACTGGCATTAGTTTGCCTATCTTCCCAAGTCCCAAATATATGTCATCTTAGCTGTTCATCCTCTACCTAGGCACCTTCGGCCATCCCAGCACTTCACCATCTCTCATCCAGCCACAGTCCATGAAATACAACTTACTCAATCCATATTTTTTTACTATTCATTTCAGAAACTTCCTTGTACCTTATATGGACTTATTTTTCACTTTAACAGTCAGCCATTAGTTCCCCCTTTCACTGGTTTTTACCAGTCACATTCTTGCTTACATGACAACGGTCTCTGATAATGACCTTTTTGATGACTGTGGTGTCTGGGTAGGAAGGCAAGTGTATAAAAGCAGTCTGCCAGCATAACAAGGGTCCCAGGTTGTTTGGGGTTTTGTATGCTAACACAATGACCTTAAACTTGGCACAGAAGCAGGTCTTTTCCCCAGAAAGCAGCCCAGCCATCCCTCAATGTAGCTTCCAAACCTGGGAATGGGGAAAACATTCCACTTGGATCAAATTCGAAGGTGGGCCTATCTCTTTTGTACTTTCTGAAACAATACACGAACGAAAACGCCAACAGCTGCACATCTCTGAATTTTGCAATGCAGAATTCCGGCCCAGTAATGTGTGCGAAAAATGAAAATACTGCATAAAATACCGGTACATCTATTGGTGAATTCGACAGAATGCATCTTTTTAGGGGAAATGGCTTTTCATAACAGTCTGCATTAGGGGAAAATTACATTGGGAAATTTGTGTGTCTTAGGAGAACTTTGCACTAAAGCGCTGATCAATTTTCATCCGCGCTTTTAAAAAATAAATAAATCACTGGTGTGAGAAAGTGGAGAACTGAACTGAAGACGGGGAATAGGAGAATTAGTGAAAGCGAAACTGTGACAGTGAGAAGAAGATGCTGAACTAGATGGCCCTCCACAATCATGAGAGTGACTTTTTAAAAAATCAGCAAAATGAATGGGGATTTTAAAAATTATTTTTTAAAGTCAAGGTAAAGGTACCACTGACCATTAGGTCCAGTCACGGACGACTCTGGGGTTGCGGCGCTCATCTCGCGTTACTGGCCGAGGGAGCCGGCGTACAGCTTCCGGGTCATGTGGCCAGCATGACTAAGCCGCTTCTGGCGAACCAGAGCAGCGCACAGAAACGCCGTTTACCTTCCTGCCAGAGCGGTACCTATTTATCTACTTGCACTTTGATGTGCTTTCGAACTGCTAGGTTGGCAGGAGCTGGGACCGAGCAACGGGAGCTCACCCTGTTGCGGGGATTCGAACCACCGACCTTCCAATTGGCAAGCCCTAGGCAGCAGTCTTGGAAGTCGTTTTTGGAAATGTGCAAGGGGGGACTCCAAGGAGAAGAGAAATCCAAGGAAGGATAGACGCGTCAGTGATGGGGCAGCACTGGTATGAATGTGAGTTGATGAATGAGCTCTCTTTCTCCCTACCCCCAACCCCCGTCTTCCACCCATCTTCCTCCTCTCTGAGAATCCAAGGGATTAAGTTTGCCCAGAGTTACGTCTCAGACATCAGGCGTCAGATACAATTACTCACCCGCTGCATCATAATTACTGCAAATGGTCCATTAAAGGAAAATTATCATCAATATGATATTATCAGACAGTGGGTAAATGAATAAAGGAAAGTGCTTATTCTCCCATTGTCCTGTTAATAGAGACATCTTTGAAATTGATAATGGGGAGAAGGCGATAGGCTCCCAAGGCGGCTGGTCCGCTGGTGCTGCTCTCAGATGCTGCTTCCGAGGTTCTAGTGACACCTAGGGCAGAAAAGGGAGACAGGAAGCATCTCTCCTAGCGGGGCTCTGGGTGTCCCTGAAAGGGGGCGAGGGAAACGCAGGCAGCCGGGGGAATAAATGCAAAGTCTTGCAAAACGGCTACGCGGGCGGTGCTGTGGGTTAAACCACAGAGCCTACGGCTTGCTGATCAGAAGTTTGAATCCCCGCGATGGGGTGAGTTCCCGTTGCTCAGTCCCAGCTCCTGCCCATCTAGCAGTTCGAAAGCACATCAAGTGCAAGCAGATAAATAGGTACCGCTCCGGCGGGAAGGTAAACGGTGTTTCGGTGCGCTGCTCTGGTTCACCAGAAGCGGCCTTGTCATGCTGGCCACATGACCTGGAAGCTGTACGCCGGCTCCCTCGGCCAGTAAAGCGAGATGAGCGCCGCAACCCCAGAGTCGGACACGACTGGACCTAATGGTCAGGGGTCCCTTTACCTTTACCTTGCAGAAGGGCAACATGAACACTGTGTGCATGAGCACAGTCCACGCTCCTCTTGGACAAAATTTAATTAGCTGGGAAAGCTCAAAGCACACATTACGAGGAAGTGTGCTGCGATTCCTTTCTCAGACCCTGCCAGACCAGTGCAGCCTGGAGTGGGAGATCATAGACTCATAGAATTGTAGAGCTGGAAGAGACCAACAAGGGCCATCTAGTCCAATGCAATGCAATGCGGGAATCTCATCATCTAGATCAGAAATGACAGGCGGCCACCCAACCTTCTGAGGGAGTCCGTTCCACTGTTGAACAGCAGAATAGAGTGGGGCTATGCCACTGGTCCCATCACCTCCTGGCAAATAGAAGGGGAAGAAATGGAGGCAGTGAGAGATTTTACTTTCTTGGGCTCCATGATCACTGCAGATGGTGACAGCAGTCACGAAATTAAAAGACGCCTGCTTCTTGGGAGGAAAGCAATGACAAACCTAGACAGCATCTTAAAAAGCAGAGACATCACCTTGCCGACAAAGGTCCGTATAGTTAAAGCTATGGTTTTCCCAGTAGTGATGTATGGAAGTGAGAGCTGGACCATAAAGAAGGCTGATCGCCGAAGAATTGATGCTTTTGAATTATGGTGCTGGAGGAGACTCTTGAGAGTCCCATGGACTGCAAGAAGATCAAACCTATCCATTCTTAAAGAAATCAGCCCTGAGTGCTCACTAGAAGGACAGATCCTGAAGTTGAGGCTCCAGTACTTTGGCCACCTCATGAGAAGAGAAGACTCCCTAGAAAAGACCCTGATGTTGGGAAAGATGGAGGGCACAAGGAGAAGGGGACGACAGAGGACGAGATGGTTGGACAGTGTTCTCGAAGCGACTAGCATGAGTTTGGCCAAACTGCGGGAGGCAGTATGGAAGACAGGAGTGCCTGGCGTGCTCTGGTCCATGGGATCATGAAGAGTCGGACATGACTGAATGACTGAACAACAACAACAACAACAACAGCAACAACAATGACTTCCCTTGATCTGGGGACTAGACTTCTGCTGATGCAGCCTAGTATAGCATTAGCTCTTTTTTTTTGCTGCTGATTCATCTTCAGCTTGTGGTCCACCGAGACCCCTAGATCCTTTTTACAGGTACTGCTAGTAAGCCAGGTGTCCCCCATGCTATATTTGTGCATCTGGTTCTTCCTGCCTAAGTGTAGAGGCTGCTTAACAATTTCCTCGCTGCTCATTTCTCCGTTCAAAATAACATTTTTTTCTCCCTGTCTTCTTGGTTTCGAAAAAAGACGAGTAAGAGGGGACATGATAGAAGTTTATAAAATTATGCCGAGCATGGAAAAAGTGAATAGAGAAAAGTTTTTCTCTCCCATAATGCTAGATCTTGTGGGCAAGCAATGAACCTGAATGTTTTATGTTTCAGGACAGGTTTTAAAAAATACTCCTTCACACAGCACATAGGCAAACTATGGAACTCACTTTTGCTGGAAGCCACACGAGGAGAGAGTTGCTCTTGTGCTTGGTTTCCCAGAGGCATGTGTCCAGTCACTGTGAGGACAGGATGCTGGACTAGAATCATAGAATCATAGAATCCTAGAGTTGGAAGAGACCACAAGGGCCATCCAGTCCAACCCCCTGCCAAGCAGGAAACACCATCAAAGCATTCCTGACAGATGGCTGTCAAGCCTCCGCTTAAAGACCTCCAAAGAAGGAGACTCCACCACACTCCTTGGCAGCAAATTCCACTGTCCGAACAGCTCTTACTGTCAGGAAGTTCTTCCTAATGTTTAGGTGGAATCTTCTTTCTTGTAGTTTGAATCCATTGCCCCGTGTCCGCTTCTCTGGAGCAGCAGAAAACAACCTTTCTCCCTCCTCTATATGACATCCTTTTATATATTTGAACATGGCTATCATATCACCCCTTAACCTTCTCTTCTCCAGGCTAAACATACCCAGCTCCCTAAGCCGTTCCTCATAAGGCATCGTTTCCAGGCCTTTGACCATTTTGGTTGCCCTCCTCTGGACACGTTCCAGCTTGTCAGTATCCTTCTTGAACTGTGGTGCCCAGAACTGGACACAGTATTCCAGGTGAGGTCTGACCAGAGCAGAATACAGTGGTACTATTACTTCCCTTGATCTAGATGCTATACTCCTATTGATGCAGCCCAGAATTGCATTGGCTTTTTTAGCTGCTGCATCACACTGTTGACTCATGTCAAGTTTGTGGTCTACCAAGACTCCTAGATCCTTTTCACATGTACTGCTCTCAAGCCAGGTGTCACCCAATCCTGTATTTGTGCCTTTCATTTTTTTTTTTTTTTTGCTAAATGGGCTATTGGCCTGATCCAGAAGCCTTTGCTTACGTTCTTATGTTCCTGAGCACTTGCTGCTGCTGCCGCCGCTGCTGCCAAGCTTGAGCCAGTCTCCTGGCCTCTAAACATCCCTCTGTCTCAAGTTGTGCTTTTTTAAAAGGCAGTTTAGGAGAGTGAAGAAGGTCGCTGGCGATTCATTTCACAGCTGTAGTGGGATTAGCACAGCTGGCGTGATGGGGTAAGCCATCCCGTTTTATCTCTTTCAAACACTCTTGCCAATTCAGCAAAGTGCAGTGGCCAGCAGCCCCTCCTGGCCTAATCGCTGTATCATTCGCACCGGCGGAAAGAAACAGGAGCGTTCACCTGCCCCTCCTCGCCCGCCTTGTGCTCACCTTCCTCCTTCCCAGCTGCCTGCCTGCCTGGCATCATTCCTTGGGCCAATTCGGCCAGCCAGGCCTCCCTTGGTTTCGGCTCAGAAGATGCCTTGCGAAGCCTACTGGGACATTTAGAATATCGATGTACATTTTGACCTGTCTTTAGTTTATTGCTGATTTTGGTGGGGTTTTTTTCCTTTAAATATTTTAGAAAGTTGCTTTAAACTGTTTGTGCAAATATTTCAGCATTGTGTTCTCCGTGAGTTTTTCTTTCTAACGATCAAGCGGTGTATCCATGTGATGAAATAAAATTAAGTTGTAATAGGTACCCCTCAGTGCTGGATTTACGTATAAGCTAAAGAAGTTAGCTTAGGGCCCTACTTTCTTGGGGGCCCAAAAAAAATTTAAGGAAAAAACCTGGATGTACATTTCCAAAATATAAGATAAAACAAATAAAATAAAACCTACATACAGCAACAGTGTTTTGTGTTGTGTAGGCTCCTATGCTCCCTAAAATATCACTGGTTTGTCTCATTTCTATATATAGGGTGCCTACATTCTGCATGTGCAAATGGCTTTAGATACATAAAGGTAAAGGTAAAGGGACCCCTGTGTGGGAATGCTTAGGAGTGTGGATGATGATATATTAACTTATATATCTCATCCCAGCTTGTATTAACAAGCTCCAAACTTAGCAGAGTTCCATTCCCTTTCTAAAACACAGCAGAAAACGGTTGCATAGGCTTGCTAAAGCCTCTATAAGAAATATATATTCCTGGTATATTCCCCTTCTTCCCTCTTAAAAGTAAAGACACAACACAGTACTGTTTATAAGATATAAAAGAGTTTACTTACATTACTTCCTGAGTTACAGTACAGGCTCAGAGAGGCACACAGGCTTAGATAAATGTATTTACATGTAATGAAGCTGCTTCCATGGGGGAACAGGTTTCACCTGTGCTCCTCTCAGCTGCAAGCCAAGAGAGCATCCTGCATTTTCAAGAGACGAGTCCAAAAAGAGAAAATGGAGACTGTTCCATGTGGTTTTGTGTAAACCTGCCCAGGTGAAACCACACCCATCTCCATTTACATAAGGGAAGTTGTCTCAGTCCAGGTAAACAGGAAGAAGTTAAGGCTGGAGGACTGAGACACCTTCATGTCCACTCTAGCAATGTTGTGTTTTGACTGCTCTGTGTTTACATCCCACCCCCCTGACTGTTAGGTCCAGTCACGGACAACTCTGGGGTTGCATTGCTTATCTCACTTTACTGGTCGAGGGAGCTGGCGTTTGTCCGCAGACAGTTTTTTCCAGGTCATGTGGCCAGTATGACTAAGCCGCTTCTGGCAAAACCAGAGCAGCACACAGAAACAACGTTTACCTTCCCGCTGGAGCGGTACCTATTTATCTACTTGCACTTTGACGTGCTTTCGAGCTGCTAGGTTGGCAGGAGCAGGGACCGAGCAACGAGAGCTCACCCTGCCGCAGGGATTCGAACAGCCGACATTCCTTTGCTGTGTTGTGAGTGGAATAGTGTTGTATAAGTTATGTTTATATTGCAATGTAGTTGAAGCCAAATTCCAAGTATGTTGGTACTTGCCCAATAAAATTATTCCTATTTCCTATTCTGATCAGCAAGCCCTAAGCTCAGTGGTTTAGACCACAGCGCCACCTGCGTCCCCTTTTAATTACCTATTAGGTCAAAAAATTACCATATAGCATATATTCAACAGAAAAAACAGTGACAATTTGTTGTTGACAAAAGGCAGCTGGACATATAAAGGTTCCCATTACCTTCAGCAGCTTAGGGCTTCATCAAACCTCAATCCAGCCCTGCCCCTAATATTCTCTTCAACTTGTTGCCGGTCAGTAGAGATGAGCCAGAGTTCAGCGCAGTCCGGATTGTACTCTGATCCAGAATGCACTGCTTTCAACATCCACCGTATAGGAATACTTCCTCCAGATCTTTCTGAAGGCTCTGTGAAATACCCCTCTCACCCAGCCATTCCTGCAGCAACCTTCCTAGACTCACTGACGGCCCTCTCGGAATCAAAATCCACGTGCCGAACTCCAGGATGTGGGCAGGGGAGGTGCCCATCTCAGCTGATACGTTTCAGAACTCCCGAATTAAAACCTTAAGAGGGATTGCCTTCGTTAGAAGCTGAGTGGGGTTTTTCGCGGGTGACTTGTTTGGCTGAGAAGCATCCTGCCTCTCCCACGTCAGTGAAGAATTGGGTCCCCCTTCCTTGGCATAATTAGACGGAGGTAATTAAATAGTTTACAAAGAGCGTTGTTCATGCCTAGCAGGCTTCAGGCTTCGCTGCCTGGGGCTGGAGAGAGCGGGTGGCATGCTCTCTGGTCCCAGGGGAAGGCAGCCTTACCAATAGAACAATAAAAACATTGTTATTAACCCACTATCCTCCTGCCAGCCTCACCGGATCATGGAATTGTAGAGTTGGAAGGGGCCCAAGGGACCATCTAGACCCGTGGTTCCCAACGTGGAGCACACGCCAATTTGATTTTTAAGGGGGGGGCAATTAGAGAATGCTAGACAGCATTCGGGCAAATACACCTCCTGGCAAATAGAAGGGCAAGAAATGGAGGCAGTGAGAGATTTGACTTTCTTGGGCTCCATGATCACTGCAGATGGTGACAGCAGTCACGAAATTAAAAGACGCCTGCTTCTTGGGAGGAAAGCAATGACAAACCTAGACAGCATCTTAAAAAGCAGAGACATCACCTTGCCGACAAAGGTCCGTATAGTTAAAGCTATGGTTTTCCCAGTAGTGATGTATGGAAGTGAGAGCTGGACCATAAAGAAGGCTGATTGCTGAAGAATTGATGCTTTTGAATTATGGTGCTGGAGGAGACTCTTGAGAGTCCCATGGACTGCAAGAAGATCAAACCTATCCATTCTGAAAGGAAATCAGCCCTGAGTGCTCACTGGAAGGACAGATCCTGAAGCTGAGGCTCCAATACTTTGGCCACCTCATGAGAAGAGAAGACTCCCTGGAAAAGACCCTGATGTTGAATAATAATAATAATAATAATAATAATAATAATAATAATAATAATAATACTATACGCTGCCCTTCTGGCTGGGTTGCCCCAGCTACTCTGGGCAGCTTCCAACACATGTAATACATCCAACATTGAAAACTATGCGCTGCATGGATGACTTTCTTTTATCCATCCCTAATCTCCCAACATTCAGCTTGATTGGAGTTATTTATTCATTTATTGCATTTATATCCCATGCTTTTCTCCTAGGAGCTCAAGGTGGTGTAAATGGCTCCCCCATTTCATCACCCCCAACAGGTTAGGCTAAGAGAGGCAGAGGCTGGTCCGAGGTCACCCAGTGAGAGTTTCATGGCTGAGTGGGGATTCGAACCCTGGCCTCCCGGGGCCTCGTCTGGCACACTAACTACTATGCCTTGCTGCACAACAGAGCCGTGACAATCCCTGAAACAAAATGGAGATGCTATAAGGATATAAACCCAAACTAAACTAAACTCAAAACCAAAAAATTCGGGGTGCGAACCCCTAAATAGCTATGTGACGAGTTAAACAAAGAGCCGGCATCTCGTTAGGGTTTTCAGTTTGATTTATAAGTTATATATATTCTTGTTTAACTCGTCACATAGCTATTTAGGGGTTCGAACCCCAAATTTTTTGGATTTGAGTTTAGTTTAGTTTGGGTTTATATCCTTATAGAATCTCCATTTCGTTTCAGAGATTGTCACTGCTGAGTTCTTTATACTTTTTTGGTCATTATATCCCGTGACTGTTTGTTGTCTTTTTTCTTCTTTCTGCTGCACAACAGAGCTGGGTCTGCCACCCACAGCCCTGCCTGCCCTCCCCATTCTCACAATATTTCGTGCTGTTGACGCGGACGGATTCCCTTCCACCGTTGCCTCCATATCAAAACCGCTGCCTGCGTTATTGCACTTTCACTGCAACAATTCAGCGCTAGGCTTTGCAGGATGGAATCGCAAATGCACCCCAGAACAGAAGCGGCTTCAGAGACCCAGGGCATCCCTCAGGGTAGCAAGCCAGCCTGCCCTGTGGGCTCTGGACCGATTCCGCTAATGACCAACCCTCTGTGATGTTTGCAGAGATGCATTAATAGCAGAATCCTTTTTTTTTCTTGTGCTTTAGGATATGAGCCAGCCAGGAACTATCCGGGGTTGGGAAAGGGCTTCCTCTCCACTGGCAGGTTATATTGGATAAGTGTCCATTACAAGCATTCTTTTTATACACCTTCCTCCGTGGCTAGTCGTGGCTACTCTCAGAGACAGGATATTGGACAGTGGGAGCTGGGACAGCAATTCCTGCGCTTTCCTGAACCATTAAGCTCGTTGTTGTTTTTCTTCTTCTTCAAAGAAAACCCTTTGGCAGCAGTTAACTCCCTGCTCTCCTGCTGTGCTGACATAGCCCCACATCCCACTGGCTGCCCGCTTCCCAGGGTCAGCACAAGATATTTTACTGCCCCCCAGAAACCTTTGCAGGATTGCAAGAGATACCAGGAGACACCTCTGAAATCACATGGCGTTTCACTGACACCCAAATAGCATTATGCATTGACTCTCCGCCCCAATGGAGATGCATCTCCAGACTATGAAAACTTTGTAAAAATGGTTGGTCTTTAAAGGGCCGCAGGAGTCTCCGCTGATTTTGCTGCGACAGGCTAATGCAGCCATTCCTCTGAAATTTCTTTAATAAGTTTCTTGTCCTGGTGTTGACAGAGAATAGCAAAGAAGCCCTAGAAGGTCCTGGTCACAGCTCAACCGTTGCTACAACTAGACTGGCACCAAGCAGAGACCATTGCTTTCTTTTTCTGGGAACATCTGGAGCCTAAAGATTTTAGCAGGTCCTAATTTTTTGAGAAGAAAAACGAGCTACATGCCTTTTTTTCCTCTTAGAAGAAAACTTTATTGATCATCTTGATAACAGATGATCTCTCCTTTTTGCCTTTGTACAAGGCTAACAGAGAAAAGTGAGGAGGAATTAAAGAACCTTTGAATGAGGGTGAAAGAGGAGAGCGCAAAATATGGTCTGAAGCTCAACATCAAAAAAACTAAGATCATGGCCACTGGTCCCATCACCTCCTGGCAAATAGAAGGGGAAGAAATGGAGGCAGTGAGAGATTTTACTTTCTTGGGCTCCATGATCACTGCAGATGGTGACAGCAGTCACGAAATTAAAGACGCCTGCTTCTTGGGAGGAAAGCAATGACAAACCTAGACAGCATCTTAAAAAGCAGAGACATCACCTTGCCGACAAAGGTCCGTATAGTTAAAGCTATGGTTTTCCCAGTAGTGATGTATGGAAGTGAGAGCTGGACCATAAAGAAGGCTGATCGCTGAAGAATTGATGCTTTTGAATTATGGTGCTGGAGGAGACTCTTGAGAGTCCCATGGACTGCAAAAAGATCAAACCTATCCATTCTTAAAGAAATCAGCCCTGAGTGCTCACTGGAAGGACAGATCCTGAAGTTGAGGCTCCAGTACTTTGGCCACCTCATGAGAAGAGAAGACTCCCTAGAAAAGACCCTGATGTTGGGAAAGATGGAGGGCACAAGGAGAAGGGGACGACAGAGGATGAGATGGTTGGACAGTGTTCTCGAAGCGACTAGCATGAGTTTGGCCAAACTGTGGGAGGCAGTGGAGGATAGGGGTGCCTGGCATGCTCTGGTCCATGGGGTCACGAAGAGTCGGACACGACTGAACGACTGAACAACAACAAAAATAGAGAAACATTTGCTACTTTGACAACCTTGAAACCATCTCCTGGAATGTCACCAACAGCATGAACTTTCCGACCAAAGCCAGCAACCAGAACTTCATCGTTCTCCTCAATGAAGTTCAAACAAATGCTGTTGGTTGTTTTTTTTACCATTTTTGATAAGCTGGACTTGGACACACTTCCTGACGGCAGAATTTGGCTGCTTAGCCTCCATGCCAACTTTTTCCAGGACAATTCCTTTGGCATGGGACGCTCCCCCAAAAGGGTTGGCTTTCAAAGCAGTGCCCAGGTGGGCCTTCTTGCATTGTTTGTCATGCCACTTCGGATCATGTTGGTGACTGCGCAACTTCCTGACAGTATGAAGCCCGCAGCACTTGCCCATCGTGTTGTCCAAGGATCCCGAGGATGAAAGAGAGCCTCCATGCCTTGTTTTAATTGGGAAAGAAGAAGAAGAGAAGAGTTTGGATTTGATATCCCGCTTTATCACTACCCGAAGGAGTCTCAAAGTGGCTCACATTCTCCTTTCCCTTCCTCCCCCACAACAAACACTCTGTGAGGTGAGTGGGGCTGAGAGACTTCAGAGAAGTGTGACTAGCCCAAGGTCACCCAGCAGCTGCATGTGGAGGAGCGGAGACGCGAACCCAGTTCACCAGATTACGAGTCTACTGCTCTTAACCACTACACCACACCCAAAACACAAGACAAGCTTGGCTGGGTCCAGTGAAAGTTTACTGGATCCAAACCTCAGCATGAAGAGCAATGTTTGTGGGTGAATCTATATGGGAATTCAAAAAGGCATGGGCCAACACCAACCATGATCAGGACTGTATATACCTTATTTTGATGGATAATAATAATAATAATAATAATAATAATAATGGAAAAGACCCTGATGTTGGGAAAGATGGAGGGCACAAGGAGAAGGGGACGACAGAGGACGAGATGGTTGGACAGTGTTCTCGAAGCGACTGGCATGAGTTTGGCCAAACTGTGGGAGGCAGTGGAGGATAGGCGTGCCTGGCATGCTCTGGTCCATGGGGTCACGAAGAGTCGGACACGACTGAACGACTGAACAACAACAACAACAACAATAATAATAATTTATTTATTATTTATAACCCCCCACCCATCTGGCTGAGTTTCCCCAGCCACTCTGGGCGGCTCCCAATTGAGTGTTAAAAACAATACAGCATTAAATATTAAAAACTTCCCTAAACAGGGCTGCCTTCAGATGTCTTTTAAAAATAGGATAGCTGCTTATTTCCTTGACATCTGATGGGAGGGTGTTCCACAGGGCAGGTGCCACTACTGAGAAGGCCCTCTGCCTGGTTCCCTGTAACCTCACTTCTCAGAGAGGGAACCCAGAAGGCCCTCAGCGCTGGATCTCAGTGTCTGGGCTGAACGATGGGGTGGAGACGCTCCTTCAGGTATACAGGACCGAGGCTGTTTAGGGCTTTAAAGGTCAGCACCAACACTTTGAATTGTGCTTGGAAACGTACTGGGAGCCAATGCAGATCTCTCAGGACCGGTGTTATGTGGTCCCGGCGCTCCCAGTCACCAGTCTAGCTGCCGCATTCTGGATTAATTGCAGTTTCTGGGTCACCTTCAAAGGTAGCCCCACGTAGAGCGCATTGCTGTAGTCCAAGCAGGAGATAACCAGAGCATGCACCATATGATAGTACCGGTACTAGTATCCTCCTCCCCAAACCATGAATGTACTACTTCCCATCTGTGCATTCAGAGAAACCACTTTGTAATCACCATGCATATTTGCATGAGCATGTAGTTTCTGCAACTGAATATTTTTCTAAATCTATTTTTGAACCAGTAGGTATGGGGTTTTGGGGTGGCTGTGGGTTTAACCTAACCTATGTCCCTTTAGTTGTGAAATGATCTTGAGATGGCTAGTCATATTTGGAGTGCTTAGAGCCCCCACAGTGATGTGTGACATACCCAACTTTTGGAGGTGTTTTCAAGACAGCTCAAGAGACATGGAGTTTAAATGGGAGCTTTTAGCCTTGTTCATGAAGGCACAGGTTGCAGACCCTCCAGACCACTTGTATAATTGTATACATTTATACCAAGAAATGATTTGGTGCACCTTTGGAACAGACAAGTGACCTGATAACTTTTGCTATATCAACAAGGAGGGTGCCTGAAATCCAAAGATTTATTGTCTCATGTGAATATGACATTTCTTGAGAAGGCTTTTGAAACGTATTGAGGATCTCAGAGATTACCGGGGCTGTAGATTTCCACCTGTAGATTTCCAAATTGTTGTGGCCATTGAAGGAGAATGAAGATTGGCATCTTCTACAGGTCAAGAGCATTTGAGAGCAATATTTAATTGGAAGAATTGGAAATGGAAATTGCCCGTGTTGGCTTGCTCATCCCATGTCCAGAATGGAAATCAACCCAGTCAGTGAATGAAATTATTATTAATTATTATTAACTGGACTTTTATTGGGCAACCCAGTCAGATGACCGGGGTACAAGTAAATTGTTATTGTTAAAGATATGTAAACTCAAAGTGACTTCCAATATGATACAAAAATCAAAACCAATTGGTACGAGCTGTTTTCAGTCCTCAAATGATATGTAACTGGGGTTCCTTCCGCCTTTGCTCTGCGTTCCCTTTGCATTGAAATGAAAGGTGCGAAACAGCACAAGGGTTGCATAATTAATTACGTAAATAATTACTGTATTTTTCGCTCCATAAGACGCACTTTTTTCCTCTTGAAAAGTAAGGGGGAATATCTGTGCGTCTTATGGAGCGAATGGTGGTCCCTGGAGCTGAATTGCCCAGGGGCCAAAAGAGGATCATGCTTTTTATTTTACAAAGAGAAAAGGGGGTGTTGAAAGGACCCCGCTCAGCAGCTGATCAGCAAGAGATCGGGAGAGAGATAAGAGTCCCGGCTCCCTTTCAGCCCCGCCCTCCATTGTTGAATGTGCTGCAGAGGGAGGTTGTTTGTTTCCCCAGCGACATGTGACTGGCTGATTAGATTATCTGTCTGGAAACTGTAGAAATGGCTCCCTTTCCTTCAGAAGCTGCAGAAATGTGAGTTGAACCCCATAAAAATGGGGCTTTTCCTCTTTGCTTTTCCCCCTTTGCAAAAAGCTTTGCTTTTCCCCCTTTGCAAAAAAAGCTGCAAAACTTTTAGCTGATCCTCAAAAAAACAGGGCTTTTAGAGGAGGAAAACCAGAAAAAATATTTTTTTCTTGTTTCCTCCTCTAAAAACGAGGTGCGCCCTATGGTCCGGTGCGCCCTATGGAGCGAAAAATACGGTAATACATACTGTCAGGGGCATAGCGAGGAGGGGCGGGCCGCCCTGAGCAGCGCCCTGGGGTGGGGGGTGACACTTGGGGTGGGGGCACTGCCCCCCACGATCGGAGGTGCCGGCTCCGCCCGGCAGCCAGGAGAAAAGCCCTTTAAACAAAAGAAAAGGCAAGGCAAGCAGGCTGCTTGCCTTGGCTTTGTTTTTTTTTAAAGGGCTTTTTTCCCCGGTGCCGGGGTGGAGCCGCAGTGATGTTGCGTCGTGACGTCACAACTCGACGACACGATGCCCCGCCCCCAGGGGTGCCTCCGGTCGCCACCCCGCCCTGGGTACTGAGGAGGCTTCCTCTGCCCCTGCCTACTGTATTTGTGCTTGGTTTTCCAGCTGCACAGCCAGGGAGAGGAAGGTACTACAGAAGGTCACAACCACAGCCCAAAAAATTATTGGTCACCCTCTCCCCTCTCCCATCTTTGGAAGAACTATACAGTTCCCGCTGCCTTAAAAAAGTAAACAATATTTTACAGGATCCATCTCATCCGGGATACAGTCTTTTTGCACCACTGCCTTCGGGCAAGAGATATAGAACAATTAGATCAAGAACAAATAGATTGAAGAATAGTTTCTACCCAAGAGCTATAACCATCTTAAATGCTGTAACCAGATAATATGACCTTGGAGAGTTGTGATGGGTGTGTACGTATGTGCATGTGTGGCTGACAATGTGGTTTTTTGTTCTGTTTCTTGGTTTCTTTTTATGGGATGGCATCCAATTTCGTTGCACTTGTACAACGTTGTACTTGTACGTATACAATGACAATAAAGAAATCTTAGCTTAGCTTAGCTTAGCTTCTTATCTTGTCTTGTCTTGTCTTGTGTTGTGTTGTCTTGTCTTGTCTTGTCATCTTAAAATCCCACTGCAAACGCCGAAGTTTTTACGGGGAGCCAAGCTGCAGCGGAATGGAAACAGCGCTGCATTAGCCTGGAGAAGAGAAGGTTAAGGGGTGATATGATAGCTATGTTCAAATATATAAAAGGATGTCATATAGAGGAGGGAGAAAGGTTGTTTTCTGCTGCTCCAGAGAAGCGGACACGGGGCAATGGATTCAAACTACAAGAAAGAAGATTCCACCTAAACATTAGGAAGAACTTCCTGACAGTAAGAGCTGTTGGACAGTGGAATTTGCTGCCAAGGAGTGTGGTGGAGTCTCCTTCTTTGGAGGTCTTTAAGCGGAGGCTTGACAGCCATCTGTCAGGAATGCTTTGATGGTGTTTCCTGCTTGGCAGGGGGTTGGACTGGATGGCCCTTGGGGTCTCTTCCAACTCTAGGATTCTATGATTCTATGATTCTAGGGCAAAGGTGGGTCGGAACGGATACCGGGGCCTTTGTCCATCGCTGTGCATGTGGCGTCTATGGCCTGGATGTGAAGGGTCTGTGTGTGCTCATTCAGCAGACGGCTCCTTCGGTGCTGAAGCTTCCACGTCAGCAAGTTCCAAAGCTGTCATCAATCACGGCAGCTCCACCCCCACCCCCGTCCTCCTGCTCCTGCCCCAGGCCTGACCAGGCCAGCAAAAGAACAAGGAGCAGCTGGTATGACTGGAAGGGGCAACGAGCTGGCAAAGCTGACGCGCTCCTTCAGGCAATGCTCACTGCCGAGAAGCGCAGAGACCACGGGAAGGAAAGGCAGGTTGCAGCCAGAACAATAACCCTTTCTGTACCTTTTCTGTCCTTCTCCTTTTGCCGGGTCTCTGGCTTCCAGCATCAACGAGGGTGCCCGCCCAGGTGTCCTAAGTCTTGGTTACCTGGTTACCGTCTTCCCCGCCATTGCGTTGCATTTCTCGCTAAATAATATTATTATTATTATTAGTAACAGTATTGCAATTTGTCTTAATGAAAACACCTACATGTCAGAAAAAAAAGCCACACATAATAATAGAAGGGACGCGGGTGGCGCTGTGGGTTAAACCACAGAGCCTAGGGCTTGCTGATCAGAAGGTCGGCGGTTCGAATCCCCGCGACGGGGTGAGCTCCCGTTGCTCGGTCCCTGCTCCTGCCAACCTAGCAGTTCGAAAGCACGTCAAAGTGCAAGTAGATAAATAGGTACCGCTCCGGCGGGAAGGTAAACGGTGTTTCCATGCGCTGCTCTGGTTCGCCAGAAGTGGCTTAGTCATGCTGGCCACATGACCTGGAAGCTGTCTGCAGACAAACGGCGGCTCCTTTGGCCAGTAAAGCAAGATGAGTGCCACAACCCCAGAGTTGTCTGCGACTGGACCTAACGGTCAGGGGTCCCTTTACCTTTAATAATAATAATAATAATAATAATAATAATAATAATAATGAAAACAAATTTGTTGAGAGGGGAAGGGGGCCTTGTTTTTACATTTCTGGATTGACAATGCAAATGATGACATTTCCCCTTCAAATTTATACATGCCACTCTAGAATTTGCTTTGTTATAATATCCCTCCACCCCTGCACATGTCGTTTTCTCTCTCTCCCCCCTTTCTATTTCCTACATTTTCTCCTTCTTCTTAAGGAACAAGGGCAATGGCTTTGGCAACAAATTGTGATGGTGTCCAAAAAAGTTGTTATTATTTAAATGTTGCAGAATAAACAGAATGAGCACGTGGGGCGGGGATAGTAGGACAATTTATCACACACACCCTTATGTCCCAGGGTGGTTTACAACAATTAAGACGCAATGTTGCACAACATTAAAGCTGTTTAAAGCAATTTAGAATCACGAAATACGGTGGGTCCTTGAAATGTACACCTCAAATGTCAAAAGGTCAAGGTCAAGAGATATGTCTTCAGCTGTACAATGAAGGAGACTGACGTACATCTATGGGAAGAGAGTTCCACAGTTTAGGGGCCGCCACAGAGGAGGCCCTGTCCCCCTGGACCACCCTCTCCCGCCATGCCTCGGGGGTGCAGAATGACTGCCAAGAGGGCCCCCTCTCCCAATCTCAGCACCCAAGAAGGACTGTAGGCAGTGGCGGAGCTTCATGCTCCAGCACCAGGGGCGGAGAGCAGGTGGGGGCATGGCACGCTGCCCGCAGGGACGTGGTGTGCATCCCAGGGGCATGGTGCCCAGCGCTGGGGGGCAGCCACAATGGCACCCCACCGGGATCGTGGTGCCGGGGGCGATGCGCTCCCCCCGCCCCCTCTTCCTCCGTCAGTGACTGTAGGGAATCAGAAGATTATAGGAGATTGTAGGAAGCAGGTTTTCTGGGGTGATAGTAACCCTTTCTAAATGTGCGCATGAATTTGTCTAATCCTCTTTTTAAAAAATTTTTATTGAATTTTATAAAAACAACAATCCATAAAAACAAACAAACACAGAACAATACAACCATATAAAAAAGAAAAACAAACCTACATTAAAAACAAAAAACTTATTACTATCACTCACTTCTATCCTTTACATTGTATCTTGACTTCCTCTCATCTCCACTTCCTGCGTTCCTTGTCAATCATCTTTAGTAATTTCTTACCATCTTAAAAAATCTTATTTTACTATAAAAAAATCATTAATCTTAACTAATATCTTAACTCATTCTCTCATACATCATATACACTTAACCAAACTCTACATCTACAGTTTTAACTTTTCTTCCAAATTATATCTGATTGTCAATCATACAATAATTTTTTTAATACAATTTAAATTTCTTCCATTCTTCTCCCACTGCGTTGTCCCTCTGGTCACGAAGTTTCCCGGTCATCTCAGCGAGCTCCATATAGTCCATCATTTTCATCTGCCATTCTTCTATTGTTTGTAATTCTTCTATCTTCCGGTTTTTAGCTGTCTAATCCTCTTTTAAATCCTCGAAGGTTGGTGGCCATCGCTGCCTCCTGAGGGAGGGAGTTTAACTACCCGCTGCATGAAGAAGTCCTTTTTTTATCTGTCCTGACCCTTCCAACATTCAGCTGCATTAGTTCTAGTCTTATGACAGGACCGGGGTGGGGTGGGGATTTTCTCTATTTGATGCGTAATTTTATAAGCTTCTATCATTTTACCTGTCGCTTGCCTTTTCTCCAAACTGAACAGCCCCAAACGCTACCCCTTTCCCTCAGCCCAGAACTCGTCCCACTGAGCCAACCTTATCAAGGCACCTTCTAGGCATGTGCAGAAACCAATCCAACACGGTTTGATGTGGACTCGTGAACCTGTCGACTCCAAATGGGGGCGGCACAGGGTTTTAAGGTTTCCTCCTTCTACGGTCTCCCAAAACCGCCTTAGTCTTTCCTTCACTTTGGTACCACGGGCCATTAAAACCAGCTTTCCAGGAGCTGATGAGGGCGGGTCAAAGCAAAACACATTGCCAAACCTGACCTGTTAGGACAATGCTCGGCTTCATTATACACTTTCAGCAAGCTAATCAATATACTCTTTGCCATTATTAAATTGTAAATGATCTTCCACTTCAGCGAGTGGAAGGTACCTCTGCACTGAAGTTTGGAAACCTGCAAGTCTATTTAAATGGAATCGATTAATTGGTTGCAAGACGGACGATTAATCAACCCAGCGCTAAGTGCTTGTGGGCAGAAGAGGCCAGGAAGCTGCCTCAGAATCACATAATTGTTGAGTTGGAAGGGATCATCTGGTCCTTGTTCGGTGTCCCACCATTGCTCCATCTAGCTAAGCATTGCCTGCGGAGATCTCCCCCTGTCCTTCACAGAGATAGCTTCTGGCTCAAATCCTCGCTCAGCCCCACAGCTCACTTGGTGACCTCCATTTCTCAGCCTCGCCTACCTCGCAGGGATGTTGTGAAGAGAAAACGAGGGACGGGAACAATTGCATGGAACAGCACCTTGAGCAGCTTGGAGGAAATCCAAGATCTAGATGTAATAAAGAAATGTTGTTTGTGGCTTGCTGGGGTTGTGATGTGCTAGGAGCTGCCTATCTGGAAGAACACCCCCCCCCCCCCCCCCGCCACCACTGAAGTGTGGAGGGCTCAGGTCTCACCTGGCTAGGTAAGCTCAGGTACCCTCCTCACCTCAGCCACCCCGGATCTGCAATACGATCAACTTTCCGTTTTAGAGCATTCATGTCCCACTTTTCAGACAAAAGGTCTCACCGAGCTGCTATTGAAATAAGGCAGTCTCCACCTTACAAAAGGCATGACACAAAAGGAAAAGGGGACAGGGAGGGAAGAGGGTGGAAATCAAACTCAGGTGCCAATTCTTAAAGTTAATCATACGGGTCTATCTCTTAGGGCTTGGTAAGGACAGCTGAGCTAACATAAGCAAGAATAAATTATATTTGGGGAGGTTTTGGTCTGGAAATCCAAACCAGCAACCTCAAGTCGCATTTCTCAATATGATCAGTGGATTACACTTGTTTCTCACAGCCCACGCAAATGGGAATATGGGGATAACAAACCGTAATGGCACTGGCGGGACAATGTTGTAACGCTTTTTTAAAAAATCACATTTAGTTTCCCACCTGAAATAGGAGTTATGTTAGTGTAAGAGCTCCGGTCTTGAGTTCCATCTTTCATTTTGGTGGAGAGGGCAGCTTCCTGGGTCATTCCATTGTCTCTTATTGGCAGCACCCACCTCTCCCCTGGTGGTGGGGTGGGGGCCGGAATAGTCTCCCCAGGAACAAGCAGCTTCTGTCTCCAGGGAGATGAAATGCCCCTCTATCCTTTTCCTCTCTGTGCAAGTACATGCAGCAGATCACTGCTACCAGGGGCTGTCAATCACAGTGGTGGTGAGTTCCTTTGTGGGCTAGAAGGACGGCAAGTGGGAGCAGGATTGTTCTATAATTATTTATTAAATCTATACACTGCGCTTCACCAAGAGACCACAGGGCGGTTTGCAACACAGAACACACAATATAAAAGACAATAGCACACATGCACATTTTAATGGCCCATAAAGGTAAAGGTAAAGGGACCCCTCACCACTAGGTCCAGTCATGGATGACTCTGGGGTTGCGGCGCTCATCTCGCTTTACTGGCCGAGGGAGCCGGCGTACAGCTTCCGGGTCATGTGGCCAGCATGACTAAGCCGCTTCTGGCGAACCAGAGCAGCGCACGGAAACGCCGTTTACCTTCCCGCCAGAGCGGTACCTATTTATCTACTTGCACTTTGACGTGCTTTCGAACTGCTAGGTGGGCAGGAGCTGGGACCGAGCAACGGGAGCTCACCCCGTCACGGGGATTCGAACCACTGACCTTCTGATCGGCAAGCCCTAGGCTCTGTGGTTTAGACCACAGTGCCACCCACATCCCCTTTTAGATACCTATTAGGTCCATAAATTACACCATATAGATTGTTTAATAAGCCAAAGGCCTGGGAGAAGAGGAACGTTTTTGCTTGGTGCCTAAATATATGTACTGAAGGTGCCAGGTGAGCCTCTTTGGGCAGAACATCCCACAAACATGACCCTCCACACATCCCAAATATAAGGATGATAATGATACTGACCTTACAAGGTCAGTGTGAAGTTCAAGTGAGAAATCACAGAACGTTTCGAACCGTGGAAAGCCCTGTGCAATTGCTGCTGATTGATCAACCTTGTAAGTTGGAGTATAAAGTCTCAAACTTCCAAAGTTTGGAGCGTTGACAGCAAGATTCCTTAAAAGTCGGAATATTTTATTGCCTCGGGTTTACGTCCGCCGTATCCTTTGACACCCTTGGCAAAGGACCTTCTTTCTTTGCGACTGGCACGCTGCAAGATCACTTGGAACAAATTAGCCACCCTAGGATCTCCTTATTAGTCAGCTATTGCATTAGCTTGATTGTGGGCGGGGGGTGGGGGGGGAGTGTGTAGGGATGGGGCCAGATCCTGGTCTTGCGCCTGCTCCAAGTCTTTACTCCCAAGTAGGGGTGGGTGGGTGGTTGTGGTTGTGCAAAAATGTGGGTGCATACCCACCACCGCTGGGACAGCTGCCTTGGCTGCCTGAGCCCGAGGCCTGTAATGTATTCAAATGGGCAGCCATCTCTGCTGCTTAATGGAGTCCAATAGTCCATCTTTCATTATTGACCCATTTCGTTTATTGGCCTTTTCGGCTCATCCAGGAAATTAAATCAATACCGTTCCTTAAGAGAAGCAAGTGAAAAGGCGTGTCTCTCGTAATGGATTCCTGAGACAAAGGCTCTATTAGCCCGGCTGGCCTTCGCAGACAGAGAAGCTGCCCTCTCCTGCCTCCTCATCAGATGCGCTTGTGCCAGGGGTTGCCAGCGTGGAGCTCGTGGGCGTCAAGCTGCCCTCTAGTGCCTCCCAAGAGAGCTCAGAAAATATCCTCCCAAACATCCACCGGGCGCAAGAGGAGGGTTGCTCTCCCTGCTCAGTTCCGCTCGCACTGCCTTGGCCTCTCCTACATTGGATGACCCATGGACTGAGTTTCCTTACAATGCCACTTTCTCGCAATGCTCTGGACCCAACGAGGCTTGCAGAAAACATTCAAAACATCAACATGCTGAGGGTTCCAGTTGGAGAAAAGTCTTTACCCAAGGTTCAGGTACGTAGCCGTGTTGGTCTGTCCTAGTCAAAACAAAATTTAAAATTTAAAAAATCCTTCCAGTAGCACCTTAGAGACCAACTAAGTTTGTTCTTGGTATGAGCTTTCGTGTGCATGCACACTTCTTCAGATACAAGTGTGCATGCACAGGAAAGCTCATACCAAGAACAAACTTTGTTGTTGTTGTTCAGTCGTTCAGTCGTGTCCGACTCTTCGTGACCCCATGGACCAGAGCACGCCAGGCACGCCTATCCTTCACTGCCTCTCACAGTTTGGCCAAACTCATGTTAGTAGCTTCGAGAACACTGTCCAACCATCTCATCCTCTGTCGTCCCCTTCTCCTTGTGCCCTCCATCTTTCCCAACATCAGGGTCTTTTCCAGGGAGTCTTCTCTTCTCATGAGGTGGCCAAAGTACTGGAGCCTCAACTTCAGGATCTGTCCTTCTAGTGAGCACTCAGGGCTGATTTCTTTAAGAATGGATAGGTTTGATCTTCTTGCAGTCCATGGGACTCTCAAGAGTCTCCTCCAGCACCATAATTCAAAAGCATCAATTCTTCGGTGATCAGCCTTCTTTATGGTCCAAACTTAGTTGGTCTCTAAGGTGCTACTGGAAGGATTTTATTTATTTGTTTGTTTTGTTTTTACCCAAGGTGTCATGGACTTGGAAGATGCTCGAACTCAGGATGAAGGGGGAGAACACGCTAAGAGGAAGGCATGCTTGGCAAACCCTCACCATGATCAACTCCTGCCCGAAAACCTATGTCCCCACTGTGGATGGACGTGTGGATCCAGAATTGGCCTCCACAGTCACTTATGGACTCACTGTTAAGACCGTGTTCATGGAAGACAACCTTACTTGGCTACGAGTGATCGCCAAAGAAGAAAAAGAAGAAGTTGTTTTCTGGTCCCTGGGTCTGGCAGGATATACATCATACCCTCCAAGTGTCCCTATGTTCCCAGGACAGTTTCAGATTTTAATAATAATAATATTATATTATTATTATTATTATTATTTATACCCCACCCATCTGGCTGGGTTTCCTCAGCACATTTCTGTTTCAGTGTATCTGAAGAAGTGTGCATGCACACAAAGCTCATACCAAGAACAAACAGAATATTAAAAACATGATAAAACATCAAACATTAAAAACTTCCCTAAACAGGGCTGCCTTCAGATGTCTTCTAAAAGTCAGATAGTTGTTTATTTCCTTGACATCTGGTGGGAGGGCGTTCCACAGGGCGGGCGCCACCACCGAGAAGGCCCTCTGCCTGGTTCCCTGTAACCTCACTTCTTGCAGTGAGGGAACCAGTCAGAAGGCCCTCGGAGCTGGACCTCAGTGTCCGGGCTGAACGATGGGGTGGAGATGCTCTGTCCTGGTCCCTGATTTGGTCCCAGAATGTCTCGTTTTTCCTTAGGACGTCCCTATTTTCATTGGAGACATGTTGGAAGGTATGGTACATCAGAACAAGAATTGTTCTTTAAAGCGTGTCTGCCTTTCTCTGAGCCTTCCAAGGGAGGTGGAGATAAAAAACGGAGCGAATGAATCGTTAAGAGGATGGGAAGATTGGAAGTTGGCAGGCGGAGGAGCAGCAGCAGGGAGGCAGCCCATCTCGGACTGAGATTCAGGCATTCCCCGGGTGTTGCCGCGATGGAGGTTTCCCCTAATCAGCTGTGTAGGTGTGTGCGCGATTTGCTTCACAGCCGCCACAGCGGTGCTGTGCCATGCTGCCATCTAATGAGGCTTGTCACTGGCGTTCTCCTGACAGGGCCTCATAATTATCACTGCGGCCTCCTTCTCCTGGAGAGGCTGGGGAGTGTGCGAGGAGAACTGTCACCTGCTCGCTCTCTCTCTATCTGTGTGTGTATGCACACACAAACACACACACACCTCACACTCACTTTTTCGATCTTTTAGCCAGGATTTCAGTGTCGGCCCGAAGGCTGCCTACTGCCACGTCAAAACATCCATCCACCTAAGGATGTCAACAGCACAGGTGGGCAACCTTCTGGTCTCAGGGGAAGCATGTGGCCCAAGAGTCTCATTTTATGAGGCCCCCAGTGGCTCCTGAAGCTTCTCCATTCTTCCACCCCATTAGAGTTCTTTCCCCCTGTTCTTTTAACAGAGCTGAAAGGAAACGTTTTCTTCCTTCCTCTACTCTGTAGGCATCATAAAAGCAGCCACTGGTAGCCCTCTCCTCCATGAATTTGCCCAGTCCTCTTCTAAAGGCATCCACGTCAGGAACAATGACTCCTGGGGCGTGTGGGCAACTCTCAAGGGAAAAGCGGAACAACTGTGGGGTGATAAACAGCGGGGAGTGTTGGACTGATGCAGAGCTTGTGTCCACACCAGAGGTTTGCAGGACAATCTCTCAGCCACTTTGAGGATTAAATGCACTCGGGTCTGTTGGAGAGAGTGGAGTTTACATTGCGGGGAGCAGTGGATTACTGAATTCTAGCACATCAGCGGTGCCATCTCTCCTCTCCTCTCCTCTCCTCTCCTCCTCTCCTCTCCTCTCCTCTCCTCTCCTCTCCTCTCTCTCTCTCTCCATCTCCTGCAAACAGGAGAGCAAAAGAACATCACCCAAAGGTGACTTACTTCTCTGCCATCCTCCACAAAGACTCTTTAATCCACCGTTTCTTGAAGTGGGGTGCCCCCTTGGGGGTGTTGGGGTTATCTAAGGGGCCACTAAGACACAAGAAGGCAGTGGGGTGGGTGTTCTGGAGGTGTAAGTAACCATCAGATTTTGAAAAGCTGGTATCACAGGATCATTGAATTGCAGGAGTCCTCTGTCACTGGGTATTGCTGGCTCAAGTGCATCAGTTTTGTAGAATGAATTAAACTAAATAGTTTTAATTGGACTTTGAATAAATGTGCAATTAATTGTTACTGCTCAAATTCTGTGCTATTACCTTCCTTAGCAGATCGTGCAAACCAAAACAGTGGTACCTCAGTTTACGAACTTAATCCAATCCTGAAGTCCATTCTAAACCATTCTTAAACTGAGGCGCGCTTTCCCTAATGAGGCCTCCCGCTGCCAGTGCCCTTCCACCGTTCGGATTCCATTCTTCTTGTTGTTTAGTCGTTTAGTCGTGTCCACCTCTTCGTGACCTCATGGACCAGAGCACGCCAGGCACTCCTGTCTTCCACTGCCTCTCGCAGTTTGGTCAAACTCATGTTAGTAGTTTCATGAACACTGTCCAACCATCGTGCTCTGTCATCCCCTTCTCCTTATGCCCTCCATCTTCTCAACACAGGGTCTTTTCCAGGGAGTCTTCTCTTCTCATGAGGTGGCCAAAGTATTGGAGCCTCAGCTTCAGGATCTGTCCTTCCAGTGAGCACTCAGGGCTGATTTCCTTCAGAATGGATAGGTTTGATCTTCTTGCAGTCCATGGGACTCTCAAGAGTCTCCTCCAGCACCATAATTCAAAAGCATCAATTCTTTGGCAATCAGCCTTCTTTATGGTCCAGCTCTCACTTCCATACATCACTACTGGGAAAACACAATTTAAGAAGGATATTGACAAGCTGGAAGGTATGCAGAGGAGGACAACCAAGACCTTCTTCTTCTTTGCCAATCACTCATAGACAAGTAAGACTGTCTTCCATGAACACGGTCTTAGTGGTGTGTCCATAGGTGACTGCGGAGGCCAATTCTGGATCCACAACCAAGATGATCAAGGGTCTGGAAACAAAGCCTCATGAGGAATGGTTGAAACAGCTGGTTATGTTTAGCTTGGAATAGAGGAGACTGAGAGGAGATATGATAGCCATCTTCAAATATCTCAAGGACTGTCACAGGCAAGAGGGAGCAAGCTTGTTTTCTCCTGCTCTAGGGGCTAGGACTCCAACCAGCGGCTTCAAGTTGCAGGAAAGGAGATTCCAACTAAACATCAGGAAGAACTTTCTGAGAGTAAGAGCTGTTCGACAGTGAAAGAGAGTCCTTCAGAAGGTGGTCATCTCTCCTTCCTTGGAGGTATTTAAGCAGAGGTTGGGTGGCCATCTGTCATGGATGCTATAGCTTAGATTCCTGCATTGCAGGGGGTTGGACTAGATGACCCTTAGGGTCCCTTTCAGCTCTGCAAATCTATGATTCTATGAGCATAGGAAGGTTTCCTATGTTCCAAAGTTATTTCCTGTCTGGGCACTGACCACATCTGGAGAGCTTCAGCAAAGCAGCAAAGGAAACGCTCCAGTTTCCTTTCATTGATGTTTCTCTTAAGCATACGGGAGACTCAAAGGTAGACTTCTTCTGTTTATGGAGCCTCCTCATGGCTGATAACCATTGACCTGTAATTAGGGATGAGGGAGAAATGTGACTCAGTTGACATTTAAAGGCCAAGCTACCTGATCCACACAACTGTAACACATTCGCCCACTGAAATTTTGTTTCTCCAGGTTTTTGCAGTTGTCAAGTGATGTGTAAAAATACTTTGGGAAAATGAGTGTGCAAAAGCTTATAAGGGGGAAATAACATACAAAATGCCTTATACTTGGGGATAATGCCTTCCAAAATGTGTGTATTAGGCAAAAACTGTGTACATTATTAGAAAGTCGCACTAAAATGTTGATGTATTTTTCATTTTTTAACAAAAATTATTTTTAAATTTATGTTTTATTGGAAATTTTACAGTGAATTAAGGGGGGAAAGGGGGGGAATCATAAAAAGCAGAGGAAAAACAACATTAAGGAAATAACAATAAAATACAATCAAGGTTACAGAACTGTGTAAAAGGTAAAGGACCCCTGGACGGTTAAGTCCAGTCTTAGGCAACTGCGGTTGCGGTGCTTATCTCGCTTTCAGACCGAGGGAGCTGGCGTTTGTCCACAGACAGTTTTCTGGGTCTTCTCTGGAGGTCTTTAAGCAGAGGCTTGACAGCCATCTGTCAGGAATGCTTTGATGGTGTTTCCTGCTTGGCAGGGGGTTGGACTGGATGGCCCTTGTGGTCTCTTCCAACTCTATGATTCTATGATTCTATGACTAAACCACTTCTGGTGCAAGAAGGACCATGACGAGTGCCAGAGTGCACGGAAATGCTGTTTACCTTCCTGCCGCAGCGGTACCTATTTATCTACTTGCACTGGTGTGCTTTCGAACTGCTAGGTTGGCAGGAGCTGGGACAGAGCAACGGGAGCTGGGATTCGAACCTCCAACCTTCCAATCAGCAAGCCAATCAGTGGTTTAGATCACAGCGCCACCCGCATCTTACAGAACTATGTAGTATATATGTAAGTAGATAAACTTATTTCTCCCCTCAAGCATGTGTCAGTTCATGAGTCGCTTGTTGATGAGTTTTAATGACGACTTTTTGGATTTGAACCCTGACATTTCCCAAGTCCCATCTCAAAGTGAGAAGTCAGCTGTCCAAGCCCCAAACACCCTCCTCCAGCTCAGATCAAACTCCAAACCTAGGGGAGATGGTCCCTGCCCCCACCAGGCAGGAGACTTTAAGAACTACTCTTCCCAGAATCCACCTTGCCCGGTTTCTCTTAAAGGGTGTTCACACATTCCATTCAAGGGGTGTACAATATATGTGCCCGTATACACAGATATTTGTGTCATACACTCCTGTAGCTATTCACACGTAGCATTCAATGAGTGTACAGTCTTTGCACCTGCGTACAGAAAAGCCGAACGGTACGAATCAACAAGTGTACACTTTCATACAAAGTGCATGTGTGGATTCCTGAGATGTACACACTGTGGGTACCAAAAACCAGAACTTACTCCCCAAAATGCATATGTAAGGTCCTTTCCTCAGTCTACATGCTTATTTTTAAAGGCTTGCAAAGCCTGGTATTTGTGAGCTGGGTTTTGCACGACGTAGAACAAGATGCAGATTTGTGGTATCTTATTGAAGACGGCAATAAAAGGGTACTTTCCTTTCCATTTCAAGTATTTTCTTCTCCAAGACAGCAGGATTTGAATGTGAAAACTTTTCCTCCATGCTCCATGAGATCTAGAAGCTTGCTATTTATCAAATTCTACCGATGGGAGGCTGCATAGAACCAGGCTGGGCACCTGAATACAAAGTGCCATTCTCTGGGCTTTCTTGTCCATATTAGTCTAATCAATGGTCTAATTAAAGTGAAAGGTGAACTAATATAATTGTACTGGAAGAAGCAAAGATCACCAGTGTTGAAGCAATGATTCTTCAACATCAACTTCATTGGACTGGTCATGTTGTGCGGATGCCTGATTATCGTCTTCCAAAGCAACTACTCTATTCCAAACTTAAAAATGGAAAGCGTAATGCTGGTGGTCAACAAAAGAGGTTTAAAGACTCTCTCAAGGCAAATCTAAAAAAAATGTAGTATAAACACTGACAACTGGGAAACACTGGCCTGCGAGCGCTCCAGTTGGAGAACAGCCTTTACCAAAGGTGTCATGGGCTTTGAAACAAAAAATAAAATAAAAAATTCCTTCCAGTAGCACCTTAGAGACCAACTAAGTTTGTTCTTGGTATGAGCTTTCGTGTGCATGCACACTTCTTCAGATACACTGAAACGGAAGTCACCAGACCCTTAAATATAGTGAGGGAGTGGGGAGGGGTATTACTCAGAAGGGTGGTGGGAATGGGTGATCAGCTGATAGGTGTGGAAAACCTGTTGACGACTGTTAACGACTGCAATTTTTACAGGGTCTTACAGGGAAAGGCAAGGGGTGAGATGGCTAAAGATAGCTTTGTCATGTATAATGAGATAAGAATCCAATGTCTTTGTTCAGACCAGGTTTCTCCATGGTTTTAAGTTTGGTGATTAGTTGCAATTCAGCCACTAGATTAGTTGCAATTCAGCCTGCGAGAGCCCCGATTGGAGAACAGCCCTTTACCAAAGGTGTCATGGGTTTTGAAGACACTCGAACTCAGGACTCAAGAGAGAAACGAGCTAAGAGGAAGGCACGCTTGGCAAACCCTCACTGTGATCAACTCCCACCCAGAAACCTATGTCCCCACTGTGGAAGGACGTGTGGATCCAGAATTGGCCTCCACAGTCACTTACGGACTCATTGTTAAAACCGTGTTTATGGAAGACAATCTTACTCGGCTACTAGTGATCGAAGAAGAAGAAGAAGAAGAAGAAGAAGAAGAAGAAGAAGAAGAAGAAGAAGAATTAATGGGAAGTAATTTAACCCGGGTGCGGGCCAAAAGTAGCTTACAGGCCCAGCCTGCTCCAACTCCAGCCTATATATGGCCCTAACATTTGCCTTGATTTGCTGTTACACCTTGTGTAAATCACCGGTAGCGAGTGTAAGGCGATCCTGCTGCAAGGTGGCAGAGCCTCGTTTGCGCCAATCTTGGCTGAGCTCAGCATACACGGAAAAGCAAACAGGAGCCGGACCAACTGTGAGATGTGTGTGATGGGTGGTTATTAATTGCACGTTTTGTCTGTCTTACCTTTCCTCTGGGGAGTTTGCCTGGCATCTCTGGTTTCTGTGAGCCTGACTTGAGCCTCAAAGCAACCCTTTGAAGCCGTCTCAGCTAAAAGGTCAAGGGTCCTTCCAGACATCCTTTCTAACGTGCATTCATCTCGGTTTGCTCTCGTGGTGGTCCTGGGGCAGTTCTATGCTTCTGCCCCTCTCCCATCATGCCAGACATCCAATAAATCTGAATGCTGAAAGTCCTTCGCGCAGCACAGAGTTAAACTGTGGAACTCTCTCCCACAGGAAACAGTGACGGCCACCAACTTGGATGGCTTTAAAAGGGGATTCAGCAGATTCATGGAGGAGAGGGCTATCGAAGGCTACTTGCCACAGTGGCTATGCTCTGCACTGGAGACAGCAATGCTTCTGAATATCAGTTGCTGGAAACCACAGGAGGCAGGGGTGGAGGAAGCCACTTGGCTGCCAGGGGCGACCAACGTGGAGGCACCCCTGGGGGGCGGGGCATTGCTCTGCAGCGTGCATGCATCCTGACGCATGCGCAGTGTGTCGTGACATCACACGATGCATGCGTCAGGACGAATGTGCCACAGAGGTGAGGGGCGGGCCAGCAAGGCGGCGTCACGCTTGTGGCTGGCGTGAGGCCCCTCCACGCTGGCCCGCCCCTCACCTCCACGTGTGGCTCCACCCAGGGCCAACCCCAGGGCCGAAAAAAACCCTAAAAAATAAAGGAAAGCGCAAGCCAGCCGAGAGAGAGAGAGAGAGAGAGAGCAAGCACAAGCCAGCTGCTGCCACGCCCCAAGTGAGGTTTTAGGATCTGCTAGGAGTCGCCGATCGCGAGGGCAGGGCCCTGAGTGCCACCCCTTCCAGGGCGGTACTTGGGGCGGACCGCCCCCTACGCCCCTCCCTTGCTCCGCCCCTGACAGGGGGGGAAAGAGCTCTTGCGTTCGAATCCTGATTGCAGGCTTTCCACAAGCATCTGGTTGGCCACTGTGAGAAGTGGATGACGGACTAGATGGGCCACTGGTCTGATCTAGCAGATTCTTCTTACATTCTTATGTGATCCTCCTTTCAATTCTGTTTGCAGTTTTACTTAAGCAGAGGCTGGGGGGGGTGATTGGTCAGCAGTTCCGCAGTTGCAGTGAAAGGGGGTTGGACTAGATGTCCTTCAGGGTTACCTTTTCCTATGAAAAGTTTCTAATTGGTTAATTTAACCGATGAATTGACCAAACATTGCACTGCTTAAATAGAAAAGTGTGGTCTGTTGTTTTGTGTGCAGTAGATCCCCAAAGCGGCTCATAGGAGAAACAGATTTCTGTTTCCCTCTGCTTTTCATTTTTATATGCATTTCTATGCGCACTTTCCCTTACATGAGCCATTCTGTACACATTTGTCTGGTTGCAGGATCTTAGAGAGGTGCAAATTTTGAGTGTCAGGTGTGCTTTGGTGCACGTTTCAGTTTAAGAAGCGCAAATTAGGTGGTTTCTCATCCAAATGCAAACGAGATCAATTTTCGTCCCCATTCCTTGCCTACACTGTGACCTTTTAGGCGGCATAAGAACCTAAAAAGAGCCTGGTTGCTGGATCACGCCAATGGCCCATCTAGCCCAGCATCCTGTTCTCAGAGAAGCCAAGCAGATGCTCGTGATGGGAAACCTTCAAGCAGGATTCGAACACAAGACCCCTCTCCCCACCTGCAGTTTCCAGCAACCAGTGTTCGGGACCATCGCTGCTACCAAGTGTAGAGAGAGAGGACAGCCATCAGGGGTACTATCTATCAATAGCACTCTCCGTGAATTTTTCCAATCCTCGTTTAAAGCCATCCAAGTTGGTAGCCCTCGCTGCCTCCTGTGGCAGAGAGTTCCACGGTTCAACTCCGAGCTGCATGAAGAAGTCCTTTCTTTCACCTGTCCTGAATCTTCCAACATTCACCTTCACTGGATACTCACCTGTTATAGTGTCAGGAGGGAGAGAGAGAGAGAGAGAGAAACCTCCTTCATCTCTCAGTCCATCAGCACCTCCAGTTTTTGCACCAAGTTGGGTTTAATTATTTCGCCTGTTACACCCTGTGCTGTTTTATCTTACTGCTGTTTCAGTGTTTTCACTAGACCCTAGACGGCTTGGCTGGATGGGTGGTGTACAAATTTAATAAATAAAAGGAATAAAAACCATGGGCAGTTCCTCCTCCTCCGACTGCCTGGGCGCATCTAAATCTGCTCTACGCCCCACTGCCACCTGTCGGTAGAGTAGACCTCCCGCTGCCGTCTGAACATAGCGGATCCCTAAATAGATTGATGGATAAACGGCCAAGACAGGTGGACTGCCAACCTGTTGGCCGCGCAGCCACGCCGGCGGCAGGAGGGAGAGCGCGGAAAGGTAAATGGAGAAAGCAAACGGCGCAGAGAAACACACCCAAGACCGCGATGGCAGGCGGATGGATGATTGACAGCGAAGCGTGTAGAGAGACTGAGCGGCTGTGATAGACGTTTCAGCTGAAAAGGAAAGGCGCGTCGGTTACATGCACAGGCAAAGAGGCGACATGCGGCAGATGGACAGCTGAGTGGCAGGTACATTCTGGAGGCAGGAGATTGATGTAGATGCGCAGGTACTGCGCGCAGAGACAGGAATCTGTGTCAGCCCGTAAGATCCCGGTACAAGGCTCTTGAGCTCTGAGCTTGTACACAGTACCCCAGGGCCCTCTTTAAAAGCACATTTCCAGAACCAGCATCAGAAACAGAACTGAAGGAAGGGGGAGATCGTTTGCAAAAACTTGCCACGCGGACGCCTTTCCTCCGACAGGAAAAAAAAAAAGCGTTGGGGAGCCGGGGAACAGTCCTTCGACAATTCAAGCGCAGTTTACCCAGGCTTCAAAACACACGCGGGAGGAGGCGGAATACCAAGGGTCTTTTTTTTCAACCATTAAAAATAATAATAAAAAAGTAAGGATTTATCTATATATTTTAAAGACACGCACAGAGAGAGCCCCACATTTCCAAGTCAGCTGAGGAGTGACAAAGTAATTTGCTTTTGGCAGTCTCTCACGGCTGTCTAATTTCCAGTGACACCGCTCAGCTGCTGACTGTACTAACTGTCAGAGTCAATTAGCCGGAAGCTAGGAGCGCAAACTGTTTACGGGTGCTAAAATTCACTCCACACGCTGTGCGGAAGTGAGAGAAAAAATGGGAAGGGGGGGGAATGAAAGAGGAAAGATTCAGGCGCTTCTCGTCTTAATGGCACGAGTGTCGCTGTCACGGAGCTCAGAGAGGAGAGATTGGCCCGGAGAGGAAAGAGAAATAGATGCCCAAGTGATGGGGAAGGAAAGTGATCAAGGGAAGTAATAGTACCACTGTATTCCGCTCTGGTCAGACCTCACCTGGAATACTGTGTCCAGTTCTGGGCACCACAGTTCAAGAAGGATACTGACAAGCTGGAACGTGTCCAGAGGAGGGCAACCAAAATGGTCAAAGGCCTGGAAACGATGCCTTATGAGGAACGGCTTAGGGAGCTGGGTATGTTTAGCCTGGAGAAGAGAAGGTTAAGGGGTGATATGATAGCCATGTTCAAATATATAAAGGATGTCATATAGAGGAGGGTGAAAGGTTGTTTTCTGCTGCTCCAGAGAAGCGGACACGGGGCAATGGATTCAAACTACAAGAAAGAAGATTCCACCTAAACATTAGGAAGAACTTCCTGACAGTGAGAGCTGTTCGGACAGTGGAATTTGCTGCCAAGGAGTGTGGTGGAGTCTCCTTCTTTGGAGGTCTTTAAGGGAGGCTTGACAGCCATTTCAGGAATGCTGATGGTGTTTCTTGGCAGGGGGTTGGACTGGATGGCCCTTGTGGTCTCTTCCAACTCTATGATTCTAGGATTCTATGAGCCTATGATTCAGTAAATAACAGGAGCAAAGGGTGCCAATCCACAGAGTCAAGCCCTTGCTCCCAGCTTGTACAAATAGTAACACCTTGAAGCTGACCCGGTAGCAAATCGGTTACCAGTGCGGATCTCTGAGCACAGGCGTTATATGCTGAGAAGGCCTCGCTCGTGTCAGCAATCGTGCTGCAGCATTCTGCACCAACTGCAACTTCTGGGTGAAGCAGGAGGAAAGTCCCTCACAGAGCGCATGGCAGTCACCCAGTCTGGAATTCACCAATGCATGAACTACTGTGGCAAAGGTTTCCCGGTCCAGGAATGGCCGTAGCAGTCTAACCAGCCACAATTGGCAGTACTAAGGCTACCTTAGCCTCCATGGACACAGCAGCATCCAGAATTTTTCTTGTGGGTGCTCAACGCCAACACTGCAGGGCTACAACACAACACGGCCTCCAAGGCGAGGTCCGTGGCCCTGCGAAGCCTCGGAAGCGACTTCTGGTGGAAACCTGGTCATGTTGGACATCTTGACGTCACGACATCACGTTATGTTGCGGGTGCCATTGGGCACCCATAATCTGGGGCCCAAGTCAGAAGCTATTTGCCCACACACAGTGCCTCCGTCTTGCCAGGATACAAGCTCAGCTTGTTTTTTCTCATCCATTTCCCCCTCCCTAGGTTGCTCCCCCCCCCCGGCTTAATTTCAAGAGGTATCCTGCAGTGCAGAACCCATTCATTGGAATGGTGTTTGGGGGAAAGGCTGATGATGATTAGATTCCATACCCTCCAACAATCGTCAGATGAAAATAGGGACATGGCTCACTTCCCCCCCCCCACTGACCCTGCTCAATTTCCCCATTTTTTGGTCCCACCCCTGCAGAACATTTCCTATCAGAAGAAGGGTGAGTGCCATCGCCACTTCACCAACGGGACACAGCACACACGCCCTCCAGTGTCCCAAGAAAGCCTCTTCATTGCAATTTCATTTTATTTTATTCTTTGGAAGATTTACAAAAAGAAAAGCACACCCACCAATGAATAATTTTTAGAAAGGGGCAGGATTAGCCGCAGGTGCTCAAAGCATTAAAAAAATCAAGACTCCTTGCGCAACGCTCCTCCTTTCTTCCCGCTCAGGTCAGCCCTGGGTCTTGGTGGCGGCAGCCTCTCCTCCTCCTTGCCCGCTCTCCAGCAGCCGCTATTGCGGGATGTGACACCTAAGTAGCAGTCAAGTACAACATTCCTTGTTTTCCTAGAGTGGACATGCAAGGGGATGTTTGGTCCAGCCAGTCAGAACTTCCTGTTTCCTCCTGGGCTGGGACATACTTCCTCTGCACGTGACTAGAGTTGGGCGTGTCCTTACCTGTCCAGGTAACAAAAATACAAGGCACGCAGCACACACTCTCTTTGACTTCCTCCGTCGTTAGAGCAGCTTTTAGCTATAGATGCTCTGTTGGCTTTCATGGATAGGTCCACACACTGGCGGAGGAAGAAGAGTGCGGGGGGGGGAGCGCACTGCCCCCGGCAGCATGATGCCGGTGGGATGCCATCGCTGCTGCCCCTCCATCCACGCTGGGCGTCACACCCCCAGGACGCATGCCATGCCCCCAGGATGTGTGCCAGCCCTGCCCCCACCTGCTCTCCACCCTCCCCCCCCCCGTGCCAGAGCATGAAACTCCGCCACTGGGTCCACATGTATATACTTTGTTACTAAGTCTGCCTTCAGGGATCCAACTGTGAACTGATGATGTGAGTAAATTTCCAAAGTCTCAAAGACTTTTAAACCACAGGATATAATATTATGTTAGAGGACTGGGGAAAACTGTGGAAAGAAGGAATGAAAGCTTTACTGCATTCAGTGCATTAAAGGAAAATATGTTAAAAATGATGTATAGATGGTACATTACCCCAGTCAAGTTGGCAAAGATGGAAAATTGGACTTGGAGAGTGCGAGGTTCCTGGACCAACCTGGTGACTACAACTTTTTATCTGCCCCGGCCAGCACCAGTCTGAGGAAGGTGGTCCAGGACAGATCACATTCTGTTTCCCTCAAAATAAAAAAAACCAGGAGCAGGAGATTTGGGCAGACCCTTTCAATCTCCCCGGAAGTTTGTGCTGGTATTTTTAGCCAACCCATTTTCTCATATTATTCTCTCTCCCAGGTGATGGCTTTAGCCAAGACCCCCTGCGCTGCGCTTGCAAAAATTTGTGATTGCTTTGGGTGTCGGTAGCAATCTTCCCTACCTCTCGCATTCATCTTTCGAAATATCTTGCAGACTTCCTCCTTTCCGACAAAGGATGCATCTGTGTGCTTATCCCGTCCTGATATCAAAAGTAGCTGATGGCAGCGCTTCTTAATTTGAAGAGGGTTACACGCTCATCTTAAGTTAGCGGGACACAATGTTCTAAGATGCTTACGGTGATGCAGTGGTGGCTGAGCCTACTTTAGAGGTCAGAGAAACACCTCTCTCTGAAATGTAACCACCCTGTGAAATGGCATACATGCTGTTTTTTCTTATAAAAAAAAAAGCCAGGTAGCTATATTGGTCAGCCAATTTTGAGCCATGAATATTTAGGCAAACTTTAACTTAAGTGAGTAATATTCAGTAATATTTAATAGTGCCACTCTATCCTACCTTTGCTCAGACCCAACCTGGAGTGCTGGGCACAGTTTTGGACACCCCACTTTAAGAAGGATATCGACAAGGAGATTGCAGGAAATGTGAGTCTGAGTAGACAAATGGGGGAAAAAAATCTAACAGTAAACTGTTCAACAGTGGATCAGTCTCCCTCGGGAGGTTGTGGACTCTCCTTCCTTGGCCTAGCTGTCAACTTTTCCCTTTTTAAAAGGGGAATTCCCTTATTGCAAATAGGATTCCTCGCAAGAAAAGGGAAAAGTTTACAGCTATGTTCCTTGGAGGTGTTTAAGCAGGGGTTGGATGGCCATCTGTCATGGCTGCTTTAGCCGAGATCCCTGCATTGAAGGGGGTTGGACTAGATGACCCTTGGGTCGCTGCCAACTCTAGAATCCTAGAATCCTAGAATCATAGAGTTGGAAGAGACCACAAGGGCCATCCAGTCCAACCCCCTGCCAAGCAGGAAACACCATCAAAGCATTCCTGACAGATGGCTGTCAAGCCTCCGCTTTGTTGTTATTGTTGTTCAGTCGTTCAGTCGTGTCCGACTCTTCGTGACCCCATGGACCAGAGCATGCCAGGCACTCCTGTCTTCCACTGCCTCCCGCAGTTTGGCCAAACTCATGCTAGTTGCTTCGAGAACACTGTCCAACCATCTCATCCTCTGTCGTCCCCTTCTCCTTGTGCCCTCCATCTTTCCCAACATCAGGGTCTTTTCCAGGGAGTCTTCTCTTCTCATGAGGTGGCCAAAGTACTGGAGCCTCAGCTTCAGGATCTGTCCTTCCAGTGAGCACTCAGGGCTGATTTCCTTCAGAATGGATAGGTTTGATCTTCTTGCAGTCCATGGGACTCTCAAGAGTCTCCTCCAGCACCATAATTCAAAAGCATCAATTCTTCGGCGATCAGCCTTCTTTATGGTCCAGCTCTCACTTCCATACATTACTACTGGGAAAACCATAGCTTTAACTATACGGACCTTTGTCGGCAAGGTGATGTCTCTGCTTTTTAAGATGCTGTCTAGGTTTGTCATTGCTTTCCTCCCAAGAAGCAGGCGTCTTTTAATTTCGTGACTGCTGTCACTATCTGCAGTGATCATGGAGCCCAAGAAAGTAAAATCTCTCACTGCCTCCGCTTAAAGACCTCCAAAGAAGGAGACTCCACCACACTCCTTGGCAGCAAATTCCACTGTCCAACAGCTCTTACTGTCAGGAAGTTCTTCCTAATGTTTAGGTGGAATCTTCTTTCTTGTAGTTTGAATCCATTGCTCCGTGTCCGCTTCTCTGGAGCAGCAGAAAACAACCTTTCACCCTCCTCTATATGACATCCTTTTACAAGAATATCATGCTGGAGATGTGGATTGGGGATAGCAGATGATATGCACATCTTTTGCAAATTTTGGGAAACTGGTCAGGCTAATATTTCTGATGTGGTAGGATATCGTATGCCATTAGAATCTAAACTATTTCTGCTTGGTTATGTGAAGGATGTTATCCTGGAAAATGATCGAGAAATATAATATATAAACTATAACTGCTGCAAAGCTAAAAACGGGGGCAGGGGTACATCCCCTACTGCATGCAAATGGTTGAAAAAAGCCGGAGTAGCAATGATTAAGTTAACTTATTATAAAATAATATATATATATATATATATATATATATCAATTAGCCTAATAGGTTTTCTGGGGGAAATGGTGGGGTTTTTTTGTAATGTTTTGGAATAGTAAATTTAATGATAACGCTCAACCTTTTTTCTGCCTCCCATCTTTTATAATGGTATGAATATTTCTTTGTTGATATTTCGATTCACTCTAAATATTTTTTTTTAAAAAATAATAATAATTTGAAAGGGGTTTGCGTACAAGGTGGCCAGGGGAACTCTAAGACAGAAAGAGCAGCTGGTGGGGTGAAATCCCAGGCTGGCAGCATTGATTGCAGCTCTGGGTATGGCAAATCCCAGGCGCAAAGTTGGTTATGCGAAAGAGGAAAGCCATTTCAGGAATTGGGGGAGAGGGAGAGAACAAGACAAGCCATATCGTAGGATCGTGAAACTGGAGGGGACCCCAAAATCCATCTCTTCCAACCCCCTGCGATGCAGGAATCACAGCTAAGTATGCCCCCTTGTGGTCCTTGGAGAGAAAAGTAGGATATGAATGCAAGGAAGGAAGGAATCCTCTCCTTCTCCTTCCCCTTCTCAGAACCAGGAGCAAGGACAAGTCATTCCTTTTCAAGTAGATCCAGGAACGGATTTAGGTTTGATGAGACCCTAAGCTCCTGAAGGTAATGGGGCCCTTTATATGTCCAGCTGTCCTTTGTCAACAACAAATTGTCGCTGTTTTTTGTGTTGAATATATGCTATATGGTAATTTATGGACCTAATAGGTATCTAAAGCCATTTGCACATAACAAAATATGTATTTTATCAAAGTAATCGTTGAACTGAAATACAATTAAGAAGAAGTATATCAATAGTGAAATAGTATATTAATAGTAAAATACAATTAAGAAGTATATTAATAGTGAAATACAATTAAGAAGAAGTATATTAATAGTGAAATAATTATTAAGCTCTAACTGTATGTAGGTTTATTTTATTTTTTTTTATCTTATATTTTGGAAATGTACATCCAGTTTTTCCCCCCTTTAATTTTTTTGGGAGCCCCCAAGAGAGTGGGGCCCTAAGCTATAGCTTCTTTAGCTTATATGTAAATCCGGAACTGAGTTGATCCATAAATGTTACTGGCGTCCATGATTGATTAATGTATGGGGAATGGCATTAATTTGCAATTCTTATTTTATTAAATTCGTGTCAATTCTGTGTTTTCATTCATTCATTCATTCATTCATTGAATTTATACACCACCCTATACTTGGAGGTCTCAGTGTGCTCCACAAACAAGACCACAACATATAAAATCAAACCAAAAACAATAACCCAATAACCCCCCCCCCAAAGAAAAGCCACATTCTAAAAGGGTGTTGGATGTCAATGAGATCAACCAAAGGCCTGGTTAAAAAGGGACGTTTTTGCCTGGCACCTAAAGGTGTATAATGAAGGCGCCAGGCGAACTTCCCTGGGGAGAGCACTCCAAAGATGGGGAGCCACTGCAGAGAAGGCCCTGTTCTCATGTTGCCAGCCTCCGGACTTCTCGAGGAGGAGGCGCACGAAGGAGGGCCTCAGAAGATGATCTCAGGGACCGGGTAGGTTCATAGTTCAGCAAACCACATTTCTGCCCAGGGCCATCTTAGGCTAATCTGGCGGCGTGGTGCAAGGATCCCTCCGGTGCCCCCCCCCTACGTTTCCCTCCAGGCGGGCAGCAGCTGGAGGGCGGTTCCTCCAGCAGGGAGGAGGCTCTGGGCAGGGGCGTCGCAGGGGAGGGGCGGGGGGCCCCCGGGCAGCGCCCCTGCTGGGGTGACACACCGGGGGGCGGCCCCGCCCACTGGGCTTTTTTCAAAAAAAAATTTTCCTTTTTTTCCTCCCCCCTTTTTAAGGCTATTTTCGGCACTGCCGGGGTGGAGCCACAGGGGCGGCCAGCGAGGAGGGGTGTCACCCCCCTTCACTGGCCGCCCCTGCGGCTCCGCCCCAGCAGCGCCGAAAATAGCCCCCCCTTCCAGCGGCGCAGCTCGGCATGGAGGCAAGGGGCGGGCCAGCCAGGTGGGGTGCGCACCACCAAGGGAGCCCGGGCGGAGGCTTCAGGAGTCTCCCGAATCCGCCGCCCGGCACCCCCGGGAGCGGGGCGTCGCGTGCGTCATGACGTCATGACGCACGCACCGCAATGCCCCGCCCCCAGGGGTGCCCCTTGGCTTCCCGCCCCCAGCAGCCAAGGGGCTAAGAACGCCCCTGGCTCTGGGCACAGCACGGCATGGTGGGGGCGGGTGAGGGCGGCGAGCTGATGCTTATAGGAATCCATGTCCAGCCTCCGCTTTTTCCCTGGCGCCCTCCAGAACGTGGCGCTGTGGTTCCCTGCGCCACTAGCCTCTATGGCTAAGATACCCCTGTTTCTGCCTTAGAATATATAACAAAAAGTCTAACAAATGTGAATGGTTTCAGGCTTTCATTGTCACGGGATACCTCAGGAAATCTGCCAGATCGAGCACACGCTTCCAATGACCTGCAATGGATGGTGGGTTTCAGCAAGACAGAGAGCTGAAACCCACCGTCTGTTGCAGGTCACTGGATTTGTGCGCTTTTCCAGAGACCCCAAAGCTACATAATGCGACTCAAATGAAAATCCCGGTGGGATTCCAGAGGTATATCGGCTATCAGGGTAAAACCCAGAGACCCTCCAAAGTCAATAACAGCTTAGCTTTGCCTTCATTTAATTTTCTTCATTCACATTTTAATCAGAGACAAACTCTGACTCTCATTAGCTTGATTTGAAATGGACAAGTCAGATTAATTGAGCTAATTGAAACTGGCGTTCACATTCAACAAAGTTATCATGGGGGGGGGGGGTTCCGTGTAGGAAATAACTGGATGACCGAGTAATACATAAATAAATGCAAACCTCTCGTCTTTCTTGTTCTGGTATTTCATTTACTTGTAGGAGTATTTCTGAATCGGCAACTCATTCCCCGAAAGAAAATGTGAAGCTGAGTGCAATAAAATCGTCAAAGACGTTACTAAATTGTAAAATATGGAACAAATGACCATCGCGTTGAATCAAATCAATTCTCTAAAAATGCCTGGCAGAAGGTTTTCAGCAGGTGCTGAATATAAGAATACAAGGAGAGCCTGCCGGATCATTTAGTGCAGCATCCGGTTCTCACAGTGACCAAGAGGAGGAAGAAGAAGAGTTTGGGTTTGATATCCCTCATTGTCACTACCCCGAAGGAGTCTCAAAGCGGCTAACATTCTCCTTTCCCTTCCTCCCCCCACAACAAACACTCTGTGAGGTGAGTGGGGCTGAGAGACTTCAAAGAAGTGTGACTAGCCCAAGGTCACCCAGCAGCTGCATGTGGAGGAGCGGGGAAGCGAACCCGGTTCACCAGATTACATGTCCACCGCTCTTAACCACTACACCACACTGGCTCTCATGGCTCTTCTGGGAAGGCTGCAAGCAAGACTCCGGTCACAAGAGCCCTCTCCCATCCTGCCAGTTTCCAGCAACTGGTGCTTAGAAGCACTGCTGCCTCCCAACTGTGGAGGCAGAAGAGAACCATCAAGGCTAGCAGATGTTCGTTTCTCCTCCAAGAATTTGTCAATCCTCTTTGAAAGCCTGTTCAGTGTGACTCCCCCTCCCCTTTCGTAAGAACTTGCATGAAAGTGCCCCCCCTTTTTTTTCTCACAGGCCCACATAAGCTCAGCACAAACTGTTGGGCCTGGTGAGCATTTCGGGTCCCCAGCAACACTCACCTGCGGGTTGCCATCTGATTGGATTTAATTCTGGTCCTGATCTGATTTTTAGGACAGGGTTACCAAACGTCCCCGTTTCCCAGGGACAGTCCCCGGATTTACAAATCAGTCCCCTGACAAAATCCATCTATTTAGTAGGAAGTTGAAAAGTGTCCCCGGATTCATTGAAAAAAATCTGGTCACCTTATTTTAGGATGTATTTTAATTGATTTTATGTTAAGGTGTTATACATTTGACGTTAGCCGCTCTGACCCCGGTTTTGGCCAGGGAGGGCAGGGTGATCATCATCATCATCATCATCATCATCATCATCATCATCATCATCTAAGATGATAAGAAAAGGCTCCAACGAGCTGTAAGAATTGCAGAAAGGGTAATTGGTGTTAGCTTGCCTTCAATAGAGACAATTTATGCTACCCGAGTTAGGAAGAGAGCAGAGAGAATTGTAGCAGATCCTTTACATCCCGGTCATCATCTGCTTGATTTACTTCCATCTGGACGTCGCTACAGGACTTCATATACAAAATCGGCCAGGCACAAGAATAGTTTTTTCCCTTGTGCCATTAAATTGTTAAATTCGTAGTTGTATAGCTTAAGGGGAGGTAAAATATGGGTGGGGTTTCTTTGCTTCTTTGTATTGTGAGAGGAACAGTGTCTGTATGTTTACATTGCAATGTAGCCGAAACAAATTCCAAGTATGTTGGAAAATGTACTTGGCCAATAATAAATTATTCCTATTCCTATTCCTATTCCTATCTAGATTGGTGGCATTCACTGCCTCCAGTGGGAGGGAGTTCCATAGATTTCTCTGTCTGCTTTCTCCACCCCATGCCTAATTGTTTAAACTTCTCCCCTGTCAGAATCGGGGTGCTTCTCTGATTCCAGGGGGTACAGAGTTTCAAAGTCCTGCTGCTCCATGGCTAGTCCAACCAGCTTCGTGGGGCAGAAATATTTTCTTTTTTTTAATAATTTTTATTGCATGGTTTTAATTAACAAAACAAGATTACACGATAAGATTACAAACTTCCAGCCATTAATCAAATCATTTTCAAAAACAAAAATAAATGTGACGTATTTGGTTGTTTGTGTTTTGATTTCACTATTTTGCATATAATACAATCATTACAATAAATAAATAAGTAAATAAAAAATAACAAAAGGAAAATAATGATAGTAAGGAATGAAGCACCACTCTATAGTCACACCTGAGCAGTGAATCCTACGTACTTCCCAAGTTTGAAGTGACGAATAGAATAGAATAGAATAGAATAGAATAGAATCATAGAGTTGTAGAGTTGGAAGGGACCCTGAGGATCATCTAGTCCAACCCCCTACAAAGCATGAATATGCAGCTGTCCCATATGGAGATATGAATCTGCAGCCTAGTTTGTTGTATAGCCAGCAGGGTCTGTCTGGTTGGTGCTAACCTGTGACAGGGCCTTTTCAGTGGTGGTGGTTTCTGATTTATTAAATGGCCTTCCTTGTGTGGCACGCCTGTCGCCATCATTGTTATCTTCTAGGAGGAATTTGAAAACATTCCTGTTTACCTGCCACAAGACCATGACAGTCAGTAATCACACAGTTCAAAGATGGTGATATAACTCTTTATTAGCAAAACAACAACATGATCTCCACAGACTTGGTCGAGTATCAGACCTAATAAGCAGATAAGCTCATTCTCAGTGGTCTTCCTCCATGAAAGTCAGTTGCCGAGACTGAAGGTCTCACCTCCTCACAGCCATCTAAGTCCCCTTCACTCCAGGGCTTTTTCCCAGCAATCGGAGACTGTGCCTGTGTGCAGCCAACCTCTCCTCCACCCTTTTCATGCCTTTCCAGGTTCTGGGAGACCAGTGGACAGGGGAGCTAGTCACAGCAGGAGTGGGAGACACCAGTGAATCTTCACCAGACTAACTCAATGGCCTCTTGGACTGCCTCCTTTCCTGCTTCAGCTTCTGCCTCTGATTCTGGACTTCTCTCTGCCACAGACTCTCCCTTCTCACCAAGTCCTGTTGCCTCTTCAGCTTCCAACACCTCCTCCTCCCAGTCTTCTCCCTCTGCCCTCTCATTCTTGTCCCACCAGTTGCTCCTCCTGAAAAACAATCACTTAAGGTAAAGGTAAAGGACCCCTGGGCGGTTAAGTCCATTCAGAGGCAACTATGGGGTTGCGGCGCTCATCCCGCTTCAGGCCGAGGGAGCCGGCGTTTGTCCACAGGCAGCTTTCCGGGTTAAACGGCCAACATGACTAAACTGCTTCTGGCGCAATGGAACACCATGGTGGAAACTAGAGTGCACGGAAACGGCATTTACCTTCCCACCATAGCGGTACCTATTTATCTACTTGCGCTGGTGTGCTTTCGAACTGCTAGGTAGGCAGGAGCTGGGACAGAGCAACGGGAGCTCATTCCGTCGTCGTGGGGATTCGAACTGCCAACCTTCTGATCGGCAAGCCCAAGAGGCTCAGTGGAACACAACCCTCAGCCACGGCCCTCACTTCTTCTAACGGTGTTCATTTCCTAAGAGGTTTGGAGAAACTCTCTTCCAGAGGAGGCAGTGACGGACCCCAACCTCAATGGCTTTAGAAGAGGATAAGACAAATTCACGGAGGACGAGGCTACTGTTGGGAGATTCATTCCCCGTGTGCAGTCATGGGATTGTTGTCTATCACATGACGGTGTGTGTTTTGATTCCACAGGAATGGGAAGTGACGAAGACAGGATGTTGGTCTTACTGTGTTCCCTGTAGTGGGACTATTGTCCTTTTTTCTTTCTCTTTGCTGTCTGATGCTAGAGAGAGAGAGAGGGAGCCGTGTTTCAGAGCTCCGTGTGTGTTTATATGTAAATAAAGTAGGTTAGCCAACATGCTGAGTTACTGTGGTGTGTTACGCAACTGCGCAAACCTCTGCCGATCCCTAAGTGTGCTGATGTCTTCTGCCATCAGTCGCTGTGATGTTCGGGCTGAGGAAAAAGCTGGTGGAAGCTCCCGAACGATTACCCAGGAAGGAGGGAACATGCCAGTCGGGCATGTGTCGCTGCCAGGGTCCTACTTGTGAGTAGGCCGTTTCCTGACAGCTACTAGCCTGGATGGCTCTGCTCTGCCCTCATAGCGATGCTTCTGGATCCCAGTTGCTGGAAAACAGAGGAGGGGAAACGGCTCTTGTGCTCAAATACAGGCACCTGGTCGGATACTGTGAGAACAGGATGCTGGACTTTATGGGCTGGATCCACCAGGCTTTTCTTAAGCCTGGTTTTTTAAATGGAGGTTGGATGGCCATCGGTCAGTAGTGATTTCCTCTTTGCAGGGCGCTAGACCAGGGGACCGCTGGAGTCCCTTCCAACTCTACGATTCTATGATTCCACGTTTCTTTATGAGGCCTGCCTGAGGCCCTGCACCAGGCAACTTTCCTCTGAGCAAGTAAAGAGTGCCTCGCCATTTGAACACCTCTTGAGGTCTCCCTCAGACAGAACCTGCCTTGCCCTCCAGCGAGACGGGTTCAGCGATAGACACATGAAGCTGTTAGTGACAGAGAGGGGGCATTGGCGGGTGACACCGGTGGCGCATTATGCACGATGCTCGCCCTTTGTTGGGGTTATGAGGAAGGCGAGGAGGAGGAGGAGGGAGGGAGGGAGGGAGGGAGGGAGTAAACACAGGAGACAGGTTTGTCAGCCGGCTTCTTAAGCGAGATCCCCGCGTGCTACTGAGCGGAGTTTCTCCCAATTAAATTTAACAAGAGACATCCCTGAATCTTTCATGAGCATTCAAAATTTTTTAGTCCAGCTGTCGCTTCTCACCCCCTCCCCCTGCCACCCCTCTTTTTAAACGGCACGGCACTTTGTCGATCAGGCCTGGCCTTTTGTAGGGACATAAATAATTCCTGGGGTGACTACCAGAGGCTCCCAGATCCAAGGGGACCCCAAACTTACCAAAGGAGGGGAGCAGCGTTGGAGGGCAGCGGCGAGAGGACCCGGGGAGTCCTTTGCTCGGCCTGCCTTTATTTTGATGGGTTCGGCTTTGTTACTTTATTATCTGCATCCCCATCTTCATCACGGCTCCCCCCTTCCCCCGCCCGCCCCTCCGTTTACCGCGTGATCGGCTGTCACTTTAATTATCCATCGGCCCCTCGACGTGCCGGCAGGTAACCCAGCCGCGCTCAGGCATCAAAGTGCCTCCCAGGTCTCTGTGTGTTTGTGTGTGCAGTTTCCCCGCACAGCATCCCTTGCTTTCAATTAAAAGCTCAGAGCCAGCCTGAAAGAGAAGTTGCGACTTCTGCTAAAAGGAGCAGAGAAGGAAGGGAAGGCGTGTGATGGAGGGCCGTGCCGCCGGGTTAACGGCGCAGGCGGGGACCAGGAAAGGCTTTTGCAGAGGGGGGGCCTGGAAGAGGAGGAGGCAGAGGTGCCAAAGAGAGGCAGCGGGGAACCGCCTCCCGGCCGCCCGTCTCCAAGCCCTGTTCCGCCTTCCCTGGATGGCCATTGGCTGACATGCGGTGACGTCACAGAATGTTCATGAACATTCGCCCAGAGTGGCTGGAGCAAACCAGCCAAGATGGGCGGGGTATGAATAATAAAATTATTATTAGCATTATTATGAAAGTTCTAAGGGCCGGTGGCGAGTGCCAGTCATGGCGCATAGGGGATCAAGGTAGGTGAGGAAATATTATTATTATTATTATTATTATTATTATTATTATTATTATTTATACCCCACCCATCTGGCTGGGTTTCCCTGAACTTAAACAGGAAAGAATTTATGGCAGAAAGGGCTGTCGATGGCAATTAGCCAAGATGGTTATACTCTGCTTCTTCACTTAGAGGCAACAATGCTCTCTGCCCTAAAGCCAGGAGGTTAGCTTTTTCTCTAGTCCTGTGGTTTCCAAAGTGGGTGTCACTGCCACCTGGGGGGGCGTGGATTCCCAAAGGGGGGTGTTAAGAGGTAAGGGGGTGGCAGGGGACCACTGGAGGTAAATGACTATCAGACATTGAAAAACCAGTAGCACTCGGTCAAGTTCCTCAATTTTGTTGAATTGAACTAAATAGCCTGGGGTAGCTCAGCCGGTACAGCACGGGACTCTCGATCTCAGGGTCATGGGTTTGAGCCCCACGTTGGGCAAATGATTCCTGCATTGCAGAGGGTTGGACTAGATGACCCTTGTTGTCCCTTCCAGCCCTACAGGTCTATGGTTTAAGGCAGGCATAGGCAAACTCCGCCCTCCAGATGTTTTCAGGACTACAACTCCCGTTATCCCTAGCTAACAGGACCAGTGGTCAGGGACGATGGGAGTTGTAGTCCCAAAACATCTGGATGGCCAAGTTTGCCTATGCCTGGTTTAAGGTCTCGTGCCTTTAATAAATCAATTCTAGGATTTAAGCTTTAATTGAAGGTTGAGTAAGCATGCAATGACTTCTTAGTGTTTTATCTTCCTTTTGGGTCATGCAAACTGCTATTCTGAATAACGCTTTTTTGCAGGGTAGGGGGCACTGGGGATGAGTCTATGGAACCGAGGAGGCCGTGGCCCAAGAAAGTTTGTGAGCCACTTCCCCCTGGTCTTTCGCACTATTGGTATAAACATTATTTTCATGAGCCATTAAATCTAGAAGAAGATGCCAAACACTGACAAGATTGGGACTCCCTTAAAGTCAAATATATACACTAGTTGTTCCTGGTATGAGTAGATCTTTGCTCCACACCTCTCCTTCCTCTGTCTGCTCTTCCTCCTCCTCTTTAGAGGACCAAAAGTCCAATTCCTTTGATTTCTAAAGCTTCTGTTAATAGCCTCAGACAAGGGAATTCTGTCAGAATCCCATGGAGGACTTGGGAGGGAAGGGAATCTAAACAAAGGCCCCTTGGGCCGATTTGCCTCTAAATTTGTCCTCGTTCCTCCCCAGGGAGGATCTTAGCAGATTGAAATTCATCCTGCCATTGGGATGCAAATGGAAAGCAGTTGGAGAATTTTATTGGGCAAAAGAGAAGCAGACAGGGGTTGCCTTTTAACCAGGTGAACTTGACACAGGCGGACCAGCTGAGGTCAAGAGCTCCTTTCATGCTCTTTAAGGCCAGACAAGTGGTTGGAGTCTAGTTTGTTCGTTTATTTCATAACATTTATACACCACTTGATTGTTGTTGTTGTTTTAAAAAAATGACCCTCAAAGCAGTTTACCAAAAAAGATAAAGCCATAAAGTCAAGACAAAAATTACAATACTTTAAAACATTCAAAAATGTTAAAATAGATTAAAACTTCGCACCAGCATTTCTAAGCCTCTGGGTAACGTAAAGGTAAAGGGACCCCTGACCGATAGGTCCAGTCGTGGACGACTCTGGGGTTGCGGCGCTCATCTTGCTTTACAGTGATACCCCGGGTTACGCACACGATCCGTTCCGGGTCGCGGTACATAACGCGGGCATGCGTCTCACGAACGCACAAAAAATCCCCAATAAATCCCGGAAGTAGGACGATTTGAGTGCTTCTGCACATGCGCGAAGTGTGCAGAACGCTTCTGCGCATCCGGGGGTCGCGCGCGCTCCGGAAACACTTCCGGGTTGCGGGCGCTCACAACTCAAATGTCCGCAACATGGGGTGTGCGTAACCCGGGGTACTACTGTATTGGCCGAGGGAGCCGGCGTACAGCTTCCAGGTCATGTGGCCAGCATGACTCAGCCGCTTCTGGAGAACCAGAGCAGCGCACGGAAACGCCGTTTACCTTCCAGAGCGGTACCTACTTGCACTTCATGCTTTTGAACTGCTAGGTGGGCAGGAGCAGGGACCGAGCAACGGGAGCTCACCCCATTGCGGGGATTCGAACCGCCGACCTTCTGATCAGCAAGCCCTAGGCTCTGCAGTTTAACCCACAGCGCCACCCGCGTCCCAGCCCCTGGGTAGGCTTGCCTTAAAGGAGAACATTTTTAAGCAGGTGCCATAAAGAGCAGAGTGAAGGCGCCTGCTTGATATCAAGAGGCAGGGAGTTCCAAAGTGCAGGTGCTGCCACACACAAAAACGATCAAGCTGCTACAAATGCAGAATGGCCATTATGTGGCAGCTTTAGTAGTGCCAATTCTAGGAGAGCTGGACTCGGGGGAACAGGCAGCAGGGAAGGCAAGGTTAAACTCCCACAACTGTGTCCTACATGCAGCCCTTTCCCCACCCAAAACAAGCATGTGCCTGGACATTCTCCGTCTCAGCCACTCTTTGCTGAACCCCTGCCCTCCAGGCATCTTCATTACACTTGGAGTTTCTTGGGACTCCTGTACAAATACCAAAGTCTTGTTCTTCTGTCTTGTCCTGCACTCCAGATCAGGGAATTGAAGGATCCCATTTGCAGGTCCGGGATGCTCCTAGACCAGGCATGTCCCAAGTCCATTTGAAAGCATACGTCCTGGGGTAAAAGAAGCAGCTCAACAACTGAAATTCAATCCTAAAAAAAAGCTCAACAACTCTGGTTGGCCCTTAAGCATGTTCACTTCATCATACCTGGCCCTCTTTGAAAAAGGTTTGGGCACCTCTGTCCTAGATCCATCTCTGTCACTGGGCATCCAAGCAATTCCCTTGGCACAGAGAGCCTTTCTTGCCTGTTTCCTCAGACTTACCAGCTGCGACCTCGAAGTTATCCATGCCCTGGGAAACGTCCCAACGAGATGCATTATATATGCATTATTGCCTTTTGAAAATGATCTGGAAGCTTTGGCCGGTGCAGATGTCGGCATATTGATGGGCACCCCATATCTGGATCACGTCTCGCTGGCTTGAAAAGAACTCCGCTGGCTGCCTTGCCATTTCCAAGTGCTGCTATTGACTCTTAAAGCCTTAGAAATGAAGGGCAGGCAACCTGTGGCCCTCCAGGTTTTGTTGGACTCCCATTATCCTTGAACACTCGCCACACTGGCCAGGGCTGATGGGAGTTGTAGTCGAGAAAATCTGGAGGGCACCAGGTTGGCAAGGCTGGCCTGAGCCATTAGCTCTCTGTGTCTTGCAAATGCGCAAGAGATGACCAGCTCCAACAAACTGTCAAATTGGCATTCCCCCCCTCCTTCTATTCCATCTCTCTCTCTCTCTCTCTCTCTCCTTCCCTGTGATGTCTCTACAAGCCCAGCGCCGGCCTGTAACAAAACAATAAAGAATTAATCAAGACGAAAGCTCTCAGCCACGTTTAATGCTTCACAGGGCCTTAGCCACCGTGCCGGAGTGTTTCGAAAAAGCCCGGTCCCCCTTATGAAATAATCAGGATGGAGAGACAGTTAGCCGCACAGGTGGTTTGAAGGCACTCACTCGGGAGGAAACTGTCAGAAAAGGCCTTTCCGAGGCGTCGCTCCATCAATTTGCCAGCAAATGGGCCGTGCAGGTCCCTCCTGCCCCCACCAGGCACGACTTTCCTCTCCCCCCCACACACCTCGTGGATGGTCAACTTCTGCCTGGCCTCAACATGAGACTGGCTGTGTGTTCCCTTGATGTCCTGCAAACAAGACTTCCATCAATCTAGGACTTCTTTGCAAAAGAAGAAAGCAAGATCTACTACAGAAGTCGTTTGCAAAGTCGGCAGTGGCACCCCTGGGAGGAATGGAATTACCTAAGGGGATGCTTAGGGATGCGGGTGGCGCTGTGGGTTAAATCACAGAGTGTAGGGTTTGCCGATCAGAAAGTCGGCGGTTCGAATCCCCGCGATGGGGTGAGCTCCCGTTGCTCGGTCCCAGCTCCTGCCCACCTAGCAGTTTGAAAGCACGTCAAAGTGCAAGTAGATAAATAGGTACCGCTCCGGCGGGAAGGTAAACGGCGTTTCCATGCACTGCTCTGGTTCGCCAGAAGCGGCTTAGTCATGCTGGCCACATGACCCAGAAGCTGTACGCCGGCTCCCTCGGCCAGTAAAGCGAGATGAGCGCCACAACCCCAGAGTCGTCCGCAACTGGACCTAACGGTCAGGGGCCCCTTTACCTTTACCTAAGTGGTGAGGGGGGAGCAGGGGGGCACCGAAAGGTGTAAACGGTTATCAGGTTTTGAAAAGCCGGTATCACTGAAGCCAGTTCATCCATTTCATTGAATTTATAGTTGTAACTGGATTTTGAGTAAAAATGCAATTAACTGTTACTGCTTTGACTTTTGTCAAAGCATGCAAACCACTATTCTGAATAATGCTGTTTGTGGGCTGGGGGGCACTAAGGATGAGTTTATGGAATCAAGGGGGCAGGGGCCGAGAAAAGTTTGAGAAACCACTGGGTGAGACCATGAAAAGAGCGCTACTGGATCAGAGCCAGGTGGGGTAGAGATATTGTTTGTTTGTTGTTTGTTTGTCCATAGCACTTATACACCGCTTGACTGTAGGAAGGATCTCAAAGCAGTTTACCAAACAGATAAAACAATAAAATGATCGCTATTTTTTTAAAAAAAGCAATGACTCAAAACATGCAAAAAGTTAAAACAATAGACCGAAACGAATTAAATCTCATGTCAACTTTCTAAGCATCTGGGTGGCCTTGTCTAAACGAGAATGTCTTTAGCGGGTGTCAAAAAGAATAACAGTTGGGGGGCCTGCCTAATATCAATAGGCAGGGAGTTCCCAAGAGTCGCTGCTGCCACACTAAACTCGTGCCTCTACAGGTTTTAATGGGTTCCCATCGTCTCTGGCCATTGTCCACCTTAGCTAGAGCTGACAGCAGTCTGAGGACAGAGGGGTGAATCTGTCTCGGCCCTCACATTTTCCCAATCTTTAAATTCAGTTCACCACAATTTCCACATCACTTTGCCGGGGGGGGGCGGGGCGGGGAGAATTAAATCCTCGTGAAAATTGGTCAGCATTCTAGTCAGCATTTCCCCCAATATACACAATTTCAATGCCTATTTGCATGATCCGACGCGTTGCCGCGTGTTATTTTTGTTCGTGAATGCATTCTTACGCCCGCATTCCCTTAATATTAGCTTCTTCTTTTTCATGCAACTTTTTTGTTGTGGGGAAACCGTGTTGCAAAATTCAAGGAAGTGCAGGTTTCAAAGGACACGATGGAACCAGCCTTGTTTCAGGCGGGGCAGATAAGGAGCTCCACATTAAAACAGGAATCAAACCAATTTTCTCCCCCATCACCTCTAGGTGGAATCCGGAAGATCCATCCATCTTCCCGCAGTGGCCAATCAGATGGTTCCACAGCCGGGATGCTTCTGAATCCCAGTTGCTGGAAACCACAGGAGGGGAGAGTTGCTCTTGCGTTCGAATCCTGCTTGTGGGTTTCCCACAGGCGCCTGCTTGGCCCCTGTGAGAACAGGATGCTGGACAAGGTGACCTGATCCAGTAGGCACTTATTACGTTCTTACGAAGACTCCTAAGCAGGGCATTCCCCCTCCCTTGCTGTTGCTCCCCTCCTATGGCTTCTGGACCTGGAAGTTTAGTGCATCAGGTCTGCTGATCTGGGAGACATGGGTTCAAATCCCCACTCAGCCATGAAGCTCACCGGGCGACCCTTGGGGCCAGGAACTGCCTCTCAGCTTAATCTACCTCACAGGGTTGTGGGGATTAAATGAGGAGCAGGGGAACCGTGTAGGCTGCCTTGAGCTCCTTGGAGGGAAAAGTGGAATGAAAATAATACGTTTGATATGGCCATCATGACCATGGGCAGGGGGAGAGCGCCACAACAAGCACATTTGCATAACATCTGCATGTGCCGATTTGCATATAGCTCTTGGCTCCTGCCACCGTAGAATCCTAGAATCCTAGAGTTGGAAGAGACCATCAGGGCCATCCAGTCCAACCCCCTGCCAAGCAGGAAACATCATCAAAGCATTCCTGACAGATGGCTGTCAAGCCTCCGCTTAAAGACCTCCAAAGAAGGAGACTCCACCACACTCCTTGGCAGCAAATTCCACTGCCGAACAGCTCTCACTGTCAGGAAGTTCTTCCTAATGTTTAGGTGGAATCTTCTTTCTTGTAGTTTGAATCCATTGCCCGTGTCCGCTTCTCTGGAGCAGCAGAAAACAACCTTTCTCCCTCCTCTATATGACATCCTTTGATATATTTGAACATGGCTATCATATCACCCCTTAACCTTCTCTTCTCCAGGCTAAACATACCCAGCTCCCTAAGCCGTTCCTCATAAGGCATCGTTTCCAGGCCTTTGACCATTTTGGTTGCCCTCCTCTGGACACGTTCCAGCTTGTCAGTATCCTTCTTGAACTGTGGTGCCCAGAACTGGACACAGTATTCCAGGTGAGGTCTGACCAGAGCGGAATACAGTGGTACTATTACTTCCCTTGATCTAGATGCTATACTCCTATTGATGCAGCCCAGAATTGCATTGGCTTTTTTAGCTGCTGCATCACACTGTTGACTCATGTCAAGTTTGTGGTCTACCAAGACTCCTAGATCCTTTTCACATGTACTGCTCTCAAGCCAGGTGTCACCCATCCTGTATTTGTGCCTTTCATTTTTTTTGCCCAAGTGTAGTACTTTACATTTCTCCCTGTTAAAATTCATCTTGTTTGCTTTGGCCCAGTTCTCTAATCTGTTAAGGTCATTTTGAAGTGTGATCCTGTCCTCTGGGGTATTAGCCACCCCTCCCAATTTGGTGTCATCTGCAGACTTGATCAGGATGCCCTCAAGCCCATCATCCAAGTAAAGCTTATTGATAAATATGCCGCAAACCGCAAACCTGAGCCAAAGGATCAGGGTACAAGACCCCAGATTGGGACTGTTAGCCGTTTTTTTCCGCTGCTCCAGAGGGTAGAACTCGAACCTATGGAGTCAGATAACAAAAAAGGAGATCCCGATTAAACATTAAGAACTTTCTGACAGTAAGAGCAGTTCGGCAGTGGAACAATCTCCAACAAGAGGTGGTGGACTCAGCAGCGTAGTTAGCCGCTCAGGTGCCAGGTGTGTGTGGGGGTGTCCTGCAGCCAGGGGCAGGACAAGCAGCCCATGGGGGCGGGGCGAGCCTCTCCGACACTTGGAGCCTCTCTGCCTCCTCCACCCCAGCTGTAGGGCAGCTGAGAGGCGGTAGGCAGACACAAGTCCCACCCTGCCATTTTAGGCAGCGTGGAACCTGCAGGCGCTTAAGCCACCACGTCACTCCTAAAAAGTGTCACGAGCCCATTAAAAAACAAAACAAAACTCATTTTGTCACACACACTCCTCAGTGATGACACCCAGGGTGGCCTGCACCCCCCTTCCTCCACCACTGGGTGGACTCTTAGTTGAGATTCCTGTATTGCTCTGGAGGGTTGGACTAGAGGACCTTCAGGGTCCCTTCCACCCCTACAATTCTATGATTCTGTTATTCTAGGCAGCTTCCTCCTCCTTCCTAGCAAGAGCGAACCCGGCCTTGCTCCTTCTGCCTTCGGGTCTCAGAATTAAAACCGCCAGCCTTCCTTCGCAAATTTACCTGACTCCATCTTGAACGCAGCAAGAGTCCTCCTCCTGCTTCTCCTCCTCCCATCAAATAATTAAGATTGTTCCTGGCATGCCATTCCTTCCCAGCTCTCTCTCTCTCTCTCTCTCTCTCTCTCTCTCTCTCACACACACACACACACACACACACATTTCTCCTGCTTAAAGGAAGCGCTTGTCAAAGCCCTCAACAGCTGTTAAAAGTGAGGCGTTTAGAAATGAAAGTGCCCAAGTCAGCAAGCTCTCAAAAATCCATCGGGAGGCCTGCTTATTTGTAACGGAAGCACATCTTAATCCATGGATGTTTTTCCAAGCCAGAGAGAGAGAGAGAGATATGCTGTCTCCAACAGGGAGGGAGGGATGGAAGGTTGAGGAAGCAGTCTGCTGTCTGCCTTGTTTCTTGAAGTCTTCGGGGGTCTCTCTCTCTCTCTCTCTCTCTCTCTCTCTTGTGCGAGATCCAGACGTCGCTGACAATTGTCAAACCAAACAGGAGAACCTTTCCCAAGCAAAAGTTTTCCGTCATTTTGGCCTGCAAACAGCCTGCCACCCACCCAGGTTTTGCACTAATGAGCAGGTAGGAACAGGAGGGCCTCCCATCAGATGGAGAAGGGAGCACCGGCCTTGCACAGATCCTGCTCGTTTCAATGAGGCTCGTGCAGGAGAATTTCCCGCACTAGCTGACGGTGGCCACATACGTCAGACGCGACCGTCTCTTAGCCACTTTGGAGGCTCCTGGACTCAAAAGCAATGCAGTCTCTCAAGCGAAACAAAATAATAATAATAATAAATCCTTCCAGGAGCACCTTAGAGACCAACTAAGTTTGTTATTGGTATGAGCTTTCGTGTGCATGCACACTTCTTCAGTCTCTCAGGCTGCAGCAGAAGGAGGGAGACAGGGTCAGGGAATCCGAGAATTGGAAGGGAAGCCCAAGGGGACACAGGTGGCGCTGTGGTCTAAACCACAGAGCCTAGGGCTTGCCGATCGGAAGGTCGGCGAAGGTCGCGGGTCGAATCCCCGCGACGGAATGAGCTGTTGAAACCACAGAGCCTAGGGCTTGCCGATCGGAAGGTCGGCGGTTTGAATCCCCGTGACGGGTTGAGCTCCTGTTGCTCGGTCCCAGCTCCTGCCAACCTAGCAGTTTAGACATTTGAAGATGGCTATCATATCTCAGTCTCTTCTTTTCCAGGATAAACCTACCCAGCTCCTTCAACCGTTCCTCATAAGGCCTAATTTCCACACCCTTGGTCATCTTGGTTGCCCTCCTCTGGACACCTTCCAGCTTGTGGTGCCCAGAACTGGACACAGGACTCCAGGTGGGTTCTGATCAAGGCAGAATAGAGTGGCACTATGACTACCCTTGAACTTATTCAATCACGCAATTACAGTCTGGATATGAGAGGGATGCTTTCATAGTTTTGGGTGGGGTGGACATACTCTCACAAGGTGGAGGTGGGCAGCAGGGATGCTGGGAGATGCACAATCACTGAACTGGACCGCACCCCAAGGTCATTTCCGTGGTTTGAAACTCCCTCTTCTGCAAAACTGGAAAGGGAGAAATGTGCAGACGTGGTGAAAACATGGAAATGTAGCAACAACAAAAGCATCAAAGAGAATACCTGAGCACCATGCAAAAGAGAGAAGTGTGTGTGTGAGAGAGAGAGAGAGAGATTACCTGCCCCCATCACCCCTCCCAAGAGAGAGCATTGTCCAGAGGAACAGAAACTTCCCAAGGCATGCAAGAGCTGGAAAGGGCAAAGGAAGAAAGATCCCATCTCTATTCCTTTCCTCCAGGCTTTCGATGCTGCATTTCAAGAGGTTCAGTTAGTTCTGAGCTCACTCAGCTCCCTGACTTGTTTGCAGCTCCAGCCTTCAGCCCCTGGAACAAGCGAGGAAGCAAAGTGGGGCTTAGAAAGCGACACAGTTTAGCATAAACAAAATGAAAAATAAAAAAAAATTTTCCCCCCTTCCAGTAGCACCTTAAAGGTAAAGGTAAATGAAAATAAACAAAATGAAATAAACAAAATGAAAAAAAAAAATCCTTCCAGTAGCACCTTAAAGGTAAAGGCAAAGGTAAAGGTAAAGGAACCCCTGACCGTTCGTCCAGTCGTGTCCCACTCTGGGGTTGCGGCACTCATCTCGCTTTATTGGCCGAGGGAGCCGGCATACAGCTTCCAGGTCATGTGGCCAGCATGACTAAGCCACTTCTGGCGAACCAGAGCAGCGCACGGAAACGCCGTTTACCTTCCCACCGGAGCAGTACCTATTTATCTACTTGCACTTTGACGTGCTTTCGAACTGCTAGGTTGGCAGGAGCAGGGACCGAGCAACAGGAGCTCACCCCGTCGCAGGGATTCGAACTGCCGACCTTCCAATCGGCAAGCCTTAGGCTCTGTGGTTTAGACCACAGCGCCACCCACGCACCTTAGAGACCAACTAAGTTTGTTCTTGGTATGAGCTTTCGTGTGCATGCACACTTCTTCAGATACACTGAAACAGAAGTCACCAGACCCTTATATGCACTTTAGCATGTGCAGAGTGCATTTCACAACCACTGTTGCAACTGGGCAACTGCAGCCAGGCCCCACAGATACCCGCATCAGGAATGGAAGTGGCTCCCCACTGGCAGGCATGAATGCTCAGCATTCTTGTTCATTTATTACTGAAATAACAATATTATTCATCCGCTTGTTCTCATCGTTTAGCAAAGTTTCTATACCGCTTGGCTGTATGTAGAACCTCTAAGCAGTTTACAAAAAATAAACATTGTCAATAAAAGACAAAAGGTAAAAAAAGTGTGTGTTTTTAAAAATCAAAATCAACACTTAAAACCAGGTTAAAACCCATATGAACTTCTAAACGTCTGGGTAGGCTTGCCTAAACTAAAATGTTTTTAGCAGGCGCCAAAAACAGTACAGCGGAGTCACCTGCCTGATGTCAAGAGGCAGGAAGTTCCAAAGACTAAATATTAGTGTTTACACGCTGCCCTTCATCCTGAATTGAGCCCAGGATGGTGCTCAGTACAAGAATTTTCAACAATGATTAAGAGAGCAAGATCCACCAAGATGAGTGGGATAGGATCCAGTGGGCCTCTAGATGTCCCCTCCCACAAAATGTTGCAAAACACAGCCCCTCCCCATTTCCCTGAGCTCCTCAGAAGGGGGTACACCATGGAATTCCATTCAAGCAATAACCTCCAGAAGACAGATTTGCCTGTCTGCTGTTTCAAACTACCCTCAGCCATCTCACTGGTGACAATGCCAATCAGTAATAGCATGAGCTGTGCAAGAGATCAACTGCTGGTTCCACAACAATGAGTGCTTGGTTTTTAGGCTTATTTTTCCTAATCCTTTTCTACATATGACTTTTCTTTCCTGCTCTGCTACAGAGACCTTATCTTTTAAGAGTCCGGAGGGAGGAGGCAAGGCATACTGGAAATGCCAACTTGACAAACAAACAGGCATATTTTGGAAACTTCAGATCATTTTCAGGTTCCCAGCACTCACTGCTTTTAACCACTGTCTGCCATCTCACTTGTGACAAAGCCAGTCAACATGAGCTCTGCAAGAGATCAGCTGCTGGTCCCAGAGTACTGAGTAGCGATGGTCACACCTGGAGTTGGTTTTTAGCTTTCCTTTCCCTCCTCTTTCTACAGACAACTTTGCTTTTCTGCTGTTTAATGATACTCTGTTTTGGAGACCTAGGACTCAGCTACACAGCTGCAAATAAAACGCTTTACATGTGTTGTAAAGTGCAATATAGAAATGTGACAACAGATGGCAACAGTGAGCTATGTAAAATTCAATGTACTTTTCAAAACATTTTTTTAAAAAGCATTTTCACAGCAATTTTTATATGTGTGTAGATTCCACCCTGGCGTTTTTAAGAGACAGGAGGCAAAGTGTACTGAAATTGCCATGTTGGCAAAAACACAGGCAGGCTTTGGAAAATTCAGATCGTGTTCCTGGTAGCCTGGCCCTCTGTTCTCTCGAAATCGCCACTGTAGGGTTTGTACCCCATGCAGGGACATGGACTGTGCTTAGCAGCTGTCATTGCATCCTTCAAACAGGTGTGGGGAGGAAATAGGGACTTGCTTTTAACATGCTTTATCCTCTAACCCTCCCTGTTATTACAGATTGCTGGAGAATCGTCTCCATCTGTTTTGTGCTATGATAATACATTTGCACTCCAATAGCCAGCCCCAGAAGAACTTCTGTTGTTATAGATTGAATAACGGGGGAGGGGGACATAATTGCCCTACGGTATGGTTAAGAGCGGTGACTCGTAATCTGCCGGGTTCGTGTCTCCAGCAGCTGGGGTGATGCGTCACACTTCTCTGGTCTCTCAGCCCCACTCACCTCACAGGTGCCGCTGAGACTCCTTCGGGTTGAAACCACAGAGCCACAGGGATGCCTTGGGCTTGCTGATCAGAAGGTCGGCGGTTCGAATCCCCGTGACGGGGTGAGCTCCCATTGCTCGGTCCCAGCTCCTGCCCACCTAGCAGTTCGAAAGCACATCAAAGTGCAAGTAGATAAATAGGTACCGCTCTGGCGGGAAGGTAAATGGCGTTTCCGTGCGCTGCTCTGGTTCGCCAGAAGCGGCTTAGTCACATGACCTGGAAGCTGTACGCCGGCTCCCTCGGCCAATAAAGCAAGATGAGCGCCGCAACCCCAGAGTCGTCCATGACTGGACCTAATGGTCAGGGGTCCCTTTACCTTTACCTTTATGATGAGGCCATTGTCTAGCATCCTGTTCTCATGGTGGCCGACCAAATACCTGTGGGGAACCCACAAGATCGGCCTGAGCACAAGAGCAAATCTCTCCTGCGGCTTCCAGCAACTGGTATTCAGAAGCACTGCTGCCTCCAACTGTGGAGACAGAGCATAGCCATCAGGCCTAGTAGCTATCAACAGCCATCTTCTCCATGAATTCATCCAGTCCTCTTCTATATGTATCTGAGTTGGCGGCCATCGCTGCCTCCTGTGGCAGTGAGTTCCACAGTTTAGATATTTGCTGTGCGAAGAAGTTCTGAATATTCCAACATTCAGCTTCATTGGAGAATGTTCAAATCATATTTAGAATAAACCCCAAGGGGACTGTTATAAGAATTTTAAGGTCTCAAATACAGAACAAATATTCATAAATGCACACATATCTAAATATATGAACCACGTGTCTGAAATATTACGGGAGAGCAATCCCGAATACATTTTGACTCTCCCAGTGACCTCAAATATTCCTCTGCAGTAAGGGAGACAAATGATGAAAGCCTCCCTTTTCGCTTAGAAATCCTGTCTTAAGGGTGTATTTGTGTGTGAATAGGGTGAGCCTGTGACCTGGATTCAGGAACTAAAGTATTAACCATCACAAAAGAATGGCCAGGCTGCCCAGGTAATGCAATCAGTGACCATTATCAGGTATCCTGGCAGGCAGGATTTCTGCTGTAGACCGCCTCCTTCTGTGATTATGTTTTGGGGGGTGGTCTTGGGCTACAGGATGGGCAATTTCAAAAGGCTATATAAGGGCTTGCGCACCATTGTTCAGGTTTCTCCTCCCTCCTGCATGCGGTGAGTGGGCACCCTTTTGCAACAGTTCCTTGAATAAAGATCAGGTTTAGTAGCAGCCTTGCTTCTCAATATTCTCTGTTATTTTCTCCTATCAATGGGGAACCTACTTAAGGACTCTACAGGGCTCTGGATTACCCCATAAGGCAAAAGGTGCAGTTTTTCTTAGAACAGTTCCCTATCCCCACTGTAAAAACAAAAGAAAACAAACAAACAAACAAACAAACAGGGCAGGGCATGTTCTGTGTCCATGAAATACTGGCTGCTGATGGGGGGGAGGAGCAGAAAACTGGGTGGGAGAGGAAGAAGGGGATGGGAATGGAGTGGCCTGGAAAAGGGTATGGCTGTTGTTGTTCAGTCGTTCAGTCGTGTCCGACTCTTCGTGACCCCATGGACGAGAGCACGCCAGGCACGCCTATCCTTCACTGCCTCTCGCAGTTTGGCCAAACTCATGCCAGTCGCTTTGAGAACACTGTCCAACCATCTCATCCTCTGTCGTCCCCTTCTCCTTGTGCCCTCCATCTTTCCCAACATCAGGGTCTTTTCCAGGGAGTCTTCTCTTCTCATGAGGTGGCCAAAGTACTGGAGCCTCAACTTCAGTTGAATGTTAGGATGCAACAAATTTTCGGCTGTGCTGGGAGTTCCTTGTGCACCCAGGCTACCCTAGTGTAACTCAGCTCAGCCTGGTATATCTCCCTCCATCTGTTCCCAGTCCACATCACTTTCACATCTGTTTCTTGGAGCCTCAGCTTCAGGATCTGTCCTTCCAGTGAGCCCTCAGGGCTGATTTCAACCATCTCGTCCTCTGTCGTCCCCTTCTCCTTGTGCCCTCCATCTTTCCCAACATCAGGGTCTTTTCCAGGGAGTCTTCTCTTCTCATGAGGTGGCCAAAGTACTGGAGCCTCAACTTCAGGATCTGTCCTTCAAGTGAGCACACAGGGCTGATTTCTTTAAGAATGGATAGGTTTGATCTTCTAGCAGACTGGAAATCTGAACAGAAGAACTCCATTTTTATTTTTATTTTGCTGGTCCCCCGTGTGAGCTGAAAGCGCACCCTAGTTGGTACCCGAAAATCCTTTGCAATACATAGGGGTATTTTGTGGAATCGTAGCAGTTTTGGGGGCTTCTGGGAATTGCAGTCCAAGAAATGTGGAGGGCTCCAGGTTGGGGGAAGCTGCCAGGGGGCAGTAGGCTCATTGGCGTTTATTAGCCACTCACCAAACATGGAGTGGGGAGCCAGGGGTGGGGAGGTGGCGCTCGAGAATTACATCCCCTGCAGGCATGTAGAAGCAGCACCCACCCATCCACCTGCTACAGGTGTAGCTCTAAGCTTGCCTGTCTGGAACGGGAGTTGCTTTTCTGGCTCCGGGTCTCGTCCTTGCTCAGAGAAGATGCTGAGTCAGCAGGAGCCTGCACATCTGCAGCAGAGGATCCATGCGCTGCTATTAATCAATGTGCTGCTATCAGACTCTGGCAGGCGCCCTGGGCCTGCAGCTGTGACGGCATCTTGGGAAATGAAGTGCAGAGATGCCGGAGAACAACAAAAACGGAAGCAGGCGTGGAAAGGGCCCACGGTTGCTTACCCATCCCATCTTCCAGCGAATGCGATCGGCCGTCGCTGTTGCTGTCTCAGTTTGCAAGCGATACAAAACCCAGCTTTGCATTTCAGCTTTGCACTGAAATGAACGTGCAGTAACATAACGACATTGTGGCTTGCGTAGTTTTCGTAATTAATTGCGTAAATTGCAGAAGTTGCATCCTTTAGCCACAGCAGAAAGAGAGCTTTGCAATGTCATTTTGGGGGGAAGAATTCAAAGTGTCGGTGCTGACCTTTAAAGCCCTAAACGGCCTCGGTCTAGTATACCTGAAGGAGCGTCTCCACCCCCATAATTTATCCCGGACACGGAGGTCCAGCTCCGAGAGCCTTCTGACGGTTCCCTCACCTGCGAGAAGTGAGGTTACAGGGAACCAGGCAGAGGGCCTTTTCGGTGGTGGTGCCAGCCCTGTGGAACGCCCTCCCATCAGATATCAGATATCAAGGAGATGAGTAACTCTATAAACTTTAGAAGACATCTGAAGGTGGCCCTGTACAGGGAAGTTTCTTTTAATGTTTAATGTAGGTTTGCCATATCTCAAAAAGTGAACATCTGGAGGGGGGTGGAGTTGTTCAAATCCTCCAAAAAAAGACGTTTTTGAGCTATTTCTAATGGAATTTGCCCAGATCTACACTTCTGACATGGATTGCCATACATCCAGATTTTACCAGACGTTTAAGCGATTTCCACACACACACTGTTTCCGACGACCAAATCCCGGACGTCTGGCAACTCTAGCGTAAAGTTTTATGGTGTTTTTATACAGTATATGCCACCCAGAGTGGCTGGGGCAACCCAGCCAGATGTGAGGGGTAGGTACAAATGAAAAAGTTGTTGTTGTTGTTATGCATTTTGTGTTCTCATTTTGTATTTTTATGTTGTGAAGCTCCCTGCGGTCTTTGGGTGTAGGATGGCATACAAACTTAATAAAGAAAGAAAATTAAAATAAAATAAAATGAATATGAAAATCGAGAGACCTCGGAGCCGCCATCCGCCACCTAACTCTTGCACCCTGCGGCGTATTGACTTTCTTGCTGATCTGGGGATGACAGCCGGCTTGTGAAAGGAAATCACTCAGGCAGGACAATGCACCACGCACTTAACAGCTTGTTACAGGAACAAGAGCCGATGGAGATTTAAAAACACAGATTTCCATGGAGGCCGGAATTCCTCATGAAAACATCCGCTGGCATTCGCCCCCTAATTCCCACGGCTCGCCAGCATCCCTGTTTGCAAAAGACAGAGCTATGAGCAATGTCTGACTCGGGGCCCAAAGCTGCCCCTCACAGTTGTCCCTGCTGCCCGAAGGCAGTTGCCTCGCCTCCTGGTGGGGCAAGCATCAAGGGTTCAAAGCAGGGGTCAGCAACCTTTTTCAGCCATGGGCCGGTCCACCGTCCCTCAGACCATGTGGTGGGCCGGACTATATTTTGAAAAAAATATGAACGAATTCCTATGCCCCACAAATAACCCAGAGATGCATTTTAAATAAAAGGACACATTCTACTCATGTAAAAACACGCTGATTCCCAGACCGTCTGCGGGCTGGATTGAGAAGGCAGTTGGGCCAGATCCGGCCCCCAGGCTTTAGGTTGCCGACCCCTGGACTTTGAAGGATGGGCTTCCGCTGTGCTTCTTCTGTGCTACCCAGGAAATGGACAGCAGCAACATTTTACCCGATCTCGGCTGACCAGATGCCCTCTTGGCTTATGGGGGCCAAGTTAAACTTCCATGGGGCCGCAGCCAACTTCCTCGGAACAAACAGCGCTGTTTTTCTTGAAAAGGGGGGTGCTGGAGCTCACCACAAACTTATCCCTCGTTCTCTGAGAATGGCAATGGCGCCCACCTGAGAGGTTCTGGAGTGAGCTCCGGTGAGCTCTGGCCATGGGAACAAAAAGTGAAACAGCGTTTCCCAAAATGAGGGTCGTCAGCTTTAATTGCCAGATTAACCGACTAAGGCTGGTCCATTTGAGTTTTGAGAGCCAATGTAGCAGCAGGCCTCATGAGAGACGGCAGTCATGAGGCAAAGGGTTGTGTGGGTTCAAATCTCACCTCGGCCACCACCTCACCAAGGGTCATGGCTGAGGTGAAATATATATTGTTATAAGAATTCAAAGGTTTCAAATATAAATTGAACGTTCATAAATGTATGAGGCAAACACACACATAAGTAGGCTATATAAACCACGTGTCTGAAATACTACAGGAGAGCAATCCTGAAGCCATTTTGACACTCCCAAATTGACCTGAAATATTTCTCTGCAAGGAGGAAGGAAATGGGAACGCCTCTCCGTTGTTTTTTGCTTACAAATCCTGTCTTAAGGGTGTATGAATAGGGTGAGCCTGTGACCTGGATTCAGGAACTAAAGTATTAACCATCACAAAAGAATGGCCAGGCTGCCCAGGTAATGCAATCAGTGACCATTATCAGGTATCCTGGCAGGCAGGATTTCTGCTGTAGACCGCCTCCTTCTGTGATGTATGTATGATGTTTTGTGGGGTGGTCTTGGGCTACAGGGTGGGCAATTTCAAAAGTCTATATAAGGGCTTGCACACCATTGTTTAGGGTTTCTCCTCCCTCCTGCATGTGGTGAGTGGGGACCCTGTTGCAACAGTTCCTTGAATAAAGATCAGGCTTACTAGCTGCTTTGCTTCTCAATATTCTCTGGTTGGCCTCTGTTATTTTCTCCTACTGATAGAGAACCTATTTAAGGACTCTATATGGGCTCTTAGATACCCCATAAGGGAAAAATAAGGTAAAGGTAAAGGGACCCCTGACCATTAGGTCCAGTCACGGACGACTCTGGGGTTGTGGCGCTCATCTCGCTTTACTGGCCAAGGGAGCCGGCGTACAGCTTCCGGGTCATGTGGCCAGCATGACTAAGCCGCTTCTGGCGAACCAGAGCAGCGCACGGAAACGCCGTTTACCTTCCCGCCGGAGTGGTACCTATTTATCTACTTGCACTTTGACGTGCTTTCAAACTGCTAGGTGGCAGGAGCAGGGACTGAGCAACGGGAGCTCACCCCATCGTGGGGATTCGAACCGCCGACCTTCTGATTGGCAAGCCCGAGAGGCTCAGTGGTTTAGACCACAGCGCCACCCGCATCCCTGATGATTAATTACAAATTAATATATGTTGGGATCAGATAAATGCTGGAGATGTGGATCGGGTCAAGCAGATGATATGCACATCTTTTGGAAATTTTGGAAAACTGCTAGGTGGGCAGGAGCAGGGACCAAGCAACGGGAGCTCACCCTGTCGCAGGGATTTGAACCGCCGACCTTCTGATCAGCGAGCCCTAGGCTCTGTGGTTTAACCCACAGCCCCACCCGCCACCCGTGTTGGGGAAAAGTAGCAGGGTGTTTTTTTTTCTTATAACAACATATTTACCTGCTTCATCCCCGCCGCCCAATCACTGAGATGAAACACGAAGCGGCAAAGCTGCAGCTCACAGCTCGGCAGCTTGTCTTCTGGGCTGGGAAGCCTCAAGAAGAGACGTCCCACGATGCCTCTGGTGCCACGATGAGCTCCCTTTTGCCAGGTCACGTGCGGGTGACAAGCACCGGCCTCTCATTTGCCTTGTGCCCCTCAGGCCAAGAAGTCCGGCAAGGGGCTTGTTTTCACCTCGGGCAGTGCCATTCTTGCTGCGGGAGATGTGCAGGGCTGTGTGTGCGAGTTTGTGTCCCTCCATCTTTGCACCAGGCATGCCAGCTCTGCCCTTTCCCCGGCTTCCCTCTGGAGGAGCCCGCCAGGTCTCCGCCACCTTGGCCATCAATCTTTCAGGAGCTGGAGTGGCTGTTCCCCCGGGGAAGAGGCATTAGCTCAGGCTGAGGTAGCAGCGGACAAGCAGCGGAGGGGAAACAGTGGCGGCTGCCACGGCAAACAAGGCGACACCTGCCAGAATGCATGAAATATTCATCCATGCCCTGCTGCCGCGTTCAGGTAAGGGAGCCTGCCTCCGCCAGGCCAGGCATCAAAAATGCAGCGCAGCCTGGCATGCGGTGGGGCTTGCTTAAAGATGCATGACCCTATTTTTGTAGCATCCCCATCATCCCATCTGTCACCTCATCTCCGTCTTCCTGTCGAAGCGAGCGAAAGAGGGTGGGTTTAGGAGCCGCAAGAACCTGCCTGATATTCCACCAGACCTTTGGGCCCACCTAGCGTGGTGTCATAGAATCCTAGAGTTGGAAGAGACCCCAAGGGCCATCCAGTCCAACCCCCTGCCAAGCAGGAAACACCATCAAAGCATTCCTGACAGATGGCTGTCAAGCCTCCGCTTAAAGACCTCCAAAGAAGGAGACTCCACCACACTCCTTGGCAGCAAATTCCACTGTCCGAACAGCTCTTACTGTCAGGAAGTTCTTCCTAATGTTTAGGTGGAATCTTCTTTCTTGTAGTTTGAATCCATTGCCCCGTGTCCGCTTCTCTGGAGCAGCAGAAAACAACCTTTCTCCCTCCTCTATATGACATCCTTTTATATATTTGAACATGGCTATCATATCACCCCTTAACCTTCTCTTCTCCAGGCTAAACATACCCAGCTCCCTAAGCCGTTCCTCATAAGGCATCGTTTCCAGGCCTTGGACCATTTTGGTTGCCCTCCTCTGGACACGTTCCAGCTTGTCAGTATCCTTCTTGAACTGTGGTGCCCAGAACTGGACACAGTACTCCAGGTGAGGTCTGACCAGGTGTCATTTGCAACAATGGACGTGGCTCTACTCAAGGGTTCTCCACCTGGAGATGCTGCGGCCTTCTGCCTGCGAAGCAGATGCTCTACCGGTGAACTACAGCTTGTGGAGAGGGTTTAGCTCTGGCAGAAGCGAGAAGGGTTTGGAGCAGATTAGCAGTCAGGAAAAGGCTTCCGCAAGACCTTCCAAGTGTCCCTATTTTCCAGGGACAGTCCTGGGTTTACAGAAGCCGCCCCGGTTTCTGATTTGATCCCAAAACGTCCTGCTTTTCCTTAGGATGTCCCTATTTTCATCGGAGAAATCTTGGAGGGTGTGGAATTATGCAACACACACACACCCCAAGCCAAGGATATAAGTAACTCAACAACCTTTAGAAGACAACTGAAGGCAGCCCAGTATAAGGAAGTTTTTTTTTTAATGTTTAATGTTCTATTGTGCTTTTATAAATGTTGGGATCCACCCCCAGAGTGGCTGGGGCAACCCAGTCAGATGGGAAGGGTATAAATATTATTATTATTATTATTATTATTATTATTATTATTATTATTATCGTATTGGCCCGAATATAAGCCGCACCCAAATATAAGCCGCACCTTTAAAATTCAGGGGGGAGAGGGAAAAAAGACAATACCCAAATATAAGCCGCTCCCCTAAAATTCCGCAGGCACTCACACCCATCCCATTTTACCGTATGTCTGTTTCAGCAGCAATTTCATAAAAGTTTTTGTAAGGTCGCGAATTTAAGCCACACTTTGCACGGTCAGAATTTGGGGGGGGGAGGTGAGGCTTGTATTCAGGCCAATACAGTATTAGGAAGAGGACATCCCTATTTTCATCGGAGAAATGTTGGGGAGCGTTCAGGCTTACAAAGCCAAGCTATTTTCCTCAAAACGCAGAACGCTGATTGGCTGATTCTGAGCCAAACTGGACCCAGTAACGCCCCCAGTGATGTCAGTGGGAGCAGGACACAGGCCCATTCCTCCCCCTCCTCCATGAGCCTCCAAACAGATGCCCATTGCCTGAGAAAAACTCCATTTCCCACAATCCCTGATGCCTGGTCCACAGATAGAATAGCTGCAGGCCAAGCGCCAGTGGGCAGAGCGAGATCCCCCCCCCACTCCATTCTGCCCTCACTGGAGCTGCAAGGGTGGGTCATCAGGGGAGGCGATTTGGAGGCAGGGAGGAAGAGAGAATGAGGGCTCTTGATTTCCTCTTCGGCTCAGATTAAAATCCAAGCCGGAGAAGAATTTCATTAGGCAAGATGTTGCTTCCAGCCATTGCAATTTGCAGTCTTCTCTTCCGGCTCATTACTTTCTACGGCCTTGTATCGTCTCAAACTCTTTGAGCTTTGGGGCTTGTCTCTCTTCCCCCCTCAGCAACAACCTTTGCAACAGCCAGACTAAGGTGCATGTGGGGCTGTGTGCGCTCGATCGGAGGGGCAAGAGACAGAAACTCCAGTGCAGGGGAACTCTTTGCAAAACGAAGAAAACCTCTCGTGCGTGAGCACCACCGCTCAGTGCTTTATGCAAATGGGGAATAACTTGCATGTTTGGATTTCCATTTGCATATGGCCATGCATTTCAGCATATGGTTGTTGTCGGTATTATACTGTGTTGGGGGTTAGCCCGGGGACCGGACCGTTTGCAGACTGCACACACTTCGTTTCTTGCATATGTCAAATTAGCAACTTCTCCCAGCTTGAGCTGAGAGGCTGACGACTTAACTCTCCCTTTGCAAGTGGTGCTGGGGAGGTGAGCACTGGTGTTTGAGTCTATAGCACAGGAGAGGCATAGCTCAGTGAGAGAACATTTGTCCTGTACACAGAAGATCCCGCTTTCGACCCATGGCATCTTCAAGTCAGTTTAGGGAACTCCTTGTCTGAAACCCCAAAGAACCGCTGCTAGTCAGTTGGACAATCAGTGCCAGATTTACGTACAGTGGTACCTCGGGTTAAGAACTTAATTCGTTCTGGAGGTCCGTTCTTAACCTGAAACTGTTCTTAACCTGAGGTACCACTTTAGCTAATGGGGCCTCCCGCTGCCGCTGCGCGATTTCTGTTCTCATCCTGAAGCAAAGTTCTTAACCTGAGGTACTATTTCTGGGTTAGCGGAGTCTGTAACCTGAAGCGTCTGTAACCTGAGGTACCACAGAAGAGAAGAAGAAGAAGAAGAAGAAGAAGAAGAAGAAGAAGAAGAAGAAGAAGAGTTTGGATTTGATATCCCGCTTTATCACTACCTGAAGGAGTCTCAAAGCGGCTAACATTCTCCTTTCCCTTCCTCCCCCACAACAAACACTCTGTGAGGTGAGTGGGGCTGAGAGACTTCAGAGAAGTGTGACTAGCCCAAGGTCACCCAGCAGCTGCATGTGGAAGAGCGGAGACGCGAACCCAGTTCCCCAGATTACGAGTCTACCGTTCTTAACCACTACACCACACTGACTCTCTAAGCTATAGCTTAGGGCCCCACTCTCTCGGCTCCGAAAAATTAAACAACAAACAAACTGGATGTACATTTCCAAAATATAAGATAAAAAAGAAATCAAATAAAACCTACACACAGCAAACGTGTTTTGTGTTGTGTAGGCTTCTATGATGTAAGTCATCGGCCCTGCTTGCTAGCCTGCTCCCTAAAATATTACTGATTTGCTCATTTCTATGTATATGGTGCCTACATTCTGCATGGCAACATGTTACAAATGGCTTTAGATACCTATTAGGTCCATAAATTACCATACAGTGGTACCTCTGGATACAAATTTAATTCATTCCGGCGGTCCGTTCTTACCCCAAAACATTCACATCCAGAGGCCCCGCTTCTGTGCATGCATGCGCGGCAGAAACCTTTCCGTTACTTCCAGATTTGCCGCGCGCGTAACCCGAAGGATACGTATCCAGAGGTGTTTGCAACTAGAGGTACCACTATATAGCATCTATTCAACACAAAAGAACAGCGGCAATTTGTTGTTGACTAAGGACAGCTGGACATATAAAGGGCCCCATTACCTTCAGTAGCTTGAGGGCAGGCATAGGCAAACTTGGCCCTGCAGATGTTTTGGGACTACAACTCCCATCATCCCTAGCTAACAGGACCAGTGGTCAGGGATGATGGGAGTTGTAGTCCCAAAACATCTGGAGGGCCGAGTTTGCCTATTCGTGGCTTAGGGCCTCATCAAATCTAAATACGACCCTGTGGACAATGCAAAGCTAGATGGACCCAATGGTCTGACCATGCAGTTTCCTATGTTCCTATGCTGCTGGACTGCAGCCCCCCATCATCCCTAACCATTGACTGTTTTGCTGTTTTAGGGGTTGTTTTTAAAAGTCTGAAACGGATTAATCCAATTTTGCATTACTTTCTATGGGAAAGCGGGCCTTGGTTTTGGAACGCTTTGGTTTTGGAACAGACTTCTGGAACAGATTAAGTTTGAGAACCAAGGTACCGCTCTCTGTGTGTGTATAATTGTTTTTGTTTTATCTTTTTATCTTATTGAAGTTATAAAAAATACCCCCAAAAATACACCTGGTCTAGCCCAGCAGTCTTTCCCAGGTCTGCCTGAAATTTCAGGGATTGAAGCCGCCAGACAGCTCTACAAGGAAGCCCCAGCCTTCCCGCCCCCCTGAAATCCTGGACTTGCATGGCGATTCAAGCATAATTAAACCCAACCAAAGAATGCCAAGCTACTTAGCTGGCACAAGGGAAGACACTAACTAGAAGGATGTTAATTACCCAGTTTATTAGGTGCCGGCATTATCAGCATAACCCTGACGTAATTAGCTCACCACAAACTATCCCACAAATATTAATTGCCTAAAACTTCCCCGGAACTTGGATGTATTAATAAAGACAGTAATTATGTATGGATTGTGTTTGCTGAGAGTTAATGACATGGGGATTTGATTTGTCCCTCCTAAAAGCGATAAAGTCAAGGAAGTGTTCTCCAAACAATCAATTGATATTTAATTAACAAACACAGCCCTTTCAGAGAAAACCTAAATTAAAAGTCCACAATGTCTAATCTAAAGTGCTATGGTGACATCTCTGGGTTCTCTGAATGCAACGATTTCCCCGTCCATCCGGTGGCGCGTTTGCAAAGGTTCCCGTGCAGAGGCTGCTGGGAATGAGCACGGCGGCGGTTTGTTCTTTGTTGATTAGCTAATTTAACAAAACTGAGCATCCTACTAGAACTACAGGCAGAGTGTTGTTTTTTGACTTGGCACGGTGAGATCCTACAGCAGGGAGTTTCCCCGTTACTCCTCTTGCAAGTTGAGAGTGGATCCTTCCACGATAAGCCAGCAAAACATGAAACCAGCAGGGTGTCTATGAACAAAAGGTTCTATCTTTGCAGGGCAATGGAAGCCAATGTGGAACCATACAGGTGAAACGCGAAAAATTAGAATATCGTGGAAAGGTTCATTTCTTTCAGTAATTCAACTTAAAAGGTGAAACTAATATATGAGATAGACTCATGACATGCAAAGCGAGATATGTCAAGCCTTTATTTGTTATAATTGTGATGATTATGGCGTACAGCTGATGAGAACCCCAAATTAACAATTTCAACTTTGGGGTTTTCATCAGCTGCACGCCATAATCATCACAATTATAACAAGCAAAGGCTTGACGTATCTCGCTTTGCATGTCATGAGTCTATCTCATATATTAAACTCCAGTAGCCAATGAAAACAATTGCTTACATAAATGGCCTTTTCCACGATATTCTGATTTTTCGAGTTTCACCTGTATGAGAAGGAGATTCTGTAGTAGTTTGTTTTGAAAATAAAATAAAATAGTGGCTGCACAAGGCCCTGATTCAGCTTGGAGTGGGAGGATTTGCCATTCTGGTTTGTAAACCCTTTTCCCAATGGGGAAAAAACGCCCACATTGGCATCAGTTGCCCTTTTGGGGAAGGGAAGAGGACATGCAGGGACCATACGGAAGCCTTTGCTTTTTGCCAGCAGAGGAAAAAGCCTCCAGTAGCTAATGAAAACAATTGCTTACATAAATGGACTTTCCCGCGATATTCTAATTTTTCGAGTTTCACCTGTAGAATTGCAGAGCTGAAAGGGAGCCAAAGGGACCAATAGAGGAATCAGAGCTGAAGAATCTCTGACAGGTGTCCATCCAACCTCTGCTTAAAAGCCTCCAGTGAAGGAGAGTCCACAACCGGTTGGAGGTGGTTGGAGGATGGATGGCGGCTAACGGATTGAGGTTGAATCCTGACAAGACAGAAGTGCTGTTCTTGGGGGACAGGGGGCAGGCAGGTATATGGGGGGGAATTGTGTACACTTGAAAACGTTGGCAGCATTAAGATAAATTCAACAGTGGAAACAAGTTTTAACGGATGTAATAATGGATTGGTGAATGGTTTAGTCTATGTAAAATATGCAGGGATTTGTGATGTGCAAAATGAACCGTGGAAAGAGAAGAAGGGAAGACACTGACATTTTCAGGTTGTTTAAATGAATATTCTAAATTGTAAAACAGAAAATTTAATAAAAATTATATACAAAAAAGAAAAGAAGCAGGCTCGCTCCTCTATGCATGCACTGAAGAAGTGTGCATGCACTCGAAAGCTCATACCAATAGCAAACTTTGTTGTTGTTGTTCAGTCGTTCAGTCGTGTCCGACTCTTCGTGACCCCATGGACCAGAGCACGCCAGGCACGCCTATCCTTCACTGCCTCCCGCAGTTTGGCCAAACTCATGTTAGTCGCTTCGAGAACACTGTCCAACCATCTCATCCTCTGTCGTCCCCTTCTCCTTGTGCCCTCCATCTTTCCCAACATCAGGGTCTTTCCCAGGGAGTCTTCTCTTCTCATGAGGTGGTCCAAAGTACTGGAGCCTCAACTTCGGGATCTGTCCTTCCAGTGAGCACTGGAATATATTGTGAATTCCCCGCATCCTGTTGATGCAGGGTCGTATCCTGACTAGTGTCATTTGTTGATGCTCAGCACCTCCTTCATTTATACCCACTGGCTATCTTGATTTGGTGCAGGGGAGGCTGAGACAGAGACAGATGCTTTGGAAGATTTACTTAGCAACTAAAACAATATTAACCAAGTGGATGCAAATCAACAGGTATGTCGAAGGGATGCTGCTTTTTAAGAGACATTGCAGCTGAAATGACTTAGCTGAACAAAGGGAATTATTCAGAATGTGACTAACGTGCATGTAAGATATCCTCAAGAAATCAGGAAAGAAGTTTTAAAGGCTTCAAGAGAATTCAAGTGCCGTTAGATCTGTGGCACGGCAGTTTTTACGTACATGACGGGAAAAGTTTGGGAGAATTGGACCTCCCAGGGTTGGGGGGGGGGAGAAGGCAGCCATCACCGTCACACCCTGGGGGTTTTTGTTCTTGGGGAAAACACCAGGATCCATTCACAGGTCACCTTACAGAACTTGGAACTCTTTTGCCCTGGGTTTCTCAAATATGACAAATATTGGAGTTTTACCTTTCCCCCGGGACTTCTTACATAATAGGAGAATGCACTTTTGTTCCAACACTTGGATAAATGGGTCTTTTCCATCACTGTCTATTTTGTTTCAAATGTATTTACAGCTTCAATGCAAGCAAAGTTTCATAGGGCAAAGGGACTCTACCACCAACACCAGGTGAACTGCCATGAACCATCATCAGTATACCTGAAGGAACATCTCTACCCCCCATCATTCAGCCCGGATACTGAGGTCCAGCTCCGAGGGCCTTCTGGCGGCAGTGGCGGAGAGCAGGCGTGGGCATGGCTGGCATGCTCCCAGGGACGGGGTGTGGCACCCAGCACGGTGGGGGGTGAACAGCACGTGTCGGGAGTGGCCGCGATGGTACCCCCCTCCCCGATGCTGCTGGGGGGCAGTGCACTCCCCTCGTTCCTCTGCCAGTGTCTGGCAGTTCCCTCCCTGCGAGAAGTGAGGTTGCAGGGAACCAGGCAGAGGGCCTTCTCGGTGGTGGCGCCTGCCCCGTGGAACACCCTCCCGCCAGATGTCAAGGAAATAAACAACTATCCTGACTTTTAGAAGACATCTGAAGGCAGCCCTGTTTAGGGAAGCTTTTAATGTGTGATGCTTTATCATTTTTTATTATTAATATTCTGTTGGGAGCTGCGCAGAGTGGCTGGGGAAACCCAGCCAAATGGGCAGGGTATAAATTATTATTAAGAAGAGTTTGAAGATACAAAGAAGAATAAATGAAGAATAAATTATCATCATCATGTAGGATGGATTCTGTTGTGTTTTCAATACATTATTTTTTTACTGTATTTTAAAAATATGTAACTGACTATTACTTGTATGTCCCCTTGGTAGGTTTATATTCTGAGTTGTGGGGTATAAATAATTGCAACAAATAAATAAACATGAAGATTCAAGAAGATACCTTACGTAATTGTTACCTGTGCTATGAGAAAATGTGGAATTCATACTAAACTTTTTGTATTAGGCCTTTGTTAAGTCGCGGGCGCAGTGCCTATATGATTTCAGCTCTTCGTGTAATCAGCTCTGAGTAGCGATTCTGCATGCTAGCAAGGATATGCTAGGAGTCAAGTCTAACAAGAACAATCTCCTTTATTGCAGTAGGAACTTGACTGACTGGAGGGAAAGGGCGAGCTCCTTTTATACTCTCAGGAACAGGAGTTGGGGAAAGGATACATTTAGATTTTGGCGGGACCCAATCAGAGTAAGGATCCAAATTGTGCCAACAAGTTAACCAATAGCAACTGTCACTGCACCCGTTTGAATCACCCTGGAGCGGGAAAGGTAGTTACAGAACTAGAAGTGAAGCTCATGTATGCATATTAAACCAATACATAACAGCCTTTATTTGTGATATATATATATATAGGATGTCGTAAATTCTTCGGCGTATGAAAGTGTGCATTATTCACCTTAATAGTCAGGGGCAGCTTTTCCAGAAAGATTCCAGGCCCCTCCCTGGTGGTACAAAGGGACTAATTCTTTTTAAATTTGCTTAATTGCTCATTTTGTTTCATTCCTTTTTGGAAGCTGCCTTGGGCTTTGGAGAAGCAGGGTAGAAGCATTTCACGTAAAAATTAAATAAATTCATTCCCTTGGGGAGCATGAAAGTCCCTGCCTGGTACTGAGACAGACCAAAGGCTGTCCAGCCAGGGCACGATCTCTGGTCCTTCTAGGGCCTGCTGCCAAGACCCCTGGGGACTTCTAGAAGCAAAGCATGTGTCCTCTTCACATCTGTCAGGAATGGGAAAATGCAGAAGCAGTATTAGAAGCCAGCCACTGCAAGAAGAGAGAGGGGTAGATCTGTCAATTACAGTTTCTTCCTCATTTTTTTCCAGTCTTAAGTTCAGTCGGCCACACTTTTGCATGAATTTGCATTATTTAAGAAATCTCCACACAAAAATTGCCAGCATAGACTTGTAGAGCTCATAAAGGGCCCAATAGCCCAAGCTTCTATTGCACTTTTCTCCTCACATACACATTTTTGCAAGAATCTTCCCTAACACAATGCATCATTTTCATATGTTGATTTGCACTGAGATTTGCGTCTTTGCATGCCGTGTTCATTAACGTATGCATTTTATTTTATTTTTTGCACTCTTTCCCCCAATGCAGGCATTCTTCTACAAACTTTTTGGTTACAGAGCTGCCTGTTGAAATTCTGAGAAGGGTACAGATTCTGGAAGGATAGCTGCTGTGTTTTGGTTCACATCCTGTTTTGGGAAGCGCAGATTTGATAATCTTGCATTAAAACGTGAAGAGCCTTTCTTCCCTCATCCCTACACAAGAGTAACCCCCATAGATTTCTCTGGTGCCAGGAGCACTGTGCATGTGTCTTTGCACATGTATGGCCCACTGTTTCTTCTGATGGGCCGTAAGTAAGAGATTCTCCCTGTCCACCTGGCCTGTTTGTCTCTGTGAAATATTCATCAGCATCTGATTAAGTTTTCAGGAAGGGGCTTAGCCATCCAGGTGGGACTCTTCTGCTCCAACTGACAGGGGAGAAGTGGGGGGAGGCCGTGAGCTTCTCCTCTCTCCCCCTCCCAGTCTGGCTGTGAATGAAAAGCATGCGAGTAAACAGAACAGGGAAGAGTTACAATTCCCCCCCCCCTTGCAACAATTTCGTAACTAAGCTTTCAGTTCTGGTGCTTTACATAGAAAATCTAGAAAAACCTTTTGTTTTTCTGCAGGACACCAAGCAGGATGGTGTTTCCTGCTTGGCAGGGGGTTGGACTGGATGGCCCTTGTGGTCTCTTCCAACTCTATGATTCTATGTGGCTACAAGACATCAGGAGATCAGTATGTCGGGGGCTTACTGCTATTATTATTACTGCTTAATAGCAGATGGGGCTCATCAACCTGGGAAGCTGTTGTTGGAGATTCATTCCCCGTGTGCAGTCATGGGATTGTTGTCTATCACATGGCTTTGTGTGTTTTGATTCCACAGGAATGGAAAGTGACGGAAGACAGGGTGTTTGTCTTACTGTGTTCCCTGAAGTGGGACTGTTGTCCTTTCTCTTTGCTGTCTGATGCTAGAGAGAGAGGGAGCCATGTTGCAGTGCTCCATGTGTGTTCATATGTAAATAAAGTAGATTAGCCAAATGCTGAGTTGCTGAGTTCTGTTACGCAACTGCGCAAACCTCTGCAGATCCCTAAGTGTGCTGATGTCTTCTGGCATCAGTCGCTGTGATGTTCAGGCTAAAGAATGCTTTAGAAGCTCCCGAACGATCACCCAGGAGGGAGGGAACATGCCAGTCGGACATGTGTCTCTGCCAAGGTCCTACTCGTGTGTAGGACAATCCTGGCAGGTAGCCTATCCAGAAGTAGGAAAACAGATCCTAGACTTCCTCTGCCTTGCAGGCTATCTTCAGGAGAAGACAAAGCTACACAAAAACCCCTACACAAATGCAGAGTCCCTAAGACAGTTGGATGGTGCCTTGTGCTCCTCCTTCCAGCAACAACTGTAGCCAAGCAGGTGGCAAATGTCTCACTCTGCATGAGGCTGAGTCAGAGTTCCTGTTGTCTGGGCAGCCCAGGACCTCCAAATGCACTGCCCAGGCTTGCGCCCCAGGGAGGTCACTTCAGTGATGCTAACACATCACTGACTTGGAGGTGCACTCCATTGTCTCTTCAGACAGATGGATGCCAGCTCACTTATATTATTATTATTATTATTATTATTATTGTTATTTTTATTATTAGCTACTACAGTCATACCTCGAGTTGCGTACGCTCCATGTTGTGTACATTCGACTTACGGAGCTCCGCGACCCGGAAGTCCTTCCCGGAGCGCGCGTTCTGCGCAGTTTGCGCAAAAGTGCAAAAACGTGCGAACTTCCGGGTTTTTTGTTTTGGGGGGGGCGTTTGTGTTAAGCACGCCCGTGTTACGTAGCGCAATCCGGAACGGATCACGTGCGTAACACAGGGTACCACTGTATTTCAGTTTGGTCCTATTGCTGCAAGGTTCACTTGTAGAGATACATTCTCTGAGCATCACTGTACAGTCGTACCTTGGTTTTTGAACAAAATGTATTCCAGAAGTCCGTTTGACTTCCGAAACCAAGGCGTGGCTTCTGATTGGCTGCAGGAACGTCCTGCAGCCAATCGGAAGCTGCGCCAAATGTTTGGCTTCCGAGGCAAAGTTCGCATACCGGAACACCTACTTCTGGGTTTGCGACGTTCGAGTTCCAAGTTGTTCGTGAACTCAGCTGTTCGAAAACCGAGGTACGACTGCATTTGGATGCTGTTTGAGCACCGGGGGGGGGGGGGTCTGGCATCTTTAAGATCTCCAGTATCTCTTTAAGACTCTTTGGGTGCCTTCCACCTCTAAGATTCCTTCCGCAGTGTCTGTTCCAGCTGCTGGCCCCATCAGAGGCAGCCTGAAATTACCCTGCACAAACCCTGTCAAAACGAATCAGAGATGGCAGGAGAGCAGAGCAGCAGTAAACCGTGAGAAGCAGGAGGAGGAGAAACCAAGGGGGAAGAGACCAGGGGGAACTTGTGCCTGGACAGATCCTATCCCCTCTACAGGGCAAGCTGCCTTTGCTGGAATCTGGCTTCCTACACAACTCTGCAAAGTGCAGGTGCCCTCTGCTTGTTTGCACACCTGGTCAACTTCAGCTCAAAATGCATTACGTCTCAGCAGTAAATGTTCTGCATTTTTTAATTTTTTTTTAAAAAAAATATCAGTTGTGTTAAAAAAAAGGATTAGACAAATTTGTGGAGGTTGTGCTATCAGTGGCTCCTAGTCAACATGGCTATGTTCTTTCTCCTCGGTTATAAAATTTTAGGGTGTACACACAGTTCAGTCGCATACGCCACAGAATGAATACACACACACACACCCACACACCACCCATCTGGCTTTCTCCAGCCACTCTGGGCGGCTCCCAACAGAATATTAAAAACACGATAAAACATCAGACATTAAAAACTTCCCTAAACCAATCCTTCACCCTTAAAATTCAGGAAATATTCCCTGAGAAAAATTGCACTTTATTTTAGCACACAGAACAATCCCCAAAGCCATCTCGGCTCTCCCAATTACTCTTAATATTTCCCCCACAAAAGGAAATATCTTGGAGACACCATTCCCGATAGTTCTTTCACTTACAAATCCTGTCTTAAGGGCATATTTTGTGTATAAATTGGGTGGTCCTGGATCTGGATTCAAGAACTAAAGTAGTCCCCATCTCAAAAGAATGGCTAGACTGCCCAGGTAATAAAGGTAAAGGGACCCCTGACCATTAGGTCCAGTCGCGGACGACTCTGGGGTTGCGGCGCTCATCTCGCTTTATTGGCCGAGGGAGCCGGCATACAGCTTCCAGGTCATGTGGCCAGCATGACTAAGCCGCTTCTGGCGAACCAGAGCAGCGCACGGAAACGCCGTTTACCTTCCCGCCAGAGTGGTACCTATTTATCTACTTGCACTTTGATGTGCTTTCCAACTGTAAAAACATCAGTTATCTTGGCAGACAGTAGACCAGCCACTCTCAAATTTCTGTGGTAAACCGCCTCTTTGTGCGATGTGTGATTCTTTTAGGGTTGTCTTTGGCTAAGGGGTTGGGCATTTTCAAAAGTCTTTAAAGGAGCTTGTCCACCTTTGTTCTGGGTCTCTCACTTCCTTGTAAGGGGGGGGGGAGCAACAGAAAAATAAAGATCTGCCTTGCTTTTTCTCTACACCCTGCCTCCATCCCTTCTTCTCTGACCGATCATGGACTTAGGGGACTCAAGAATCCCTTGGGGAGTTAGGCAGCAAAAGCCAACCCCAATTTTCCTACCAACTGCTGAGACTCACAGGTGGGGGCAGTTGCTGCTGCTGTGCCTAGACACTTCTTGTGGGCTTCTCAAAAGAGATATCTGGCTGGCCAAAGGATGCAGGATCCGACCTTTGGCCTGACCCAGCAGCCAGCCTCTTCATATGTTACCTTACGTCCACTTAGATTTCTGCAGGCAAAAGGGCGACTCAAACCCCAAGTTTTCCCCAGGATCATTACAATGCCCTTTAAGAAACCTGCCATAGTCACAGTGTCTAAATTGTGGGCATATTCACTTAAGCACGATAAAAGCAGAGATCCTGAGCCATCTTAAAAATCTACTTGGACCAGGAAGGAGCTGGTGTGAAGCAGTTAAGTGCAGAGCCAGTGTCTGGGGCGACTGGGCTTTTATCCATTCCTAGCAGGCTCCTTGGATCACTGGATACTGACATTGTTGGATGCCTTCTGGATGAGGGCATGAACCACCTCGTGGGCATAGCCAGGATTTTGGGGGTGGGGATCCAAAGCTGTTGAGCTTTTGGGGGGGATCACCCCAAGAGAAAGACATTAGGGTGGGCAGGCTTTGGGGGGGGCAGACTTCTGCTGGGGGGGCACAGAACCTCATTTAATTGAGTACCTGCTCCCCCTTGGCTTATGCCCATGAACCACCTCTGAATTTTTAAAGGAAACTGTGGGATGTGAAACACGGGAGCAGTCAAGTACAACATCCCTAGAGTGGACATAGAAAGTGGGTGTCTGTTTCTCCTGGGCCGGGTCAGACTTCCTCTGCATGTGACAGGAGTTGGGTGTGGCATCACCTGTGCAGGTAAAACAAAGGCACAGGCTAGCTGCCATCTCTCTCCCTTTTTCAACTCGCTTTCAACGGAGCAACATGTCCTTAGGCAAGATGCTCTATTGGCCAAGAGAGGAGAAGGAGCTATCGCCCTTATGGAATAGTCTCCTAATGTATATTATATTTTCTAAGCTAAAAGTCTGCCTTCTGGGATCCGATTGTGAACAGATGATACTTGTAAGTAAACTCTTTATACTTTTATAGAAGACTGTGTCGTGTCTTATTTTAGGAGGGAATTAGAAGGGGAAAATACCAGGACAGTATTATTATAGAGGTTCTAGCGAACCTGAGCAAGCTATCCACTGTGTGTGTTTAAAAAGGGGAATGAAAACTCTGCTAAGTTCTGGGACTTGTTAACACAAGTTGGAATAGGATATAAAAGGATGTCATATAGAGGAGGGAGAAAGGTTGTTTTCTGCTGCTCCAGAGAAGCGGACACTGAGAAAGAAGATTCCACCTAAACATTAGGAAGAACTTCCTGACAGTGAGAGCTGTTCAGCAGTGGAATTTGCTGCCAAGGAGTGTGGTGGAGTCTCCTTCTTTGGAGGTCTTTAAGCGGAGGCTTGACAGCCATCTGTCAGGAATGCTTTGATGGTGTTTCCTGCTTGGCAGGGGGTTGGACTGGATGGCCCTTGGGGTCTCTTCCAACTCTAGGATTCTATAATAAACAATATATCCTCTCCTGCATCCCTAAACATTCCCACAGAAACTGTTTCCCCCTTCAGATTTTTTCTTGTTAAAGCCGAGATGTGAGGGTGAGGACAGCCCTAATTTTTAAGAAATGTCACACAGTAAAGTATAACTCTCTCCCTCTTTTTTATGATGCAGCCTGCAGGAACTAGCAGAGAGATGAATGTTGCTGCAGAAAGGTTGAAGAATTGTGTGGTTCTCAGCACTGTCCACTGCTAGGATATAAAAATAGACTCTTTTGGACAGTAGCCACCTAAAAGTGAATTCCTTTTTTTAATTTAAAAAAAATGGGCCACCACAGTAGCTGTCTTAGCAAAAGGACCACATGGTGCCCAGGAAGGAGATATCCCAACTTTCTTACCTGTGAGTAAAAAAAACCCCCAGAAGTCAACTTCTCTCTCGGTGAATGATCCACTCCAAAAGTCATTGATGAATTCTGACATGGGGCTGGCCGGGTTTTGAAAACTGATATCGCAACACCACTCAAATCTGAGCTAATTTTACGTCAGATATAAATTTAGAAACCTGACTCAAAACTCCTGCTATTTCCTACATTTATCCAAAAGGAAATCCAACAAGTGGGATAGGCCTAACATAAGGCAAGGCTGCTGGATCAGGCCAATGGACCCATCTTGTCCAGCGTGCTGTTCTCACAGGGGCCAGGCAGGTGCTTGTGGGAAACCAGCAAGCAGGATTCGAACACAAGAGCAAATTCCCTCCTCCCTTGCAGCTTCCAGCAACTGGCATTCAGAGGCATTGCTGCCTCCAACTACGGAAACAGGGCATAGCCATCTTGGCTAACAAGTCAGCTCCCAACAAAATATTAAAAACACAATAAGACCTCAAACATTAAGTCCTGCTGGATAGCTCAGTTGGTTAGAGCGTGGTGCTGATAACACCAAGGTCGCAGGTTCGATCCCCGTACGGGACAGCTGCATATTCTTGCATTGCCGGGAGGTGGAATAGATGATCCTGGGGGTCCCTTCTACCTCCACAATTGTATGATTAAAAACTTCCCTGTACAATAGCCCTCTCTCCTTAATGACACACAGTTTATGGTTGAACTGGTGCAGCTGTCTTGGTTCTGGACATCTTCAGTACCTCTGCAGCAGCAGATGGCTTGCTGTGCATTTTGGAAAGCAGCAACTCTGAGTAGACCCTGGCCCAGCCCAATGGAACTGCATGGCATGTTGATTTTATTATCAGGAACTGCAACTGCTGTTACAAAAGACCCATCACTGCAGTGGGCTTAACAGTGGTGATAGCTCAGGGAAGAGGCAGGAAACCTATTTTCTTTTTCTTTCTTTTTTTAAAACACCTTAAGAAAATGAAATTAAGAAGAGGAGAAGTCTGGTATTTGGTTTCAAGTGACACAATCACCACCAAAATAAAGCTCCAGAGTGTGATTTGTGTCCTTCAAACCTCTGACATGTTCTGTTAGCAGATTGTGCAGGAGAACGCATGGTTGTAGATCAGCCATCCCAAAACTGGCACCCTCTAGGTCAGGCATAGGCAAACTCCAGCCCTCCAGATGTTTGGGACTACAACTCCCATCAGTACCAGACCATACCCTTAAACATTTCTCCAATGATAATAGGGATGTCTTATGGGACGCAGGTGGTGCTGCGGTCTAACCCACAGAGCCTAGGGCTTGCCGATCAGAAGGTCAGCGGTTTGAATCCCCGCCACGGGGTGAGCTCCCATTGCTCAGTCCCTGCTCCTGCCAACCTAGCAGTTTGAAAGCACGAAGTGCAAGTAGATAAATAGGTACCGCTCCGGCGGGAAGGTAAACGGCATTTCCGTGTACTGCTCTGGTTCACCAGAAGCGGCTTTGACATGCTGGCCACATGACCCGGAAGCTGTCTGCGGACAAACGCCGGCAACCCCAGAGCCATCCGTGACTGGACCTAATGGTCTATTCCAATAATTATAATACCCCAACCATGTGACGGCTTGGTCCAGCCACTCTGGACAGCCTAAAACATAATCAAACATTTTAAAACTTCCCTATGTGGGGCTGCCTTCAGGTGTCATCTAAAGGTTGTATATTTACTTATCACCTTAGCTAGAGGGTCGCAGACAGCAGTAGCATTTTACAAAGGAGCTCCCACTATCTCCTGTGAGATGGGATCATAAAGATCCTAGCTCTAAATTTTCAGAAAGGTTTCAGCTATGAAATGTGTGCACCAAAAACTTCTGCCGGAGAAAAATCCCTGGCTTTGTGGCCAGTGTGTGCACGCATTATTGCAAAAAATTCCATTACCGTGTTTTAAGGAGCACCTTAGAGACCAACTGAGTTTGTTCTTGGTATGAGCTTTCGTGTGCATGCACACTTCTTCAGATACGGTATCTGAAGAAGTGTGCATGCACACGAAAGCTCATACCAAGAACAAACTCAGTTGGTCTCTAAGGTGCTACTGGAAAGAATTTTCTATTTTGTTTCGACTATGGCAGACCAGCACGGCTACCCACCTGTAACCGTGTTTTAAAGGTTGGGGTAATTCTTTCAGGCTGAAAATGAGAGAAGACGTAACATTTTTTTATCTTTCACAAAAAAGCCTCAACGACAGAGACAAACAGCAGGAGTCATTTCAAGTGTTTGCGTTCAGAAAGAAAAGAACGGAAAACCCAAAGAGATTAAAAGCAGAGAAAGGAAGCAATTTGGTTTACAAGTCTAGCTCAGTCTTGCAATGCTGGTGCCAAGGAGATGTTCTAGAGCTACTACTCCCATCAGGCATGGCCAGAGATGATGGGATTTGGGGTCCAAGAGTATCTGGAGGAGGACTCTCAGTCTGGAGAAGGCTAGCTTAGCAGCTCCACTGAGTTAGCTTTACAAAAGATCTGCTCATAGGAAATTAAAAATAATAACAATTCTGAACGATGCTCTGATTTTATTTGGGAGGCAGGATCAGGATCGCTATCAACTGGAACAATTATATTTTTACTTTAAAAAATATGTGTATCATTTTACAGTTTAAAAGTCAATAATTCAGAGTAGAATTATTTGAAGTGTGTGCTGTTGGGCAGAAATCAAGCAGCAAAGAAGATCAAAAACTTGAAATAAAAATTACAAGTTGACCTAAAATTTGTAAGTCACTTCTGGTTATTAAGGAGAACATTCTATGCACAATCTTTATCGATGAAGTTAAGATCTTCGGAGCTGCTTTTTCAATTAGAGTTAAGCAGGTTCTTAAATTGTATCTTAAAGAGTGTAGTGTGACCTTTGGGTTTTTAATATTCAGGTTCATGGTGGCGGGGGGTAGCCCATGAAAGACAAAAGCAGGTGTTTAGGATGTACATTCCTTTATGAGAGGCACTGAATAATTGCAGCAGTTGCTCTATTTCTCTTGTGCAGAGAAAGATATAAGAACCGTCAGAGCTACGGGTTGTTGTTTTTTTTAAAAAAAATTCCCTCTCTTTGTGGGGGACAGAAATCGGCGGTACAAATCTCTTTAAAATATTTGGGTATGGCTGTGGAACTCTAAATGTATTAATGTCTTTGCATTATTTTTTAAAAAAATATTATAGTATTCCTCATGCCAAAAATGGGGAAATGAAAACTCCTGGACCCAAGCAGGCTGTTCTACTGCAGTGAGATGCAGGGTCCTGCGGAATTTAATGAAGTTTACTCCCAAGTCAGAGGTCAACACACCATGCTACAATATCCATGTTGCATCCGCACAAGCATTTCACCTTGCCAAATGGAACAACCTGCCTCTGCTGTTATTAGTTGGGGGCGATCACTTCCTCCTGTGGCACTGAGTTCCACAGTTTAACCACACACTATTGCATGGAGGGACTTTGGTATCTCTGCCCTGAGTCTTCCAACGTTCAGCTCGTTATGAGAATTACAAGGCCTAAGATATAAAATAAATGCTCATAAATGTACCAGGCAAACACACAAATAAATAAATATATATATAAACCACATGTCTGAAACAATACAGGAAAACAGTCCTAAACCCATTTTGACTCTTCCAGTGACCTCAAATATTCCTCTGCAGTTTGGATGGAAATGGGAAAAGCCTCGCCATTGTCTCTGTGCTCACAAATCCTGCCTTAAGGACACATTTGGGTATGAATAGGGTGAGCCTGTGACCTGGACACAAGGAAGCAAAATTTAAAAAAAAAAATTCCTTCCAGTAGCACCTTAGAGACCAACTAAGTTTGTTATTGGTATGAGCTTTCCTGTGCATGCACACTTATTTTTCATCACAGAAGAATGTGCAAGTAAACCCATTAACAGGTTTCCTGCCAGACAGGATTAGAAATATTTAGATATTTCTGTACCACCCTTCAAACCATGAGAGCATAGCTTTCAACACAGAAAAACAAAAACATGTAACATTTTAACGAACGAAACAACAGCACCGGTCCCCGTTTGAAAGGCCATAGATCATTTAATCCATCTCCATTACTGTGGTTGGGCCTCTCCACCATTCACAACTTATCCATGTATGGAAAGGGAATCCATCATGCAGAAATCACACCATTCCAGAGCTGTGTACCTGGGCCGTCTTTACCCAGGGGTGCAAGGGGTGCCGGGCACCGAACTCTGGGTGGCTGAAGCCGCCTAAACTCTTAACCATGTACCTGTTATGAAATAATAAGTAATTTTGATCTAGCTTGAAAAACAAGATACATATAAACCTAGTTATTAACGAAATGTATGCCTACTGTTGCACTGAAGGACTTTCGGCGTTGTGCGCTCATTTACCAAAGATGCGCCGCGCCAGCAGCGGCGCTTGTCAGACTCAACGACGGCGCTTGTCATTAACTCTTGAAATTAACTCTTACATCAAAATATTATGTTACACATTGTATTGAGCTGCTACGCGGCAGCGGAGGTCAGTGCCACCTTTGACACGACTGATGTTTCTCCTAAGTAGGTGCCTAAACAATACTTATGAGTGGTGATGTTGCATACTTAAGTATAAGTGTATTGTGAATAAATGAGCAAATAAAAAAGTTTCATTTCTTTTTCCTCCCTTCCTTCATAAACAAAAGATAAGGCGTAAGTGTGGTGTCTGACACAAGCATAATAAAAGTTAATTTGGGGGCACTGGGCCGATCTTTGCACCCCAGAGGTGCATATCATAGAATCCTAGAGTTGGAAGAGACCACCAGGGCCATCCAGTCCAACCCCCTGCCAAGCAGGAAACACCATCAAAGCATTCCTGACAGATGGCTGTCAAGCCTCTGCTTAAAGACCTCCAAAGAAGGAGACTCCACCACACTCCTTGGCAGCAAATTCCACTGCGAACAGCTCTCACTGTCAGGAAGTTCTTCCTAATGTTTAGGTGGAATCTTCTTTCTTGTAGTTTGAATCCATTGCCCCGTGTCCGCTTCTCTGGAGCAGCAGAAAACAACCTTTCTCCCTCCTCTATATGACATCCTTTGATATATTTGAACATGGCTATCATATCACCCCTTAACCTTCTCTTCTCCAGGCTAAACATACCCAGCTCCCTAAGCCGTTCCTCATAAGGCATTGTTTCCAGGCCTTGGACCATTTTGGTTGCCCTCCTCTGGACACGTTCCAGCTTGTCAGTATCCTTCTTGAACTGTGGTGCCCAGAACTGGACACAGTATTCCAGGTGAGGTCTGACCAGAGCGGAATACAGTGGTACTATTACTTCCCTTGATCTAGATGCTATACTCCTATTGATGCAGCCCAGAATTGCATTGGCTTTTTTAGCTGCTGCATCACACTGTTGACTCATGTCAAGTTTATGGTCTACCAAGACTCCTAGATCCTTTTCACATGTACTGCTCTCAAGCCAGGTGTCACCCATCCTGTATTTGTGCCTTTCATTTTTTTTGCCCAAGTGTAGTACTTTACATTTCTCCCTGTTAAAATTCATCTTGTTTGCTTTGGCCCAGTTCTCTAGTCTGTTAAGGTCATTTTGAAGTGTGATATGCAAAAGACAGCGCTGTACCTGACACATCAAGCTACCACATAACCAGCCCAGCAAGGGGGAAAAAATCAGGTCTCCTACATTGGCAGCCAAGTGACGTATAGTAGCTCCATGCTGTCACACCAAACCATGGTTTGCACTATCGATCTCAGAGGGTTGGACTAGATGACCCTCGGGTCCCTTCCAACTCTACAATGCTATGGTTCAGTCACCACACAGTGAACAAGCAAAGCATAGCACAACCAACCTTCTCTCTGTGGCAAATGCCAGGACACACAACCAGTTCTCCTTCCTTGCTCCTGCAGCAGCAACCCCCAAAGTCAGAACCTCTCTCACCGCCAAAGGAGCTCAAGCGAACAGAGAACCTACACAAACAACGCTGACACCAAACCCTACTCATATCAAGTGAAAAAGAAACATCGTCACCCCACCCATCTCCCCATCCCACCCACCTCTCTCCCCCTTTACCTCCTAATGTCTCAACAACAAAAACTGATTTGTAAAAATGTTATATGGAAAAATACAAGAGAGACATTGTACTACCTTTGTAAATCAAGTAAATCTTTAATAAAAATATTTTTTTAAAACACACACACACACACACACACACACACACAGCGGCTGTCGTTCCAAGAGAGCCAGACGAATCCCAGGGTCCCGGTTTGAAGGCACAAAATGCAGCCATGTTGCTAAAGCTGAAGAGGTCTGTGGCTGGCATGGGCTTGGAGAGGGAATCGCAAAGAGTGCCAGGAAGGAAGAGAGATGCCACACAACAGACAGTGAGACAAGAACCGCCACTTAAAACAGCAGTTCCCAAACCCTTGGCCACTGCCCTCTTGGTTCAATGAACTCATCCCCAGCTCCCCCTACCCTACAAAAAAACATTATTCAGAATAGCACTTAGCATGCCCCACTAAGGAACATAATAATGCAATAAAATTCAAGGCAGTTAACACCCAATTGCACATTTATTCAAAAGCCAATTAAAATTATTCAGTCCAATTAATTCCACAAAATTGATGAACTTGCTCCAGCGATGGCAGCTTTTCGAAGTCCAAGAGGCTTTTGCACCTTTAGCCCCCCCGCCCCCAGGCAATCTCCCTCCCAGGGTAAAGTATGGCCCACTTTGGGAACAACTGGCTTAGCCAAACCACCCCAAAGAATGGTCTCTCCTCTGCTCCCTCTGAATGCCAGGCGTTGGCCAAGGTCAAGGAGGCTGTGGCTCATTGGCGGGGCAGTTGCTTGGCATGCAGAGTGTGCCAGCGTCCAATTCCCAGCATCTCCCGTGAGGGTTGGGAAAGGCTCCCTGGGTGAAATGCACAGAGAGGCGCTGCTAGTCAGCATAGAGCAGGGGTCAGCAACCTTTTTCAGCCTTGGGCTGCTCCACTGTCCCTCAGACCTTGTGTGGGGCCGGACTATATTTTGGAGGAAAAAAATGAACGAATTCCTATGCCCCACAAATAACCCAGAGATGCATTTTAAATATAGTCATACCTCTGGTTACGCTTGCTTCAGGTTGCGTTCGTCACAAGATACAAACGCACAGAACTCGGAAGTACTGGAACGGGTTACTTCTGGGTTCGGGAATTCACACATGCGCAAACGCGCAAAACGACATCATGCGCATGCGCAGAAGCGCCGAGTTGCGCCACACAAATGCACAGGCGTGGCGCTTCAGGTGGCGCTCTGCTCATGTTGCGAACGGGGCTCCGGAACAGATCCCGTTCGCAACCAGAGGTACCACTGTAAAAGCACACATTCTACTCATGTAAAAACACCAGGCAGGCCCCACAAACAACCCAGAGGTGCATTTTAAATAAAGGCACACATTCTACTCATGTAAAGACACACCGATTCCCGGACCGTCCACGGACCGGATTGAGAAGGCGATTGGGCCGGATCCGGCCCCCGGGCCTTAGGTTGCCTACCCCTGGCAATACCAAGCTTGATGAACGATTGCTCTGACTCTGTACAAGCTTCCTATGTTTCTAAGAGCTGGCAAAACTGTGAGGAGGTCAGAGAGAGAAGCTGGCAGGGCTGAAGTCGCCAAGAGTGCTTATAAAAGACGGCAGGTTTTATTTCCAGGGGGCAATTTCTCCAACGAGGAAGAAGCCTCGCTTGAAAAGAAAGTCAGGCACGCACAGATCCCCGAAGACCTGCATGTATGTGTGTTATTGTATCGCGTTTCAGGTTTTGCATTAAAGCACCATGACAGATGATCCGTGTTCTTATTCATAAAGGCCTTCCATTCTCCCCCCCCCCCATTTAGCACAGTTCAAACAGGCCTTTTCCCCTGTAGGACACAAGAAACACCCCACAAAGGGAGGGCAAGAGAGAAAAATTGGGGAACAGGGAGCCAGTTAAATCATCACCAACCACTAGACATTAGTGAAGGGGAGGGGGCAGAGAGAGAGGAGAGAGAGAAGAAAACCACTTTAAAAATACTAACCCATATTTAGTGTTGCCTCGGACAGAAACCACAGCTTTAGATTAGTATATAATAAATAATGAGGATTATAACTTACATAGCACTTCAGAACAGCATCTGTCAATTCAAGACGAGCACCCTGCGCATTAATAAATATCTAGCAAGCCGCAGGTCAGCCGAAGGGAGACATTCTGCTGAAATTACGCAGCACCAGATTTTACACAGAGAGGGAGGGAAGGCCATCGATCGCTTTCGCCAAGTTTGCCAGCTTGTACCGACGGGGCCAAGTCAATCAGAAATATTAGAAAGCAGAATGATTTCACTTTGGAACGGCGAGCTGAAAACGACACAAGACCAGCGACATTTCTCTTAACTCGATGGCCCAAAATTTATGCTTTGTGAAATTCAGCTTCTAGCCATTTAGGGGAGGGTGGAAATGAGGACAAAATGCCAAGATGATATAATAATAATTTTATTATTTGTAGCCCGTCCATCTAGCTGGGTTTCCCCAGCCACTCTGGGCAGGCTTCCAACAAAACACTAAAAACAGAATAAAACTTCAAACATTAGAAACTTTATTAAAAACAGGGCTGCCTTTGGGTGTCTTCTAAAAGTCAGAAAGTTGTTTATTTCCTCGACATCTGATGGGAGGGTGTTCCACAGGGCAGGTGCCACCACTGAGAAGGCCCTCTGCCTGGTTTCCTGTGGCTTCACTTCTCACAGTGAGGGAACCGCCAGAAGACCCTTGGAACAGGACCTCAGTGTCTGGGGCTGAATGATGGGGGTGGAGACACTCCTTCAGGTATACTGGGCCGAGGCCTTTTAGGGCAGGGGTAGACAACCTAAGGACCATGGGCCGGATGCGGCCCAATATCCTTCTAAATCCAGCCCATGGACGGCCCGGAAATCAGTGTTTTTACATGAGTAGAATGTGTCCTTTTATTTAAAATGCATCTCTGGGGCATAGGAATTCGTTCTTTTTGCTTTTCTTTTTTCAAAATATAGTCCGGCCCCCGACAAGGTCTGAGGGACGGTGGGCCAGCCCCCTGCTGAAAAAGGTTGCTGACCCCTGGTTTAGGGCTTTAAAGGTCAGCATCAACACTTTGAATTGTGCTCAGAAACATACTGGGAGCCAATGATGCGTGTCAATTAAAATATATCAGGAACAGCATTCTGATTTAAAGCCTCGATGGCTTTAAAAGAGTATTAGAGAAATTTGTGGGAGAGAGGGCTGTCAATGGCTATTAGCCAAGACAACTATGCTTTGTCTCCCAGTCGGAGGCAGCGATGCTTCCGAATCCCAGTCGCTGGAAACCACGGAAGAGTTGCTCTTGCGCTCAAACCCTGCTTGCGGGTTTCCCATAATGGGAGATGCAGGTGGATGCATCTCTAGAGAGCTTGCGAAAGAAAGCACCCTGAAAATGATGGGGAATTGGCTGTGGGAACCCATGCAAAGGCTTGCTTCAATCAAGCATGCATCAGAGAGGCCCCTGTAGCAACCAGCACAGGTCTCACACTGGAAAGGCACCCCTGCTCTCTCTCTCTCTCTCCCCCGGTGGTTTAACTCGAAGATTTACAGGGGCTGGGGGACGCTGGCAACCAGCCAGCCCCATTGCATGCTCCCACTTTAGGGACTAATTGTTACAGCCCCAACCCAGCGGTACTTGTTCGCAGGATCACTACTTCATGACACTCCAGACTTGTGCCGTGAAATATGAGAGGAGCAGGTGGCACTTCGGTACAATTGGGAGGGGGGTGTTGTAAGGAACGAGGTGGGTTTTAAAACTCTTCCGCTTTGTGTTTCAAACCAGAAAACTCTTTGCCCATTGTCACCGCGTGAGGGGAGGGAGAAGAGGAGGAAGAAGAAGAGTTTGGATTTGATATCCCACTTTTCACTACCCGAAGGAGTCTCAAAGCGGCTAACGTTCTCCTTTCCCTTCCTCTCCCACAACAAACACTCTGTGGGGTGAACGGGGCTCAGAAACTTCAGAGAAGTGTGACTAGCCCAAGGTCAGCTGCATGTGGAAGAGCAGGGATGCGAACCCAGATCACCAGATTACGAGTCTACCGCTCTTAACCATTACACCACACTGGCTCTTGAGCAGACTCTTTCCTGCTCTAAGCCCCTCTAGTGAATAGCCAGAGCGAAGGATCTTCAGACAACAATTCAAATCATCCCGTGTTTTCCCCGAGTGCAGAGCTTGATGCCTGACCGTCGCCATAACTACCTCCCTAACTGAGGTTCATTCCGTCAGCCTTTTGCCTTCAACACTGGTGTACAGTCTAAACTAGCCTGCGAGCCAAGTCTGAAACGCCACTGAGTGACGGAAGTACAAAAAGGACACGAAGTTCTGCAAAGGCAAATACAACCGGTTCAGAGGATTGAAATGTGTGAAACAGGGTCCAATCTTTTGGGTCAAGGAGAGTCTGGGCCAAAAGGTAACTCTGCACAAGACTTTGAAAGCAATTGATGGATGGTGCTACCTGTATTGCAGGTATTGAATTGATTGTGTTTGAATTAATTGTGGGGTGTATCTTAATTGATTGCTTGCTTGTATTATGCATATTGTCTTATTTATATGATGTTGGTCACTCTGAGCCCGGCTTGGGCCAGGGAGGGTAGGATAAATTGCAATGTAGTCGGAGCAAAATTCCAAGTATGACTGATACTTGGCCAATAAAAATTATTCCTTATTCCTTATACAAATAAAAATTATTTATTATTATTATTATTATTATTATTATTATTATTATTATTATTATCCCCCAATACTGAGCGATTTTCAAGCCATTGCCCTGCTTTGCCATAAGCAGATGTCTCCTGGAAGCTCAGAATCCCAGCCCTGGAACAAGTGGATCTAATGTTTGCCGTGTGTCCCTCTTTCCATAGAAGAGTTCCAAACAGCCTTGTGGAGAAGAAATGGGCTTAAACTGAGCAGCTTCCAGCAATGCAACTGGATTGTCCTAATAGGTCAAATTAGAAGCATCAGATTTTTTTCCAATAAGCAGTAATACAGCACCTTTCGAATTTGTATCTAAACTGCTTTGGTCAGCTTGCTAAGAAATGTAACTGCAACTCCAGGCATCAGAAAGCCAGTGGAGAAATTGCTGGACGAGAGGGGGATCCCCCCCCCCCCGATTTCTTTCACTGGAAAGAGAAAGAGGAAAATTTAGAAGAATCTGGGCAGATTTAATGGTCTCACCCATGTAAAACCACAGCAGCCTTTGAGAGAAACAGGCATTTTCCGAACCTCAAGGAACAGGGCTGCATTAAACAGTCGTCAGCAAATCAACACACTGGAGGGGGGGGGGTTATTTTTGCAAAGCAGATCACTCTGCAAGGAAGTGCAAAGTTACCCAGTGTTACGATGCTATCCGACATCACATGATCTCACAGTTTCTTTAAGGCTAAAATCGCAAGACTCCACAATAAAACAGCTAATATCACCGACTACTAATTATTTTTTTAAAAAGGAACTCTATTTCTGGATCTCAGCCTGCTACTGAAGAGAGCTCGAGAACACAGTTGGAGGGTGTCCCCTTAAAATAATAAATCCGAGGGTATTAAATAAAAGCAACATCCCCGTTTGTCATTATTTTGACGTCAGCCAGTTGGGATGGGAGGACCCCTTTATATTATTTTTCAAAACATCCGGGAAAGTAAAATTAGAGTCCTAGCTGATGAGATTTTGCGGCTCTTTAGATGCCTTGCTGCTAAAAAACAGTATTGCTTGGGGGGGGTGGGGATTAAATGAAAGGAATATAATGTCCATTGCAGGGGCAGGGGGGGTGGCAAGGAGAAAAATCACATGATCTTAAGTTAAAAAACATAGACAGGATCTAGCAAGCGTTCCTCACCACTGTTATTATTTATGAAGACCTGATTCCACGATTCATCGTACTTGGCCATCACATACGAAATACACAGGAGAAAATGAAAGCTGGGCATCATCCTGTCTTAGTTGCATAACAGAAAATCGTAGCAAAGTTCTGGCCTGCTAGTAGATGTCAGGTGAACAATGCCAATTTTCTTGCCTGGATCTGTTCTGTTTAATAATTCTCCTTGCCTCAAAAAAAAGATATTTACTTAATATGGGTTTTTATTTCATTTATTTACAACCATGCTGCCATGGAAATTCAAGCATCTATTTGCCTTCATTGTATTAAAATGGTTTTTAGAGCACCTCTAAGGAAACCACCTATTATACAGACATATATTTTTAAAAATGCCGACATTTTAACATCTAGTCATTGGGCTCCTCCCTGAAATTGCAGGATGACTTGGGGGATGCGCAACACAGAAAACTCTCGTCTCTAATCTATGGAATGGAAAATCACAGCGAACTATTGCATAGGGTTGTTGGGAAGAAATATGCAATACAGGTATGAATAAAAAGGTTTATACCTACAGGTGAAACTCAAAAAATTAGAATATCATGGAAAAGTCCATTTATGTAAGCAATTGTTTTCATTAGCTACTGGAGTTTAATATATGAGATAGACTCATGACATGCAAAGCGAGATATGTCAAGCCTTTATTTGTTATAATTGTGATGATTATGGTGTACAGCTGATGAAAACCCCAAAGTTGAAATTGTTAATTTGGGGTTCTCATCAGCTGTACGCCATAATCATCACAATTATAACAAATAAAGGCTTGACATATCTCGCTTTGCATGTCATGAGTCTATCTCATATATTAGTTTCACCTTTTAAGTTGAATTACTGAAAGAAATGAACCTTTCCACGATATTCTAATTTTACGAGTCTCACCTGTATATATCAAAAGGTTATTTGCATTTCAAATACAGAGGTGAAATAATCTTGCTGCAAACATTCACCACCCAAAATTAATCCTCTTGCAAATTTTGATGTTGAGTATTTACCAAACGTGAACTGAGGATTTAAGTTACCTTAACATTGGGTTTCAATCTTTTAACATTATCAGATATTAAGTACTGGCATGCAATAGTATACAGTATTTAATAGGATCTGATGGCTGGCTTGCAGTAGAAGTTTTACTGAATGTACATGAAGCAGCATTCCTGTTCCACTCACTGTGTACACTTCCTGGAAAACTGAATATTTATATTGTTTTTCCAACAAGATTTCCCAGGCGAAAAAACAGGGTTCTGGCAGAGGTGTCCCATTCGGTGTTGTTGTGATAACCAGGGGTGCCAACTATAGAAGGAAGTAGGGGCTTCAGCCCCCTCAATATTTGGGAGGGGGACGGGCAGGGGGAGAGCTCCCCCCCCCCATATTGAGAGGAGTCCCACAAAAAAACAGATTCGCCGGGCAAGCATTCATATGCCAGCTGGGGCAGCACGCATCATGTGATGCCAGGCCCCCTCAAGGTGGGAGGGAGCAAGTCAGTGGGGATAACACATGCTATTTCTGTGCTGGTTTCTAACAGGTTTTGTTGTTACTAGGGCTTGCCGATCAGAAGGTCGGTGGTTCGAATCCCCGCGACAGGGTGAGCTCCCGTTGCTCAGTCCCTGCTCCTGCCCACCTAGCAGTTCAAAAGCACATCAAAGTGCAAGTAGATAAATAGGTACCGCTCTGGCGGGAAGGTAAATGGCATTTCCATGCACTGCTCTGGTTCACCAGAAGTGGCTTTGTCATGCTGGCCACATGACCCGGAAGCTGTACGCTGGCTCCCCCGGCCAGTAATGCGAGATGAGCACCGCAACCCCAGAGTCGGACACGACTGGACCTAATGGCCAGGGGTCCTTTTACCTTTACATATGTCATAGATGGTTGACATGTTTTGAGACAACCTTTTCTGGACTGCATCCAAACAGAAACCTTCTGCATATCTAAAAGCACTCACCTTTACCTGTGAGCCAACAACACACAAACGGCAGCCCAATTTGAAATTCTGCACTCAAAACGTAAATAGCGAAAGAGGCAAAATGTTGACAGGTTTAAAACATCTGCAAACCTCCACCCCATCTGCAATTCCTTCTTCGGAAATGCCTGGAATTGCAATCCAAAGCGATTCACATCCACCCTCCACAGGAAAACTGAGCATTTCCTCTTAAAAACAGGTATGCTTGAAGGCAGGATATATTCCAAAGAGGTACGCGGAGAGCGATTCTTTTTTTAAACGGTGATCCTCTCAACAGAGCCATTCTGTAACAGACATATGACCCCAATGGACCTCGCACACACAGGAGAGACACGTGGTTCTCTCACCTACGACCGAAGAAATCAGACGGCATTCGAAACACCAAGTTTTTGCAAGGAAAAGAAAAATTATAAATCCTCTCTCCTGCCAAGCGAGTCTCCAGCCACCTTTAAGCTAAGGGGTTTTTCTGGGGCACCCCCAGCCCACCACCCTCCTCTGGGATTGCAGCAAAGGCCAGGCGAAGTGCGCACATTGCACTCGCCGCATGTCATGTTTCACACCCTCCTTTCGGAACACATGTTTTCAGAGACACGTACAGGAAGAAAATAGCCCAGGAAGAAAAGAGACACAGCTGCTACTAGTGGGAAGAGCAGCTTGGCAAAGGTCCGTAGCTTGGACCTTTGAACTCTGCTGGAATGCCAAGGAGTCCGAGGGACTGAGCCTCTCTCTTGCCTGGTGGGACTGCCAGCCTCGTCCCCGAGAGCAGATTTAGCGAGTCAGGAACAGGCAAGAGGTGAAGATAAAAGGATTCGGGCAATAGCGAAAGGGATTGCCTCTTAAGCGGGCAGGAGACTTGATACCTCTCGGCAACACCCTTTGCACAGACACCAGAATACATTCAACTGTCAAGGCAGTTGGCTTCTGAAGTGGCCAAAATGTGCATCGCTTAAGATTTTAATGGAAATGTACCCAATTTGCACTTTCTGAAACAATATGCGCAGTGCAACACAGCCATCCCTCGACATGCAGACTTATTCAATTTTGCGATGCAGCTCTCCGATCAAAAATATAAGCAGCTGTTAGGGGGAAGGGGTCAGAAAGATGCATGGGTTGAAATGCTTACGCACCATGCCTCTGAAGCGCATTCTCTCCCTTAAGGACTTCTGAGCATGGTATTTCGCCCTTCCAGAGTTGTGATTTCCTGCAAACCTTCATGAACGACGGTGCCCAGAATTATTTAAGGTGGGGAAATGTGCTCTTGGGGGGAGAGTGAAGGCACCTTAGTGAAAACACACAATGCATTAAATCAGAGGAAATTGCAAAAGGAAAGAAAAAGGTGTGCCCATTTGGAGAAATTCACAAGCTGATGGGGAACACTGGTCTTAAGCCTAAATGCAAAATAAATAACTGCATTTGATTCTACTCCTCTGCAATGCTACCCTGTCTGCCTTCTCCCTTACATAATGCCAACATTCAGACTGCAGGCTCCTTCGAGCAAAGATCTCTCTACAGTATGTATTAGGGTACGGCACTCTCTAAGGAGGCTTTGCAGATCCATTCCACTCCATTATACATAAGGGAGATCCTTCACATCGATAGTCCGCAAAATTCCTTGCAAGTAAGTACACAGTAGCAGTTACCAAACCACTACACAGGAGCGCTTACGTTAAAGGTTGCAAGAAGTCAAGACTCAACCCATTTTTATAGAAAGAAAGGCCAAGAACTTGCATGGCGCAGGTCAAACAGCCATTACAAGCGGCTCAACATAAGCAATGACTTCAGTCACTTGTGGTGGAAATATTTTTAGAGCTACCAGTGTGACGCTGTGTACAATATTATCAAGACATGTTCAACCTTCGCACACCCAGGGGCCAAGGCCTTAGGGGAGCAAGTCTTGGGTCACACACTGCGGTCGGAGAAACATGCTGGGGCAGCCTTTCCAAACATCACTCCGTATAGAGAGAACACATGGCAAAGGGGGGTGGAGTCCCTTTCCAGCTGCCAATACAGATGGGCAGAGCAGATTTTTTCCCCTGTGCATGTGCAGAGGTCCATGTACCTAGGAAGGCAGGTTACAGCATTAAAGCACAATATTAAAAACAAGTTAAACCAACATGCACATCGAGCAAGTGTTGGAAATTAGCCAGGCATGTTTTGCAACTAGAGCGGGTCCAATTCTGACCACGTGGAGAAAGCAAAATGTCACCTACAGAAGTTCTGAAATATTTTCTTTAAAGCTTCGTCTTATTCTGCATTGTTTTCTTTGATGTTTTTATGTGTTGTCAACCGCAGTATATAAAGCAGTATAGAAATGAATATAAAGCAGTATAGAAATGAAAAGAATGATAATAAATTTCACAGCAAAATAAAAAAGCACTTAGACATGCTACTGTAACCTAGGTTTAAGGAGCCATTTGGCGATTAGATTTTATTTCTGTTTCTAATCCTGCAACCAGGGTGGGTCATGTGGTGCTAGATTTATGCAGATTTTAAAAATGGATTACTGTAATGCATATATAGTGACTAGAACGCCTGCTGGTTTGTTTTGAATTACGGTGAGCTGCTTTGAGCTAAATATCTGCTGTTGGAAAAGGGGAATAAAAGTATTAAAACAACTCAGGTGTGGGCGGTTCTGCCACAGCACTGATCCAGAAACTATTACTCAGTTAACAGTGTCATGTATGCTTTGGCTAGAAAATCAAAATAAATGCGTAAGACCCCTGCTTCTTGCCTTCCATTATTCATCATTGTTGTGGCGCCCTCTCAGCTTGGCGCCCAGTGCAGGTGAACTGTTTGTGCTCCCCTAAATTTGCCTCGGGATGCGGGTGGCGCTGTGGTCTAAACCACTGAGCCTCTTGGGCTTGCCGAAGTTCGGCAGTTCGAATCCCTGCGATGGGGTGAGCTCCCATTGCTCGGTCCCTGCTCCTGCCAACCTAGCAGTTCGAAAGCACAAAAGTGCAAGTAGATAAATAGGTACCGCTCCGGCGGGAAGGTAAATGGCGTTTCCGTGCGCTGCTCTGGTTTTGCCAGAAGCGGCTTAGTCATGCTGGCCACATGACCCGGAAAAACTGTCTGCGGACAAACGGCGGCTCCCTCGGCCTATAAAGTGAGATGTGCGCCGCAACCCCAGAATCGTCCGCGACTGGACTTAACTGCCAGGGGTCCTTTACCTTTACCTTTTTAAAATTTGCCTCAGGCAGACCCGCTGAAATTAATGCACTTAACTTAGTCATATTTGCCCATTTCAATGGGTCTGCTCTGAGTAGGGCTACCACGGAATACCGCCTTTTAAAAAAACAGCAGTTTTAATCCTTCCATCCATGGACAGCACTCATCGTCCTTGCGATCATATCCACGATGGGATCGGCTGATTGAGAGTGCCTAGCGGGTTCAAGGTCACCCCTGAGGGGTTGTTTTTTTATGACCGGCGGAACATTTGAACCCGGGGTCTCCTGGGTCCTAGCCTGACACTTTAGCCCCTGCGCCAACTGCAAAGTGCGGTTTCCCGGGTCCTGCGAAAGCCAGAGGGGAACAGAAACAAACCCTTGAGAGCTGCTGCGCCAAACATCTCAGGAATGGTGTCTGCTCATAACGCTGATATGTTCGGAACGAAAAGTTATCGCCTCCACCGCTTGGCTCACCGTCTCCCCTTTGCTCCTCCATGTTCCCAACTAGTGTATCGAGCTGCAGCCAGACTTGTTGACTGGCTATGTGCACCTGTTTCCTTTTCAGCACACACCTGTTCCTGCAGAACAGAAGAACCCAGGGCTGCTGTAGGTTCAAGCCCTGGAAAACAGAGAGCAGCTCCAAGGTTCTCACTGGGCACACACGTAATAAATAAAAATTAAGCACAATATGTTTATACCCCAATAATATATACTGTATGTTTCCGTGTATAAGACACCCCCTTTTTGGGGGGGAGGGACTCCAAATTAAGAAAACATCCCTCAGCACTACCGGTGTATTAGACGAGCCCCAATTTTAAACCTAATTTTTTGGTTAAAAAAAACCCCTAGTCTTATACACGGAAAAACACGGTATGTTTTAAAAATGAGCAATATTTAATTATTGCAACTCTAAGGCTGCCACTTTGTTTAGGATTAATTCTAAGCATACGTAACTTGGAAGCAAATCCATTTGAAATCAATGGATCAATTTCCTAACACGGTTAGGCGTCAGATTAGCCATACTTTCCACCCCAGGGGATGAAGAGCCTCTTTTTAAAACAACTCTGCAATGCAAACGTTAAACTGGAAATTCTGTGTGCCCTGCCCTCCGTGAATCTTTCACACGTGGCAAAACCCACAGGGCCGAGGGCTCAGAGAGGTGCCTTTTAGTCTCGTGTGCATAATAAGCGCAGAGGTTTTAAGAACCGAGGTGGCACAGCAAATGTGCACGCTGCAAAAGCAACGTGGGGAAATGTAGGGCTCTCCTGCGCTGCAACGTTTGCCAGAAATTAAAGATTGCAAATGGAGGAGGCGTCGCAGTGGGGTGACAGCAGGTCACACATGCCAGAGTCCACAGCACACACTCCGAACATTAAGCGGGGAGGGTGTCCCATTCAGGTAGGTGAACCCATGAATGTCCCGCTGCGGAATTCGACACGTTTATTGCACATGCAACCTAACCCTCTCCCAAGCTGCTCTGAGAGGCATCCAGTCTCTCAACTGCCATGTAAGGGAGATTCACCTGTTTATAAATGATCACATATTTCTATTTGCTCAAAATGCACGGCGATAAGGATCCATTGGAAAGGTTTTCCTTCCAACGGACGTATTTCGGAAAGGTCTTCCTTCCACCGCTCATTAAGGAGATTGCGGCCGTGAATTTGGAGGCGAACCTTCAAACTTGCTCCTTAAATGACATGCAGAGTTTTATGTTTGGCTTTTTATTTCGTAAAATAAATGCTACCTACCCAGACAAGTCTGTCCAGACGCTCAGAAAGCTAATTTTAATGTTTTAAGATTTTAACTATTTTTTGTTTCGAAGTGCTGTTGTAACTTTCTTGATTTTATCGTTTTGTCTTTTCGTAAACTGCTTTCAAGTCCCCCCGCCCAAACCATGCAGTGTATACATTTCATAAAATAAATAATGCGATTTTAACATGTAGTTTAACTTGATCATGGCAGCAAGAATGACAGGAGGAACACAGGAAGAGCCCTGTTGGCGTCTGCTAAAGTACCCCCCTCCCTCCCCAGTCCATAAATCATTTCCCAGTAGCGGCCGACCAGATACCTTTCGGAAGCCCACAAGCAGCACTTAAGCACAACAGCGCTCTCCCTGACTGCGATTTCCAGCAACTGATATTTCACTGGTAGACTTCTTCCAAAGCTGGAGGTTCCACAGTCTTATCCCCTTCAGGAGCAAAAACTAGAAGCAAAGAGAAACCACCAAAAAGGATAAGCGGCTGCAGAGAAGTTTAGTATACGACGGCAACAAAACGAAGCCACACATGCACAAACCACATTTTAAAAGATTATGGGATGTTAGGAGTTAAGAGAGATCAATTAATTACAAGTTAAGGGCAACCCATTCATAAGTTATTGAAAGAGAATTAAGCCAGTGGATCCAGTTCAGGAAGGTGTGTTTTAGTTGCTTTAAATTTCTTTTTAAGTAGAGAATCATAATCACACAGCAAAGATATAAGGTATTTAGATTTTCATGTCAAGCATCTAAGTGCAGAAACTATTTTATTTTATGGTGCCACACGAGTCAGTAACCCATAGGCTGGTCAGCAGGAGAGAGGCTGCGTTATGGCACGTTTGACAAGATCACAGATTGTGTGTGCTCCCTACAGGAACACCAACATGTAAAAGGTGACAGATAATTCATCTCCAGAGACTTAAAAGACGCTGGTCGCGAAGGCAGAGGAGCCATTTCAAAATGGGCTTCCCAGCCCTCAAGCCTCTAGCCACTACACCACGCTGCCATCCCACAGGATCACCCCCGGGGACTGAACTGAAAGGACAGCCCCTCTTCCCACGAATTACTCCGTGTGGCCATCAGACACAGCCTGTGAAGTAGCAGCACACTCATGCACACTACACAGTGCACCGCCGGAGAAATGCAACATTGCACCAAGCTCTCATTTTGCTAGAACTGGTCCCGGTGCCAAACTGCCGTTATCGGACATTCTCCCCAAACTGCTCTGCCACCACCGCGTTGCAACGCTGTTGCAAACATCTCCTTTTGCAGGGCAACACCGCAGCTTGCCTGCTCCACGGACAAGAAAGAGAAGCTTGGACGGGGTGGGGGGGGGAGAAGAGTAATGCAGCCAGGCACTGGCAGGAATTCCTGCCCTCGGCTTCACGTTCAGCACTCGGTGTCCACACATCACATCGTATTCTGTAGATCCAGACTCTTTGCAGTGCCAATTCCATTTGGCACACATCTGTATACACACCCATCCTGGCCACGGGATTTGGTGTTTTCCGTCTGGAAAATCCCAGAAAGCAGGGGGGGGGGAATCCCTGGAGGAGTGTTTTGGGCACACCCACCCCACCCTATTTCTAGAATAAAGGAGAGAGAGGGAGAAAATAAAACTCAGGATCTAGAAAATAGAAAAGCAGAAGGGCTGAGGAATGGGAGGAGAGAAAGATATTGACCCTAGAGGAATACGAAGGCCTGGCTTCCTACACGGGCGCAAAAGCCAGGAGATGGGGAGAGAGAGACAGCAAGAAAAATAGTTATATAACTGCCCCATTTGTGGGACTCAAAACAAGGCGTCTTGGGACATCTTCCCACAAGAAAATGTCTGAAAATTAAGGTATCCCTTCCGACAATTCCTCATCGCTTTATCAGTACAAGTCATGTGTATTATTATAAGCAGCACTGGCTCATTCAGAGTGTTGTATCAATATGGACGGTGAGCTTCTTGCGGTCTCATTCATATCAGCTTCTCCCCACAGTCTGGGATTTTCTTCTACCAGGGATACTTTGAAAAGGAGTGAACATGAGGAAATCCTGTTGTCTTTGTCAACAACAACATGACTGGACAACAACATGAGGAAATCCAGATTGAAGGAGGGGGAAATTTAGAACCAAACTTGCAGTATCTTCCTAAAAGTTTATATACATGTAAGTGAGCGGGTGCAGACAGACACACCCAGCGGCCTGAGGCATATTGCAAACAAAACGAATTCAGCTTTTCATCACAATACAAGCCCCAACAACAGATGATTTGAGAAAACACCAAGCTACCACAAGCCGGTACTGCAGACAAACGTATTCCTGGTGCTCATTCCTTCTTGGGCTGAACCTAAATATATAGGTATATTTCTCTGCCCCATCTCTCTCTCAAAAAAATAATAATTCTGGTTCAGCCTGCATCTTTTGTTTTCTTTCAAAGTATAAACCTTGGAAAGAAAGCTCAAATGGCACACTCTCTTGAACAAGCCATCATACCATGAGATTTCTTCATTATGGCAGCCAGACGGCATCCAGTTCATGGCAACAGACAGTGCAGAGTTTGGGCAGAGTTTCTATGATTCTATTCTATGGGCTCCGTTTGCCAAATGGTGCCAACTCCATTTTTAAGATCCTCTTCTGCCTGGAATTCTCTCCAGAACTCTCTCATGTCAACAGCATTTCACAAACCAAACAATACTTTGCTCGGTTAACTTCATTAGGCAACAACCACCTGAGAAATTAGCACAAATATGCATTTGCCTGTTTGGGGTGCAACCTAACAAAACCTGGCCGTGAACAAGTCCCACTGAAATCAAGAAAGCTAAACGCACAGAGTTAAAAACCGCTCACTGCTGCAACCTTAAGCGGAGTGATTTGGAAGCAAATCCCATTCAAGTCGGCTGGCTTACTTGTGAGTAAGGAAGTGCGGTTAGCATCCGGCTGCGGGTTGCATTGATTTCCATTACCACCACCGAAAGAGAAGCATAATGTTTGTGTTTGGAGAACAAGCATCAAGAGCTCAATTTAAAGACCGACACAGAAAGGATGCATCCTGAATGGGAGAGATGAGATCACTAACAAGAGGGATCTGTGGGCATTCAAAATCCGAACCAGAGAGATTAATCCAAGCGCCAGCCCTTTTGGGAGAACCTGCATAAAGGGAAAAGGGGGTGAGGGGAGGAAAAACCCTTTACTGATCAAGTCTAATACAAGTCTACTCAGAAGCAAGTCCACTGAGTTCAGCAGAGCTCACTTGCAGGTAAGTGGACTGCAGCTTCAAGCACAAAGCTCAGTGGCAGCACATCTGCCTTGCATGCAGAAGGTCTCAAGTTCAATCCCTGGCACTGAAACTCCGGAGAACTGCTGGCAGTTGGTGTAGACAATATGGAGCTAAATGGGCCAATGGTCTGACTCGGTAAAAGGCAGCTTCCTCTGGAACCTACGTCTGTGTAAAGGCCTGCTCTCTTAGGAGGGGCTCCCCCAGGTCGAAAAGATGCAGCAGGCCTCTAACCACAGGGCAGAGCATCCAAGATGGCAGCTCCTTTGGGCAAGGCCTCTGTCTAACTGCTCTGGGATGCCCATTTTCCAACCGAGGGATGGCACTTCCAAAGCAAGGAGATGCCCAGCCACAGCTTGGAGGCAAACAGGCACCCCCTGAGAGTCAGAAGATGGCTGCTTTAACGGGACAGGGGTTGCCACAAGGTGGGGGGCTGGACACCCACGGCAGAGACGCAAGCGCAAAGCCCAGCTCAACTGCTCAGTCTGCAGGGATACCCTGAGCCCACCTTCCCCGCTCTTGTTGCTGTGCTCTTACGCGGGTACAGAGGGAGCCCACCCTTGCCACCCCCCAAGCTCTTTGGAAGAAGCAGATTAAAGGGGGAAGGGCCACAGCCCACTGGCAGAGCATCTGCCTTGCATGTAGAAGAGCCCAGGTTCAACTCCTGGCATTTCCAGGTGGGGCTGGAAGGGATCCCTGCCTACAATCCTGGAGAGCTGCTGCCAGCCAATGTGGGCAGCGCCAAGCAAGAGGGCCCAACGGTCTGACTCCACACAAGGCCAGCTTCCCTGTGTTCCTAAGAGTTAAATGTTATAATATCAACAGTACTAGATCGATCCGTTAAACCACCGGCAAATGGGACATCAAAGGAAAGGGCACAGGGTGTGTGGGGGGGAAATCAGTGAGGATTGCCGCTACTAAATTTGGAAGGGCACACAGGCCACGGGTTCAAATCCTGGCATCTTCTAACAGAAAGAGCAAAGACACCTGAAAGCTTCTGCTACTAAGAAACAACGGCTGCAACCACATTGTGCATTTAAATCGCATCCATATGCCCACCCCCACCCCCAATAAACCTGGGAACTGTAGTTTAAGGCTGCTGGGAACTGTAGCTCTCTGTGGGGGCGGGCGGTAAGCTAGAGTTCCAATGATTCTCCGAGGAGGAAAGTGTTCTTTAAATGTACAGTGTTTGCAACTAAGGGGGCAAAGAGCTCGGGCCCGATATAAACCAGCTTCCCCTGATCCTAATTGTTAGCTTTAAAAGAAGCTGGGAAACAGGCACAAACAGTTCAATTTAATTAAAGAAACAGCAATAAATCTTAGAAATGGAGAGCCACAAAAAGGACTATTTAAAAACAACAACACACACACTGAATGTGTGTCTTTTCTGACTTCATGTAGATGGCACGGGGGGGGGATACACAAAACAAATTGGGGTGCCCGTTAGGATTTCAGGCATTGCCAAAGTGCTGTGCCAATTCCTGCAGACACAGGAGGAGAAACAGAGTCAAGACAAGGAGCACGAAGGTGATTTGTCCCTCCCCACCGGAGAAAAAATCAGGGGCAGGGAAAGAAGCTACAGAAATGAAGGATTAAGCCCTCAATGGGATTCCCAGTCGGTGGTTTCAAAATTAGGAAGCAATCCCTCAATTTATACTGGAGAAAATCTTAATAATCAGGGACTTTCAGTTTGGTAAAACAGAGGGGGTTATAGGGGAATGAACTATAATATCTTGAATAGTGAGGATAGTATAGCAGAGAATGGTTTGCTCAGCTGGTTTTTAAAGACGACGAAAAAGGCACCAAGAAATATACAAAAAAAATGCCTATGGAACCTTTCGACACCAGATATTGCAATAGCCACTAGCAATTTTGGTAAATTAAATTAAATTAAACAAATACTGAAGTAAGCTGTCAGTGACAAAGGAGTGCAACAGCAAAAATGCAAGTTTCATTTTCAAAGGCAGCATCTCTCTAACTTTTAAGTGCCAGAGATGTACAAAGCACAGGTGTCCCCTTCATGCCCAAGTGACAACCGGCATGGAGGCAGGAACTGGATGGAATTCTAAACTAGTCGGACTAATGGGACTGAAATGCAAGGAACGGTTTTGGAAATGCAATGCCTGAAACGAGCAATGCCTTATGTTCTGCAAAGTGACTATCCTCCATTTCAGAGTGGTTGCTGTTTTCAAAGGTCGTATCCTATACTGTATACGAGTTTCAGCATCCTTCACCCCACTTTCAGGAGGACAACCAGCACGACAAACCCCGAAACAGAAGCACCACCCACAGCGCTCTGCATGGTGGGGAAAGCTGGGTAGATTTAAACTGCATTTGGACAGAGGAGACTTTTTTGCTCTTAGCTCACTGTCGCCTGACACCAATGTCTTTGGCTCTTGGAAATTATTGCCTATGACTTGGCATTTCTCAAGTTGCTGTGGTCAGAAGCACCTCGCACTGTCCCAAAGTTCCCCACCCCCACCCGTCCTTGTTTAGTCATTGCCTTGTCTGTTCTGATGCTGGAGAACAACAAGCAGAGACTTCATTACAGGAAAGGAAGGGCTGGATCGCACCAAGCTAGAGGTTTAGAGACCAATAAACTGCGGGAGGCAGTGGAGGACAGAGGTGCCTGGCGTGCTCTGGTCCATGGAGTCACGAAGAGTCGGATACGAATGAACGATATGAACAACAACAACAATGTGGAGGGACAGCACATATAAGCCAGAAGAGGTTGAGGATTCGGAAAGCGGAGAATAAGGGATAGTGGGAAAGGAAGAGAGAGCGTTTTGAGTCCTCCAGGCTAGATTCCTAATCCAAAAGCCCTCCAATGCTTCCCTCAGGCTGGCTAATGCTGCCCCACTTCAGACAGACGCTGTGCCAGTCTTGCAATCTCTGCTTCTCCGCAAGTCCACATCTGGCATTGCAGACTGTCAGGTTAAATCACCAAAGCAGGCGCCATTCTTTTGCCGCTTTGGGGGGTCAAGGTACACCTCAAGAAGCAGCTGCAACACATTAGGAGGTCACATCAATATCTCAACCGAAAGAAACGCCAACAAGATTTGGCATGGCAGAAGTTGCGCACTGCGAAAAAGTAAGCTTAGTGCGGAACGACCGGAGGGGAGCCTCAAAAGCGGATTAAGACGCCGAGCTTGGTTCTGTGGCATTGTGGGCAAAAGCATACATACAAATATATATGGATCTGTCAAATCACAGTTCCTTGGAAGCAGCTAACCATCTGCCACTCAGAAAAGGATGCAGGACTACAAGCAACACCACAAAGCTCTCTAGGTAACCCAGGTGTACTGCCAGCATAACATTTCAGCATCACAGGACAACTTCTCATAGCACTGTCCATCACGCCGTTCATGCCAGAATGCACAGGACACGAAAGCAAAATGGCGCTGAGGCCAATCGGAGATGGATTTGGAAAAGCTGGGCTATGGGAAAAGAAGAGCAGCAGCAAAAGGGGGTAGGGTGAGGAGCCAAAATTTGACCAGCAATCGATAAAACTAATGCAAGGAAGAGGAAGGACAAAGGCGAGGGGTGGCGGACAAGGCTAGTACTACCTCCCGGATGAAAACAGAGTCTAACTGCATGCCATACTCAACTAGACAAAGCTGTTTTTTAAAAAAGGTGCCCAAATTCAAGCTTCCTTCTCCACTTCCAACATTTTCCCCACTTCAAGAAAAATAATAATTAAAAAGCAGCCAAGAGGTTGCCGACTCTCTGCTTCTATACTCACCCTTGCTTGGTCTTCTTTGCCCACTCATGGGGGCATCAGTAAAGCTGGAACATGTTCAACCAAGGAGCGGAGGAGCTAAATTCAAACTTTTGCAGGAGTTTTGGGGAGCTGGACATTCTGCGGAGTTCAGGTCTTGGGCCCCTTTTCAATGGGGCAGAGTGGGCACAACTGTCCTGGAAGAGGATGGCGGCAGTCCGGGTGAATCCCGGGGCAAGCCCTCTAGGATCATGCCCCACACTGGAAAAGATCTTTCTAGAAACCCCCGATTTCAACCAAGCCCCAAGAATGCTCTGATACGGCCCCAATTCATTTCAACAAGGCTCACACAGGAGAACTTATTCCTGGTGGATTGTGGCTAAAAAAAAAAAACTAGGAAGACGCTGACATAGGCAAGTCACCCCAAACAGAAAAAGATTTGGAGATTTAGTAAGTTTGTATCATTCCCCACTCCACCAAAAAAAACCAACCCTATCTAGGCATGCATCGTTTGAATTTTGGGGGTTTCTTTACTTGAAATATTTCATGCGAAAGTTTTAAATACAAATAATACATGCAGGTTAATCAGTGCAATTGCTATTTTTATTTTATAGGTTAAAATACCTAATTCCTTTTCTAACTTTCTAGGTTTAAGAAATTCACGCTGTTAAAACCAGAACATTTACCCCACACTCCATTCTTCCAGCACCCACAGCATTTTAAAGAAGTTATATGGATTGATTTAAGAGAGCATAAACCCCTAAAAAGCTGAAGTAGGAAATAAGCCAATTTGTTACCATCTAAAATAAAAGTCAAGCGGATACACTCTGCATTTGGTTATAAAAACAGGCAGTGAGGAAAGTGGTTAAAAAGGAGCCCTCCAACTGGAGTAAAATTTTCTTTTAACTAATTAAATGGGAACACAATGAGACAATATACCCAATTTGTATTCCAATGAAACTCTTTCATTTAGAATCTTAAAAGTGGGATGGGTGGCAGGTCAGAATAATTGTTTAAAATCCAGCATGAAAAAGTAATTTCCCCAATAGATGGGAGGAAATACATTCCACAAATATACTGATTCATATATTGTAAACCTAAAATAAGCCAAGAATTTAACACGTGTTTTTTTTAAAAGCCACATTTTAAATATACCTTCTATTATTTAAAAGCTGCATGCAAATACATTTGCCAATCAGGAATTCAGAAGACAAGGCTACTGTATTTCCTTTCCCAAAAAGCTGCTGCCCAAATTGCAAAAAATAAAAAAACACAGATGGGGGGAAATAATCTAGTTGTTTTAAATGGTAAGTGGTGTAATTGTAGCATAGCTCCAAGAAATCAGAATATCAAAAGAAATACTGCAAGCTTTCCATTGTTGCAGCTGGTTTGCCAATGTGAGAACAAGATGCTGGACTAGAAGAGCCATTGGTCTGATTCAGCAGTCTTTTCCAGCATTCTCATTAAAGAGAGATTAATTTAATTTGACAGTGTGCTAACAGAACATTTCTGGACGGGAGGTCTTTGAATTTAGGTAAATTTAATATAACTTTTCAAATTCCTGAAGATCACAGGCTAGCCGTGCACAATCCCCCCCACACACACACCCATCTCTATCGCTCACTCAGTCTCCGAACACACTTCTGATTTTCTTGCAAAGGAAGAAAACGGGAGAGGCAATTGCCATTTCATTTCCTACATCCAATAAACCGAAGCTCCCAGAATGTGCAAAATACGTTCAAAAAATTGGGGGGGGGGGAACAAGACTAGAAAAGGCAGCAAGACGAAGAAATATGTCTAAAGAGATTTATTTTTGTTTTGTAGCAAATGAAAGCTAGAAGGAGGCTTTTTGCACCAATGCCTGAAACACAAAAAAGAAACAATTCATGACAAACAAACAAAAATATATCTATATATATAAATATTCAGTTGGTTTGAGGTTGCAACAGCCTGCATGGCTCAAGAGCAGGATGTGGGGGGGGGGATTAAGAACCGTATTGAAGCTCTAGAGATGAAATTGGTTGTATCTGGATGCAACAGTGTTTAAAAACCACAGAAATTGAAATTTCATTTAAAATGCCTTGCACCTAAAAATGCACCAGGTTCCAAAATTTCACAAATTGTGCCGGGTTTTGAGAAATACCCATATGCTTTAAAGATACTTATTCCTAAGAGTCCTCTTTTTAAACAAACAACTTTTATTTTAAAAAAAATAGCCCAGCTGTGAATCAGTTAAGCCTTCACCCAAAAGCACAATTGCATTTTTTTGTTTGTATTATTATCATCATCATCTTCATCATCATCATTATTAGCAATAAATAAAGTGTGCATTTTATAAATCAAGGTTCAAACCGTTATTTCGTTTCCTTGGAATTTAATAAATAATTCTGGTGCATAGTATTAGTAATATTATTATATAGCAGCCAACAGATTGCAGTTCATATATTAACTCTATTGCCTTTCAAATTGTCTTTAAGAGTGTTTACTTTTCTTTCCCTCAATATTGTTTTAAACAGCATAGATAATTTTAAATCTCTATAAAACAAACAGCATTATTTAATCCAATTGATTACTGTATATAGTGCATTCGGCTTTGTCAACATCGTTAAATTAATTCTTATATTATTTGCATGCTATTACATACAAACTTTCATTAAGACTCGTGTTTGTTTTTTTAAAGGTTTTCTTTCTTTTTTTTTCCTTTTAAAGTCGCCAAGCAAAGTAAAGGGTCAAGAAGCTAAGACTGGGCAGTGGGGGCTCAGGAGGGGGGAGAGAAAGGAACTAAAGACCTACTCATATGTACAAGTGGACACCTTAAATAAGTTAAGTCTGGCTCAGTTCCCCGTTGGTTTGGTGTTTTTGTTTTTTTTAAATAAAAAACGCACACAGACAAAAATAATTAAGAAAAAAAGGAGGGGAATTAAAAAGGCAAGTAAACTCAACCCAGATTGTGGAGGCCAACCTGCTTCGTCCCCCTCGCAGGGGGAAAAAAGGTCCAGCGTTATTGTTCCATCAGGAGAGGAGGGAGGGGGGAAACATCACTTTGCAAAATCTTTTTTTTTTTTAAGACTATCAGATTCTGTTTGTTTAAGATGCACCGAAAAGGAGAGTGGGGGAGAGAGAGAGAAAATTCTGGACGTAAGAGGAGAAAATACAAAGTTTGGGGAGGGGAGGGGAGAACAACTGGTTCATGCTTTCCCCTCATCTGTTCTCGTAAGGGAGCGGGGCGGCGGCGGGGGGGGGGAGAGATTTTACTGAAATCCCATACATGTCCGGCATGCAGGAATGCGGAGAGAAGGAGGTCTCGTGGAGGCGGAGGAGGGCCGGGAGAGAGTCGGTCGGGCGCCGCGGCAGGACGAGGGCCCCCTCGGGCTCTCCAAGGAAGGAAGGAAGAAGGAAGGAAAGGAGGAAGGCAGGAAGGAAGTTGGGGGCCCCTCTCCAACGGCGCTGTCCTTGGTCGCCAGAATCCTATTGCTGCTGCTGCTGCTTCACGTCGAGCGGGGGGGGGGGGGCGCTTGCCTGCTCCGGCGCTTTCGTTTGGTTTACGTTGAGGTGGGGGAGACAGAAAAGTTGTCCTTCCTCCTTGCCAAAAAAGGTGCCTGTCCCCCGGAGCGCGTCCGTCCGTCCCCGCGGCGAAATGTACAAGTCCGCGCGCCTCCTTCGCCAGCCGACGGGGCGAACACGCCAGGGACTAACAGCGGGGGAAAGACGAGGCCCCCTTGCTTCGCTTTACAGCATCAAAAGAGGTGCGGGAGGGCAGGAAAGTGGGGAGAGGGGTAGAGGAGGAAGGAGAGCCAGTCAGTACGAAGTCGGGGGGGGGGCGAGGAAAGAGAAAGAAGAATTCAAGTCGGCTTTCGTACGTAGAAAAAGGTATGAACGCAGTCAGTGGAAGGAAAGTGGAAGGGGCGGGCTTGGTGGGGAGCGGGTCTTTCTCCCTTCCCCACCCCACCTCCACTTCAGGTCTGGTTTCCCCTCTGTCTCCGGGTTGGGGTCGGCGACCTGGGTCCCCCAAGAAAGAAACCGCGAAGCCTTGGCGAGGCCGTGCGCCCCTTCGGGTATTTACAACTTCTCTCCGGAGGCGAGCGAGCGAGGAGGGCGCGGGAGAGAAGAACAATCCACAGGGGCTCGCACGCCCCCCCACCCCACCGCTTTCTTCCTTGTTTTCGAGGGGTGGGACGGGGGCTCCCCCAGCTCCGTCCGCGCCGTCGTGCCCGCGGCTTCACATGAAGAAGTCGGCGGAGGGCGGCTTGCCCGGCGCGGGTCCCCCCTGAGCGGGCGACGGGTCCCTGGCGGCGGCGGCGGCGAAGGTGCGCCCGGCCAGCTTCTCGTACTTCTCCTTGTAAAGGTCCCGCTCCTTGGCGAGGCGGGAGACCTCCAGCTTGAGCTGCTCCACCTGGCCCTGCAGCTGGCACTTCTCGTTCTCCAAGATGTGCCGCTGCTGGACGCGCTTGTAGCGGCACGACTGCGCGTACCCGCGGTTCTTGAGGGTCCGCCGCTTCTGCTTGAGGCGGATCACCTCCTCCTTGCTGAAGCCGCGCAGCTGCCGGTTCAGCTCGCGCACCGACATGGACACGAGCTGGTCGTCGGAGAAGCGGTCTTCCAGGCGCAGGTGGTGGTGATGGGGGTGGTGCCCGGCCCCGGGGTGGTGGTGGTGGTGCCCCGGGTGGTGGTGGTGGTGAGGGTGGTGGTGACCCGACGGGGCCAACTCCTCGCCGGGGAACGGCTGGCCCCCCCGGAAGCCCTCGTAGCCGCCCTGGTGGTGATGATGATGGTGGTGGTGTCCGATGAGCGCCTCGACGGCGTCCTCGGGCGTCAGGTTCAGCGCCTCGGGGTTCAAGTGGTGCTGGTAGTTGGACATCCAGTAGAGATCTTCCAGTTGGGCCTTGCCCGACGCCCCTCCGGGGTTGCCTCCGCCGCCGCCCCCGCCGCCGCCTCCCGGGTGGGCGAGGCCCGTCGGCGGCTGCCCTCCGGGGCTGGGCGCGCAGAAGCTGGGCGACGACGGCACGGATGAGCAGGGCGTGCTGATGGGCGTCGAGGAGAGCGAGCCCGGCGGCGGCAGGCGGTGGCAGAAGCGCTCCGCCTCGGCCGGCTCCTTCTTCACCTCGAACTTCATCAGGTCGAAGTCGTTGACGTATTCGATGGCCAGCGGGCTGGTGGGCAAGTCCGCCGCGCTCATGGCCAGCTCCGACGCCATCTCACCGCATAGAGGGCCACCCAGGCCGCCGCCGCCGCCGCCGCGTGCCCCGGCCCCCGACGACGCCCGCCGCCCGGTCTCCGCTCAGGCCCCCTTCCGACGACGGCCGGAGAGGAGAAGCTTGGAGAGGCAGGAAAAGTTGCTGCGCCCGATCTCAGTGGAGGAGAGTTTGCGAGGGAGGAGAGAGGAAAAGAGAGAGAGAGAGAGAGAGGAAAAGGGGGAAAGAAGCGGCTTTCGCTGGCGAGGGCGAAGGAGGCGTCGTCGGGGAAAGTTGCCCTCACTCCAAAAAGTCCATGGGGCCAGGAGGGGGGCGCGCCGCGGGGAGGAGGCGGTGCAGGGAGGGCGGTGGTCGTCCTGCGGGCTCCGGGCAGCCCCCCTCCAGCCTGGCCTCGCTGCTCAGCTGCAACGCCGGGCGCGCTTCCCTGCCTCTGCCCGGCTGCTTCTCCGCCGACGCTCCGGGGTCCAAGGCAGCAAAGCAGCAGCAGGAGAGGCGGCTTTGCCAAGCGGCCAGCGCCCCCCTCCCGGCACTTTTCCTGCCCCCCCCCGCAAGTGGGGGGCGTCCTGGAATTGCACGAGGCGCGCGTCCCCTCCTCCTGCCCGCTTTGCAAGGCGGCGGCGACGGGCGCGCGAGGGTCCCGAGCGCTGTTCCTCCTCCTGCTGCCGCCCCCTCGGCCGCCTCCCCCCCTTGGCGAGTAACTGAAGTGCTGAATGGAGCATTCTTCCTTTTATAGGGAGAGGCACCAGGCCCCGCCCGCCAAGGCGGGGGCAGCCTCCTCCCCGCCTATAACGAGCCGGGGCTGGCGGGGCAATTTGCCTATCCCTATAGCAACCCCCGGGCCCAGCTGTCAGTCTCTGGCGGGAACAGCTGGAAGCCAAGGAGGAGGAGGGGGGAAGGGGAAGGGGAGGGGGGAGAGAGTGGGAAGCTCCCTCTAGTGGCCGCGCCGGGGAAAAGCAGCCCCGGGGTCCTTCTTGGGGGGACAAGCGCCCCGGGGAAGGTTGGGGGGGGGGAGGCGCGCCTCAGATGGCCCAGGGAGTCTGGGGACAGTTGCCAACTTCTGGCTCTGAAAGCACAAGGGCGCCCGGGGGAAGGGAAACGAAAGCTACTTTGCGCAGTGGAGGAGGAGAAAGCGCACATGCAACTCTGTCCGTCGGCGTTTTGTTATGGCTTGTCCAGCTATCACGGTAAATACGGCGCTGTGCACCCGGGTGAGCGAGTCCCTGCCCCGAGGAGCCTGCCGTCTGCATTTGGCCCGAGAGAGGAGGGATGGGAGCCGTGCCAGCAAATTCCATTACGCACACACTCATCCAAAGTGCTCGCATCGCCCGGCCTCTTGGCCTCGTGCAAAGGAGCGCGCCGGGAAGCCGCTTCCCACAGGCTCGGCCTCTCAGCCCCGCAGTTTCTGCCGGGCGGCTCTCCGGTGTCTCGCGCGGGGAGACATCCCCAGCTAGTGCCCAGGCCTTTTTAATTTGGAGAACTGAATCCATTGGAGAGGGTAGGGCCCGACCGAGCCCATGGATTCAAACCAACCTTGGGGAGGCGATCTTTCTGAATTGGTGTATTTTTATTATTTTTATTTTTATTCCACCTCCCCCCCCTCAAAAAAAAAAAACAGAACTCAAGAAGAAGAGAAGAAGAGTTTGGATTTGATATCCCGCTTTATCACTACCCGAAGGAGTCTCAAAGCGGCTAACATTCTCCTTTCCCTTCCTCCCCCTCTGTGAGGTGAGTGGGGCTGAGAGACTTCAAAGAAGTGGGACTAGCCCAAGGTCACCCAGCAGCTGCATGTGGAGGAGCAGAGACGCGAACCCGGGTTCCCAGATTAACGAGTCTACCGCTCTTAACCACTACACCACACTGGCTCAAGATGGCTTACAACAAGTTAAATACAGATAAAATACAAAAAGCTCAAATTCTTTAACTGTGATTTCTGCATTACAGGGGGTTGGACTAGATGGCCCTTGAGTACCTTTCCAACTCCACAATCATATTATTTTGCCTTGGAAGGTAGTGGACTCTCCTTCACTGAAGTTTTTTAACACAGTTTGGATGCCTATATGTCAGGATCTATCTTTAGCCATCTCACCCCTTGCTTTTTCCTTTAGGACTAATTGCAGTCGTTAACAGTCGTCAACAGGTTTTCCACACCCATCAGCCAATTCCCACCACCCTTCTGAGTAATACCCCTCCTCACTCTCTCACTATATATAAGGGTCTGGTGACTTCTATTTCAGTGTATCTGAAGAAGTGTGCATGCACACGAAAGCTCATACCAAGAACAAACTTAGTTGGTCTCTAAGGTGCTACTGGGAGGAATTTTTTATTTTTTATTTTGTTTTGAATATGCCAGGAGTTCCTTAGCTGTGATTCCTCTGCATTGCAGGGGGTTGGACTAGAGGACCTTTGGGGAACCCTTCCAACTCTACAATCCTGTGAGTCTATGTTGCAGCGGTGGGTGAGAGGTATGACCCTCTGCAAAGCAAGCCCTCTTGGCCACAGGTCTGTCCCTCTCTCTGGAAGGAGCAAAATGGGCTTGTGAGAGGAAATGAAGACACAGCTGTTTGGGTCAGCCAAGCCTGGCCCTCTAATGGAGTAAAGGACGAGCCCTGTGGTTCAGATACCTCTGTCTATTTAAATACCTAGCCCTTGGACTACAAGAAGTCATATAACAAGCAGTCTTTAAAATAAGTATGTTTGAAACTGTTGTAGACATACTGAAAATCGTTTCGCATTTTTGGAATTTAATGTTGGGCTGTTTATGACATCCTAGACTCCTTCGGGAGGAAAGCTGGGATAAGGATCAAATAGCCGCAACATCCGAAAGTCAGGTAAGAAATAAAACCCCAGGACTGTTTTATTAAACCTGCCACCACAGCTAGCGAACAATAAATGCCTGGGATGTTAACTAAACCTAGGGGTGAGTCAGACAGACTTAGCCTCACGGCTAAATGTTGGACACTGAGGGGCTGAAGTGAGCCTTCCCATGGAGGGGATTTCAAATGGGGAGCCCACCTTTCGGAAGGTCACAGCACCTGCTGCCATTGGGAGAGTCTCCAGTGAGTCTTGGTGCTGAGCTCAGATGCCTCAGCAAAGCCAAGCCACACTTTGCAAGAGTTTTAGGGCTCTCGGTTGCACAAATTACCTTGATGCTCTTTCAACCCACTGCAATGTTGTGCTCGTATCATGCTCCCCACAGCCAGCTGCTCAGCCACTGCATATTCCCCCCCCCCTCCGCGGGCCGGGGTGGCAAAGTAAATATTCCAGATATCATAATTATGGCTGGGTACACATTGCCAGCTTAAAACACACCTAGAGCATGCCTTTTTTCAGTTTGGTTGGGGGGGGGAAGCACATCCAAACACAGTATTTCATAAGCAGCAACAGGACACAGAGTTAAACTGTGGAACTCACTGCCACAGGAGGCAGGGATGGCCACCAACATGGATGGCTTTAACAGAAGATGAGACAGATTCATGGAGAAGGCGATGGCTATTGGTGGCAACTAGCCAGGATGGCTCTGTTCTTCCTCCACACTCAGAGGCAGCAATACTTCTGAATCCCAGTTGCTGGAAACCGCAGGAGGGAAGAGGGCTCTCATGCTCGGATCCTGCTCGTGGGTTCCCCACGGGCATCTGGTTGGCCCCTGTGAGAACAGGATGCTGGACTAGATGGGCCACGGGCCTGATCCAGCAGGCCCTTCTTATGTTCATTTGACCGATTCAAGGTAGATGTGGATTATGGCTCACATCATGTTTGCACTGTTTCCCAAACCAACAGTGTGTGTGTGCACCCAGCCTAGCATCTGGAAACAAGGCAGCCATTTTTGGGAGACCCGATGACCATGAAGCAACAAGGCTTGGGTCAACCTGGCCCCTGAAAAAAATATATTTTGCACGTGCTCCTCTGCTGATTCCATCTGCACCCAAATATCTCGTCTGCTCACCCGTTGCCGACACCTTCAGACTTTCTCCTGGCTCCCATCACCCTACTTAAAGGAACTGCCTTCCTGCTACACGAAAGTCAACCTCACAGCATGCATGCACACATATGCTTCCTAAATATAAAATAAAATGGACTTCTCCGCAACGCTGGGCTTCTAGGTTATCACACAGTACTCTCCGTTTCTCCCTCTCTCCAGCAAAATGGGTGTAACCCACCACTTGGGTCCTCTGCAAGGCTGGTGTAACTCTCTGGACACAGCCATGCCCCCTGCAAAATGGGTATAATAATGACAGTGTTTATCTGCATTGGCACTGGCTTTAAATGGCACATTCAGGGGGAAATGACCTTTTCTTTGTATGCCACAAATCTTGAGTGAGAAAGATCACACATCTGTCTTGGCTGCTCCCTTGCATTTCAGACACAACGACACTAAAATCCTGGAAATCTGAGTCATTTTCTGTAGGGCAGCCATCGCCGCCGCCCCCCCCCCCCGAGATGGCCTAAATAAAAGGTTTAGAATGAACATTTCTTCTGCAGATGATGGGTGTGTCACTCTTACCTACTTTCTCTTTGTGTTGCTGTTATTGGCCAGATCTGCTTTCTTAAATGCCAATCACGGCTGTGACTTTATTCATTGGCTAGACACACAGGAAGGCGGCAGCTTTCTCACAAAACCAATGAGGGGAACGGGGCCTGCAGATTTGGCCTCACATTGCAGGTTCCACAAGGGCTAGAAACTTATTTTTAAATTTTAAAAAGAAAGCTGGGGAAACCCGGCCAGATGGGCAGGGTATAAATAATAAACAATAATAATTAAATTATTATTATTATTATTATTATTATTATTATTATCATCATCATCATCATCATCATCATCATCATCTGGGGGTGGGGTTTTGGCTTATCTGAGAGGAGAAACTGCCCCCTTGAGCCCCCTCAAAGGCAGCTCAGCTGTCAAGGCCCACCCAGACTCCTCCTTGAGATCAATTCTGGCACAGGAACTTCGCCTCAGACCCCTCTCACTGAGCAGGAGGGCTGCAACCTTGATCATCTAATTGATTAAGCCATTTAAACACATTTTTAAACATTTGTTAACTGATCGGGAGGTGCCTTTTGAGTCAATTAGACCACACCATTTTTGTTTCTAAAGAAAAGTTAATTTGCTTTATAGAGGTTCTTGGAGAAACTCCCAATGGGAAAAGGACCCTATAAAAAGGGGGTGTTTCCCCTTTGTCTTTCTCACAGGGGTGGGGTGTCTGTTCTGACCCTCTAACCATCACACCTGAGCTGCAGGAAGCTGGATGTGGCTAAGCATAGAGTTCTGGCCACCTCATCTCAAAAAGGAGCTAGAAAAGGTTTAGAAAAGGGCAGCCAAAATGCTCAAAGGGCCATATCCAGAGAAGTCAGGCAGGAGCTGAAAGAGGGATGGGAGACAGTGTGGTTTAATGGTTAAGAGTGTCAGACTAGGACCTGGGAGACCCGGGCTGAAGTCCTCAGCCATGAAGCTCTTACTGGGAGACCTTGGGCCAGTTGCTGTCTCTCAGCCTAGCCTACCACACAGGGTTGTTGTTAGGAGAAAATGGAAAATGGATAACTATGCACACTTTCCTTGGGGGAAAGGTGGGATATAATAATAATAATAATAATAATAATAATAATAATAATAATAATAATAATAATATAATATTTATTTGTACCCTGCCCATCTGGCTGGGTCTCCTCAGCCACTCTGGGTGGCTTCCATCAAATATTAAAATACATTTAAAATATCACAGTTTAAAAACTTCCCTAAACAGGGCTGCCTTCAGGTATTTTCTGAATGTCAGGTAGTTGTTTATTCCCTTGACTCTGATGGGAGGGCGTTCCACAGGGCGGGCGCCACTACCGAGAAGGCCCTCTGCCTGGTTCCCTGTAGTTTTGCTTCTCGCAGTGAGGGAACCGACAGAAGGCCCTCGGCGCTGGATCTCAGTGTCCGGGCTGAATGATGGGGGTGGAGACGCTCCTTCAGGTATACAGGACCGAGGCCATTTAGGGCTTTAAAGGTCAGCACCAACACTTTGAATTGTGCTCGGAAGTGTTAAAAATAATGATTATGATAATTATAAGAAATCGCCAAGTAACATTACAGAACTGAGATGCTTTCTGGGAAATTGTCTGGGGCAAGATCCATATTTGCAAGGCATCTCAGCAGAAGCAGGACCGTAGACCCCACTGTTGAAGTCCACCACAGCATTTCTCATGGGGCAGGGGTACTGATCCTGTCCCACTGAGGTTTGGCATCTGCAGAGGAAGCAGCTGTCAAAGAGAACTTCTTCCCTGCACACAAAGACAGGTCAGGACAGGCCCCTCCGAAGTCACGACAGCTTCATTAACGATGAACCCTGGAATTTTGGATCTCCTCCAAACAGGTGCCAAAGCTCTGTTGTCGTTTGGTAGGATTTTTGTAGCATGACCCCTGTGTTTTGTAGCAACCCCTAAACTGAGTAATTGATCCTGAAATGGGGGGTCAGAGGTATCACCCAGAAATCCAACAATGTCTGATTCACTCCACACGGGTGCCAATTTTTTTTAGTGGTTTCTAATCAGGACCTTGGCCAGCTCCCAGGGAGGCATGAAGTACCTGGGGCTGTCCTTGGCTCCACCTCCTCGGATGAGCTGGAGGGGCTTCCTTAAAGGGTCCTGGCAAGCGCTGGCTTTTGCAATGAGGCGGGGGTGGAGCTTCTATTTTGAGCTTGTCCCCTGAGGAAGAAGAAGAGGAGGAGGAGGAGGAGTTTGGATTTGCTATCCCGCTTTATCACTACCCTAAGGAGTCTCCAAGCGGCTCACATTCTCCTTTCCCTTCCTCCCCCACAACAAACACTCTGTGAGGTGAGTGGGGCTGAGAGACTTCAGAGAAGTGTGACTAGCCCAAGGTCACCCAGCAGCTGCATGTGGAGGAGCGGGGAAGCGAACCCGGTTCACCAGATTATGAGTCTACCGCTCTTAACCACTTACACCTCACTGGAAAGCAGAAGGGCTACATCCACAGATGAACAGGAGATGCTGTGCCTCACCATGACCACCATGTCAGGTAGCCTGTATAATATTATTTTATTTTATTTTATTTATTTTGTTTGTTTGTTTGACCTACATTGGCTCCCAGTATGTTTCCAAGCACAATTCAAAATGTTGGTGCTGACCTTTCAAGCCCTAAACAGCTTTGGCCAAATAAACCTGAAGGAGTGTCTCATTCCCCATCGTTCAGCCCGGACACAGAGATCCAGCTCCGAGGGTCTTCTGCTGGTTCCCTCACTGCGAGCAGCAAAGTTGCAGGGAACCAGGCAGAGATGGATTGTGGCTGATGTTGTATGAAAGCTAGCAGTGGGGGAACAGTTAATGTGGGGATGGCAGGAATGTGAACAGGGAGATTGGCCGCCGTGGCGCAGCGATCCCTCTGGCACCCCCGGCGTGCCGCCTCTCCGCCGCCTGCCTCCCGCACTTGCCGCCCCTTGGGAGGGGGGGTGGGCGAGTGGGGGATGAGGGACGTGGTGCTGGAGCGGTGCGGGGTTCTGCGCGCCCTTCCAGTGCTCCCGGGACAGGAGGCGAGGGCGGCTGGCTTGCAGCCCGCCCATGGGGGCGGGGCGGGTTGGGGAGGGGGGTGCCCGGTATGCCGGCGGGCTCGCGGGGGCGCCCCTGAGGGGCCAGCGCCCTGGTGCGGTGCGCCAGTAGCCCCTATGGATGAGACGGCCCTGAATGTGAACATAAAGCCTCTGGGTGACGGTTGCCACATTCAGAGCTAGAAGATGGCACTTATTAAAGTTATATCACCCCTCCCCAAGGAGCCCAGGACTGTTAACACAAGACAATTAAACAGAGAGAAAAAAATCCTTCCAGTAGCACCTTAGAGACCAACTAAGTTTGTTCTTGGTATGAGCTTTCGTGTGCATGCACACTTCTTCAGATACCTGCATGCACACGAAAGCTCATACCAAGAACAAACTTAGTTGGTCTCTAAGGTGCTACTGGAAGGAATTTTTTTTATTTTTTATTTTGTTTTGACTATGGCAGACCAACACAGCTACCTACCTGTAACTAGAAATAAAAACAATGTTTTAAATGCCTAAAAATATCTAAACGATCGGACACACCCTCATGGTTAATAATGTCATGGTTGTCTGGTGAGGTATTTTTCTGCCCCCTAAGGCCTGAGTGAACCTCAGATAGATCTCCTGAATGTTAATAAGGGAGGGAGACAGATTCACCTTGGCAGGTAGGGGATTCCACAACAGGAGCTTGGCACACCTGAGCTGGGAATCCTCTGATAACATCGATTGACATAGCAGAAGAAGCAGTAATTTGCACAAGACACCGTTAACCTGCGGAATTCAGTGCTGCAGGATGTTTTCTGGCCCGCCCCGCCAGTTGCATGCCACCCTGTTACCTTTTGATGAAGGGTGGCATAATAGATTAAAAAAAAAAAGTAGGTTACAGAACATTCTCAAGTTCAACAAGTTCAGGATCAAAAGATACAATATAGAGGGTTGTTCCTTGGCCCTTTTTGGTGCCCGTTTGAAAAGCCAAGCCGATAATTCAGTTTAAATATGGCTTGATTTTAGCAGCAGGGTCTTTTGCTCCAAATAAGACAAATGGCACTGTGCCCACATGCTGATATCTGAGCACACACCTCCCTCTTTATCCTTCACTATTAAAAAACACAGTGGTGGTTGTGATGCGTCTTAATGTGTTGCAGTGGGTTGGGCTAGCTGACCCTTGGGGTCCCTTTCAACTCCACAATTCTACGATGCCACGTTTCTGAGCGATTCACAAATATAAAAACACAAGCATTAAAACACAAGCATTCAAGAAGAGGAGGAAAGCCTCGCAATGGCTGTTTTTGGGGGGATGGCAAGGATAGGCACAACCTCCATGTTCAGGAGCAGTCTACCTCCAATTACCAGGCACCACCCGCTCTGCCTGTTTGCTTCTCGGGAGCTTCTGCCCAGGCTCAGACATTCAGTTCTCATGTTATTCTTACCTTTCAAATGCCTCCATCCCCAAACCCCTGGTTCCAAAAGCATCTAGCGAGTTGCAGCGGAGCCACCTTGCCGGAGAAGGCGTCCCTGCTGCGGGAAGAGAGTGGCCTGCCTGCCTTTTTCCTCTTTCACACTCTTCTCTTCCCCCCCCCACCCCCCACCCCATCGAACAGAAGCATCTAGCGAGTTGCAGCGGAGCCACCTTGCCGGAGAAGGCGTCCCTGCTGCGGGAAGAGAGTGGCCTGCCTGCCTTTTTCCTCTTTCACACTCTTCTCTTCCCCCCCCCACCCCCCACCCCATCGAACAGAAGATCTGCAAAATCAAAGCACTCCCAGCTTGGATGAGCTCGGCACAGCACTTGCTGGCTCAGCAAAGGAAGAAACTCTAAGTTGGCTTCATTTAGCAGCTACAAATGGAAGACTGAAGGCAGCAGCGCAGGGGAGAAATGCCCAGGAGGGTGTTCGGAGATGGAGGAGGGTTATTGGCTTGGCTTTGCAATGATTCCACACACACACACACACACACACACTCCAAATAATAGCATTTGTGGCGGCACAGAAGCCTAAGGAAGTGCATAAGCTGTGTGTGTGTGTTAGTCCAGATCCTATACACTGAAGGCATCTGGCTCATTTTGCATAATTTATGCTGGTTCAAGTAGATCTGGGGAAGGAACTGATCTGCAGAGAGAGCCAGGACTCACGACTCTCTAACCGCTATAAATCTTGCTGAGACACACACACACAGACGCGCACACATTCGTTTCTGGCTTTCAAAAGTTCAGCTGTGCTTCCTTGCCTTGTCTCCAAAGCCAGGTGGGGCTATGAACCAGCTTATTGTTTGCCATGGAAGCTGAGGTTTAAGGGATCCGCTGGATTCGGCAACATGTGCCGCAAACCAGCTGGTCTGGCTAACAGACTGAGGCTGAATCAGGGAATCAGTCGCCCAGAGTGCCCGGGGCAACCCCGTCAGATGGGCAGCACATAAAGAACAAATGAAAATATTATTGCAATTGTGGAATTGTAGAGTTGGAAGGGACCCTGAGAGTCATCCAGTCCAACCCCTTGCAATGCTGGAATCACAGCTAAAGAATCCCCGACAGGCGGCCATCCAACCTCTGCTTAAAAACCTCCAAGGAAGAAGAGTCCACCATCTTCCCAGAACAGCTCTGATAGGGTCAGAAAGTTCTTCCTGAAGTTGAGTCGGAATCTCCTTTCTCGTAACTTGAAGCCGCAGGTTCAGGTCCTACCCTTCGGAGCAGGAGAAACCACGCTTGCTCCCTCCTCCATGTCACAGCCCTTGAGATATTTGAAGGTGGCCGTCATATCGCTTCTCAGCCTTCTGAGTTGCACAGCGGTGGCCCAGCTATGGAGCAGGCTTCTTCTCCAGAATCGAGGGGCCAAACAGCTTCCTCAGTCAATGAATCTCTGTTATTAGCCATGAATCAATACTCTGGCACTTTCTTGGCAGGGAGAGCAGGAGGGCCAAAGTGTAGCGAAAATGTCAGAGCCCTCAGGTTTCCACCAAGGAGAGGTAAGGCCTGGGGTTGTAGGCTTGTTTTTTCCCCCAGGCCCAATCCTTCCGTTCCTCACTCCCCCTATCTTTTGGGGGCTGAGGGCACTCGGTGGGCCCAAACACAAAAGGTGTGTGTGCAGGGCTGTCTTAAGCATATCAGGCACCCTGGCGCGGCCAGTGAACTCACACCCCCGCACTCCGCCGGGCAGCCCGAGGGCACGGGAGCTGGCAGCCGGAGGGCGCTGCCAGAGGGCGCTGCCAGAGGGGCTGGAGGGCGGAGGCGCCTCCAGGCCATTGCGCGTTGCGCCAGTAGGCTCAATGGTTAAGGCGGCCCTGTGTGTGTGTTCGTGTCTCTCTCTCAGTGGTAGAGCTTCATGCTCCGGCACCAGGAGGGGGGGCGGAAAGCAGGCAGGGGTGGGGCTGGTGTGCATCCGGGGGGCGGGGCACGCCACCTGCAGAGGCATGGCATGTGTTCTGGGGGCGTGGTGTGCGACCTTGGGGCGGGGCATGCTGCCTGCAGGGGCATGGCGCCCAGCGATGGCACCCTACCGGGATCGTGCTGCCGGGGGCGGTGCGCTCCCCCCGCACTCCTCTTCCTCCGCCAGTGCTCTCTCTCTGTGTTTGTGTCTCCCTCCATGGGTTTCTCCTTCCTGTTGCTATTTCAATAAAAGCACGTCAGGGGCAGCCTCAGACCGCTTTGAGAGTCAGTGTGGTGTAGTGGTTAAGAGCGGTAGACTTGTAATCTGGTGAACCGGGTTCGTGTCTCCGCTCCTCCACATGCAGCTGCTGGGTGACCTTGGGCTAGTCACACTTCTTTGAAGTCTCTCAGCCCCACTCACCTCACAGAGTGTTTGTTGTGGGGGAGGAAGGGAAAGGAGAATGTTAGCCGCTTTGAGACTCCTTCGGGTAGTGATAAAGCGGGATATCAAATCCAAACTCTTCTTCTTCTTCCTCTTCTCCCTCCCCTCACGCAGTGACAATGGGCAAAGAGTTTTCTGGTTTGAAACACAAAGCGGAAGAGTTTTAAAACCCACCTCATTCCTTACAACACCCAGCTCCCAATTGTACCGAAGTGCCACCTGCTCCCACAGGAATTGAAGGAGGCAGTGGTGCGTCCGCTCTTAAAGAAAACATCCTTAGATCCTTTAGATCTATCCAATTACCGCCCAGTTTCGAATCTTCCGTACCTGGGTAAGGTAATTGAGAGAGCGGTTGCTGAACAGCTTAGCGGATTTCTGGATGAAACATTGGCTCTGGATCCATTTCAGTCCGGCTTCCGCCCTGGTTATGGGACCGAGACAGCTTTGGTGGCGCTAACAGATGATCTCCGTAGACAGCTGGATCGAGGCGGTTCGGGCCTGCTGATTCTTTTAGATTTGTCAGCAGCCTTCGATATGGTCGACCACGATCTTTTGGACCACCGCCTTGCCGACGTGGGGATTCAGGGCACAGTCCGACAATGGCTGCGCTCCTTTATCTCAGGTCGGGGACAGAGAGTGGCGCTAGGGAGGGAGTTGTCGCCGCGACACTCCTTGGTGTGTGGAGTTCCGCAGGGCACAATCCTTTCCCCGATGCTTTTTAATATCTTTATGCGCCCTCTTGCCCAGATTGTCCGGAGTTTCGGGCTGGGCTGTCATCAATATGCTGATGACACCCAGCTTTATCTGTTGATGGACGGCCGCCCTGACTCGGTCCCGGACACACTGGCCAGGTGCTTGGAGGCTGTGGCTGCATGGATGCGTGGGAGCCGGTTGAAGTTAAACCCTTCGAAGACAGAGGTCCTCTGGCTGGGTCGGGACGACATGGGGTTGGGAGGCCAACTCCCATCTCTTGCGGGGGCCCAACTAGTGCCAGCGCCTTCTGTCAAGAGTTTGGGCGTAACCTTTGATGCCTCTCTTTCTATGGAGGCACAGGTTGCAACCACAGCAAAGGTGGCATTTTTCCATCTCCGCCGTATTAAGCAGTTGGCCCCCTACCTCTCTCGCCCTGATCTGGCCACAGTGATCCATGCGACGGTCACCTCCAGACTTGATTATTGTAACTCGCTCTACGCGGGGCTGCCCCTAAAGCTGACCCAGAAACTCCAGCGGGTGCAGAATGCCGCGGCGAGGCTCCTTACCGGGTCTTTGCCGCGGGACCACATTCATCCAGTGCTCTACCAGCTGCACTGGCTCCCGGTGGAGTACAGGGTCAGGTTTAAGGTGCTGGTTTTGACCTTTAAAGCCCTATGCGGCTTAGGACCCTCGTACCTAAGGGACCGCCTCTCCTGGTATGTCCCGTGTAGGACCTTAAGGTCCTCAAATAATAATCTTTTGGAGGTCCCGAGCAACAAAGATGCTAGGTTGGCCTCAACTAGGGCCAGGGCCTTCTCAGTATTGGCCCCGACTTGGTGGAACAGTCTATCACAAGAGACCAGGGCCCTGCGGGATTTGGCATCTTTCCGCAGGGCCTGCAAGACGGAGCTGTTCCACCTGGCCTTTGGGTTGGTTTCTGTTTAATATTTATGCTTCATCTTTTATTGGTGGGTTATTTTGAAATTGAGACCTGCAGTTTTAATTGAATTTTTAAATTTGTATTTTAATCTGTTATTTTAAATTGATCGTTTTTATGTTTTTGCTGTGATTTTAATTGATGTTAGCCGCCCTGAGCCCGGTTTTCTGGCTGGGAAGGGCGGGGTATAAATAAAATTATTATTATTATTATTATTATTATTATTATTATTATTAATTAATTATTATTATTATTTCACAGCACAAGTCTGGAGTGTCATGAAGTAGTGATCCTGCGAACAAGTACCGTTGGGTTGGGGGTGTAACAATTAGTCCCCAAAGTGGGAGCATGCAATGGGGCTGGCTGGTTGCCAGCGTCCCCCAGCCCCTGTAAATCTTCAAGTTAATCTGCCCGGGGGGGGGGGGAGAGAGAGAGAGAGAACATGCTGCGTTTTAGACTTGCTGTTTGATGTTTTGTTGCTGGTGCCAGAGAAGAAGCCCATCGTGCCTGCGTGGGATGGATTTGTAGCTTGGAGGGAGGAGTCGGGAAAATGACCCCCTTCCTTGACATGGAGAATGTTATAGGAATTCTAAGGTCCCAAATAAACGTTGATAGATGTTCAAGGCAAACACATACATAAGTATATCTAAATATCTTCTGGACGACAAGTCTAATGATATCACGGTAGCCGTGGCAAAGTTTCTTTCGGTAGTCATACATATCAAAGATAATCATACTGAAGACTAAACAAATACCGTCTCTGTCTCCTTCTCCCAGGGGGTTGCCTGTATGAATCTGCATTTTATTCTGAATCTCTGTTACAGGTTTTTGCACCGCAATAAAGATGATGATGATGATGATGATGTCGAAAATACTACAGGTGAGCAATCCTGAAGTCATTTTGACTCTCCCAAATTGACCTCAAAAATTTCTCTGCAAGGAGGGAGGAAATGGGGAAGCCTCTCCATTGCCTTTTGCTTACCTGTCTTTAGGGCGTATTTGTGTATGAATAGAATGAGCCTGTGACTTGGATTCAGGAACTAAAAGTATTTACCATCACAAAAGAGTGCCCAGGCTGCCCAGGTAAAGCAATCAGTGACCATTAACAGGTATCCTGACAAAGTGGATTTCTGCTGTATACTTTAGTTCCTGAATCCAGGTCACAGGCTTACCCTATTCATACACAAATACGCCCTTAAGACAGGATTTGCAAGTGAAAAGACAATGGGGAGGCTTTCCCTCATTTCCTCCCTCCTTGCAGAAAAATATATTGAGGCCAACTTGGGAGAGTCAGAATGGCTTCAGGATTGCTCTCCCGTGCTATTTCAGACACATGGGTCATATATTTAGATATGTGTGCATTTATCCATTCTCAAAGAAATCAGCCCTGAGTGCTCACTGGAAGGACAGATCCTGAAGTTGAGGCTCCAGTACTTTGGCCACCTCATGAGAAGAGAAGACTCCCTGGAAAAGACCCTGATGTTGGGAAAGATGGAGGGCACAAGGAGAAGGGGACGACAGAGGATGAGATGGTTGGACAGTGTTCTCGAAGCTGACTAGCATGAGTTTGGCCAAACTGCGGGAGGCAGTGAAAGATAGGCGTGCCTGGCGTGCTCTGGTCCATGGGGTCACGAAGAAGTCGGACACGACTAAACGACTAAACAACAACAAATGAATATTCTATATTTGAGACCTTAAAATTCTTATTACATATTTTAATAACACCACCAGGACTTCCTCTGAAGAAGTGTGCATGCACACGAAAGCTCATACCAAGAACAAACTTAGTTGGTCTCTAAGGTGCTACTGGAAGGAATTTTTATTTTGTTTTGACTATGGCAGACCAACATGGCTACCTACCTGTAACTAGGACTTCCCCTGCATGTGAAGACAGGCTCTGGTGGATGAAGAGCACGAGACCAAGAGTGGATCCAATGGTCAAGAAAGAGGTTTCTGCATGTACTGTAGTGGGAGGTGAGGGGTGGATGGTAGGCAGGTAAGTAACCCTTCTAGGTGAAGGAAAACTTTGACTCTAAACCTTCTCTTTGGGAAAAGAAAAGGCTAAGGATCTTGGGTTCCATTATCATTGCAGATGGTGACAGCAGTCATGAAATTAAAAGACACCTGCTTCTTGGGAGGAAAGCAATGACAAACCTAGACAGCATCTTAAAAAGCAGAGACATCACCTTGCCGACAAAGGTCCGTATAGTTAAAGCTATGGTTTTCCCAGTAGTGATGTATGGAAGTGAGAGCTGGACCATAAAGAAGGCTGATCGCCGAAGAATTGATGCTTTTGAATTATGGTGCTGGAGGAGACTCTTGAGAGTCCCATGGACTGCAAGAAGATCAAACCTATCCATTCTCAAAGGAAATCAGCCCTGAGTGCTCACTGGAAGGACAGATCCTGAAGTTGAGGCTCCAATACTTTGGCCACCTCATGAGAAGAGAAGACTCCCTGGAAAAGACCCTGATGTTGGGAAAGATGGAGGGCACAAGGAGAAGGGGACGACAGAGGACGAGATGGTTGGACAGTGTTCTCGAAGCTACTAACATGAGTTTGACCAAACTGTGGGAGGCAGTGGAGGATAGGAGTGCCTGGCGTGCTCTGGTCCATGGGGTCATGAAGAGTCGGACACGACTAAACAACTAAACAACAACAACAAGGAGTATACCCTACACAAGTCCGGAGTGGAGTCCCTAAGGCAGTTAAATAACACGCTAGCTTATTGCGTTCATGCACAGGAGTGATCAACTAAGCTGAGCCCGTTATCCCCCCCCTATTTTCAGTCTCTTTGAAATTTCCCCGCACAGCACCCCATTTTCTGAATGGATCTACTTAGGAGGGAAATGGCTTGTTGGGTCACCTTCCCCCATCTGCTTGCGTCACGCCTTCCCTGGCAAATTGTCATCATGATTTGCGCTAATTACAGGAAGCTGGAATAGCCAGTTTGCAGAGCAAGCAAGGAAGGTGGAGAGGAATCTATGACACTCGGGCAGGAAGATGTACGGCCCGATGGCGTTCACAGCAATAATTATTCTGAAATCACAATACATTAATAAAAAGCTTTATGGCTCACAGTGACAGGGGTCTCCAGGAACCCAAATAGCTCATCCACACCCCATGAAGCAGAGGCGGTTTTAGGGCAGCGAGACGGGGGCGGTCACACATGCTACCACCTTGCAGGGGGCGCCACAACAAAGCTGTGGAATAGAGCATGAGATGCTGGGGACAGGGCGCAGCTGAAATTTGAGAGCCCAAATTCTTGCCACTGCAGGAAGGCACAAGAGCTGCTGTTTGGGATTGGACCAAGTTGCCATTAGCCAGGGATGGTGATAAACTCAGTTCAGTTCAGCTCGCGTTGCCGAATTTGCACTTCTCCAAACATCGCCAGATCTGAAACACGGCCACTCTTTGAAATTCACGCCTCTCTGAATTTTGCAGTGCAGTTCGCCATCCAAGTAAGGTATTCCAAAATGCATATACTGCAGTAAAGTGTCATAAAGAGGCATATATTGGGGGGGGGATAAGATACAAAAATGCATTGTTTCAGGAAATTGCTTTGCAAAAATTGCACCTTTTAGGTAACAAGTCACTAATACGTTGGAGGAGAATGACAGAATTTTAGAGTTGGAAGGGACCCAAAGAGTCATCTAGTGCAACCCCCTGAAATGCGGGAACCACAGCTAAAGACTCTAAAGAAGACTCACTCTAAAATGGGAATGATTTCATTGCAAACTGATGCAGAAATGTGGAGATCTGGTGGCGGAGGGAAATGAGTGAGAAACTGAAACAAGTTGTTGTTGTTTAGTCGTTCGGTCATGTCTGACTCTTCGTGACTCCATGGACCAGAGCATGCCAGGCACCCCTATCCTCCACTGCCTCCCACAGTTTGGCCAAACTCATGCCAGTCACTTCGAGAACACTGTCCAACCATCTCATCCTCTGTCGTCCCCTTCTCCTTGTGCCCTCCATCTTTCCCAACATCAGGGTCTTTTCCAGGGAGTCTTCTCTTCTCATGAGGTGGCCAAAGTACTTGGAGCCTCAGCTTCAGGATCTGTCCTTCCAGTGAGCACTCAGGGCTGATTTCCTTCAGAATGGATAGGTTTGATCTTCTTGCAGTCCATGGGACTCTCAAGAGTCTCCTCCAGCACCAGAATTCAAAAGCATCAATTCTTCGGCGACCAGCCTTCTTTATGGTGCAGCTCACACAAATCCCACCATTACCCTTTCCCTAGAAGTGCCTAACCAGGGACATTTCCCCTAACAGATCACTATTGTCAGTTATTTTGCCCCCAATACTGTTGACTCATGTCAAGTTTATGGTCTACCAAGACTCCTAGATCCTTTTCACATGTTCTAGGAGTCTTGGTAGACCATAAACTTGACATGAGTCAACAGTGTGATGCAGCAGCTAAAAAAGCCAATGCAATTCTGGGCTGCATCAATAGGAGTATAGCGTCTAGATCAAGGGAAGTAATAGTACCACTGTATTCCGCTCTGGTCAGACCTCACCTGGAATACTGTGTCCAGTTCTGGGCACCACAGTTCAAGAAGGATACTGACAAGCTGGAACGTGTCCAGAGGAGGGCAACCAAAATGGTCCAAGGCCTGGAAACGATGCCTTATGAGGAACGGCTTAGGGAGCTGGGTATGTTTAGCCTGGAGAAGAGAAGGTTAAGGGGTGATATGATAGCCATGTTCAAATATATCAAAGGATGTCATATAGAGGAGGGTGAGAAAGGTTGTTTTCTGCTGCTCCAGAGAAGCGGACACGGGGCAATGGATTCAAACTACAAGAAAGAAGATTCCACCTAAACATTAGGAAGAACTTCCTGACAGTAAGAGCTGTTCGACAGTGGAATTTGCTGCCAAGGAGTGTGGTGGAGTCTCCTTCTTTGGAGGTCTTTAAGCGGAGGCTTGACAGCCATCTGTCAGGAATGCTTTGATGGTGTTTCCTGCTTGGCAGGGGGTTGGACTGGATGGCCCTTGTGGTCTCTTCCAACTCTAGGATTCTATGATTCTATGATTCTAATACAATGTAGTTTTATATCTTACCTTCACCAATACGGATATACTATAGTACAGAGGTTTTCAACCTTTTTGAGTCCGCGGCTCCCTTGACTAACTACATTCTTTCTGCAGCACCCCTGTGGGGCTCAGGAGCCCAGTTATGTCACACTCTGACTGCAGAACTGGCAGCCTCTCACCCTTTTTCCGAACACCCTCCCTTGTGGAGGGTTCCCTCAGCCTCCTCTCCTCTCCCCTCTCCTTGGGAGTCCTCCAGGCAGCCACTGCTTCCGCCCCTGGTCTCTGAGCTGCCCCCCCTTCCCCAAAAAGAGGTGCCTCCTCACACCGCCCCACAGTGGTCTGGGACTTGTCTGTCCATTCCCAACAGCAAGGGCTGGTGGATTGACTGGCTGGGCTCCCTCGCCCGCTTGCTTGCTTAGCTCCTGGCGCCCAGCACCCCCTGGCCAGCCCCAGAGGCACCATTCACCTGCAGAGCTTGTAGCTAATGCTGCTGCAACAAACAGATGCAGAAGCCTTTGGGAGGCAGAGATGCGAGAGGGCATCAGAGGGAAGGAGAGAGGGAAGGAGGCTGCCACGGCACCCTGGTTGAAAACCACTGCTTTAGTGCATCCTTTTCAGATGGAAAGCTGCATCAGAAAACCCAGAGAAGAGCACAGTTCAAAGGACAGGTAAAAAAGGTAAAGGAAAAGGAGCCCTGGACGGTTCAGTCCAGTCAAAGGCGACTATGGGGTTGCGGCACTCCTCTCGCTTTCAGGCCAAGGGAGCCGGCGTTTGTCCATAGACAGCTTTCTGGGTCATGTGGCCAGCATGACTAAACCGCTTCTGGCGCAATGGAACACCGTGACGGAAACCAGAGCGCACGGAAACACTGTTTACCTTCCCGCCACAGCGGTACCTATTTATCTACTTGCCCTGGCGTGGTTTTGAATTGATAGGTTGGCAGGAGCTGGGCAGAGAAACGGGAGCTCACTCCGTCGCGGGGATTCGAACCGCCAACCTTCCAATCGGCTGGCCCAAGAGGCTCAGTGGTGGAGACCACAGCACACCCACGTCAAAGGATAACTGCATTTCATTTCACTTATTGGTTCAGGGAAGGTAAACTGAACACTTTTCTCCCCTCTCCTTACTGGCCATTAGATCTTCCAAGCAGAGAGCATCTCATACGACCACAAGAATTGACTCCTGGTTTGGGAATGTTCAGGGAGGCAGGAAAGGATATATTGTTTAATAAGTTCTATGACTTAGCAGAGTTTAAATATTCCCCTTTAAACGTACAGCAGTTAACTTGTTGCAAGCTCGTTTGAGCTTCTAAGTATAGGATTCCTGGTAATTCCCTTTCGTCCCTCTGAAAAAGAATCTTATTTGAAGTCAGTAAAAAGAAGTTTACTCACAGTATCATCGGTTCACAATTGGATCCCTGAAGGGAGACTTAGATTACAATATACATACGCGCGAAACTATCCCATAAGGGGGGCTAGTTCCTTTGTGCTCTGTTGGCTTGAAGCCAACAGGGCATCTCTAGCTGAAGAGATGTTGCCTCTTCAACAAATGGAGTCAGAGAGAGAGAGAGAGAGCGCCAAAGAGGAAGTGTGCTCCCTGCCTTGCCCTTTTGTTACCTGGGCAGGTAAGGCCATGCCCACCTCTGGTCACATGCAGAGGAAGTTTGTCCCAGCCCAGAAGGAAACAGGAAGTTTTCTACTGGCTACCACAAAGCATCCCCTCGCTTGTCCACTCTAGAAAAGTTGTACTTGACTGCTATGACTTCAGTGTGTATCTGAAGAAGTGTGCATGCACACAAAAGCTCATACCAAGAACAAACTTAGTTGGTGTCTAAGGTGCTACTGGAAGGAATTTTTTATTTTGTTTTGTTTTGACTGCTATGTGTTTCACATCCCACAGCTGGGACAAGACAAGGGTCCATCTAGTCCAGCATTCTGTTCTCGCAGTGGCTGACCAGATGCCCATTATGGGGAACCAGCAAGCAGGATCTGAGCACAAGAGCCTCCTCTCTTCCTGTGGTTTCCAGTAACTGAGCTTCAGGAGCAGAGCCATCCTGGTTTGTAGCCACCAATTGCCTCTCCTCCAGGAATTTGTTTAATCCTCTTCGCTGCTTCTTGTGGGAAGGAGTTCCATAGTTTATCCACTATCTCCTCTTGGACTGAACCCAGAGCAACCTCGGGTTGTTGGGGTATCTTATAGGGGGGGAGGGCAGATTGCACGCTCCAAGCCCCAGACACAAGCCCCTGAGGTTCATCAGAAACATCTGGCCCCAAACACGTCCTAAATATCGAGTTCCTCAAACCAACTTGTGCTGTGCAGCAGCTTTAAGTTGGATAGAATGAAAGGTGCGATAAAGACATTTTCAACAAACAAAAAATAGAATAAGCCAATACTTCGCAAAGCAAAACAGGGACTAGGAAATTTATCGCCCCAGTAAAATAGGCAGAGACATTTGGAAGGGCAAGAGTAGAAAAAAACATCGCTCGGGCCGTCTCCAGCTTAAACCTCAGTGTATACGTCACATAATATCTACTTTCGAAGATCCAAAGTTCAGATTACGAGTGACATTCTCATTTGCTGCCATGAAGCCCCAGCTTCAAACCCTGGCGGGACAGTCCCTAACCCTCTCTCCCGCTCCGGCGAAACTCCATTCAGTGTGTCAAAAAATTATGCAGCGGAAAAGGGCGGGGGGGGGAGGGATGGGGACAGCGGGACTCTGAGCTGTTCAGCTGGGCCAGCTGTGGCTGATGGCAGCTGCCTCCCAAAACATCTGGTGGGTGGGTGCCCTGGTTGGCCAGGGCAGAACTGGGCAGAGATTTCCCCCATACTCTTTAAAGCAATCCTTCCAGCATGTTGCTAAAAATGCAAAGGCCAATAATTCTTTATACAGTGTATATAGATAGATATATTTATGAAGATATATATTCCTACGACTGAATATAACTGAGTTACAGGTGGGTAGCCGTGTTGGTCTGCCATAGTCAAAACAAAATCGAAAATTCTTTCCAGTAGCACCTTAGAGACCAAATGAGTTTGTTCTTGGTATGAGCTTTCGTGTGCATGCACACTTCTTCAGATACGATGAATATAACTGAGTTGGCAAAGCATGAGACTCAAGGTCGTGGGTTTGCGCCCCATGTTGGGCAAAAGAGTCCTGCATTGCAGGGGAAGGGTCTCCTCCTCCTCCTCCTCCTCCTCCTCCCCCCCTTCCTCCTCCTCCTCCTCCTCCTTTCTTATTATTATCATCTGAATTTATATACCACTGTATCCCCAGGGGTAGTAGATGACCCTTGCAGTCCCTTCCGACTTTTTCTAGTTTGCAAATTGACTTATTACGCCGACTGACTTACATACAGTTTTCCCAATAGGTTTGGAAACATAGAAGGGGAGGGTACACTTAATTGGGCAGGGGGGGGACCCAAAAAACCCCAACACACACACACACACACACACACACACACACACACACACACACACACAGCTCCTGGGGATCCTCAGCCTGGAATGTCTTTTCTTGGTGCCACGGCCATGCCAGAAGATTAGCAGCTCTCTTGCCCAGGACAGGAACACACGTCAGCCCCCCTGCCCTTGCCCTCCCCCCCATCCATATTAACAGCTGTCTCCCTGCATGGAAATGGGACATTAAAGGATTACGGGTGGGCATGGCTCCAACGATCCCTTGTCACTCCTCTAGCAGGGCCAGAGAGCAAGAGGGGCTGGACCAGGGGGCAGGGGTGTGCGGTATTTTTAGACAACATGCCTAGGATACAGTGGAGGGCTGGGGGGGGTGTTTCTGGGAACCAACTGCTGCTGCTGGTGCTGGCATCTCAACACACACACACACACACACACACGGGTCCTCCCTCCCACTTCACCCTGAAGCCAAGGGCCAGTCATCTAAGCAGGTAGACTGACAACCATTTGGAGCTCCCGAGAGGGTGCAGGGCCTTTGCGTCATCCTCTCATTTTTAGAGTCAGAGCGAAAGGAGATTCGGTTCCCCCAGGGATAACATCTTGCCAAGACAAGCAGCGAAGGAAGAGGTGGCAGAGAGGGGACACTTTTCCTGGAGAGGTGATTGCTGGCATTAAAAAAAAATGATAATAAATGCATGGAAGTCAAAGTGTTTGAAACTCCTGGCGAAATCGGTCTTGGCGAGACAGAGAAAAAGAGAGAGAGAGAGAGAGAGAGAGATGGTGCTTCAACTGGTAGATCCCTGGTATGTTACGTTGCACAGATCCAGCCCAGAGTATGCCACGCTGCAGAAGGTGCCACCAGATTGGCAGTGTGCCCTCCATGTGGCTGTTCTGTAAAAAGAACCTAAGGAGAGCCTGCTGGATCAGGCCAGTGGCCCGTCTAGTCCAGCAGCCTCATCTCACGGTGGCTAACCAGACGTTCCAACGGGAAACCAGCCAGCAGGATTCGAACACAAGAGCAATTCTCCCCTTCTGCAGCTTCCGGAATTCAGAAGCATCGCTGCTCCCGACCGTGGAGGCAGAGCATAGCCATCATGGCTAATAGCCATCGATAGCCCTCTCCTCTTTTAAAGCCATCTAGCTTGGGGGCCTGCAGCAGTGAGTTCCGTCGTTTTAACTATGTGATGCACGAAGAAATACTTCCCTTTACGTGTTCTGAATAAATACAACATTCAGCTTCGTTGGCTTTCCTTGAGTTCTAATGCTATGAGAGAGGGGGGGAAACATTTCTCCATCCGCTTTCTCCCTGCCATGCATATTTTCACAAACTTCAGGTCACCTCTTCTTCGCCTTTTCTCTAAACTAAAAAGGCCCAAATGCTGAAACCTGTCTTCATAGAAAGGTGGTACAGGTGTGTGTGTGTGTGTGTGTGTGTGTGTGTGTGTGTGTGTGTGACTGTTTCAGGAGATCACCACTGTTGTTAACCGCATGGCTTACCTTGACTCTGGTTTAGCCCTTCTCTTTATATTTCTGGAAAACATGAGCAGCTTATTGTATCCTAGATGGAAGGGACCCCGAGGGTCATCCAGTCCAGCCCCCTGCAATGCAAACACCTGACCTTGTATTTGATGCATCAGATGCTAGAGATGGCCCATTACTGCAGGTACACCACACAGTTCTCAGGGCAAGGATGGCAGTGCAAGGTCCAGTCTCTTCAGTATACCTGAAGGAGCGTCTCCACCCCCATCGTTCAGCCCGGACACTGAGGTCCAGTGCCGAGGGCCTTCTGCCGTGAGAATTGAGGTTACAGGGAACCAGGCAGAGGCGCTTCTCAGTAGTTAATATTCTGTTGGGAAACTCAGCCAGATGGGCTGGGTATTAATAATAATAATAATAATAATAATAATAATAATAATAATAATAATATCTTGCCCTAGCTTTAAAACTTATTCAACACCATAAAGTAAGAAGGGGAAGAAGCAGAACAAACAACTGCAGATATGTGTGACCCCTCCTTAAATTACCCGGCTGGTCAGAGAAGTGTAACACAACTGCCACTTCTCTGGATAACTTCACGGTTTGATTTGTTGCCGAGACACCCTGCAAGCTAAGCAGCCCCTGACAGTTGCTGCTAAGTGGAAGCATTTAGTCAGCTTGTGAATTTAAACTTTAAACTTCTCTGTGCTGTATCCCTATTGTTATGCTAAAGCTCCTTTGTGCAATGTTGCGATGTTATGGATTCATAAAAAAATGTTAAAATTTAAAAATCCAGTGTTGATCTCTAGTGGGGTGTGTGTGTGTGTGTGTGTGTGTGTGTGTAAAACACACAGACGCAAATCCTTGGGGACTATTTGCGGTTCCAAGGCAGAGAGTCAAGGGCCACAGCTTGCCTTGCATGAACCTGAGGAGGGAACGCCAGGAGAATGGAGCCGGGTGAAAACTCCCGTTGACAGGGTGTGTGTGTGTGTGTGTGTGTTGTTGTTGTTGTTGTTGTTGTTGTTGTTGTCATCTCTCTTTTCAGCTTTTACATGTGCAATTAGGCACCCTGGTATGCATTTCTAAAAAATAAAGGGATAAAGTTTTCTAGTCTTCTAGTAGCTTTAGACTGAGTCAGACGGTCAGCAGAAGTTGGATGGGCATGAGAGTGGATAGCTCACTCAGTAGAGCATGAGACTCAGAGCCGTCTCATGCATAGGGGCAGGTGGCGCGGTGCACCAGGGCGCCAGGCCCCCCAGGGGCGCCCCCGCGAGCCCGCCGGCATACCGGGCGCCCCCTCCCCAACCTGCCCCCACCCCCACGGGCGGGCAGGCGGGCGCTCGCGCGCCGGCTGCCCTCCTGAGCCCCAGCTGGAGTGCTGGGAAGGGCACGCAAAGCTCCGCGCTGCTCCAGCGCCACGCCCCCATCCCCCGCTCGCCCACCTCCCTCCCGCGCTGGCCGCCCCTCGGGGGATGATGGACGTGGCGCTGGAGCAGCGCGGGGCTTTGCGCGCCCTTCCCAGCGCTCCAGCTGGGGCGCCAGAGGGTGGCCGGCTTGCGGCGCCACGCCCCCATCCCCCGCTCGCCCACCCCCCCTCCCGAGGGGCGGCCAGCGCGGGAGGGAGGTGGGCGGAGAGGCAGCCCACCGGGGGCGCCGAGGGATCGTCGCGCCAGGGCGCACGATCCCTTTGAGACGCCCCTGATGAGACTCTTAATCTCAAGGTCATGGGTTCGAGATGTTGTGCAAAATATTCCTGCATTGCCCTCAGGGGTGGCCAACTCCCAAGAGACTGTGATCTACTCGCAGAGTTTAAAAACTGGCAGTGATCTACCCTCTTTTTGGGGGGTGGGGTTTCAGGTTAAAGTTGTTGAGTTTTTCTTAGGGAGGAGGAAGTCCTGTTTTTGGGGGGGGGTGCAGGGCGAAAATATTTAGCTTTTTTAGGGAGGAGGAAAGCCCCTTTTTGGGGGGTGCAGGGAAAAAATGTTTAGCCTTTTTTAGGGGAGCCAAAGCTGTTGAGCTTTTTGGGGGGGAGCCAGTGATCTACCATAGGCGTCCAGTGATCTACCGGTAGATCACGATCTACCTGTTGGACATGCCTGGACTAGATGATCCCTTCCAACTCTACAAGCCTATGATTCTACGAGCTCGCCGGGAGCTCCCTCACTTGACCACCTTGTCACGTGAGGCGTGCTTGGTGGGAGAGAGCCTTCTTGGTGGTTGCTCCTCCTGAACAACTTTGCAACCTCTTCCTAGAGAAATTAGACCTGCTCCCTCCTTCTTGTGCTTTCGCAGGCAGCCGAAGACGTCCTTGTTCCAGGAGGCTCTGGCGAACTGACTGTTCCTTAAGGAAAGGCCTGGTGCTGTGATCTTTTTATGGTACTGATCTGTATGTGAGCATACCGGTTATTGTTTTGTTTCACCCTTGTTTTTATTATGTGGATTGTGGTTTTATTCAGTGACCCGCCCTGAGATCTTCAGATGAAAGGCAGTATGCAAAATCAATCAATCAATCAATCAATCAATCAGTCAAATATTCTACTAAGGTTTCATTTTTTTAATGATTGCTTTTAAAATATGTTGTTAGCCATTTCTATTTTGCCTGTAAGCCGCCTTGAGAAGTCAGGATATTAATAAACATAGTAATAAAAGGGCAGGATATTCATAAAAATAATAATGATTGACTCTGTCGGTACAGCATGAGACTCAATTTCAGGGTTGTGGGTTCGAGTCCCATGTTTGACAAATGATGACGACGATATACCTTTGTCAAAAGATCTCAGCGCAGTTCACAAAAGATTCCTGCGTTGCAGGGGGTTGGACTAGATGACCCTTGTGGTCCCTTCCAAATCTACAGTTCTATGACCCCCTTGCATCTCTCGAAAGGTCTCCCCCTCCCTTGAGGGTCTTCTGGGCGTCTTTCGGCCTGGGAATCTCAAGCCAAGAGGTCATCCTGCAGAAAAGGGTGGAGAGAGTCGGACAGCTGAACACAGTGACCCGACTTGGGCTGCCCGAACTTGTTTATACGCCTCCAGCACACACCCAGGACCCCCCCCACCCGGCAGCTCGAGTTTCATACCAAGAATCCTGGGGCAAGATGGGCTCCATCGGCCGTCGGCATTGCCTGCGTGGCTGCCAGGGGTGTTCTGCGAGGCCCAGGAAGCTTCCCAAATGTCATAGCGGCTTGTGTCTGACATCCAACACCCTCGCTGAAAAGGAAACCACCCTTAATCCCAGACCAAGGACCCCGTGGAATGGGGGGGGGGATGCAGCACCCGGGATGGGGGGCTGTGAAGCCTCGGGCCTGCGGGTGGGATCGTGTTTCAAGGGGGCAGCAGCTGGGGTGTCCCCTAAGATGACTTCTCAGAGACAGGAAGGTTGGGGTCGGAGGTTCCTGGCAGAGAATTCCCTGTGTGTGTCCCCCTCCTCAGCATGCGCATGCGCATGCACACACACACACACACACCACACACCCAAAAAGACACAGTTGAACTTTGGCTGTAGGTGCGTGACAGCCTTGAGGCTTCATTCTCCAGGATGGAAAGGTAAAGGTAAAGGACCTCTGGACGGTTATGTCCAGGAAAAATTGACTATGGGGTTTCAGTGCTCATCTTGCTTTCAGGCCGAGGGAGCCAGCCGGCGTTTGTCCACAGACAGCTTTCCGGGTCATGTGGCCAGCAGGACTAAACCGCTTCTGGTGCAACGGGACACCGTGATGGAAACCAGAGCGCACCAGAAACGCCGTTTACCTTCCCGCCGCAGTGGTACCTATTTATCTACTTGCACTGGTGTGCTTTCAAACTGCTAGGTTGGCAGGAGCTGGGACAGAGCAACGGGAGCTCAGTCCATTGTGGGGATTCAAACTGCCGACCTTCTGATTGGCAAGCCCAAGAGGCTTGGTAGTTTAGACCACAGCGCCACCCATGTCCCTTGTCCTCCAGGACAAGCAGATGAAGGTGAGGCATTTGGGGTGAGGGGATAATGCACATGGCACCAGAGTGCATTTTAGAAAGGAATCTCAATCTCTATCTCTCTCTCTCTCTCTCTCTCTCTCTCTCTCTCTCTCACACACACACACACACACACACAGATAAAAGGAAGGCCACTGACCAGAATGACTTCAAAAGAGGCTTAGACAAATCATAGACTCAGAGAATTGTAGAACTGGAAGAGTGGCCGTGTCCATCTTCTGGCAATGCAGGAATCGCAGCTGAAGGATCCTTGGCTGACACTGCCTGTTCTTGACCCGTCAGCCTCAAAACACTGCCTGAGAGAAGAGCCCTGGTGGAAAGAAGCTTTTCCTTACACATGGATTGGCTACAGAGGGCTACTAGCCAGGACAGCTCTGCTGTGCCTCCACAGATGGAGGCAGTGATACTTCTGAATGCCAGTTGCTGGAAACCGCTGGAGTTGCTCTTGTGATCAGATCCTTCTTGTTTACCCACAGCTCACTCTAGGACTATCTGCTAAGGCAGAGAGCAGAAGGCACCCAACTGCTGTGATCAGTTCTAAACCATTCGCAATCTTAATGTTTGGCTGTATTATTTACATTGCATATGCATGGAATGTTTCTTTTGGTGGTGTATGAGGATTGTATTTTTAGAAACCGGAACATAAAGTTAAGATGAGAGAGAGAGAGAGAGAGAGAATATAAAAGGAATAAGCAATAATGGAAAAGAGAAAACAAGCTTATTTGCAGACAACACCTTGCTAACAATCAAAAATCCGTTGGAAAACATGCAGGTAATAGAGGCACATTTGAATTTCTTTTGGAGAAATAACAGGGTTGTGAATGAATTGGTCCAAATTGGAGATGATGATATTTAACTATGATGAAGATGAAGAATGAAAATGATTGAAGTAAATAAAAATATACATAAAATTAGGAAATGTAATAAAGTACTTGGGAATAAATATAACAAGAAATTTAGAAAATTTAGAGCAAGAGAATCTTAACGAGAGAGAGAGAGCTTTGTGTACCAATCAGAGATGACCCCATGCAGTGCCAAAACTATGAGAAACACCCCCCCACACACACACGGCTGGCTGTTTTCACAAACGGTGCTTAAATCATTTATCTGCATTTCCGGCATCCATAACTGGAACATAATAGTTACATTAACTAGAACATGCTGTTCTGAGTGGCGCTGTAGCATAGTGCTAAGTGAGGAAGAGTTTTCTATCAAGGAGAGCTGAACATGCTCCCATCCTGGCTGGTGGCTCCTTGAGGGAGGGCTTCCTTTGCGTGCTTAGGACAGGTGAGGTCTTGAAACTGAGCAGCAGCGAGGAGGCGGCAGGCAGCAAAGAGGACAAAAAATACCCTGCTTGGGGGAAAACCAAGCAGAGATGTCAGAATGTGGAGGCCAACCTGAACACAGTGGCATAGCGCATGGCCATGCTAAAAGTACTTTTTCACACAGCACAAATAGTTAAACTATGGAACTCACTCCTGAGCAGCTTCTCTTCGCCCCTGGATAAATGACCATGTCACCAGGGATGCGGCAGTTTGCTATGGAAGGGCAAATCTCATCATCATGTCGTAAGGAAACAAAATGACATATGGACCACTCAGAGCAGGCAGCGAAGAGAGAGACCAAATCTGCCAGGGGTTCCTTGTTTGTTCAGACAGAGGTTGGCATCCCATGGACTGCAAGAAGATCAAACCTCTCCATTCTGAAGGAAATCAGCCCTGAGTGCTCACTGGAAGGACAGATCCTGAAGCTGAGGCTCCAATACTTTGGCCACCTCATGAGAAGAGAAGACTCCCTGGAAAAGACCCTGATGTTGGGAAAGATGGAGGGCACAAGGAGAAGGGGACGACAGAGGATGAGATGGTTGGACAGTGTTCTCAAAGCGACTAGCATGAGTCTGACCAAACTGCAGGAGGCAGTGGAAGACAGGAGTGCCTGGCATGCTCTGGTCCATGGGGTCACGAAGAGTCGGACACGACTAAACAACTAAACAACAAATGCTTGCAGATACACTAATTCAGAGGTTTTCAACCTTTTGGGGTCCACGGCTCCCTTGACCAACTCCATTCTTTCCGCGGCACCCCTGGGGAGCTCAGGAGGCCAGCTAGGTCACCCCTTGCTTGCAGAGCCGGCAGCCTGCGACCCTAAGATTACCGACTGAGGGTGGGTTTGCTTATTTGATATGTGTTTGAAAACCACCACCTTGGCTAGGTTATGCACACTTTTTCCTCTCTGCACATACCGCCAGTGAATGAAGAAGGCAGTGACTGCAATTTTGGTATACTTTTTATTTATCATCATTTTAAGTAATGTTTCCTTCTATGGGTTTTATGAAGCACAGCAAGTTAAAAAAAAACCTAATACAGTAAATGAACCAGCTCTTTCAGAGTAAAGGACTCACCTGTGCACACGGGAGATTTGGCTGCAGAAATGAAAAGATGTGCGCAAAAGAAAAGGCTAGCATATCTGTTCCCCCATAACGGGGAGGTCTTAAGAAACGCTGAAAGGGTTGCAGGGCACCTGGGATTCTGATCCTCTCTTTCGGTGAAGACTTTTGTCTAGGGAGGGGGGCAGGCTCAAAGGGGCGCGTATTTCACATACCACCAAACAGAATTGATAGCTGCAATTTCCCAAACAATGTGGGATCGTTGGTTCAGGTATAATACACCACTGAGACCAAACTTTAGTCTGGCTGTAAAACCATGCAGAAACGTGAGGAATTGCCTGGCAACCAATCTCAGCTGGCTACTTATTTAAGAGCCAGATCCCATGAGTTTTAGCTTCAACGAGCAAGACTACAGGTGTTGGGTCTGCCAAGCCAGAACATGGGATCCATTTAGCTCAGCTCTGTTTGTACCGGGCGGGTGGGGAGTGGATCTCCAAGGTTTCAGATCAGGTAGGGGACACAGGCCTACCTGGAGATGCTGAAGGTTGAACTAGGGACATTCTACATGCCAAGCAGGTGCTCTGCCATTGAGCTGTGCTCCTACCCCCAAACGGCCGCAGCACCAAACTGCCACATTCCAGACAGCCTTGCCAGTGAAGGAGGGTCCCTTAGTGCCCCTGCCACAGAAGCCATCCTCTGCCCCAGATGCAGTGCCCATGCAGAAGAGACCTCGAGCAGAGTTACACCATTGGCAGAATCGAGTGATGCAGCTCTTCCTGGACCGTACCACTTCAAACGGAGCGGGAGAGGGAGTGCATGTTTCAATGCTCCTGCCAAGGACTGGTTGGGCACAGAGGAATGGTGGAAGGAACCTGCTGGGGGGACCCCCAAGGGAAAGAAGGCTCAGAGACAGGGGAGGGGGGGAGAAGAGGGAGAAGATTGGGAAGAGGAGACAACGGGGCTTAGTGAGCGGGGAAGAGCGTGTGGCAGAGAGAAGTCCAGGGTCAGAAGCTGAAGCAGGAGGGAGGGAGAGATGAGTCCGGCTGGTGTCTCCCTCTCTTGCTTCAACAAGCTCCCTTCCCCACTGGTCTCCCAGAACCAGGAATGGCATGAAAAGGGCAGAGGAGAAGTTGTCTTCACGTAGCACAGTCTCTGATTTCTTGGGGAACAACCTGGAGATGAGGAGGCAGTTAGCTGTGGAGGGACAGTGACCCTGCTTCATGGGGGCAAGACCTACCGCGGGTGAGTTGCTGTGCTCCTTAGGCATGTGCAGATCGTGTTTTCGCCAAAAAAGATTTAACTCCAACTGGGATGGTAGGATGTACTGCCGGCTCACTCCTGGCAGCTCCCTCATACAAAAACCCAAGGCTGACACTGGAGTAAATCTTACTCCAGGGATGGGTGACTCGGGGCCTGGCAGATGTTCCTGGACTGCTAATCCCATCAACCCCAGCCAGCTTGTGGGCAACAGTCAGGGGCAATGGGAGGTTGCAGTCCAGCAAACATCTAGAGCAGGGGTCAGCAAACTTTTTCAGCAGGGGGCCGGTCCACTGTCCCTCAGACCTTGTGGGGGGCCGGACTATATTTTGAAAAAAATATGAACGAATTCCTATGCCCCACAAATAACCCAGAGATGCATTTTAAATAAAAGCACACATTCTACTCATGTAAAAACACACTGATTCCTGGACCGTCCGCGGCCGGATTTAGAAGGCGATTGGGACGCATCCGGCCCCCGGGCCTTAGTTTGGGGACCCCTAATCTAGAGGGCTGCAGGATAAACCCCCCTGCCTTAGCCAATGAGTTTTACTTGTCCAAAACAATCATGCTGAAGAAGCATGCTTGAATTTCAGATGACGTACATGGATGTTGCAGGAGGCACATCTCAGAAGCACCTTAGCTGGACAACCTCCCCTAAGTTGGTGCTATCCATTTGGTTTTGGTTGCCTCAAATCAGCAAGGATATTATAGAGCTGGGAAAGGTTCAGATCCTGCTTGCGGGTTTCTTTTTCGGGGCATCTGGATGGCCGCTGTGAAAAGAGGATGCTGGAGGGGGCCTTGGCCTGATCCAGCATCCTCTTCTTATGTCTGCCAGCTGTGGGTTTCCAAAGTCACTTCCCTTAACGCACGAGGGACCTCCGTGGGAAGCGACATAATCTGACAGGGACCCAGCCACTTGGCCAGAACGATTAAAGGCTCACTTCTGATGGCTGCAAATACCAGTCCCCGGGGCTTTTGGCAGGTGCCGCATGGAAAGAATTTGAAATTCTCTCGGACTGCTTGCGCCGGTGCATGGCTGGGTGGCTGAGGAATGAGGAGGACCCCGGGTGCAGAGTTATCAACAGCCCCACGGTTTGATTCTGTTCCGTCCAGCCAGGTAGCGCTTTTGGAAACCTTACTCCAAAAGACAGCGGGAGCCTGGAAAATCTTCCTTTGGGCTGTGTCCCAATAAGCCCCTCCCCCCATTAAGATCATCTATGGAGCATCTAATTAGGGAGCTGGGAGGAGAAGCAGGGATCCGGAAGAAGGTCTCGGAAGTTGTCGCCTTAGCTTCCCATGTCAAAAGGGCAATCCACTCAGGGAAAACTGCAAGCGTTTTCAGCTGTCATGCCACGGGCCATTTGGAATCCGTTCTCTGAACTGCTGCGGAGAAGATTTTGGGGAGGAATTCAACGTAGTGCTAAGGAGATCTCTCAGCAAAGGGCATTTTTCCCTGCTGTTTCCTATTATTATTATTATTATTATTATTATTATTATTATTATTATTATTATTATTAAATAATAGTGGGATATTTGGAATGGGAGATTATTGGTTTGTTTCTGTTCTCATTTTTATTAAGTATCTTGTATTTTTTACATTGCAATTTTAGGTTGTGAACCACGCCGAGATCTATACAAATTTAATAAAATTATTATTATTATTATTATTATTATTATTATTATTATTAATAAATTTATTTATACCCTACCTTTCCCCCTGAGGGAATTGAAGGCCGCTTACAGCTAAAACCACGAACTGCAAAGAAAAACAACTACTAAAAAAACAAGTATGCATTGATAGGATTAAAATAAATTAAAACCATGCAAATAATTACAATGAAAACAGCACGGCACCAGTCCTGTTATGTGCTTCTCTGGGGATTTAGGATTCTCCCCCACGGCCAATCTGGGGCAAGAGAATGAGCAGGAGGCTTTGCATGGGGCTGTGCAAATGGCTATTCTGAATATGGCTCCAGAAGGAGGAAGTTTCAGAGAGTGCAGAAAAGTTTGCCCCTGCTCTCCTCGCAGAGCTGTCTGGCCAGCAATCCTGGGCTCTTGCGGGGAACGCCGTCAGGCAGGGCGCTAAATCACAGACACAGAGAAACGGAGAGCGGGTAATAAAAGCAGCCCAATCAAAGGGGGGGGGGTGACTGTTAATGGCCCCCTTGCTGCTCCCCCCACCACCACCTGGAGCGAAGTTGGGCCAGGAAGTGCCAAGCAAGGCAGATTGCAGCCCTCCTCCCTCTCCATCTCTTATTAGCTCGCTGCTCTGCGGAGATGAGCCAGGCTGCTTCACCAACTGGGGATGGGAGGGCGTTTTGATGAATGCCGCAAGGGTGCCAGTTAAAGGAAGGAAGGGGTGGCCAACGTGTCCCCTAGAGACAGGAGGCCCTTGGGATGGGTCCAGGCATGGCTTTTTATACAGAGCAGATTCACAGAATCAGAGAATAAAGTTGGAAGGGACCCCCAAGGGCCATCCAGTCCAAACCCTGCTATGCAGAAATCACAGCTAAAGAAATCCTGACCATCCAACCTCTGAGAGTTCTGTGGTTCTCACTTGTTTCCGAGTGTGTGTTTAGCGCATGATCTCTCTCTCTCTCTCAGAGATATAATGAACATCTAAGAGCGGCCCTGTTGGATGAAGCCCATGGCCCACCTAGTTCAGCATCCTGCACCCACAGGATGTGGAAGAACCGCAAGAAGGAAATAAGCACAAAAGCAACTCTCCCCACCTGTGGTTTCCAGCAACTGGGATTCAGAAGCATCTCTGTCTCCAGCCGTGGAGCCAGAGCACAGCCATCCTGGCTAGTGACCATCGACAGCCCTCTTCTCCACAAATTTCTCCATCTAGGTTGATGACCATCACTGCCTCCTGTGGCAGTGAGTTCCACAGTTGAACGATGTGCTGTGCGAAGGACTTTCTTTCGTCCATCCTGAACTTTCCAACATTCAGCTTCCTTGCATGTCCACGGGTTCCGCTGTTATGAGAATGTTTCTCTGTCCAGTTTTGCAAACTTCTATCAGGTTGCCTCTTGCTCACCTTTTCTCTAAACTAGAGTCACAAATGCTGTTTCATGTGATCTCTCTCTCTTGGATAAAATGAACACATGCATATGCCTTTTGATATTAAGTTGTCCAGAGTAGCAAGTGACTGAGAGGGTTAAGAAATAATATCATTTCTGAGCTCTGTGGTTCTCACTTGCTTCTGAAGGTGTGTTTCAGAGCAGGGAGGGGGAAGCCATCGCTGTCCAGATGCCGTTGGCCTCCAGCTCCCACCAGTCCCCAGCCAGTATGGACAACCACTGGGCATTATGGGAGATGTAGTCTAGTGACACCAGGAGATCCACAGGTCCCCATTCCTGGTTTACAGACAGAATCCAGGGGCGTAGAGGGAGGGAGCAGGGGCATGGGGGCAGTTGCCCCAGGTGCAAAATTGTTAGGGGTGCAAATTTCAACACCCGGTGCTGCCTCAATACAGCTGTGTGTTTTCATCGCTGGGCTCTGTTGAAAACAGCTTCTCCATGCGAACCAGGAAGTGACCTATCCAGACACAACGAAACGACTACTTTTCTTATCTCTGTGACTGTAATCTCCTGGGTGACACGGACGCTGTTAGGCAGCTGAATGTGTGTGCATACTCTGTCTCCCTCCCACCCCTCATCCACTCGGCCCCGGGAGCTGGCAACCTGCGCTATGACACTGACAGAATCCAGAGGACCTCTGCTGCGACTGTGACGAACGCCAAACCATTGATGGATACAGCAACACCACGTCACTTTTTCAGACTAAGAGGTCATCAAAGTGTTCCCTATCAGATGCGAACTCTTGTTATTTCAAGATCTGGAGACGTGGAGTCCTTGTGGACCAGACTTCTCTCTCTCACACACACACAAGTACACTTGTCTCAGCCAAAGGTTAGCCCATCATGGTCCATTTGATAGGCAGCAGGGGAGATTCCTTGCCAAGAAAAATCTCTTCCCAAGGGAAGCAAGACAGGCTTATTGCATTTCACACTACCTGATGGAGGAGCAGACAGATTACAGAAGAGCAGAAAGGAGCAGGGTGCATTTCAACCTAGAGGGTGCTCAAAATATTGGAGGGTCCCCCCACAAAAATGGGCAATGAGCCATTGCCCCGGATCTCATCAGTCACAGCACCCAGATTAGTTCAAGGGAGAAGAAGGGTCATTGTGAAACCTTCGACCCTACTGCATGTTTCAGGCAAAGACTGGCTCGGTATCACTTCACTCGAATGGCTTTATGGTTCATTTGAAAAGGGAGTAGAGCACCGATCCTCCGTCCAACCAGGTCACACATACAAAGCTGGGCTGGGAGAGGAAGGGAGGAATCTGTGTATGCACTGCACCTGCTCTCTTCCTGCATGAGATCTTTCCCCAGAATCTCCATCCAAAGAGGGAAATCGGTTGAGTATGTCGGTCTGGAGAAAGGACCCCAGAAAACCCTGTGATTTCCCCCCACGCCCAGAGAAAACACAAGACTCTTTTTCACAACAAAGACCTGTATAGAACTTCACAACACGCCTCTACAAATATAAATGTTTTGCTTGTGGTTTTTTTTGCATAATAAAAGCACCCAGGCAAGCTGGTTTTACAAATCACTTTGAGACCTAACTCTGGCCTTGACTATCAAAGAAATAACTTTGCAAAGAATCTGAGTTCTTTCCCCTCAAAGAAAATTCTGCTCAGGAAAGAAAGAGAAACTGCCCTCTGCCCTCGTGTCTCCAAAGTCTGCAGGAACTTTGCCTCTCTTGGGTCAGGCATGAGATTTAAGCCCCTCGCCCATCAACCCAAAATGGCTTTGAAATGCCAGACCCATCTATCAGCAGCCATCCCCCTTAACTCTGCATCTTGGTACCCTTGGGAAAACCACGCTGGCCAGGTGGTCCAAGATTGAGGTGGCAAAGTTTCATAGGGACTGGGGTACAAATCTTTATCTTAGGTTTCCACCTGGTCTCTCTCCCTGCTTCCCCCCAGCCCACCATCCCGACGCTGGTCCCAGGTGAAGCCAGCACAGCCGCGCTGAGCCTGGGACCCAGGCAGACGTTTCCGGATGACGCTCCCCCTGCAGTGCTGGCCAGCGGAGCTGAATTAGGAGCTGGTGAAAGTCTGAAAGAGAAAAGCTCCTTTATTGGGGGAAAATAAAACTACAAAGCTGCCCTCCTGGGCTGTGTGGGAGACTGGGGTAGCCTTCCCTTCGCAAACCCCACTTCTCACATAAAACAAGTGGGCAAATCCAGCCAAGCCTTTGCCTGTCTGTCTCGGTGCTGCATCTTCCTGAGTTAGTCGCCGGGGCGGCTTCGAATCCCTGAGGTGTGTGTGGCCGAGGCGCCATCCGCTGCGCAGGGCTCTGCTCGAAGGTGTTGCCGTCCTCACAACCTGGGCTTGATCTGCAAAGGCTTCCCTGGGAGTAAAAAAAAAGAGAAGAGAAGAGAGAGTTGTTTGTTATCAAAAGGAAAAGAGGCCTGAACTCATACAACCCGGCGTCAATCGCTGAGATCATCTGCAGGAGCATCGCTGGTCATTTTTTTGAGTTGGGGAGTCTCGTTTGACAACAATGAGCAACTGAGCCTTCAGTGTCGCGGGCCCTGTCCCATGGAACTCTCTGCCACTGGAGATTCAGCAGGCACCCTCTGCACCAACTTTTAAACTGAAAACCTTTCGATTCCTCCAGGGCTATGCAGGGAATTAAGAATGCATCCTTCCACAATGGGTAAGTGATATTGGTTTTTAAACTGTTTAATTGTATGTTTTAAAGTTTTTAGTGCTGCAAACCCCTTGGATATACAACGGCACAGGAATATTTTCATAAATAAACCAAAAGCGAGAAGGACACACACCCCTCTTGGCATTTGGGAAATAGATCGGATTGCTTGATCCTCCTCACCCTGAAAATGCTACTTGACCCGAGCCACGGTTGCTCTAATGTTGCACCTCACCTGCTTCCCATCCATTCCGTACAAGGCCCAGTTCTCATCTGTCAAATCCTGACATATACACACACCCCCTTTGCCACAGCTGCCAAGCCCACTGGGCTGCTAGTCCACAGCGAGGCAGGTGCGCTGATGCATCTGCAAAGCTCTTGGGAAAGCGAGGGTGTCCCAGGCACCCTTCTGGCTGCCTAACCTCGAAAAAGGACATTGTACCGCTGGAAAAGGTTGAGAGAAGGGCAACCAGAGGGATCAGGGAGGATGGATCGACTGCCCTAGGAGGAAAGGATGCAGTGTTTGGGAGAAAAGGAGAGGAAGGGTCTTAGGTTCCAATAAAAGGGGGCTTTTTTTTAATTCAGGAAGGAAACCTGGTGCCCACTGTCATTGCCATTACCCCTCCTCAGAGCTATAGCGAATGGGGAACTCCTTGCGGGGAACCCTATCCAGCTCAACAGCTCAACATTTTTTACAACGGTGGGATAGCTTGGTGGATAGAGCATGAGACTCTTAATCTCAGGGTGGTGGGTTCGTGTCCCACGTTGGGCAAAAGGTTCCTGCATTGCAAGGGGGTTGGGCTAGATGACCCTCGGGGTCCCCGGCAACTCTGCGATTCTGCGATTCTTGTCACCGGAAATCAGGGCGCCTTAAGCCCCACAGAGAAGGAGCGGTTCACTTTCAAGCACTCCAGCGCTCCTGGCTCCGCACACATTAAACGGCAGGGTGAATTAGCAGGATGGATGCGGCCAAGGGCTCAGGTTTGCTGACAAGGTCAAGCTGCTCAGGATGACAAAATGCAAAACGCTAGAGCTGTCTCTCGGGAAGGAGCAGCATCCCAGGGAAGAGGATGGGGGGGGGGGGTCTTAACAAGCCAAGAGAGGCCGGGAAACTTTCAGGCTGAAGGAGGGGCTGCTCAGGGAAGTGACTTTGTGGGCAGAGAGCCAGAATTGGGTTCGAATCTCGGCTTAGTTATGGAACTCATTCAGTGGCCTGCAGCCACTTTCACAGGGCTCCTGGGAGGATTAAATGGGGATAGAGGGAAACAGAGGCCTGAGTTCCTTGGAGAAACAGCAGGATAAAGAATGTAGGAACGGAAGCAAACAATACATTTAAGAATCCCGCTGAAAATATTGACTCCGGGAAAAACTTCTCACACCTAGAATTTTAAAATGTGCATTTGATGAACTGAAGGGGACAGGGAAAAACCTTCAGAATTTATTCAAAACATATTTTTTTTTAAAAAAAACTTCAATTTCTCAGTTACCAGATATGTTGAGAAACCTGCCTACCTTTCAATCTAGAAAATCCTCAAAAAGTTGTTTTTCCTTAAATGAGGTCCTACTACACTGTAACTCCAAATCTTTTTAAAAATAAGATTCCTATGTTTTAAACATGGCTGGGAGCAGAAGGTCACAGCCATAGGCACCAACACTTTCTTTAGCTTTTGGGGAAAAGAGAAATTTCCAAAAAATCTTTGCCATTCCAAGCCCAACCATAGAGTGGCGCTGTGAGCTGTGCAAACCCACCATGCAAGCAAGGCTTCTGCACAATCGGAGCAACTCTGGGGTGGCACGGAACGAGATGACACAGAGACCACCACCCAGACAGATTCAGTTTTCAAAACACAACCAAGTTTCTAGATCTCATGGCTGCCAAGTAGAGCCTGGCGTTGACGTGGGAGGCAACTGGGGAAAATCTCAGGAGTCAGAAAGTAACCGAGTCCGGCAGGTGGGATCCTAAGGGCTCCTCTCTGTGTACCAAGAGCAGAGCGCACCATGCAAACAAGCGCATGCAAATAATAAATAAATAAATGTAGAAACCGGAGGCTACTTTATTATTTATTCTGTAGCTGTCCTCTGTCTATCTTGGAAGACAATGGAAAAGTACGCCTTTGTGGGTGAAGTCAGACGGTTGGAGAGATACAGAGCTTGTTATGGCTGTAGAAACCGATAGTGGAGAGACATGTTTTGTTGCAGCCGGGGCAGATGAGGGCGTCTGGTGGGGCTGCTGCAGATGCACCAGGGCGTTCCTTCCCTCTTCACTCCTGTCATTTATTTATTTATTTACTCACTCCAAGGAGTTCAAGGTGGAGTATATGGGTCTCTCCCTCTCCAGGTTATCACCACAACCACCCTGTGGGGTAGGCAAGGCTGAGTGTGGCTGGTCCTCAAGGTCGCCCAGAGAGCTTCATAGCTGAGCGGGGATTCGAACCCTGGTCTCCCAAGGTCATAGTCCAACACTCTAACCGTCATGCCACGCTGGCTCTCACTGGCCACAACAGTGATGTAGGGTTTAAAGTATGGCTGTTTCTTTTTATTCTTTTGTAAACCACTTTGAGGTTTTTTGTTTTCCTTCTTTTTCATTATTTACTTACTTATTTTATTTTATTTTTGACAAACTAATAATAATAAATAAATAAGAATAAAAAAGTGCACCCCACCACCATTCCATTGTAACTATCCAACCTCCCAAAATCTCAACACCTCTTGCGATGGTTTGACCCCTTTCCGTTTTAACAGTACAAATTCTACAAACACCTATCTCCTCAAAATCATTTCTCCTGCATATTCCCCATCTTACCTTAATGGCACATGTTAATTTATCATTAATAGCTATATCCCACACCTCTTTATACCATTCTTCCATTTTATATTCTGCTTGCCCCTTCCACTTCCTAGCTATAATAATTCGTGCAGCTGTCAATAAATTTGGGAGCGAGTCCTTCATAGCCTTTTTATTTTTTTCAACAATCAAGCGGTGTGTAAATTTTATGAAATAAACAGAGCACCCATCCAGTGGCTGGGGCTGCCCGTTCCCCCTGGGATCAGACCCTCTGCCACAGCAGGAGGAACTTAGGAGCCAAAGAACGGTCGCTTTCTAGTGGCACCTTGGGAACAAGAAACCATCAGAAGAACACTGCCAGCTCATGCTCGCCTTTTGTCTAAACTAAAAAATCACAAACGCTGTTCTTCAGATTAATGCTTCACGCAATCTATCTCTCTTTGATAAAATGAACACATGCATATGCTTTTTGATGTTAAGTTGTCCAGAGTAGCAAGTGACTAAAAGGGTTAAAAAAAAAAATCTTTTCTGAGTTCTGTGGTTATCACTTGATTCTGAAGAGCATGGAGAGGGGCAGCCGTGGCTGTTCAGATACCGTTGGACTCCAGCCCCCCATCAGCCCCCAGCTAGCATGGCCAACCGCCAGGCATTATGGGAGATGTAGTCTAGTGACACCAGGAGACCCACAGGTCCCCATTCCTGGTTTAGAGACAGAATCCAGGGGCGTGGGGGGGGCAGGGGCGGTTGCCCCGGGTGCAAAATGGTTAGGGGTGCAAATTTTCACTTGTTTCTAAGTGTGTGTTCAGCACATGCCCACTCCCCCCCCCGATAGAGCCCTGTTGGATCAAGCCAATGGTCCATCTCATCCAGCATTCTGCTCCCACAGGATGTGGAAGAACCGCAAGCAGGAAATGAGCGCGATAGCAACTCTCCCCGCCCCTGGTTTCCAGAAAATGGTATTCAGAAGATTGTATTTTGGGGAGAAAAGCAATGACAAACCTAGACAGCATCTTAAAAAGCCATCATAAAGGTCTGTATAGTTAAAGCTATGGTTTTCCCAGTAGTGATGTATGGAAGTGAGAGCTGGACCATAAAGAAGGCTGATCGAAGAATTGATGCTTTTGAATTAGGTGCTGGAGGAGACTCTTGAGAGTCCCATGGACTGCAAGAAGATCAAACTTATCCATCCTTAAAGAAATCAGCCCTGAGTGCTCACTGGAAGGACAGATCCTGAAGCTGAGGCTCCAGTACTTTGGCCACCTCATGAGAAGAGAAGACTCCCTGGAAAAGACCCTGATGTTGGGAAAGATGGAGGGCACAAGGAGAAGGGGACGACAGAGGACGAGATGGTTGGACAGTGTTGAAGCTACCAACATGAGTCTGACCAAACTGCGGGAGGCAGTGGAAGACAGGAGTGCCTGGCGTGCTCTGGTCCATGGGGTCATGAAGAGTCGGACATGACTGAATGACTGAACAACAACAAGCAGCTCTCCCCTCCCCTGGTTTCCAGCAAATGGCATTCAGAAACTGGAGTGAGCACATCCTGGCTAGTGACCATCAAAAGCCCTCTTCTCCATAAATTTGTCCATCTAGATTGGTGGCCATCCCTGCTTCCTGTGCGAGGGAGTTCCACAGTTGAACGATGTGCTGTGTGAAAAAGGACTTTATTTCTTATGTCCTGAACTTTCCAACATTCAGCTTCCTTGCACGTCTACAAGTTCTAGTATTATGAGTGAGGAAGAAAAATGTTTCTCTGTCCAGTTTTGTAAACTTCTATCATATTCTCTCTTGCTCGCCTTTTCTCTAAACTAAAAAATCACAAACGCTGCAACCTTCCTTCAGAATCAGATCAATGTTTCACATGATCTCTCTCTCTTTGACAGGGACCAGAGGCTGGGATGCCCACAGGGTGTGCAAATCATAAAATCATAAATGAGGAAGGGGCTCAGTCTGAGGAGGGGGCGAGTGTGCAGCTTGGCCCCCTGTCGCGACTCAGATCGGGGACTGATGGATGTCTCTAAGGCCTGAGAAGCCGGGACGGGTTTTACATTACGTTGCCTGCCAAGTTGCAAGGCTTCAGATTTCCAAACTGACCCCTCCCCTCTCCGCTGCCTGGAAAAGAACAAGGGACACCCATCTCAGCGCCCCCCCCCAGCACCGAACTTAACCCGGGTGTCACGGCCCCTGCTGGAATGATGCTGCCTTTTGAGGGCCTGGGGCGGTTCCAAGAAGGATCTAGGCTTTATATTGGGAAAGGCCTTTCGTGCCGGAGATTCTTCACGTGGACCCCGCTGGGCTCCCCTGCTGGGAATCCATGGGTCCCTCCTGCAGCAACGCCACCGAAGAAGCATGAGGAACGTGGCAAAATCTCATAGCTAGCCCTCCTCCCTGGCTTTTAAAACTTGGTTAGACAAACTTTGGGCAGGGCTGTAAGTGGCGGTGGCATTGATGCATGGCTTTTTGAGCTAATTTATGTAAAATAAAGAGGGCTCATTTAGCACCTTTCCACCCTTACTATAACAACCATACATCAGAGGGAGGCCTAGCAGTCGCCCCCGACTTTGCCATTAGTCACCTGCGACGCCGGCTAATGCCGCGTAAAAGGAGTCAGCAGCAGGCAAGCAGACCTCTGGGTCCCCACCCGTGTATGGGCAGGAGAGGCACCAAGGAGGTGGCAGATCCGGCAAGGTTAAGAGAAGAGCAGGCATCCTTCTAGATCAGGCTTCCTCAACCTCGGCCCTCCAGATGCTTTTGGCCTACAACTCCCATGATCCCTAGCTAGCAGGACCAGTGGTCAGGGATGCTGGGAATTGTAGTCTCAAAAGATCTGGAGGGCCGAGGTTGAGGAAGCCTTTTCTAGATGGTTTTCAAGGGTTCTAAGCAAAGGCTGGGCATCTCAGGATCACTGTTGCACTGGGCCCCCTCCAGCCACCCCTTCTACCGTGCATTCAGGATGATCTTTAGTTCAGAGAAAAGGCAACGACAAGGTGTCATGGTACGGTGTTTCTCAATCTTGGGTCCCCAGCTGTTGTTGGACTATAATTCCTATCACCTCTAGCTAGATAGGACCAGTGGTCAGGGATGATGGGAGTTGTAGTCCAACAACAGCCGGAGACCCAAGTCTGAGAAACTTGGTTATAAAATGATGCATAGCATGGAGGAAGAGGGAAGAGGAAAGTTTTGCTCCCTCTCTCGTAACACTAGGACTTCTGGGCATCCAATGAAGCTGCATGTTGGAAGATTCAGGACAGATGAAAAAAGGACTTATTTGCGTCGTACATAGTTAATCTTTGGAACTCCCTCCCACAGGAGGCAGTGATGGCCACCAACTTGGATGGCTTCAAAAGGGGTTTAGGCAAATTCATGGAGGACTGATGGCTATCAGCCATGATGGATGTGCTCTGCCTCTGCGATCAAAGGTAGCAATGGTTCTGAATACAATTTGCTGGAAACCGCAGGAGGGGAGAGGGCTTGCAGGCTTCCTACAGGCATCTGGTTGGCTACTGTGAGAACAGGATGCTGGACTAGATGGGCCAATGGCCCTGATCCAGCAGGCAAATCTAAAAATATGTAGTATAAACACCAACAACTGGGAAACACTTGCCTGTGAGTGCTCCAATTGGAGAACAGCCTTTACCGAAGGTGTCATGGGCTTTGAAGACACTCGAACTCAGGACAAAAGGGAGAAATGTGCTAAGAGGAAGCACGCTTGGCAAACCCTCACCATGATCAACTCCTACCTGGAAACCTAAGTCCCCACTGTGGAAGGATGTGTGGATCCAGAACTGGCCTCCACAGTCACTTACGGACTCATTGTTAAAACCGTGTTCATGGAAGACAATCTTACTCAGCTACGAGGGATCGCCAAAGCAGCAGCAGCAATACATGACTTTGCTTTCAATATAGTGAATTTGAGAATGCAGAGGATCTTACGGGCTGCAAAGTTCGCGTTTCCAGTGCCAGAGGAGAAAAGAAGTTAAGAAGCAGCGTGGACTGAGGGGGGAAACGGCATCTGTGACACTCGCCCGAGTTTTGCTTGCTGGGGAGAAGAGTAAGTGTTCAGCGGGGAGAAGAGAGAGGGGAGCGGGGAGCAGGCAGGCTGGCACTGACCGGAAAGGGGAAAGGGTGGAGGTTACCCCGGAAGGAGCAGGCGGAGATGCCCTCTCCGTTTTGGACCATCTCTATTAACGGTGTACCTCCAGAAGCTAACATTACAGATTAGACTTCCATAGCACAATAAATATGCAACGTGGTCGCTCCCCTTCATCAGGGAGGGCCCTCAGAGAAATAAAAAAAAAGAGGGGGAGATTTACAGCTGCAAGACGAGACCGGCAATATTTCCTGAGCCATAATATTGGCAGCTTTTCGTTTATGCTCGAAGACGGTGCGGATAAAAGAAGACAAGCTTGAGAGGCAGGGAGGGAGGGAGGGTGCCGCCACGGGATGCGAGCAAAGGCGGCCGAGAGGGAGTTAGTTGCCATTCATGTCAGCCCCACTTTCCCCCCTGGGGCTGGTGGCAGAGGGCTCTTTAATCGCATTGTTTTTTCCTTCCCCTGAAGGACAGCGCTCCTCGTAAATCCAGGCGTGGAGTGGCGGCGGGGGGGGGGGAGAGCGTGCTGTCATTTATTTATTTATTTACGAGGCGCTATGAAATTCTTACAGGCACACTGTAAAATTGTCTGTCACATCCCCGCCCCAGAGTCTCTCCCCCCCCCACCTCCCCAACTACGAGAGGCCCTGACGGAACATTAAACAGCTAAAAACTCTCATCTGTGTTCTGGCTGAACTTAATTATGAATTGCAAACAGAGAGAGGGGAGAGGGGAGAATTTTAAAAACGTACTAAAAGGATGCAACACGTGACCGAGACGAGAAGGGTGGGTGCCCAGAATTTTAACCAGATTTACCGGTATATTAATTTGGTTCCGCTTCTGCCCTCTTGCCCGCCCGCCCCCCTTTGGATCATGGCTGCTTTCCCCAACCCTTGCCACACCTGCACGTGCACAAGTACACACGCTCTTGCACACTCGCAGGCACAAGTTGGCACGGGAGAGAGAGCGGGGATCAATTAAATTTCTGAAGTCCCTAATAAGAACTTAAGGAAACAGAAAACCCAGGCCCAGGCCATTCCTTCCTTCAGCGGCAAAGCACAATAACCCCAACTCTGGACTTGCATCTTGAGACCGTAAAAGGAATGGAATCCTCTTGAGGGGCTCCGATAAAATGTCCCGTAAGGGCCACATCTAAAGATGCAGTGTAAAACTATGGTGTAAAAGTCAACAAAATTGGCTCTGTATGGAAAAAATACAGGCACCAGGCCTGGTGGTCAAAGAGGAACGTTTTCATCTGGTGCCTAAAGGTGCCTATGACATACCCTCCAACATTTCTCCAATGAAAATAGGGACATCCTATTCCATAACAATAGTTTTACTATTCATATCCTGCCCATCTGACTGGGTTGCCCCAGCCACTCTGAGCGGCTTCCAACATATATAAAAACATCAGAAAAAAACATTAAAAACCTTCCCTATACAGGGCTGCTTTCAGATGGCTCGGGGCTTGGACAACTGCATGCTCTCCATCATTTCTCGGATGAAAATAGGGACATCCAAATGAAAAACGGAACCATCCAAGATCAAATCAGAAACTGGGGCAGCTTCTGTAATTCCAGGACTGTCCCTGGAAAACAGGAGCACTTGGAGGGTCTGGTATAATGGAGGTGGCAGGTGAGGTTCCATGGGGAGAGCATTCCACAGATGGGGAGCCACTGCAGAAAAGGCCCCTTGTTGTGTTGCCACCCTCTGGACCTCTCGAGGAGGAGGCACACGAAGAAGGGCCTCGGATGATGACCACGGAGTCCGGGTAGGTTCATATCAGGAGAGGCAGTCCTTAAGGCTTCCCCTGGCCTGGAGAGTCTGGTGTAGCTATTTGAGGTGTTCCCATACGTCTGGAATTTCCTGGACATAGCTGGAATACTGTAATTGGAAGCAGTGTCTGGGTGGAAATCAGAAGTGTTTATTTCGGAGAATTTCACAAAATCTGCATAAAACATATGCAAAAAAATCCCAAAACTTTTGTGTTCCGATTTTTCACTTTTTGAAATATGGCAGCCCTAATTAAGAGCAGAGCCCTGCAAGGGTGGTCAATTAGGTTGGCGAGCACAGGGACAGCAGAGTCTTCTTGGTGGTGGGCCCACAGTTCTGGACCTCCCTTCCTGCAGAAAGGCAGAAGGACCCTTCAAGCAGAGGCCTTTAAACGTTCTGGTCGCCTTGCCTCTAAAATGATACTGTAGAGTTGGAAAAGGTTCAGAGAAGGGCCACCGAAAAAGATCAAGGGGATGGAGAGACGCCTCTATGAGGAAAGGATACAGCATTGGGGAACCTTTTAGCTTAGAGAAAAGGCGAATTAGAGGCGACATGATAGGAGTTTATAAAAGAGAAATGGACAGAGAAAGGTTCTTCTCCCTCTCTCAACACCAGGACACCCACGGAAGCTGAAGGTTGGAAGGTTCAGGACAGAGAAAAGAAAGGACTTATTCTTGCAGCACAGAGTTCAGGCTATGGAACTTGTTCCCCCAGGAAGCAGGGACGGCCACCGACCTGGATGCCTTGAAAAGAGGACTGGACAAATTCATGGAGGAGGAGAGGGCTCTCCATGGCTATTAGTCGTGATGGCTCGGCTCTGCCCCCCAAAAAGTTGGAGGCAGCAGTTGCTGGAAACTGCAGCAAAGGAGAGAGTGCGGCTCTTGAGCACCAATCCTGCCAACAGGTCGCTCGACTCGATGGGCCTTATCCATTATGCTCTTGGACGACTCATCATGATGCTTCAGTCCATCTTAACACTGTTTTCTCTGGCACAGATTCCTGAGACTCGGTGCTGCCGTGTTCCACTGGGACTTTTCAATTATTGAAATGTACTTTAAGCCCTAAAATGCAATGTTATAAACCAGGCATGTCCAACAGGTAGATCGTGACCTACCGGTAGATCACTGGACGTCTGTGGTAGATCACTGGCACCCCCCAAAGAAGCTAAAACAAGCTCAACATTTTTGCCCTGCACCCCCAACATGGGGCTTTTCTCCTCCCTGAAAAAAAGCTCAACAACTTTGGGGGGTTCAGGTGCCAGTTTTTAAGTCTGTGAGTAGATCACAGTCCCTTGGGAGTTGGCCACCCCTGTTATAAACCAACTAGGAGGACTCCAAATACTAGTTCTTTGGATCGTGGCTACAGAGTGCTTTGATTTTATTCCTTCCCCCCCAAACAGGCCGCTTTCCAAATAAGGTTCCAGAATTCTGCAAAACCTTCTACGTTATCCCCAGAAGGACTAAAGAAGCAGATGGGGTTGGAATGACTTTGATGTAACTGCAGCGTATTGAACCTGCTGCGGCGCTCTGTCCCCGCGATAACCCTGCAAGGTGGGCCAGCATCTTTCTGTTTGTTGCAGATGAGGAACGGGGGCCAAGACAGTGACTTGGTCAAGCCCCCCAGTGGGGTTTTAAAAGCATGCCCCCCCTACAGCCCCTCTTTGGAGAATGGGAGGAGGGCCAGGGAAATCTCCCAATTTCAGACCCACAGAGTATTAATGGTCTCAGGATCAATACAGGGTATGCAAAAAAAGGAAGACTAATCTGAATGAGTAATCATTTTGAAATGCAACACCATCCATTATAAAACACGAGGACAGCAAATGAAGGAATATCCAGAAAGCAGAAGCCTGGTGCCGCTTCAATGAACAGGCTTCGAGGTTTGCTGCCATTTATCAAAGAGTTTTGCAGATGGGGGGTGGTGGTGGTTCATTCTTGGGTGGCCCGATAAATATCCTGCATTGAGCTGAGCAAGAGGAAAGGACTATACCTCTGGCCTACCACTTGGAAGGCAGCGTCCCTGCAGAAACTACAGCAAGCCCACCCCCCGCCCGCCCGCAAGCCCCTCGGTTAAAGTTCCTGGTAGATCGTTCAAATTGTGCGATCCATCTTGGTGGCAGACGACGCAGTCACTCACTTGTTCCTGCCACCCTCCGTATCTCGGGAGCGGCACAATCTATCTTCCGGGAACCAGGTATATAATTTCTAGTTAGTGAAAGCTCCGCTAAGAAGCCCCTTTTTCATTATGATGATTGAACAGCTTCGAGCAACGGAGACTGCGAGGCTGGGAAGGAGAGCAGGAGCCAGCCGCTGCGGCGGAAACCCGAGTCGCTTCTGCTGAGCTTGTCACGCCAGCGAGAGAATTCGGGCTTCCAAGATGCTCTCGTGCTTCTCGTGAAAACCAACACACATTTTTCCCGGGCCTGAGCGGCAGGCGGAAAAGCCGGGCTTAAGAATGAAAGTGCTGTCGGGGTCCAAAAAGATGAAACTAAGCTGCAGCGTTCTGCCAAAATGGTTGGCTTTTGTTCTTCAACAAACAGCTCTCCCTAGGGCTTGTTGTTGTTCAGTCGTTCAGTCGTGTCCGACTCTGTGGAATTTGCTACCAAGGAGTGTGGTGGAGTCTCCTTCTTTGGAGGTCTTTAAGCAGAGGCTTGACAGCCATCTGTCAGGAATGCTTTGATGGTGTTTCCTGCTTGGCAGGGGGTTGGACTGGATGGCCCTTGGGTCTCTTCCAACTCTATGATTCTATGATTCTTCGTGACCCCATGGACCAGAGCACGCCAGGCACCCCTATCCTCCACTGCCTCCCGCAGTTTGGCCAAACTCATGCCAGTCGCTTTGAGAACACTGTCCAACCATCTCATCCTCTGTCGTCCCCTTCTCCTTGTGCCCTCCATCTTTCCCAACATCAGGGTCTTTTCCAGGGAGTCTTCTCTTCTCATGAGGTGGCCAAAGTACTGGAGCCTCAGCTTCAGGATCTGTCCTTCCAGTGAGCACTCAGGGCTGATTTCTTTAAGGATGGATAAGTTTGATCTTTTTGCAGTCCATGGGACTCTCAAGAGTCTCCTCCAGCACCATAATTCAAAAGCATCAATTCTTCGGCGATCAGCCTTCTTTATGGTCCCTAGGGCAGGCTTCCCCAATGTGGCAACCCCTCAGGTGTTTACATCAACTTGCAAAAACCCTAACTGCCTCACCTCCACAAGGATATTGTAGAGTTGGAAAAGGTTTGGAAAAGAGCAACCAAAACGATTCAGGGGATTCTCCCCTACGAAGAAAGGTTACTATTATTTCTTAAATTTATATATCGATCTTCACTGGAAGATCATGGAGTGGTTGACGGTGTAGAAACACAAAATACATGATGCAACAATAACAACAGAAATATTTGGGACTTTTTAGCTGAGAGACAAGGCGAGCAAGAGGAAACATGATAGAAGCTTAGAAAATTTGGCATCGCATGGAGATAGTGGAAAGAGATAAGTTTTCCTGCCTCTCCCATAACACTAGATCTTGCGGACATCCTAGGAAGCTGAACATTGGGAGTCAGGACAGATAGAAGGAAGTCCCTTCTTCACATAGTTCCTACAAACTTTTGTAAAAAAAAAAGTAATCTGGGAGACCCAGCCAGATGGGCGGAGTACAAATAAATTATTATTATTATTATTATTATTATTATTATTATTATTATTATTATTATTATTATTATCTGCATTAAAAAAAATTCATTAAGGAACAAAAAATTGTTTCGGAACACCAGTTGCTGGAAACCACAGGAGGGGAGAGGGCTCTTGCATGAATCCTGTTTGCAGGTTTCCCAAAAGAGGCACCTGTGAGGACCGGATGCTGTTTTTATTTTCCAAAATGTCTGGAGGGTGCCAGGTGAGGGGAGGCTTCTTTAGAGACATCAATTGGAGCTCTTTTCGTGGAGAGTGTTTACCAGGACTCACCAAAGAGACACACCAACTGCCCAGGTCTGAGAGATATTTGAAAACAGAAAGAGAAGCTCCTTACTGGAAGAGCCCAAATCCAGCCCCCACTCCAAAGCAGATTGGAAGGTCAAATCCTGAGCTGCCCAAGTCCACAATCCAAACATCCCTCACAGTTCAGAAACCTAAACTGTACATTGCTCTCATTTTATTTTATGCAGAGTGAAACAGATACAGAGACCAACCTTCGGGGTGGGGGGGGGAAAGCGGCGTTCCTTTTTCTTTAAAGCACCCTATGAGCATCTCTGGAGATTTTTTTCTTTAAATCTTGCTTGTTTAGTTTGTCTCCAGGTGACTGAAAAATCCCTCATTTTGTCTATTTAATTAGGCAACGGTTCACCATTTGCACACAGGCTTGGGTGAAGGAGATGACTTTACGATGGTGAAATTCAAAGCTAAAAATGATTGCCCAAAGAGCTGATAAACACACTTCTTAGAAATGCTGCTAAAACAACTTATCCCTAGCTGATAAATGCATGCCCAAATATTTCACGTTGCCTCTGGAGGATACTCACATTTAGGCCTTGATTAAACTCGGGGTGAAAGGGGGGGCGGAGATTGCCTGCATGGGAAAAACAGCCACCAAGAATGTCTCCCCACGTGACATTGATGCATCACTTAAAACACCTCAGAGGGCACTCTAGGTTATTCTTGGAGGTCATATCAGGACACAGAAGAAGAGGAGGAGGAGGAGGAGGAGGAGGAGGAGGAGGAGGAGGAGGAGAGGAAAACCAGTTGCTGGAAACCGCAGGGAGGGGAGAGGGCTCTTGTGCTCGGATTCCTCTTCAGGTTTCCCACAGGCATCTGGTTGGCCACTGTGTAATAATAATAATAATAATAATAAAATAATAATAATAATAATAATAATAATAATGTATCTGAAGAAGTGTGCATGCACACGAAAGCTCATACCAAGAACAAACTAGTTGGTCTCTAAGGTGCTACTGGAAAGAATTTTTTATTTTGTTTTGACTATGGCAGACCAACACAGCTACCTACCTGTAATAATAATAATAATAATAATAATAATAATAATAATAATAATATATTTATACCCCACCCATCTGGCTGGGTTTCCCCAGCCACTCTAGGCGGCTTCCAACAAAATATTAAAATACAATAGTCCGTCAAACATTAAAAGCTTCCCTAAACAGGGCTGCGTTCAGATGTCCTCTAAAAAGTCAGATACAGTAGTTGTTTATTTCCTTGACCTCTGATGGGAGGGCGTTCCACAGGGCAGGTGCCGCTACTGAGAAGGCCCTCTGCCTGGTTCCCTGTAACTTTGCTTCTCGCAGGGAGGGAACCGCCAGAAGGCCCTCGGAGCTGGACCTCACTGTCCGGGCTGGACGATGGGGGTGGAGACGCTCCTTCAGGGATACAGGACCGAGGCCATTTAGGGCTTGAAAGGTCTGATGCTCTTATTCAGAGGCTCCAAGATATCCAGGGCCTAAGCTTTTCAGGCCTTTAGATCTGCACAATGTTTTCACTCCCAACTCCCACTTCCAAAGCAATGCTGCTGCGCATGGCCAGGAACTGGCGTGTCCTTTCTCTGGAGAGGAGGTCCACAGAGCATCTGCAGAGATCTCGCCATTCACCTCTCATGCCTACAGAGAATGCATGAGGACATGCTTTGAGCGCAAGAGGTCCCAGGCTCAACTCCCCACTAGGGTTCACAAAACCATAGAATTGCAGGGTTGGAAAATACCCCAAGGGTCATCTAGTCAACCCCCTGCAATCCAGGAATTACAGCTAGAGAATCCCTGACAGGTAGCCACCCAACCTCTGCTTGGAAACCTCCAGCGAAGGAAAGTCTGCCAGCTCCCCTTCCAACGTCGAAAAGCCCTTACCATCAGAAAACTCTTCCTAATATACAGTCAAAATTTCCTTTCTTGCAATTTGAATCCATTGGTGAGGTCCCTACCCTCTGGAGCAGCAGAAAGCAAGCTTGCTCTACTATCTGTGTGCCAACCCTTCAGATATTTGAAGATAAATAATAATAATAATAATATTTATACCCCGCCCATCTGGCTGGGTTTCCCAGCCACTCTGGGCGCTTCCAACAAAAGATTAAAATACATTAAAACATCAGTCATTAAAAACTTCCCTAAACAGGGCTGCCTTCAGATGTCTTCTAAAATCAGATAGTTGTTTATTTCCTTGACATCTGATGGGAGGGCGTTCCACAGGGGAGGCGCACTACTGAAAGAAGGCACCACTCTGCCCTGGTTCCCTGTAACCTCACTTCTCACAGTGAGGGAACCGCCAGAAGGCCCTCAGAGCTGGACCTCAGTCAGAGCTGGACCTCAGTGTCCGGGCTGAGCGATGGGGGTAGAGACGCTCCTTCAGGTCTACTGGGCCATGGCCGAGTCTGAGCTGAGGCCAAAGATGGCTATCACGTCTCCTCTCCATCTTTATCACCTACCACTCAGGGCAAAAGGTGGTTGCTGATGGAACGCAAGCCATGCTGCCTCTGTTTCGCCTCTGTGGCTCAGCCTGAAGATGGAGATGAAGCCCCAGTTTCTTCCTGAGGCTGACGCTCCGGGTGCCTGCGCCTTGCCCCCTGGGTAAGGGCATGTTGTCTGGGAGCCAGCTCTCATGGCTGTTGCGGTGAAAGGGACTGCCAGAGGTAATCCAGCCGGCGGAATGACGGAATCCCCCAAGCATTTTGCTGGCCGCTCGGGCAGGGCGGCGGTTAGCACAAATCTCCGGTGACACTGAGCTTGTATGCTTCACGGCCCCTCAATTCCACTTGTCAACTCGTTCACAAACACAATGGTTCCGTCTCGCGACTCACTGGCCATAAAATGCAGCAGATGAGCTCCCTGTTAGCTGACAGGATGCAGCCAAACATGAAGCAGGCAGGGAGTGATCCATTACGGGCCACCAGGAGCGGAAAGCGACAGCAGCCCCAGGAAAGGCAGCCATGGACTGCAGCTCCAGAGAAAGGGGTCTTGTCGGGGGTCTTCTCTGCCTCCTAGCATGCTGTTCCACTGTTCTCCCAAGAGGCCAGGGGGCTCCAGTTCTGGCTGTCATGTGTCAGGAACTGTAGGTCTCAGTTCTGGCCCCTAACTTCTATTTGTCTTTCTGCAAGCTCATGCCGTCTTTTTGCATGCACCTGGCGGAGCAACTTGGGATCCTGGGAATCATCATGTTTGCTTGAAATCAAAAGTCAAGGTTCTAGTTCTCACACATATTCTGCACTTGCATGGTTTGAATACTTGGAACACTGAGCACTACTTAGAACACTTTCTGTGAAGCCCTGCTGGGTGAGATCAGTCTCCCTGGAAATCCTGCTTGCAACTGGCTCCTTCTGCCTTTGGTCTTGCCCTGCCCTTCTGGCTTACAGGATTCCTGCTTAGCTACCTGACCAGAAGCCTGACATAGCAGAGTTTCCAGGGTGAGTCCCAAACCTGCTGAGAGTGAGAGGGAGGGAGGGAGGGAGGGGGCAGAGAGAGAGAGAGAGAGAGATGCAACTACATTGCAGCTCTGTAAATTTGCAGTTCGGGCACCAGAGACCTGCCCCCTGTTTCTGGGGGCACCTGGGCGGCCACCAGCAAATTACTCAGCCTCAGCTTCCAACCTGTAAAATGGGGATGGCGTCCTCCTGCACAGGACAGCTGGTTGAGCAAATGCAAAACTCTCTTTGTAAATGAAAATCAGCCTTTCAAATGAGAAACAGCAAGTAAGAGGAGGAAGCGCCCCTCTTGACAGAAGAACAAAAGTTTTCTTCTCTCACTGTGTGTCTCTGTACAATAAAATAAAATAAAATAAAATAAAATAAAATAAAATAAAATAAAATAAAATATAGTGGCCAGGTGGTCAATTCAAGAGTCACCCTCGGGGTGTTTTTTGCAGCTGGGGCCAGTACCACTTCTAATTTGCATCAATCTTGATGGCTGGGAATGGAGAAAGGGGGTGCTTCTATGAACCCTCTCCTCCTGCATGTCGGTGGCCACCACTGCCTCCTGTGGGAAGGGAGTTCCACAGTTAAACCACATGCTCCATGAAGAAGTCCTTCCTTTTCTCTGTCTTCAGCTTTATTTTACGCCCATGTTTTCTGGCGTCATGAGAGACTTTTCTCTATGCACTTTCTCCATGTCATTCATCGGGATATAAACGTCTACAAGTTCTTGTCACGAGAGAGGAAGAACAACTTTTCTCTACCCACTTTCTCCGTATCATATCCTTCTATCAGATTTCTTCCCCAAAGTGGCCTTTGTGCAGAGACAGCTCCCTCGGGGACTTGACATCCATTCTGCCTCTCACCTTGAGGGGGCCAGGTTGACTTCTTTCTACCACCGTCCATTCTCTGTCCTCTTTGTTGTCCTGATAGCAGTGAGCAGCTTCACCCCCACCTGCAGCCTGCCTGTGTTTTCGGTGGTGGGGAGCTGCCTTTGGCCTTAAGTGTTCCACTCCAGCCTCACATCTGTCAGGGATTCTTTAGCTGTGATTCCTGCATTGCAGGGGTTGGACTAGATGGCCCTTGGGGTCCCTTCCAACTCCCCAGTTCTATGACTCTATGACGCATCTCATTTCCATCGACTCCGATGCCAAGTAAATAACTAGCGTGGGAGGGTGGTAAAGCTGGGGTTGTCAGATGCAGCCACTGGAACAGGAAATATTTCCAAGCCTCTCAAGTGAGATTTTAATGCCCTTTCCTCTGCGTATAGGGATGCAAAGGCTCTGCGTTACAAGAGGAAAGAGCTTTCGAAGACCGTGCCACAATTAATCCAGAAAAAGTGAGCCTCACAGGCCCGCCAAACGCAGGAGGCTTGGCAGATTTGAAAGTTGCCAACAAATCAATAAGGAGAGAGGAGATGGGGGGAACCTGCAGACACAATTAGAGGCACACAAATGAAGAGATCAGAAAGCACATTCTCCAAGAGCACCCTGGGGGACGGGAAGGCACAGGTTGCATTCTGAACGAGAGCTGGCTAGGGAGCAAGGGAGGTGGGCAGAAAGTTTAAAAAATGGACACGAGTCGTGATAGAGCCTCCATGAGTCGGGGTAGTGTACCTTTGACTCCTGTGGGCCGACGGGACATGGCTCTACCACCAGGCCCTGCCTGCAAACTTCCCACAGCGAATAACGTAAAACCATTTTTGCGGGGGGGGGGGATCAATGGGGGGGGCAAGAAATTTTTCACACCAGGTACCACTTCACCTTCCCATGCCTCTGAGAGGGGGGCAAATTTTTTTTGCCCCTGGATACCAATTAACCTTGCTACGCCCCTGCTCTTAGGTTCTTTTAGAAACTAGTTCCAAAACCTAGTAATTCTGGAGGTAACCTGAATGTTTGCAGGCCATGTCTGCAAAAAGCAGCATTGCTCCCGGGGGGGGGGGGATTTTCATGGCTCCGGGTCCTTTCTTCTCCAGGAATCACAATTCTTCCGCATGCACTGCTCTTTGCCAAAAAGATTCTACATTTGAGAAAGGTTCAAGAAGCACCCAAACTAAGGGTCAGTCTGAAATGAATGGTATCACTAAACTTAGTTTGTCTGTTAATTTCAGATGGTCTACTCTGAGCAGTTGGCTACAACCCTGAGGAAAGTCACACAATCCACCTCAAATAATTTGTTCTTAAGTGCAGAATCTGCATTTTCCGAGAGGGGAGTTTCTGGCCCAGGGAGGGGCCGGCGGGCAGGCAGGCAAGAACGGACCGACAAGACATCCGCCGCTCCACGAATGTGCACACGCTACCTGCAGCTTGATAGACTCTGCATTAGGAAAGCAATTATATTAGAGGTTTGTTAACTCAATTATGAAAGTAGTTTGTGATGCTTTTTAATTAACTCATTTCTGTACGCCTGATGGAGCTTGGATTTGCCAGCATGGATTTGCCAGATGAGACAGAGCCTCGACGAGGGGACTGGGCCGTGGTGTGAAATTGGGAAACGGAGGGAGCCAAGCAGTGGTGCGCCTGGGTGTGTAGGAACACACACGGAAGGATGGAGGCAGGGCGCTCAACCCACTGGGGCCTTTTCCTGCCTTGCTGAAATGAATCAGCACATCTGAGGCCTCTGAGAGCCGACTCCTGACTCACCAGGTCTCCCTGCAATTAATGGGCTTTTCTAAAAACTCTCTGAACCTGAACTGCTGCGGATGCAGGCGGGGCGACTGGAAGAGGCTCTGCCACCCACTGCCGTGGCTAGGAGCCCAGAAAGAGGCAGGGGCAATGGCAATGGGAGGGGACAGCTAGAGTTGAGTAGGCAGCTTAATGGCAAGGAGAGGGCAGGGTGCTGGATTTTGCTTTGGGTATCCCGGTGATCTCACACAGGGCAGAGGAACCATCAGGAGGGCCTTCTCTGTGGTGGCTCCTAAGCTGCGGCGCTCCCTCCCCAGAGAGGTGCATCTGGCACCTTCGTTGCACGGCTTCTGAAGGATGCTGAAGATGTCCTCCTTCACACTGGCTTTTGACACTTGAGGTGTGCGTGCTGAGGAATCACCTTGCTTTTATAAAGGTGATTTGTTTCCAAACAATTAGTTTTTAAGTGTTGTGACCTTTCCTGGACCTCAGGATGAAGGGCAGTCAATAAAGAAACAACCAACACCGTTATCATCACAGCTGCATTATTGCACCAGGCAAAAAAAAATAAATCAGCTTTGAATTTACCAGGACCGTTATTTGGGATGAATTTTAAGGCCGGGGGGGCGGGCTTGTGTGAGAGGTGAAACAGCAATTACAGTCATACCTCGTGTTACGTACACTGCAGGATGCGTACGTTTGGGATACGCACTGCGGCGACCCAGAAGTAACAGAACGGGTTACTTCCAGGTTTGCCGCATCGTGCATGCGCAGAAGCATGCGGTGACATCACACGCATGCGCAGAAGCGCCGAATCATGTCGCACACATGCACAGACACGGCACTTCATGATACGGACGTCGCAGGTTAATGTCACATGTGCATTGATATGTTTGTATTCACATCTGCATTGTTTCTGAGCTGCCTTGGGGTGGGTTTTTTTGTTTTGGCCAAAAGGTGGCATATTAATAAATAACATGACCGGAATGAGATTCAAACCCCTCCCCTCCCCTGCCCATCTGTCCCCCCCACCCATTTTATGTCCCTGCCCTGCATCTGTTTCAGCAGAGCGGAGCCCCAGAGAGACCAGCTTGCCACTCTCCCAAATACCGAAAAGCAGATGGTGCCTGGGACGCAACAGCCCATTGCAGAGAGGAAATGAAACTCCAGAATCTTGTGCCAGGAATAAATTGTGCAATCATATGATTCTATGATGCTATTCCTTCCTTGGAGGTATTTAAGCAGAGGTTGGGGGGGGCATCTGTCATGGGTGCTTTAGTTGAGATTCCTGCATTGCAGGGGGTTGGACTAGATGACTTTTGGGGGTCCCTTCCAACTCTATTATTGATTCTATGATTATAAACCCCAGGGATGCTGTGGTTGAGTCAGGGAAACCCTGAAACACGGAGTAGGATCCGTAAAAGGGATACCCAAGAGCAGTGCTGCTCTTGCATGCTGTAGGTATCTCCCGATGTGAAGTCTGGGATCTACAAGGAGATATTCTGAGAAGCATGCTATTCACTGTTAGATTCATTAGGTTTCTAGTCCTCACCATCAATTAAAACAGCTTGGGAAGCTCTGACCACTCCAAGTGGGGCATACCTTTTGAGGGGGCAAGGGGTTCAGAAATTTACCTTGTTGGCTACGAAACTCTCTATTCTCCACACCCTGCTTTTTCCTCCTCCACTTGTCTCTTTTTGCCTCAAAACACAATTTCAGGTGCCTGGGAAACTGTTTAATTCTCTCTACTGATACTTCAAATCCCGCAGCCTAATGCCCTTCTTCACATAGCCCATGGTTAAACTATGGAACTCGCTCGCCTCCCATAGGAGGGAGTCCATTTCCCAGTCACTTTCCTTCCTGCAAAACATCGGATGGGGGGGGGAGCAGGTATGTTGTGTAAGAGTGTACGGTACAATTGATCTGCACAACCAGAATCTGCTGGTATGCAATTGAGTTCCACCGGCAAAATAGAGACTGCCTGGAAGTGTGTGCTGGCCATAAACAGTTTTAGCCCAGTTTCTCTCTCCCCACAATGAAGCAACCCAGCCTCTTGTTGCAAAGGGCTACTCAGGACTGCTTAAGCTATTGTCTGGTCCAGGGAGCCCCCAGGTGGCAGGTGGCAGAATAATAGAATCGCAGAATTGTAGAGTTGGAAGAGACCCCCAAGGGCCATCTAGTCCAACCCCCAGTAATGCAGGAACCACATCCCTGACAGATGGTCATCCAAACCCTGTTTAAAAACCTCTTCCCCCATTCCGAGGGACTCTGTTCCACTGTCAAACAGCTCTCACTCTCAGAAAGTTGTTCCTAAGGTTTAATTGGAATCGGCTTTCTTGCAATGTGAATCCATTGGTTCAGATTGTGCCATCTGGAGCAGCAGAAAACAAGCTTGCTCCATCTTCCACGTGACAGCCCCTTGAGATATTTGAAGATGGCTATCATATCACCTCTCAGACTTCCCTTCTCCAGGTTAAACACCTGCAACTACCTCAATAGGCTTGGTTTCCAGACTCTTTTATCATTTTGTCCTCCCTTCTCTGAACACTTCTTAACCTGTGTTGCCCAGACCTGGGCACAGAGTCCAGGGCGAGGCCCGCTGGCGTGATACAGGTGTGTGCATTGGCAGGGAGGGAAAGGAGGCTCTTGCAGAGTTATTCCTGCAGAAGCAGAAGCGGTAAACAAAAACTGAAGCGCTGTACCTCAATGAATTTTCCAAAGCGAAAGTGTTTTGAGCGTGCTCAGCGGAGCTGTTAAAAAAGACTGGAGCGAGCATCTTCCATTAACGTTACGACCGTGAAATATGACAATAAAATGATAGCCGTATGGCCGCAAATTTGCAGCCCGCCGAGTTGCCAGGGGTTTATCCTCACTCAAACGTGCAGAGAGCTGTAAAATGTTTACAGAAAGGGTCGTTTGCCACCATAAAATCCTCTTTTCTCTCCTAAACAAGGCTGAGTGGAGTCATTTACAAACCCCAGAATGTTCATCGGGGGAGAGGGGAACATCTGTTCTCTCCAGGAGCCTGCAGTGATCTTCTCGAACAAATTAACTAAAATGGGTGCTTTCTAATTAAATTAGCACTCGATTGGAAGGGCCGACATTGGTGCACTTGGTTACAATTAGCACGGGCAGGACCGACTGCTCCGGCGCAAACCATTTAACTGGAAGGTGAAATATGGAAAGGCGCATTACCTGCGGACAATTAGCACCGGAGCAACGGGAGGCTTCGCTTCTGCCCTCGCCACAACGACGAGAACGAGAACGCGGAGGGATTTGCAGCCCCCCAGCAGGAAGGAACAGAGAGGATAAGGAAGGCTCTTGAACGATTGCCTGTGGCCGGCCTTGCAAAGAGCTGGCAAGCGAAGGGACTCAGGCTAGCCACCCAGCAAACCAAGCACTCTCTGCAAAGGCTGAGCCATGAAGATTCACTGGAATCGCCATCTGCAGAGGTAATCCTCTCTCCAAAGAAGCAAAAATCCAGGAGTGGGGGGCACCTGCCTTCATGCTCAGCCTGTGAGCTCCCCAAGAACATTTAGTGGTCCCGGAAGAAAGCAGAGCCCTATTGCATTCCTACTTCAAAAAAGGATTTTGGCGCCAAGGTAATCCACATTTTTTTTCCATCCAGTTTTGCAACACCTGTCACTTGCAAGAGCCTAACAAATTTTTAGAAATACACAGAGCAGAGGGCTATGGATGGCTGCTAGCCAGGACGACTATGCTGTATCTCCACAGTTGGAGGCAGCGATGCTTCTGATTGCCAGTTGCCGGAAGCCACAGGAGAGGAGAGGAGAGGGCTCTCGTGCTTGGATCCTGTTCAGCCACTGTGAGAACAGGATGCTGGGCTAGAGGGGCCATTGGCCTGATCCAGCAGGCCATGGGAGCCAGTTGCTAGGGGCTGAGATTCCTGCACCCCTCCCCAATAAATCATCTGAGGAGGCTGTTTCCTCCGCCCCAGTTGGTGGGCTTTGCCACTCAAGTGGTGCGTTTGCGCTGCGCCTTGTGATTATGTGGGGCGTACCCAATATTTTGTTCAAGTTGGCAGCCCTGCAGCAGGCTCTTATTTTCCTATCTTCCACGCACCCCAAATTCCAACTCTTGGCTGATCATTTCCCCGGAAGCAGAATCCAGAAACTCCTTGAATACATTATGAACACTGACATAGTGCCGGAGGATGTCTCCGGCTGCTCAGCCCACCAATGCTGAGGGCCAGAAGCTGTGCTTGTACCTGCACCTTCCCCACTCCTATCCCTCTCAGGCTTGCGGTCTTCCTCGCTGGGGGACGTGGGGGGCGACTGGAGAGAGATGAAGGAGGGCAGCTTAGTTAGCCTGCTGGTCTGAGGGGGGGTCTCGGGGCTCCAGATGTCTCCCCGATGCTCTGCCCTTGAAGGCCCTGGCGTTTCTTCAGCTTCCTCTTTCCTAGAGGAGAAAGACAAAGGTCAATGCTCATGCAATCTCTAAAGCTGAAATGTATTTTAATATGTAATTTTATTACACACACACACACACACACACACACACCTATCTATCTATCTATCTATCTATCTATCTATCTATCTATCATCAACTGTTAGTCTTGTTTTTTTAAGGTCCACTTCTTCTTAACTTAAGAACATGAACAGGACCTTCCGGATCCCACCTACTCCAGCATCCTGCTCTCACAGGGGGCCAACCAGATGCCTCAATAGGAAACCAGCAAGCAGGATTTGAACAAAAGAGCTCTCTCCCCTCCCGTGGTTTCCAGCAACTGGTGTTCAAAAGCATTGCTGCCTCCAGCTGTGGAGGAAGGACACAGCCATAAAGGCAAGTAGCCACCCATAACCCTCTCCTCTATGAAACTGCCCACTCACTGCCTCCTGTGGGTGGGAGGTCCACAGGTCAACTATGTTCTGTGTGAAGGACTTTTATCTATCCTGAGTCTTCCAACATTCAGCATCATTGGAGGTCCATGAGTTCTACTGTTAGGAGAGAGACACACACACAGGAAAAAACACTTTTCTCCGTCCCTGCTCTCCATGCCACGCACAGCATCCGAAAATGCCCACCTTGGTCACTGAGATCTTGGGGTGTGTGTCTCTCTTGGGGGGGCACCTTGGCTCAAATGCAAGGTTCCTAACTACCTGAAGCAGGGCATTCAGGCTGTGGTACCAAGTCTATGGGATTCGCTCCTGATTGAGATTAGACAAGAACCCTTTTTGCTGAACTTCAGGCTAATAACCAAAGAGTTTATTGTTTCAACAGGCATTTTAAGGAAGTGCTGTTGTTGTTGTTTTGGATAAAATTATTTTCTTTTATTGTTTCTGTCCTGTATGGTGATGACTTAAGTAAATAAAAACAAATCATTTTTAATCTATGCTTTATTGTGAAACATGTTATGGAAAATAAATAAAAATGCAGAGCTTTTAATGCTACTGGGAGATACAATTTAATGCTGCAAAGGCCGCCAGAATTAAGCAGGTAAATATTAAAATCACAGTAGGCAGGAGCTGGGAGAAATCTAGGAGCGCGTTGCCCTGGTAAAGATGATTATTATTATTATTATTATTATTATTATTATTATTATTATACAATAAATCAGCCCAAGAAGGAACATAGCACCCATCTTTGAAAATAAGCTGTGCCCCTTCCCCTGTAAAAAAAACAACAACATCATTGCACAACCCACTGAGGAAGATGAGAACACAATAACACACAATAACACAATTCAAAACGGTAACAATTGATTGCACATTTATTCAAAATCCAATTAAAACTATTCAGTTTAATTCACTCCATGAAACTGACAGACTTGAACCAGCAACAGCTAGCTTTTCAAAGTCTGACAGACGGGGGGGTGGGGCTGCCCACATTGGGAACCACTGCTCTAACCACTAAACCACGCTGCCGTGTGCTTTCATACCTCATTTCACAGGCTCCTGACCTAAGCGCTGGCACTTAACAGGTGCTGGAGCCCAGTTCTGGCTCTGCTTCAGCCCCCCCCCAGCACCTGCCCTCCCCTCTTCCTCCTGCCCAGCCTCGCCCCCCCCCCCCAAAATTGGCTCAAGGCCTGTCCCATCCTGCAGGCTCTGGTGCCTCTGAGCAAATCCGGCTAATGTGATGTTTTATCATGTTTGACGTCTCTGTTGGCAGGGCTAATAAAGACAGAGGGAGCCTGCTATTTAAAAGCTCCTCTTGTCTTGCGGCCGCCCTCCCTCTCCTGGAAAAGGGGGACTGGAACGCAGCTGCCCCCTCCTCTCTACCCTGGTGAACACCCCACCCACCCACCCCCCCCCTGGCATTCTTACCTAAAAATGAGCAAGGAGGTATTTTACACCTCATTGGCACACGGGGATGCAAGCTGGCTGGCATTCCAAGTTTATTCTGTCAGCCTGGATAACTCGGAGAGAGTCTGAGACTGATGGCATCCACTGCCCCGAGTGCTACCATACAAGGCAGGGCTGGGGGCTCTCCGAGGAGGATTCTCAAGGGACCAATATAGAGAGATGGCCCCCACTTCGCGGTCCGCACCCAGCCAGGTTGCTCATCGGGGAGGGCTGGGGAGGAATAGAGACTTGTGCACCCAGAGGACCATCTGAGCTGCCACGACCCTCCACGCACGTGCAGCCTGGTCCTAGCTGGCTTTACTCAGGTGTAAGGGCAGGGTTGCCTAGCGGTCAGTTTGTTGGACTAGGACCCAGGAGACCAGGGGCTTGGACTGGATGGCCCTTGTGGTCTCTTCCAACTCTATGATTCTATGATTCTAGGCTTCAAATGCTTACTTGGCCGTGAAGAAACTCACTGTTGTGAGTTTCCTCTCAGCTGAACCTGCCTCACTGGGGTGTTGTGGGGATGAAATGAGGAGGGGGGAAGAGGGGGTTAAACATATGGCTCCTTGAGCTCCTTGGAGGGGAGAAGGTGAGGTGCAAATGCAAGAAATAAATGAATAAAGCCGATGAGCCGAACAGGGATTGACTCCCCAAAAACACACACATTAAGGATAGCAACCTAGCACTCTCTGCTCTCTCCTCAAGAGGAAGGACCACAACTTGCGAGTTGCTCTGGGTAGCTTTTTGGGCATGATAAGGTGACTAACAAATTTAATAAATAACAACAATAACAACTGAGCACCTGCTTCATTATCACTGCACAACAAACAGAACACTCCTTATTCCCATTTCACAGAAACTGACCAGGGCACGGTGATGCATGTTCCGACACAGCGATTCCGTGGGGCCAGAACAGATGGTGTTAACTAGCGAGCGGGGTCAATGTTGAGCAAGATGCTGGGCTGGGCCAATGCAGGAACCCCCCAGATTCAAAGTCCTTTTTGGCCCTGGGGGAATCATAGAATCCTAGAGTTGGAAGAGACCACAAGGGCCATCCAGTCCAACCTCCTGCCAAGCAGGAAACACCATCAAAGCATTCCTGACAGATGGCTGTCAAGCCTCCGCTTAAAGACCTCCAAAGAAGGAGACTCCACCACACTCCTTGGCAGCAAATTCCACTGTCCAACAGCTCTTACTGTCAGGAAGTTCTTCCTAATGTTTAGGTGGAATCTTCTTTCTTGTAGTTTGAATCCATTGCCCCGTGTCCGCTTCTCTGGAGCAGCAGAAAACAACCTTTCTCCCTCCTCTATATGACATCCTTTTATATATTTGAACATGGCTATCATATCACCCCTTAACCTTCTCTTCTCCAGGCTAAACATACCCAGCTCCCTAAGCCGTTCCTCATAAGGCATCGTTTCCAGGCCTTGGACCATTTTGGTTGCCCTCCTCTGGACACGTTCCAGCTTGTCAGTATCCTTCTTGAACTGTGGTGCCCAGAACTGGACACAGTATTCCAGGTGAGGTCTGACCAGAGCGGAATACAGTGGTACTATTACTTCCCTTGATCTAGATGCTATACTCCTATTGATGCAGCCCAGAATTGCATTGGCTTTTTTAGCTGCTGCATCACACTGTTGACTCATGTCAAGTTTATGGTCTACCAAGACTCCTAGATCCTTTTCACATGTACTGCTCTCAAGCCAGGTGTCACCCATCCTGTATTTGTGCCTTTCATTTTTTATTTTTTTTGCCCAAGTGTAGTACTTTACATTTCTCCTGTTAAAATTCATCTTGTTTGCTTTGGCCCAGTTCTCTAATCTGTTAAGGTCATTTTGAAGTGTGATCCTGTCCTCTGGGGTATTAGCCACCCCTCCCAATTTGGTGTCATCTGCAAACTTGATCAGGATGCCCTCAAGCCCATCATCCAAGTCATTGATGAAGATGTTGAATAAGACTGGGCCCAAGACAGAACCCTGTGGCACCCCACTAGTCACTTCTCTCCAGGATGAAGAGGAGCCATTGATGAGCACCCTTTGGGTTCGGTCAGTCAGCCAGTTACAAATCCACTGAATGGTAGCATTGTCTAGCCCACATTTTACCAGCTTCTTTACAAGAATATCATGGGGCACCTTGTCACTTGTTGGCCTACACTGGTTAATGGAGGCAGGAAAAAGGGTAATAACGCAGGGGAGAAACTGCAGCTGCCAGGAGTCTCCCAGCAGAGTTAAACTATGGAACTCACTGCCACAGGAGGCAGTGAAGGCCTCCTTGGATGGCCTCGAAAGAGGACTGGAGGAGTGGGCTCTCAAGGGCCACTAGCCAGGATGGTTCTGCAGCAAAGCTTCTGAATGCCAGTTGCTGGGGAAAAAAGGAGGGGAGAGCTCAGCTCTTGTGTTCGAATCCTGCTTGCGTGTTTCCCACAGGCATCTCGTTGGCCACTGAGAGTCCAGGACGCTGGACTGGATGGTCCACTGGCCTGATCCAGCAGGTTCGTCTTCGGTTCTTAAGTACCCCTCCCTCTGTTAGGAGCTTTGAAAGAAAGGTCTCCTTCCTTCTAAGACTAGGTGTTGACAAAGCAGATCAAAGCAAAGGTTATTCAGAAGGGCGAGAGAATGATGACCTGTCCTTAATTTTTCCATTAAAAGAAATGCCTTGAACGGCAGACATTTAAAAGCAAATAAAAACATAAAAAGAGAGAGGCAAACCCCAGACATATGGAACGAATGCAGAGCTTCCCTACGTCATCCTGCACTGCAAGGGGTGGGGCTGGATTTGGGTCCCTTCCGACTCTACACTTCTGTGATTCCGCAAGTGCGAAAAATACTTTACGTTCCTTAAGCGGTTAAGGTGTGGAACAAGCCTGCGTCCTGCCATTTTTATAGGCTGTGATGGAAACCAAGCAAAAGTCTTGGGCAGAGCTGCACAGGGTTGAAGGGTGACGAAGGAAGCGTGTGCCCTCCACGCTCATCTCTCATGCTCATTTTGGAAAAAGGTGTGTGTGCTGCACGCCGGATGTGCAACCAAGCCTCAAATAATCCACCCGCCACTCTGCCCCCCCCCAATGCACCCCCAGTTTCACTGCGCTATGCCTCCGGGACAGTGGGTCGGGCAGCAGAGATGCCAGAGGTGCCACAGAGAGAGCCGATCGCCCACGCCTGCGTCCATCGCAAAGAGACAGCATCAGAGGAACACTGGCCTTTTTTCTTTGCAGGTGACAGGGACATGTTCCCTGGTCTTCAAGATTTTGCAATCGCAAGGGGGCAGGACAGGAAGTGGGAATTACCTAGGGAGGAAGCGGGAGGAAGCGTTTAAGGACCAGTGGCAACTGGGGATGGCACTCTCAAGTGCTCGGCACAGAGCTAGAGAGGAGAAGCAAAAGTATCTGCTTTCTGGACCTTTTACCTCTAAGGAGGGATGAGTCAAACCTTTAGCAACCGCTGCAATGAGGTTCTGGGTGTGCGTAGCAGGGGGTGGGGCTGCGGATTGGGTTCTTGCATAAGAAAAATGTCCAGATACGAGGCTGGAAGCGCTTGATGCAGAAGGAATGGCAGAGAGGCTCCTGCCAGAATGGCTACGGACAGAATTAGCTACATTTTCTATTCTGGGACTATATAAATATATCTGCTCTGTTCTGTAATGCGGAGGTGGGGGGTCTCATTCGTAGCCCTAGGGTGGATGAGGCGGGGGCACGGCACAATGCGGTCATGAGCCACAGGACACCAGCTCAAGGGGGCAGGCAGGCTTCAGGGACACAGGCAAGCGGCATGACTTGCAAGCTGCAAAACTCTTGCTTAGTTCGTTCCCTTGTTTCTGCAAGCTCTGAGCTGGCTCAAGTGTTGCTGCTGTAGAAAGATGAGGTATACACAATAAAATCAAATAAAAAACGCAGGCCTTTAACCTCTTGATTATCCAGAACACTTATTTGTTGAAGTAAATTATATCAGCTGATGAAATAATTTTTGGATGATTAATTACCTGTTGTTGAACCAATTAAATCAATTTAATTTAAACCAAATTTACTTATTGGAAAAACCTTGATATTGGTGCCTCCTAAGAGATACAAAAAGAAGTGTGTTTCAGTCAACTATATAATGAGAAGATGCCATTCCTCACTAGAAGAAATTAAGATTAAGAATTCATATTTCAGCCCCCGTTGCTGGTACAGAATCAAAAGCAACTGGAAAAAAAAATAGTTCATGTACCCTTAGCCCCATCAATTGCCACTTATGCCCATAGATCAATCAACTACACATTTGGTTGATTAATCTGATTATCAAATGAAAGCTTCAAGCCTTATTTCTAAACTGATTTTCTTAAGGCACCTACATATTGTAACTTTGCCATTATTTTTATTGATTATAATTTAGTAATGATTTATTGTAATTGTTGAGAGAGGTTTTTTGTTTAATTATTATTCGCTGGTATTTTAGGAGGTAGTTTTATTGTGTATTGTTATATTCTAATGGATTATTGAAAACTACTTTATTTTATGTAACCCGTTTATTTTAAGTCATGCCCCAGCTGCAACAAAACATGTCTCTCCCCTCTTGGTCTCTACAGCCACAGCAGGTGCTGTGACTCTCTTATGGTTTGAATTCACCCCCAAAGGCTCCCTTCTCCATTGTCTCCCGAGACAGATGGATGCCGATTAAAAAATATTTTTTATTGTGACTTATTTGCATGGGGTTGGACTACTATAAGATGTGTGAGCTTTGCTGCTTCCTCAGCTTGTAAACTGCCTTGTGTAGAGTAATATACAACGGCAGTATACAAATTAAAAGTGACGAGGACTCAAAATTGCTCACAATAACACTCTTTAAGTGGAAGCGCTTTCTAACGTAGAACAAACTGTTAAGTATCTAGGGACGAAGGTTCTGAGCATGGCTGGCTTTTGCCTTTGGGTCAAGTCCCACGACCGGCCTCATCCACTGTGACAGCTTCTAGGGAAGCATCATTTCCTTGGCCTGAACAACAAAGCAGCTGCTTGCTGCCTTTCGCGGCGATGGACTTGCTTTGCTCAGGCTGCAGGAGCCCAGGAGAACCCTCAGGCAGATCGGGAAGGATGGAGAAAGCTCCCAGACACCTACCTGCCCAGCTGGCTAACAGCACGGTGCAGTGGTTAGTGTCGGGCTAAGAACTGGGAGGTAAAGGGACCCCTGACCATTAGGTCCAGTCGCGGACGACTCTGGGGTTGCGGCGCTCATCTCACGTTACTGGCCAAGGGAGCTGGCGTACAGCTTCTGGGTCATGTGGCCAGCATGACTAAGCCGCTTCTGGCAAACCAGAGCAGCGCACGGAAATGCCGTTTACCTTCCCGCCAGAGTGGTACCTATTTATCTACTTTGCACTTTGACGTGCTTTCGAACTGCTAGGTTGGCAGGAGCAGGGACCGAGCAATGGGAGCTCACCCCGTCGAAGGGATTCCAACTGCTGACTTTCTGATCAGCAAGCCCTAGGCTCTGTGGTTTAACCCACAGCGCCACCCGCGTAACTGGGAACCAAGTTTCAAATCCCCACACTCAGTCATGAAGCTCACTGGATGGCATTGGGGCCTATCACCATCTCTCGGCCAAACCTACTTCCCAGGGTTAATGCTAAAACGGGGGGGGGGCATGCATATACTGCCTTGAGCTCCTTGGAGGAAAAGGTGAGGTCTAACTAGAATGTCAAGCGAAACAAGGACCATGGTGCCTACAATTCTGAGCAGAAACACATGCAGGGCTCCAGAATCAGCAAATGTGATCTCTGCTCTCAAAAACGGACTGGAAGTGTGCATTGGGTAGGTTCGCCTTTGAATGCAACCTGAATTCCATCTCCCTCCCACCCCTCGCTGTGAGCAGGTGGAGGAACCAGGACGCACGACTAAGCTGGGGTTGCCTTGCCCATCCTGGCCAATGCAGAGTTAAAAGTGCCTCTGCTCCCAGAGTTAAAGGGTGCACAGCTGGGAAGGAGGGAGCCTGCAGCGTTATGACAATGAGATGATCAATAGGCCCCCAAGGGCACCGGGGACGACGACCTCTAACAAGGCGCTCTCTGCGTTTATGCTGATGCCTGCTGATGCGTTCAAGTCTCCGGCACAGCCGTAGAGGTGCTGCGTCCTCCTGCATCTGCCGGTGTGCAAGGGCCTCGCTGTGCCAGGATGACACCCTCCCTTCTCCTTGTGCTGTTCCACAGACTCTACAATGGTGTTACCTACAGAGCGGCAGCTAGAGAAACAGGGAGCAGAGAAGGGGGAAGAAGGGGGCAAAGCTAATTTCAGGGGGAGGAGAACTGTGTCCTGCATGCTAGGTTTTGCAAGGGAAGAGAGAGGGAGGGAAGGAAGGAAGGAAGGAAGGAAGGAAGGAAGGAAGGTGCATAGTCTCCTTCTTCGGGTCTGAGGAGATACATCACTTGCATGCTACTGCACTACACTGCATTGCAATCATATACCAACTTTTCCCCTCTAAAGCGGCGTGCATGGTTTTCTACCCCTCCTCATTTAATCCTCACAACAACCCAATGAAGTAGTTTATGGTGATAAGCAGCGATTGGCCAAAGTTCACACCTAGTGAGCTTCATGGGTGGCTGAGGGGGGATCTGAACTCCGGTCTCCCAGGTCAGAGTCCAACACCCTGCTGGCACTCCCTATGAGATGAGCTGAATAGCCAGGAAATTGGGGGTGTGTGAGTGAGAGAGAGGTGTCCCTTCAGCTGCTTCTTCAAGAACGTAAGGCATCCTGTAATAGCAGGGGTCTGCAACCTTTTTCAGCCGTGGGCCGGTCCACTGTCCCTCAGAGCCTGTGGTGGGCTGGACTATATTTTGAAAAAAATATATGAACGAATTCCTATGCCCCACAAATAACCCAGAGATGCATTTTAAATAAAAGCACACATTCTACTCATGTAAAAACACGCTGATTCCCGGACCGTCCGTGGGCCAGATTTAGAAGGCGATTGGGCCGCATCTGGCCTTAGGTTGCCTACCCCTGGGTAAGAGGCTTGTAACTGGGAGAGAGGATGGCGTTTCCTCAGGTAGCTGGGCCTTCTTACCTCAAAGTCGGCTCTGCAAGGCGCCCCCACTTGGGCGTGGAGCATGCCCGCTGGAAGGAGGTGTCTGTAGCAGTGGGCTGCCTGGCCAGGCGTTTCCTCTGCGGGTGCTGTAGTTTGCACTGGGATCCCTTGGGGCAGACTCCGTGCCTGGAGAAGTCCGGACACACCAGGGTGTGCTTCTTCTTGCACTGAAAAGCAAAGCAAAGAGTGCCGGCAATGAGTTGGCGTCAACTGTGCAGGCTGGCAAAGGAGCAAGAGGCTCTGGCATCTGAAGAGATGCTCAGCTATCTGGCTGGCTGGGTATATAAGCCGTCGACAGAGCAGCTTTTTGATTAAAGCTACTATACACTTTGGTCACTGTTTTGTACCCACTGTTGGTAGTCTTACTAACCACCCCAAAAGTCTTCAGTATGGGACCGGCTGCAAACCAAGGGAATTAACAAAATCCTTCAGCACTTTCAACAAATCTACAGACGTGCAGGAAATGAAGGCCGCAAACACGTGTAACGTGTGCAGCGGAGACACAATTGAGGCTGCTTTAGTGTACAGTGGTACCTCTGGTTATGAACGCTTCAGGTTACGAACTCCGCTCACCCGGAAGTAGCTGCTCCTGGTTGCGAACTTTGCCCCAGGATGAGAACGGAAATTGCACGCTGAAGGTGCGCGCACACAGCGGGAGGTCTCATTAGCAAAAGCGTGCCTCAGGATAAGAACGGTTTCAGCTTAAGAACGGACCTCCGGAATGAATTAAGTTCGTAACCAGAGGTACCACTGTAAAATATTATGAGGCATTCGATTGCACTCTTCAGAAGCTCCCACAAGGCGAGAACGGTGTCAGAAAACACCGTACGTCACAAAAAATGTCTCTACTTACAGAAATAGGAAAATTAAAGGACGGGAGAAAAAGGGAGGAGGAGCATTTTGAAAGTTCATGGTTCCCCTTCACTAGTTATACGAAGCAAAGATTTAATTTTGCTTTAGTCAGTGTGTATTCACTAGCAAAACAGCAAGGAAAGTTGTGATATAATATTGATATTTCATAAATAGCTGCAAAAGGTAAAGGACCCCTGGATGGTTCAGTCCAGTCAAAGGCGACTATGGGGTTGCAGCGCTCATCTTGCTTTCAGGCCAAGGGAGCTGGCATTTGTCCACAGACAGCTTTCCGGGTCATGTGGCCAGCATGACTAAACTGCTTCTGGCGCAACGGAATACCGTGACGGAAGCCAGAGTGCACAGAAATGCCGTTTACCTTCCCACCGCAGTGGTACCTATTTATCTACTTGCACTGGTGTGCTTTCAAACTGCTAGGTTGGCAGGAGCTGGGACAGAGCAGCGGGAGCTCACCACAGTGCGGGGATTCAAACCGCCAACCTTCTGATCAGCAAGTCCAAGAGGCTTGGTGGTTTAGACCACTGCACCACCACGTCCCTATGCTCCACAGTTTTAACTACGCTCTGCATGTATAAGCGCTTTCTTCTGTCTGTCCTGAATCTTCCCACCTTTGGCGTCTCTGGATGTGCAATGCTGAGTTGAAATGCCCAAGCACATATACAGACCTGAGCATGAGGGTGCGCATGAATTCAGGCATGGGGTGGTTGCACCACCTGCCTTCGCGAAGTCACCTGAACTGGACAGCCGCCCAGCTAAGCGTTCGTGTAAACTGTATATGCAATCCACGACAGCACTGCCTTCTTTCTTATTTTTCAGGCTTGTATTTCATTCTGTGACCTGAGCTGACCGAACTGCTCCCACCCAAAATAGCTGCAGCCAGAACCTCTCTGAGCAGCTTCCCTCGACTGCTCTGCTCCGAGGAGGTTTGTCAAGAGGGTGCCAATGGCTCCCTGGTCGTCATCAGGCGAAGACAAATGCCTTGACATTTCATTGCGACTGCCCGCCCTGGCCCTGCGGGGCCGTCTGCCGTCTGCTCTAGTCTCTGAAGTGGAAGAAGTCCGGATTAGGGGCCTAAGTCTGGCCTACTGGAGTAAAAAAGGCAAAGAGCCCAGTGGCAGCAACACTTCAACAAGTCTAACACGCCGACTGCGGTGTGAGGATCTTTTGTGGTCAAGATGAAAGATGCACAAAGTGCGAGATTCGCAGACGCTGTCATAAGGGCCAGCTTGTCTGCTGTGGTGTTTTGTTCTGAAGCCAGTGATTATGTACAGGGCCTCACCGATTATTTATAGAGCAACCAATTGGAGCGGCGTTTTATAAAGAGAAGAAGACAGGTCCCTGCATCAAGGAGCTTACAGTCTACCATTGGACCTTGCCATCGACTCTTACCCAAATCCGTTGAATTCTGGGATTCGAGTCAGCTAGGCATACTCTGTTGACCTTCTACCATTAGCTTAATCCTGCCCTCTTTACCTTCCAATTTGAATTATAAAAGCCTGCTGGCAAGATCTTGTTAGGGCTTTTAATTGGCAAGAGGGTTCCCGAGGTTGGTGGGAGCAGTTTCCTTCAACATTTGTATGCTGGGCGCCATTCTGAATAAAGATAATGGACCTCGGCATGACTTGGTGTATTTTGGGGCAAATGTTTGGCTGCCTCTCGGGATACAGTTGCCAAACTTGGCACTGAGGTTCCTATGGTGGGGGTGACAGTCTCTGGTGTTTGGATGCCAGGCCCCATTCGGAATCAAAAGATGGACAGCAAAGCATGACTTGGGCATGACTTCAGCCAGTTTTGGGCATGATGGATCGGAAGTCACAATTTACACCATCAGTTGAAGGAATACAATATTTTGGGTTCTACGCAACGCTGCCTCTAATGCATCCCTTAAGAAGAGAAGAAGAAGAAGAGTTTGGATTTGATATCCCGCTTTATCACTACCCGAAGGAGTCTCAAAGCGGCTAACATTCTCCTTTCCCTTCCTCCCCCACAACAAACACTCTGTGAGGTGAGTGGGGCTGAGAGACTTCAGAGAAGTGTGACTAGCCCAAGGTCACCCAGCAGCTGCATGTGGAGGAGCGGAGATGCGAACCCAGTTCCCCAGATTACAAGTCTACCGCTCTTAACCACTACACTACGCTGGCTCTCTCTCTCTCTTAAAATAGGTGCATTGGATATTGTAACCATTGGGTAGTTAAAATGATTAAATGAACTGCTAAGTCAGAGTGTCTGTGGCATGGCACATAAACTTCCCCCAAAGAATGCTGGCAACTTAGAGAACTACAGTTTCCCAGCACCATTCACAAACAATGGTTCCCGGGATTCTTTGGGGGAACTAATGCGCTTTAAATGTGCAGTTTCTGTTCGAGCAGCCCTCGTACGAAAAAGGGCTCTTTCCATTGAGAGAAGTCCTAGAGCTGTGGGCCATGCGACCTCTGCCCTTTTCAGTCACCCCCTCAGACACTGAAGTGTTAAGCCAAGCCCAGGCTCTGACCTTTACTGGATGGTTCAATTTAGCCAATATGCTTCAACAGGGACACACACACAGAGAGAGGGGCTTTGGGTGCTCTCAGACTGCTGCTATTTTGGAGTGAGATTCAGACGCACACTGGCGAATTCAGGTTGCACAATTACAGCTGGTCTTGTGCAACAACCCCCCCCCCCCAAAGATCAGACTTTTTGCTATAAGAAAAGAGACAGGAAAATGCATGGGAGGGATAACACTTCCTTTGACGCAACGTTGTCTAACCTCCTTGCAAATTGCTATAAGAAAAGAGACAGGAAAATGCATGGGAGGGATAACACTTCCTTTGACGCAACGTTGTCTAACCTCCTTGCAAATAAAATCAGAATAAATGCTGATTAAATAGCCTACGCTTGCAGAAGGTATCGGGGGTTCAATCATCAGCAGGTAGGACTGGGAGACTCCTGTCTGAAATCCTGGAGAGTTGTTGCCAGTCAGAGTAGACAGTACTGAGACAGACAGAACAATGGTCGGATTCTGTGTAAGACCAATCTCCCTTCGAACAAATCAGGATGAACATTCGATAAACAGGCGGCCTGAAAGCGTCCTTTCTGAACGGGGACAGCTAAGAGCTTTCAGTCTGAGCAACCTTGAGGCACCTACAGAGGCCACCCAAAATCCAGAACGCAGGGTGAAGTTGGGTGTGGGAGAAAAAAAAGAGACTGAAACGGAAGATGGGGAGAGGCAACAAGATGAAATGGAGAACTGAGCTCCAAGCATCTGGCTGGTGATCCCAAGAAACAAACGTAAGAAAGGGCACCTGAAGAGGTTTTGTTGAAAGAGGCCACGTTCCAAGGCCAGCTGACGGGCACCATGAAGCCAAAATGTTCAAGGCATCTGGAAACCGAGCCTTATGAGGAACGGTTGAGGGAGTCAGGTATGTTTAACCTGGAGACTCCCCTGCTGAGGGCCCGAGGGCCCCGTTCCTGCCTCTCTGCACCTGGCCCAGGGCGGGGCCTGACTGGCTTCATAAGGACTGCAGCTGCTGCCCAAGGAGGACTGGGGTATTTGGGGGGAAGCTTTGTTGGGAGCTTCTGCTGTTGTGACTGATATTAACTGCAATTACTGATGCTAACCTTTTGTATCTTTATTTGGAAACTGTCCAGTTTGGTTATTTAATTTTTAATGTGTTTTATTTATTTTTATGACTACTTTGCTGTGTTTGTAATTATGTGAATCTTTTCATATTGTAAGCTGCCTTGAGCATTGTTTTAACTGTGGAAAGGCGACATACAAATGAAATGAAGATGATAAGAGATATGATGGCCATCCTCAAATATCTGAATACATGGAGGATGGAGCAAGCTTGTTTTCTGCTGTTCCGGAGAGTAGGACTTGAACCGATATCTTCAAATGGCAAGAAAACAGAAAATAGGAAGAATTTTCCGATGGAAAGAGCTGTTCAACAGTAGAATGGATGACCTTGGAAGGCGGCAGTCTCTCCTTCATTGGAGGTTCTGAAACTAAAGCTGGATGGCCATCTGTCACAGTTTCTGCAGGGGGTTGGACTAGATGACCCTCAGGACCCCGTCTGACTACAATTCTATGATTCCATGAAAGTCACACACACAGCCATGGAAGCCCCATCAATTTCCCTTCCTCACTTCCAGCCACTTCTTCCTTCTCTCTCTCTCTCTCTCTCTCTCTCTCTCTCTCTCTCTCTCCCTCCCTCTCTCTCTCTCTCCCACTTCCAGCCACTGAGCTTCCTTCCGACATTGCACCCACCCGAATTCTCCCTTTCATCTGCAGCAGGTGAGGCTGTGCAAGGGCTGGAGGCGCCTGGGAGTTCTAGCGCAGAGCATCTGGAGGACACTAGGTTGAGGAAAGTTGCTGCAAGCAGTATTGCGGTTAAGAACATAAAAAGAACCTGCTGGATCAGGCCAACGGCCCATCGAGTCCAACATCCTGTTCTCACAGTGGCCAACCAAATGCCCGAAGGAGAAACCCGCAAGCAGGATTCGAGCACAAAAAGCATTCTCCCTTCCTGTGTCTTCCAGGAGCTGCTGCTCAGAACCATTGCTGCCTCCAGCTGTTCAAGCAGAGCACAGCCACCACAACTACGTTAGTTTTTTGTTTGTTTGCACTGAGCACACATATAGAGATTTCAAATGCATTTCAAGGATCTAAATAATTCTGTTGCAGTAAGATGTTTTTATAAAGGCAACGCTCCCCACCCAACAAGTAAGGGCTTTTCTCCCCAAGTGCTACACTGAGTACGTCCAAGCGAGTACGTCAGGCCAGAGCTAAAAATACTCCCATCCCCAAAGGACAGGCCAAATCGTGCCGGGGCATCTCGATGGTGCTCATCCTCTTTTCCGGTCCCATTCTCTTCAAATCACAGAACTTGCCTTTGTCCCGTTTGAGATATCTTTCTGCCTCCTCTGGCACCTCAGGTCTTCTCCTCCAAACACACAGAGCCGGTTGAATCTTAGCACTCTCTGCCCCCCACCCCCTAAAAAAAATGATACTCCCCAGCCAATAATTGCATTAGGCTCTGTTTACCAGCTTCTTTTCAAGTCTCTACATCTATAAAGAAAACAAACCGTGTGTGTGTGTAATTAATTCCAAGGCTGTGTCCTATTCTCAAGTTTCTAATGACTTTTCCACACCATTCGGAGCTTGGCTGACCGTCTCCGCCTATGACGACATCTTTTTGGCCTCCCTTCCTCCCTCCAGAGCAACAGCCTCCGCCTTCTGGGGTGAGGATGTCCATCAGGCCGGACCTGGGTCACAGGAAAGGCAAAGGGGATTGCGGCACAGCTCAGCATCCTCCGAGGCAGGGGGGCACTTCTTTGGCGAGGAAGCCTCGGGTCGCTGGTGCCCCGGAGAGGGGGCGCGCACAAATATCTGCCCCTCCACGCCCGTTTTTCTGTCCAGTTACATGACGGAAAGAGCTATGCGCTTATGTTCCGTCCCGGCTGGCTCCATTAACACCCAACAAAACACGAGGATTTGGTTACTTTAAGCCCTGCACATGTCATCCGAGGTGAAGAGGAGGGCTCAGCGTTGTAAGGGAGCGACCTCATTCCTTGGGTCACCCGATCCTGCCCACCTGTCGGTGCTGCTAATTTTACCGTCCCCCGGCAGGACCGCGGCCAGCTAGCAGGTTGCACCATAAAAAGAAAAAAAAATAGGGAATCGGGGAGGGAAGCAGCTCCCTCCCGGGAAGAGAGAAGAAGAAGAAGAAGAAGAAGAAGAAGAAGAAGAAGAAGAAGAAGAAGAAGAAGAAGATCCGTCAGGAAGTGCAGGGCGGGGGGTGGAGAGGAGGGTTGAGAAGCAGAGAGTTGAGCCGTCAGGATGGTGGCGGATGAGAAGGATGGAAGATGAGCCCAGGTGCTAGGAAAGACCAAAGGAGCTCATCCTGACCAGCATTCTGTCCTCATGGTGATGATCATAGAATTGCAGAGTTGGAAGGAACCACAAGAATGCTGGTGGTTTTTGTGTATCTCCCGCCTTCAAGGTGACTTACGCACATCAAAACGCAAAAAGTGTATAAAAAACAATTGTTTAAAAGTAATTATGCTCTACTAGAATTAAAATAATATAAAGAAGCAAATCTATTAAAATGCAGGCTGCAAAAACAGAACAGCACTATTAAATAAACATGTCAGTTCCCAAAGGTCTGTTGGAACAAAAAGAACTTCACCTGCCAGTGGAAGGACAACAAGGAAGGAGCCAGGCTGGCTTCTCTAGGGAGGGAGTTCCAAAGTTTCCTGGGAGCAGCCACCGAGAAGGCCCTATGGGAGGCCTACAATGCTGATGGTGTCATGATTTGGGAAGTGACTGCAGATTGCACAAGATCTTAGGAGGACTGATCTCTAGAGATCCCCCGAGGGCTGTTTCCTGCCCTACATGGATGTATAGCAATTCCAGGCGCATTGCAAAGGTCGCTAACTTCAGAAATGGCCAGGAGCTTCGTTTAGTTGGGTTTATGGCAAAATCAGAAAATGTCACCATGTTTATATGATCCGAAGTGAAACCAGAAGCCATCTTTGGTGGCAATGCCCTTGGGTTTCACTATCCTGGTCTCAGGCCTATCAAGAAATATCTAAAACAATTAAATCCCCTGCTCAGGCTTCCCCACAGCTGTGATTCCTCAATATGTGGATGGTCAGCATGAAAGGCTATCTCTGTAAAGAGCTCTGGCCTCCAGAGCACTTTTGTCTCACCTGCTGGTATTTTATTTCCTATGCTTTGGACATAGATGCTCAACGCCAGCTTGGGAAATATGGACACCTTGATTTATATTGGCGCGTCACAATTTCTTTCTCCTGCCATTTGTTGTTTGCTTGCTTTGTATGCATTATAGTGTTAATACCTGGCGACTGCACTTTGGGGTTGTTAGTCATGGTAAAAAAAAGTTCCCTGTAAGGGCGTTCAGTGGTTGCTCATGAGTAAAGCGCCAGACACAGCACTTCTAGAAACTAAGTCATTTATTGTGCACAGCTATATACAGTGGAGCAAAAGATCAAACGTCCATCTCATCCCTCCGCAGAGTCCAGGAATGAACCCTTCCGGTTCTTTGTCCAGCAAAAGAGGCGCGGGATTCTAAACCCCCGCCTCCCCCTGCCACGTCCTTCCCATCTGCGCCCTCGGAGCGTGGGAACCTGACCCCGTTCCCCGCTATCTCTCTGGTGCTCAGGCTCTGCCATCCTCTCAGAGCCCCTGCACCGCCTTCCTGCCTCTAACTCCCCCTCCCCGCTGGAAGAGTGGTCGCTTCCGGTGCTCTCAGGAGAGGACGAGCTATTTATCAGCTTAGGGGGTTCTCTGTACTGTAGACGCTCCCGCGACCCTACCATCCGTGGGGAGGGGGGTTTCCTGACATTCCCTTTTCAATCACCATGTGGCCTTGAAACCCCCCCCCCCACTTTTCCATATCCACCTGTGGATACTCAGGGCATGCACAGAAACGCCCAGTTTTGCCAAAAGCCGTTTCGAACCCAAAGCTGAATCTCTGCTGCAAACAGCTCCAGGTCTGAGAGACGTTTCTGCCAGGTGACCTTTGCAGAAGAGCCTCTGAGTCGCAGAATTAGCTGTCAGGATGGAGGACAGGGTGTTTGAGTGGTACTCTTTTCCGGCAAGTCTCTAATGCTGGGCGAATTTCGGGAGGCCATCGGCGGGGCTGGAGGGAAGGCTTTTCCAAGGCAGTTTGGAACTGACAGCTAGTAAACAGCTTATCTGATGGCTTCCCCCCCCCTTCAGAATAATTGGCCACAGATGGAAGAAGCTTCCGGAATTCCTGCTTCCTGCCATTAAAACCTGGAAGGCAACCCAGCCTAAGCATCTTTGACTCAGAGGAATGATAATGGGCAAATCTATCTGGCCCATGGAGCAATGGCACGGGAGGTTCCTTCCAAACTCCATTTACAAAGCAACGGTAGTGTATGTGTCAAACTAGTTTTCCTGTTTTTAGCTTATATTCTAATATTGGAGAGCAATGCTGACGGCCAACGGCGGAGCCTAAAACAGCAGTTGCAAGCAGGGTTTACTACTCAGTTTGTCTGGAGCAAGACAAAACCTGAGTCCGGATTCAGACGTGGTTTAGCCTCAGGAAGCAGCAGCAGAGAGAGGATGTTGCAGCTGCTGTCTCCAATCCAGGAAGCCACACGTTTCCTAGATCCTGGTTCATGCAAAGTCACGGTTTGGCCTAGCGCTATGTGCCCAGTGGCCTAGTGACTGAATGCGACTTAGCAGAGGATGATTTCATGCATGTTTTAAAAATGCAGCTTTAAATATGCATCAAATGGAGCTTTTAAATGCTGTCTAGCCCCCCAGCCGAGCCCTTCATGCTGTTTGCTCCTTGCAGGAGAGGCTGAATCTGGCGGCCTTGCCCTCCCGATTCTGCTGATGCCTCCACATATTTATAGGGCACGGCGTCTTCGTTCTATTCTTTAACGGAGGAAGAGACCCGAGAGCCGCCTGCCCAAGCGTCAGCTTACAGCTATTGATCTGCAGCGGCTTTTCCTGCAGCGTATTTGCTTTGCAACCCTGACGGTGAAACTCTTGGAGGGAAACGATGCTTGCCGGTGACTGAATCTCAGGCCCTTACAAAGCCTAAAAGAGGAGCCGGCGTGGCATCAGAGAGAAATCCACAAAAGCAGAGCCGCCCCAAATCGTAAATAATTCCACAAGCCGGAAGCTTCAAGGCCAGTGGCGGTGGCAGAATCCCCCTTGATCATGTGGCCCCAGCCGCGAAATTCCGTGGAATCACAGAATCATGGAAATGTAGAGTTGGAAGGGACCCCCAAGGGCCATCTAGTCCAACCCCCTGCAATGCAGGAATCACAGCTAGAGAATCCCTGGCAGATAGATGCCCAACCTCTGTTCGAAAATCCTCAGTGAATAAATATGCAGTGGCCGATGCCTGTGGCATGCTCTCCCCAGGGAGGCTCGCCTGGTGCCTTCCTGACATATCTTTAGGCGCCAGGCAAAAACGTTCCTCTGCAAACCAAGCCTTTGCCTGATTAAACAATCTGTGGCCTTTTAAATGTGCTTGTGGGAGGGTAGGTTATTTGAGGTTTTTCGTTTTGCTATTATGTTACCGGTATGTATTTTGTGTTTTCATTTTGAATTTTTTTGTGATCTTCAGATGAAGGGTGCCATATAAATTGAATAATTCATCATCATCATCATCACTTTTTGAGATAAGGATAGGGAAATGAAAAGTGGGGGAAGACATCTGCTTGATACAATGTCTTCTAACCTCCCCATGAACAGATCGGAATAAATAAATAGGTCACCTGGAAGCACCCAGGACAAAGCATCATTAGAGACACTTTCTTCCCATTTGCAGGCTGTGCAAACCCCACCATAAGGCTAAAAGTGGGGGGAGTGACAACTCCATTCGACACACCTCACAATCTATAGGTCTCCGGTGACATTCAGAGGCCCTGTTCCCAGCACACGCACACACACACACACCCAGGAGCCATAGGGAAGGTGAAACGACACGAGCGGCTTGTGGGGCGGAGATCATCCTGCTACATCCCCAGGTGTGTTACGGCACAATGATTATCAGGAGTCAAAACATGTTGCCCCAGAAAAAAAGCAACAGGCACCTCCAACCTGGCTGCTGAAGCCAGCAATTGCTGCTTGCCCTCCGGCAAGGAACATGTGCACGCTCTGTAACTGTGTCGTCCGCCCGACTCCTTTAGCGGGGACGTAACACACACGCTGGGGGCCTTCAGCCCCCATTAATGAATTGGCAGGGTGGATCCTCTAGTCCTGGGCAGAGCCTTTGCCCTCGCTATCTGCTACCAGCGCCACTCCTCCGCGGCTTGTGAGCACATTCTCGGCAGGAGTTAATAACACAGGAGGGAGACCAGCAGTCAGAGGACTGTGGTGTCTGCGAGGCTGTTGCCACTGAGAAGATAATCACAGACTATTATCAAAGGGGAGGATGTTTTTCCCCCCTTCTCCTTTTTTTTTTATCAAAACTTGCCCAAGCTATTAAACAGTTCCCATTTGTACTGATAAGCAACATTTACAGCATAAGTGTCTGAAAGTCACAGAAGACGCAGCAGTTATATTAAGGAAGCAGTGGGGGCCCTCATTATGCCATTACGGTGGAGGGTAAATAAGAGGTATCTCTGCAGAAATCTTTGGAGGTTAAAGCCAGAGCGGCGGGGATAGTTTCGGACTCTCGGAGAGTTTGCTAAGCCTTTTAAATCAAAAGCTTCTGTTTCGATCACTGGCCTCTGTCACGCTCGCCTCCGCTGCTCCTGCGCTGCTGTAGTTGTGGATTAATCCAGGAAGATTAATCCAGGGAAAGGCTGGCCAAATGATCAAAGCACAGAGCAGAGCGGCAGAGAGAGTTGCGTTCTCCTTCTCCTGGATGGGGGAGCATAAGCTGCAAACAGATGGGATCTGCAAAGACCTGGAGCCTGCCTTTGGCTGGGAGAGCTGTGTGGGCAAGAGAGCAAGCTTTGCAATTGCACAAAGCCCTGGTCTCCAAAGCAGGCGTCTTCAGAGAATACCTCCGTGGGTTTCCTGCCTGAAGAAATGCCCTGTGTGGCGCAAGAGCAGCCACCTCTTCCTACGCAAGAGGGACGGCACGGAGCACCCTGCCGGAAACAGAAGCCCGTCCAGAAGCAGCCTCTGCAGCCTGGGAGTTCTCTCCCCTGCCAACTCAAACAGGTCCGCAGAGAGACAGTCACCAAGCAGCCTTAGAAAATGGAGCAAGTGCTTCAAGGAACTCAGGACACTCCACAGCCCACAGCGGCTGCTGAAGTCCAGCTCCCTTGAGCTGCATTCTGTGGGCATGAGCCTCCTTATGACACATGGCTCCTAGCCTGTTCCCGAGGTCCAGACAAGGCTGGATCCATGTTATTCCAGTCCGGGTCCAGATGTATAATGTCAAGGGATCTGGGCTGTCCTTACGTTCATTTCTATCCCAGGCCAGTGAAAGTCCCTTGTAGTGTCCCAATGGGGTCTCTTGGGATATTTTGCATTGAAAGAAGTGGGGTGGTCCATCTACAGGTATCTCACTCATGTCTACACCGGCAGCAGCTCTCTGAGATTTCAGGCAGGGGAGATTTCCCAACCCTATTCGAAGACGCTCTCAAAGGAACCTGGGGTCCTCTGCTTGCAAAGCTGGTGATCTACTGATGAACTAAGGCTGCAAAGAGATCCCAGGAGAAGCCACTAACCATTGAGCCAGTTTTAAAAGCCGTTTAAGCATTTGCTCCTAAAAATATTCAAGTACAAGAGCCATTTGCAACAACTGTACATAAAACCACCCAACAGAAACCACATGTACAATTGCTGCAAATGGCTCTTGTATTTGAATATTTAAGAAGTTAAAATCGGAAATCCACTAAATATTGCGGAAAGACATCTTCTTAATTGCCCATGTGAGCGTGATGGAACAGAAAAGTTTTCGGAAGGCATTTACGAGCCGAAACAGAAGGCGCCTGCTGGATTTATCTGGAAGGTTCCCTCTATTCCGTGGGGCAAACGCAGAAGAGATAGCCTGAGTCTGGAAGAACAAAGGAGAGGAATTCATCTTCTTCACGCAAGGCAGGTGATTTCTAGTCAAAGGAATCAGCGGTGGAAAAACAGGCTCCGTTTTCCGCAAGAACCCCACACAGCACAAAATTACACCACATGGCACCAGCAAAGGTTTATTTCACCAGTCCAGAGAGGCCCTGTGGAGACACTCTCAAAAGGTCCTTAACGGAAGAGGGAGAGAGCAGGCCAGGAATTCTAAACAGTAACAGATCTTTTTTTTTTAAGTGGCTGCCTTGCATAAAGACAAAAAAAGGCACACAGAAAAGAAAGGAAGGAAGGAAGAAGTGAGGGATGCAGCTCCTGAGGTGAAGCAGAGCCCATCCTGGCAGCGCCAGCAGGAGAAGGGGGAGCAGGGAGGAGAGGATGCCACAGCTGGGCAGCTGCCTTGGTTGCAACAGGGCAAGATCAGCTGAAGCGCCCTCGGCCGGGAATTACCAGTACATTTGAAGTAAAGTTTATAGGCCTACAGTGCTTTTTTCTGGGGGGACGCAGGGGGACGCATACCCCTAAACTTTTTGTGAATCTAATATGGAGATGCAGGTTAATTCTGTGTCCAGGGCGGCTGTCTACCAACTCCATCTGGTACACAGGATGAGACCCTCCCTGCCTGCAGACTGTCTCGCCAGAGTGGTGCATGCTCTAGTTATCTCCGCTTGGACTACTGCAATGCGCTCTACGTGGGGCTACCTTTGAAGGTGACCCGGAAACTGCAATTAATCCAGAATGCGGCAGCTAGACTGGTGACTGGGAGTGGCCGCCGGGACCATATAACACCGGTCCTGAGAGATCTGCATTGGCTCCCAGTACGTTTCTGAGCACAATTCAAAGTGTTGGTGCTGACCTTTAAAGCCCTAAACGGCCTCGGTCCTGTATACCTGAAGGAGCGTCTCCACCCCCATCGTTCAGCCCGGACACTGAGGTCCAGCACCGAGGGCCTTCTGGCGGTTCCCTCACTGTGTGAGAAGTGAGGTTACAGGGAACCAGGCAGAGGGCCTTCTCAGTGGTGGCGCCCGCCCTGTGGAACGCCCTCCCATCAGATGTCAAGGAAATTATCTGACTTTTAGAAGACATCTGAAGGCAGCCCTGTTTAGGGAAGCTTTTAATATTTGATGAATTATTGTATTTTAATATTTTGCTGGAAGCCACCAGAGTGGCTGGGGAAACCCAGCCAGATGGGCGGGGTATAAATTATTATTATTATTATTATTATTATTATTATTATTATTATTATTATTATTACTATTAAATAGCAGTTGCTGCAAACCGCAGGAGGGGGGAAGGCTCTTGTGCTCAGTTCCTGCTTGTGGGTTTCTGCTTGGCCACTGTGAAAAGAGGACGCTGGCCGAGATGGGCCACTGGCCTGGTCCGGCAGGCTCTCCTTATGTTCCTAATCTCAGCATGACAGAAGCAAATTGCATGTTCCACGAAGGGTGGGGAGCCCCCCGGGGATCTCTCAAGGGAACCTCTGTCCCTGGCACAGAGTCCCAGTGCCCAGAAGGAGGGGTTGGCACCCTGAGCTTCTAGAACACACGAGCAGCACCAGCTCCGACCTCAGCTGCCTCCCTGCCCTTTTAAAAGCTAAAACTGCAGACAGCTGTGCCCTGCCGCCTCTCGGACACAGAGTAGGGAAAGGGGAGAGAAAGAGTGGGGGGAAAGGCAGAACGAGAAGAGATTTACTCCCTTTCTAAATTATTCACAAGAAAAGGGACTGCGCATCTTTAACAAGCCATCGTTTTATGAAGCAAGGTTAACATTTTTACTTGATTCAGTAGAATATTATAAACTCTCCGGGGTCCATTTGAGGACTTTCTACTTTGTGCAAAAGGAACAGACTCAGCACTTTTTATATTATTTAGAGAATAAAATTAACCCTCGATGGCCCAGGCTGGGTATTTCCTCTCCCCAGTTAAATATGGCACGCTCAGCAATTCCACCCCCCCGATATAATTACGGGCTGCTATCCATCATCTGTAGGAGAATGTTTTTCTGACACTCCAGAAGTGATGCGGTAAGCACGTTCACTAATAGAATAAATATTCTAAGTATCTCTTTTATATTTTCATTTAAATTGGAATATTTTAAAATAATTGTACACGTGCTGCCTGGGTGACTTGTACCGGTGGCTGTGGAGAGAGGCTGCCCGGCCGACTCTGCCTTTGGCTCGGGGGGGAGGTCTCCCGCCACAAAAACCAGGGCGCGCTTGGGGTACGGCTGCAAAACGCCATTAGCAAAAGGCAATCTGCTAGCAATCTTTTGCTGCCAGGGTCCCTCTGTGAGCATCCTCGCCAAGTGTTGCTCTTCCCCACCTTTGATTGGCGGCCGCCTCTCCATTGGAAGGTGGGTGTCCCGACTTCTAAATTTATTTATTTATTGCATCTATATCCCACTTTTATTTCCCTCTAAGGAGCTCAAGGGTTCCCCCTATCTAATCCCCACAACCACCCTATCAGGTAGGCTAGACTGGGGGAGGCAATGACTGGCCCCAGGTTACCTGGTGAATGGGGGGAATTCGAACCCTGGCCTCTCCCAGTTCAGAGTCTGACCCTCTAACCAAGACACCACAAGGTGCTCTCTGGAACTCCTCCTCCTAGTTGCACAAGAGTAGCCCTACTGGGTTATACACAGCGGTCAACCAGATGCCCTAACACAGGCATCCCCAAACTTCGGCCCTCCAGATGTTTTGGACTACAATTCCCATCATCCCTGACCACTGGTCCTGTTAGCTAGGGATCATGGGAGTTGTAGGCCAAAACATCTGGAGGGCCGCAGTTTGGGGATGCCTGCCCTAACAGAAGAATTCAGAACCAGGACTGGAAGGCAAGCACCCTCTTCCATTGTTGTCCTACCACCACCAATGAAACCTGGAGGTTCCCTCCTGCCATCATAGCTAGCAGCCGTTGCCAGACTTCTCCTCCCACTCTGTCTTCTCTAGGCATTTGTCCAAACCCCTTCTAAAGCTAGCAACCATCACATCTGGTGGCAGCGAGTTCCACAAGCCAGCAACGTGAGGAAGATCTTCCTTTTGCCCGACGTACCCATCAGCTTTGCTGGATGAGCCCACTTTCTGGCGCTGTCAGAGAGGGAGGGAAAACCTCCTCTGCCTTTGCTTTCTCCACACCTTTCTCAACAGGTAGGGCAAGCGCATCCCCTGGCCTCGAGTCACCTTTGCCTCCACGCCGGTCTCTGCTGCTTCCAGTGGTTGTCACCACCTGAGACACGAAAGCCGCATTCAGGGCTGGCCCAGTACTTTTTGGCAACTGAGGTGGACCACAAATTGACACACAAATGCACCCCGGCCAAAGAAGAAGGGATGAGCGATTTGGAACAAAGCAGGGGATAAAGATCGACCACTGGGATCTGCTGCCCCCGAGGATCTTGCCACCCGAGGCAGCAGCCTCACGGATGTGCCAGCCCTGGCTGTGTTCCTTCACAATACTGCAGCCGTGTGGGTGTCACGGTGCTGTCAGGCAAGGAATGTGAGGAATTAACTACAGTGGTTCTCAAACTTCCAGAAGTCCGTTCCAAGACCAAAGTGTTCCAAAACCAAGGCACGGTTTCCCATAGAAAGTAATGCCAAATGGATTAATCGGTTCCAGAATTTTAAAAACAACCCCTAAAACAGCAATTTAACATGAATTTTACTATCTAACGAGACCATGATCCATAAAATGAAAGCAATAAACAATGTACTGCAGTCACACAATCAATCAATCAATCAATCAGTAGCTGAACTGGGTTCCACACAGTCACAAAAACAACAAAAAGAGCTGAAAAAACAAAAACGCAAAATAAATAGCAAAAACAGTCAGACCTCAGCGTAACACTCAAAACGGAAGTGAAACACACAAAACGGAGCACGTCCAGCTTCCAAAAAAAGTTCGCACACTTACTTCCAGTTTGCAGTGTTTGGGTTCCAAGTTGCGTTTGAGAACCAAGGTACCACTGTATTGTCAAAAGTACACTCACAAGTTACTCCTAGGTGTGCACCTGATGAGACAGTTGTCACGACAGAGAGACCCCCGCCCGCCACAACCTCAGCTTAGGTATCCCCACCACCCGAGCTGAAGGCAAGCAGAAGCAGACTTCACCTGCGTGTAACCTGCTCCTGCTCCTCCCTCTTCACCCCTCTCCTGGTCCTGGGAGACAGTAGGGCAGGAGACACAGGGGCAGCAGGAGGAGGTGTGGAAGCCCTTGACTCTCCGCCAGCCTAACCTCTCTCTCCCTCCTCCTGCCCTGTCCTTCACTCTCCAATCCTGCAGCTTCTCCTGCCTCTGACTCTTGGCTCTTGGCTGTCACACATTCCCCCAGATCGACGTTCCCTTCTTCCAAGTCAGTCTCCAACCCCTCCTTCTCCCGGTGCCCACTCCCCAGTGTCCGGCCAGTCCCTGAAATGGGCGCCCCACAAGCCACAGCTGGCCCTGCCGCCACAAAATTCCGCCTTCTTACTGCCAGGCCCATTTCTTGTTGGAAGATTCAGGACAGATAGAAGAGAGGATTGATTTACGCAGCACAAAGTTAAGGTGTGGAATTCCCTTCCACAGGAAGCAATGGGGGCGACCAGGGGGAGAGGAAGGGAGCGGTGGGGGCGGTCCACCCTGGGTGTCTTCATTGAGGGGGGTGACATTTGGCACGCCCGCGACTACCAAGCCTACCCCGAGCCGTCGGTGAAAGGGGAGGAGCTGGGCTGCTTTGCCAGTGGCATTCCCCCCCCCCCTTTCCCCTTCATTTAGACAGCTTGGAGGAGGCTTGGGAGTCGCGGGCGGGTGGCGTGCCGAATGTCTGCCATTGGCGGCTGACTCTGCCCCCGGCTGCACACACCGCTCCGTGAACCCGAGTGGCTGGGTGGGCACCGATCCTGCGCCTGGGAGGGCACACTCTGCCCCCCACGGGAGTGCACCCGCCCTGGGGAGTAGGGCGGACATATGCTCTGCCACTGGAGGCGACCAACCTCAATGGATTTAAAAGAGGACTAGACAAAACTCATGGAGCAGAGGGCTGCTGAGGGTGACCATGCTAGATGGAGTAGCCTCTCCCTCTCTCCAAAAAATGAGAGATATGGAGAGAGGGATTCTTTAAAGGCACTTGCCTACTGTTTGCCCCCTAAAGCCCATTGCTCAACAGAAGGACATAAAATAGGATTACCAGATGTCCCCAGTTTCCGGGGACAGTCCCCGGATTTGCCAATCTGTCCCCGGACAAACTCCGTCCCCGGAATGTCCCCAGATTTGCCAATCTGTCCCCGGGAAACTTGGCAGCGGCAGCCTCAGCAGCCCGGAGTCAGCCTGGTAGCACAGTTGGCTCTGGCTGGCTTCAGGAGCTGCTTGCTGCCGTGGCACCCACCATTTTTCCTCGCCAGAACTTCCAGCAAGGAAAAATGGCAGGCACTATGGCAGCAAGCAGCTCCTGAAGCCAGCCAGAACCAACTGCGCTACCAGGATGGCTGTGGGCTGCTGAGGCTGCCGCTGCCATTGCCACTGCCGAAGGGGAAACCGGGACGCCCGGCGGTAAAGATCTCCTGCCCCCTTTGTTTTGACTGATCGGGGGAGGCTCAGGAGTTGCGGGCAGGTGGCTGTTGCCCAGTTTTTTTTTAAAAAAACCACTGTGCATTTATGTTTCACAGGGTGCGAAAGGGCTTTGCACCTTGCCTGGCAGAGAAACCGCGTGCCTTGCGCCCCTTCTGAGCAACGGCCACCCGCCCGCGACTCCCGAGCCTCCCCCAGTCTGTCAAAACAAAGGAGGAAGGGGGCAGGAGATTGGGGAAGGCTCGGGAGTCATGGGCGGGCAGCACGCCTTTGCCCAGTTTTTAAAAAACTCTGTGCATTTATGTTTCACAGGGTGCGAAAGAAGGGCTTTGCACCTTTATACAATATGCATGTGTGCTTGGGCCCAGGGTCTTTTGCCTCACCATCCCCACTACTGACTCCCTGTTGCTACTCAGCTTCAAAAAAAAAAAAAAGTGTCCCCGGATTCATTGAAAAAAATCTGGTAACCATAAAATAAAAGGTGGGATCATCAGGTGTGTGACTGTACATCTGAGAAACGAATATTGCAGGGCTGGAAAACTGAACAAAAGAGATTGTGGGTGTGAAGGAATTCCCCAGTGAAGAAAGGTGACAACATCTGGGGCTTCTGAGTTCAGGGGGGGAAAGGTGAGTTAAGTGGGTGGGGGGACATGGCAGAGAAGTTGAGAATGATGTTTGGTGTGGAGAAAGTGGATAGAAAGAAGCGGTTTTCTCTCTCTTATAAGGCGAGAGGATAAGACCATCCAATGAAGCTGAATGTTGAAAGATTCAGGACAAAAGGAAAGTAGTTTTTCACACAGCACAAACTACGGAATATCGTTTAACCACAAAAAAACACGATGATGATTTTCTCAAATGTATTAGTCACAATTTTGCCACGGCAAAGTGACTTACAGTATTATAAGTAAAAAACCAAATACATACCTATATTAAAACCAGTACTTTATAAAAGAAAAAATATAAACACAATTCCATTTTTTTAAAAAAACTAGATTACTGCTGCAGCAAAGAGAGCAGGTTTCTCACCAGGAGCCCCCTTGGTTTCATTGAAAGAACAGATTCCTTACCTTTAAGCTAGCCCTGATTTTCAGAGAATTTAACATTAAGTTGCCCCCTGGTTGCTTCTTGCCAAACCAAGAATCACAGCACACACCACACACAGCCAAACTCAGCCGGCTATTTTTACTTTTGTAAATTCCCAAGATTTAAATCCTCCTTTTCCAAACTGGCACATGCATGCACACACACACACACACACACACAGGGTGCAAATCAAACTGTGTGATCCCAGCTACGTGTGTCACATGGATTTGAAGATGGAAACGTTTCTGCCCAGTATCTCTCCACCAAGGGGTAGTTGCCATTTGAGTCCTGCCTACTAACCAGTGGTAAGGTAAAGGTAAAGGGACCCCTGACCATTTGGTCCAGTTGTGGACGACTCTGGGGTTGTGGCGCTCATCTCGCTTTATTGGCCGAGGGAGCCGGCGTACAGCTTCCGGGTCATGTGGCCAGCATGACAAAGCCACTTCTGGCGAACCAGAGCAGCGCACGGAAACACCGTTTACCTTCCCGCCAGAGCGGTACCTATTTATCTACTTGCACTTTGACGTGCTTTCGAACTGCTAGGTGGGCAGGAGCAGGGACCGAGCAATGGGAGCTCACCCCATGGCGGGGATTCGAACCGCGACCTTCTGATCGGCAAGCCCTAGGCTCTGTGGTTTAACCCACAGCACCACCCATGTCCCTTACTCACCAGTGGTACTGAACCCCAAAAAGGAGGAAAGAGAAGGTGGGAGAACATTTTAAAAAATGAAAAGGAGACACCCTTATCAGCTGCAGACACTGGATTTTCTGTGAGTATGGGCCATGCCATGAGACAAAACAACAATTGCAAGAGAGAGAGAGATGGATTCTCAGCTGCATGAGGGTTACATCTTACCTTCTCTCCCAAGGGACAGTAGCCTTTGAGGAAGTCTGAGCACACTTCCGCTTTCCGTGAAACGTAGACATGGCTGTAGGGACAGTCACTGTTGTTGCAGATCCCTTTCAGGAAATAAGAGCACACAGGCATCTGAAAGGACAAAGTCAGGAGGGAAGATTAATCCCCAATGATTTAGTGCCAGTTCCAACCCCCAAGTGATGGAAAACCATCCCTGCTATAAAATGAAGGCTACAGTCCCCATCCCTCCAATACCAGATTTGATTCTGGTGTGGTTTACACATGCATCACTTATGCTCACAACAATCCTGCGAAGCTGGCCACAAATATTCCCATTTTGCAGAATGCAACTTGCAGAGAAAGCAACTTTCCCAGGGCCACCCAGGGAGTCTTGTGAGCGAGCAGCAAATTGAGTCTTCTGCTTGTTTGCAGCTTCCAGATCTTGCGCAGGACTCCTGCAACAGCCAGGCGCACCACCCAACTTAGTCCCCTTCGTAGCTGCTTCCCTGCAGTGTGCATATTATGCATCTGATAACTTATACAGTGCTTAATTACAGCGATCTCATAGTAACTCCATACAATAAACGCCCCACCAACCGTTAGAACTATAACATCAGAAACAAAGAAAGTCAGTAGGCACAAGAAGTTGAATGTAAGTCCAGTGTCCAGATCAAGGGAGGTCATAATACCACTACTCTATTCTGCCTTGGTGAGACCCCACCTGGAATCCTGTGTCCAGTTCTGGGTGCCACAATTTAAGAAGGATATTGACAAGCTGGAAGATGTGCAGAGGAAGGCAACCAAGATGACCAAGGGTGTGGAAAGTAAGCCTTATGAGGAATGGTTGAAGGAGCTGGGTATGTTGAGACTGAGTGGTGAGAAGAGAAGACTCCCTAGAAAAGACCCTGATGTTGGGAAAGATGGAGGGCACAAGGAGAAGGGGATGACAGAGGATGAGATGGTTGGACAGTGTTCTCGAAGCGACTAGCATGAGTTTGGCCAAACTGCGGGAGGCATTGAAAGATAGGCGGACACGACTGAACGACTGAACAACAACAAAGGTACCCCCGACCATTAGGTCCATTCGCGAACGAATCTGGGGTTGCGGCACTCATCTCGCTTTACTGGCCAAGGAAGCCGGCGTTTGTCCGCAGACAGTTTTTCCAGGTCATGTGGCCAGCATGACTAAGCCGCTTCTGGCGAACCAGAGCAGAACACGGAAACACCATTTACCTTCCTGCTGGAGTGGTACCTATTTATCTACTTGCACTTGATGTGCTTTCGAACTGCTAGGTGGGCAGGAGCTGGGACTGAACAATGGGAGCTCACCCCGTCACGGGGATTTGAACTGCCAACCTTCTGATCGGCAAGCCCAAGGCTCTGGGGTTTAGACCACAGCACCACCCGCGTCCCTTGGTGATAGGATAGCCATCTTCAAATATCTCAAAGGCTGTCACATGAAATATGGAGCAGGCTTGTTTTCTCCTGCTCTAGAGGGTAGGACTCGAACCAATGGCTTCAAGTTACAAGAAAGGTGATTCCAACTAAACATCAGGAAGGACCTTCTGACGGCAAGAGCACAGCCTAACACAGCTCCTGTCTAATATTCAAGGGGGAGGGAGTTCCAAAGGCTAGGTGTCATGATATGACATCCAACCCTCACCAGACGCGAGTAGCGATGGGCCAAAGGGTACTTTGATTCCCATTTTTGTCATCTTTGAGATTGCAGCTTGAAGCCAGATTCTGGCCGTTGTTTCCTCCAGTCGGTGGGCAGATCTCCATAGGACTCATTGCTCCTGTTACTATTGTTCACAGGTGCGGGTGATGTGAAAAAGCAACACAAAACCAATCTGTGCGCAGAGACAGATGTGGGAACCGCCCTGAGCAGTCCTGCCACAAAGCACAAAACTTTACCTTCTGCCAGCTGCCGGGTAATTAAAAACGAATTACTGGCCTGCTGTGACAATCCTACTCCTCCACCTTCAGCGTCTACTGGAGGCGGAGAGGGGCTGCAGCCCAGGGTGGCCAAGCGCTGCCTTTGCAGGGATGAAAACACTAGCACTGCTGGTCAGCCAAGGAAGCTGAATGTTGGAAGATTCAGGACAGAGAAAAGGAAGAACTTCTTCATGCAGCGCAGAGTTAAACCGTGGAACTCCTTCTCACAGGAGGCAGTGACGGCTACCAACTTGGGTGGCTTTAAAAGAAGACTGGACAAATTCATGGAGGAGGAGAGAACTATGGGTGGCTACTAGCCAGGATGGCTCTGCTCTGCCTCCACACTTGAAGGCAGTGATGCTTCTGAATCCCAGTTGCTGGAAACCGCAGGAGCTCAGATCCAGCTTGCAGGTTTCCCACAGGCATCTGGTTGGCCACTGTGAGAAGAGGGTGTTGGACAAGACGGGCCATTTGGCCTGATCCAACAGCATCTTCTTATATTCTTAAAGGATGCCAGGGTCAACCGCTGGCATCTCCACCAAATCTGGTCAGAAATGACCATGCTGGAGCCAGTATGACTCTCTAGAGCAGGGGTGGCCAACTCCCAAAACACTGAGATCTACTCACAGAGTTAAAGTTACAGGTGGGTAGCCGTGTTGGTCTGCCATAGTCAAAACAAAATCGAAAATTCTTTCCAGTAGCACCTTAGAGACCAACTGAGTTTGTTCTTGGTATGAGCTTTCGTGTGCATGCACACTTCTTCAGAAGAAGTGTGCATGCACAAGTGTGCATGCACACGAAAGCTCATACCAAGAACAAACTCAGTTGGTCTCTAAGGTGCTACTGGAAAGAATTTTCGATTTTGTTTTCACAGAGTTAAAAACTGCCAGTGATCTACCCCCTTTTGGGGGTTCAGGTTGTTGAGCTTTTTTTAGGGAGGAGGAAGGCCCATTTTTAAGGGGTTCAGGTCTAAGTTGTTGAGCTTTTTGGGGTGCAGGGCAAAAAAAAATGTTGAGCTTTTTTTAGGGGGGCAAAGTTGTTGAGCTTCTTTGGGGGAGCCAGTGATCTACCACAGACGTCCAGTGATCTACCGGTAGATCACAATCTACCTGTTGGACGTGCCTGCTCTAGAGCATCTGTGGCACCCTCCGGCTGTTTTGGACTACAACTCCCATCAACCCCAGCCACTATGGCTGTGCTAGCTGGGGCAGATGGGAGTTGCGGTCCAAAACAGCTGGAGGGCACCAGAGGGCTGCTCCTGGGTGACTCTGCAGAGGATAACTTGGCCCAGTCACCACATGGCTTGTGAAGTGCTCATTCTGGGTGCTTGGCTCGCCTTACCCCCAGAGTTCCAATTGCACGCTCACCCTCTTCCCTTCCTGGCTGTCCAAACGGACACAAAAACCGGCATTTGCCCAGTGGAACAGAGTCCCCGCTTCTGCCAAGCGCCACGGCCTTAAGTCCTGCAGGTTCAGGGATCCTCCGGCCAGTATTTACAGATGTGCGATAAGTGCAGGCGACGTGATGCATGGGGGAGGGAACTTTCCCCCCGAAGGACGTATTAGGAATTTAACTGAATTAGTTCACTAGAGTGAGAAGGAGGAGGGAGGAGGGGAGAGAAAGAGGACAGCAAAATGGAAGGCTAAAAGCCACGCAAGAAGGAAAAACACAGAGGGCTTTAAAAGCAAAGAGTTTATTTTTAATTGTCTTTTAACTGCAGACATTAAAATAAAGGACAGGGCTCTGGGGCTGCCTTCTCCTGTCGGCGGTGGCGTGACCGTAAACGATTCCCTTAATGTAGGTTTTGATATAGAGATCAAATTAGCTCTAATAAAAAGGGATAATAAAGGCGGCTCTTATGCAAAACTCAACTCCTCCCAGCTGTCAAGGCTGAGCCATTACCAAGAGGAAGCGCCGTTCTCGTTTCAATTAACCTTGTTTGCACCCCGCGATGTCCGCGCAAATAACAATAACATTAATGCAAGGCGCTGCGGCCATATTAGGAAGCCCCGAAGACGCGCGCGTGCCTTCCCGGAGCCGGCGGCTAATGAACCCGAAACTCGACGTGAATTTCCAAATTGCTCACAACAGAGTTTTGAAGCTCTATTAGGGAGAAAAATGCTGATTCTTGTCAAGTCCCTCAAGGGGAAAAGCTGTTGCAACAGCAGCCTGCTCCAGCCCAAGTCTTAGCCTCGTGCTAACCTCTTGCATCCGCAAACTCAGCCGCGCTTGCACACGCGGAGTGGCAGGGGGCTGGCAGCCCCACGGATGGTGGCCACAAGCAGCTCTGCCCAGGAGGGCCGGGCCACTTCTCCACTACGTCCCAGCCTCCAAACGAGGAAAGCTGTTCAGTGCTCTGACTTTTCTTGTGCCATATTCTCAGGAAACCTATCAAGACTCCTCTCTTTTGCTGGGCTTCTAAGGCAGCCAGAGATAATCCTCCCTTCTCTTCTTGCTTTGCCCTTTTTGAAAAAAAACAAACCAATTAATTTTGAACATAAACGTTTGCAGATTTTCTTTTTGATTTAGTCCAGGACTCTGGCACGGCAGGCCTATCTATCGAAGGCAGCCTTCAAGACGTTGTTGGACTACAACTCCCACAGTGTGCTAGCTAGAGGCTGATGGGAGTTGCAGTTCAACAACCTTTGGAGGGCACCAGCTCGGGCGAGGCTTTCTCCAAAGTGGTGCCACAACTACAAATCATAGAATAGAATCATAGATTCCTAGAGTTGGAAGAGACCCCAAGGGCCATCCAGTCCAACCCCCTGCCAAGCAGGAAACACCATCAAAGCATTCCTGACAGATGGCTGTCAAGCCTCTGCTTAAAGACCTCCAAAGAAGGAGACTCCACCACACTCCTTGGTAGCAAATTCCACTTGGCAGCAAATGGTGCTTGACCCCCAAGGAGAGCTGGCTGAGGCTGATGGGAGCTGTAGTCCAACAGCATCTGCAGGTCATCAGTTTGACGAAGGAGGGCCTAAGGGCCTGCTACACAACTGTATACCCCCCCCCCCGTGCATGCGCAAAGACAAACCTCTAAACCATGTTTGCTCACACAACCTGCAGAGGAATTGGAGGCCCAAGTCAACCACCTCTGGAAAGGGCTGGGCCTGCCTCTGTCTCCATTCCAAGCAGGCAACTTGGTGGGACATTTTGCTGCCTGAGGCAATGGACAAGATGCCATTCCCCGGCTCCATCCCATGTACAAAACCCTCCTGAAATGGCTGTCGAAACCAACTCTTGACACTGGCTGCCTCTGATGGATGAATTTCCGATGGATAAATCCCGGGGAATCCTGGATGCACGACAGCCCTACTCTGCCCCCTGTCGCAGCACCACCTCCAGCGCCTGCCACCTCCCTCTGTCTCAAGGCAGCGCTGGCCCTGGCTAGGCAGAGCACAGCTTTAAAATAAATGGTCTGTTGCTGGTTGCTCAGAAATCCCACCCTGGGGCCTTAAGAGCAGGGCAAGTAATAAACCAACAACCGCATCATTCCAGGGCATGTGTTCCCTTCCGTTTGGTTTGCAGCCCTGATGCTCTCGCCAGAAAGTGCTTGCGCACTGCCTGGACCCCAAGCTTCCACCCCGAGGGTTTCCGAAAGAAAGGGACAGACAACAGAGGGACTTCTCAACTTCCCCATTTCCAGTCGGAGACAAGCACATTTGCTCTTGGCAGCAGCCAGGAGGTGGGGCAATCGTGTTTCCAGACCAATAAAAAATATTAAAAAAAAATTGTCCCTGTACTTAACTCAAGACACAGGAGGAGAAAGCTGCGTTTAAAAGAAAGGGCTCTTTTTGGTGCCAGTGGACTCCAGCCAGGCCATTTGCAGCGAAGCCTGAGCACAGCAGAAAACCGCTTTCTTTTGCGGTAAGGATTAACTCGCCAGCCACTCTCTTTGGGTTGTGCTTTGATAAATGAGGCTAACATCACCTTTCCTGGTAATCGCCAGGTTAACAGGAAGCTACAGGAGCGGGTGCCGAAGTCACCGCTTGCTCCGGGCAGCCGGCTACCCCTGGGCTATAAATCACGGCGGAAAGGGCTCTGAGCTCAGCAAAGGAAGGGGAGGCTGCAGCCTAGAAACCCACCAACTAAATCAGAAAGTAAGAAGTCCACTCCTCTCCCCCAACGCAGTTCACTAGCATGGACTTGGTTTGGGGAAACCACACATTGGGGGGCGGGCAGGCAGGGACTGGGTGCTTTTAGTTTCCCATTCAGCATGGCACAGGGATGGGTTACTCTGTGCTCACAAAAAAGGAGAACAAAATTCTGCCCCAGACAATCTGCATTCCGTGCAATTCCAGAACCTAGGTAAATTAGCAAATCGCACGACGCCTCAACTTTGCCACATTTATTCTGCAAATATTTTCCAGCGTTCTACATTATTTATTCTGGGTTTGCTAGTCACGGGGGGCGGGGAGAGACATAGGAGTTTTGCAGTCATCCCCCCGCCCCCCCCGGGCAAAAAAAAAGCATATTTAGCTACCTCTCCGGATTCTGAGATTTAAGCAGGTTTTGCTCACACAGCTTTAAGCATCTCTTCAAAGTAATAAGGGCCAGAAACCTGCTTATCTTCTGTTAGTGAAAATGGAAGTTCTCAGGAAGCTGAACTGATGCACCTGATACCATCTAGGAGCCGTCAGGGAGGGTGGGAGGCAGAGAGCATGAAGTCATAGTTAATGGCCTGACTGGGGCCAGCTGAAAACTTTTTTTTTGTTTCGGCCAGCCTACCCAGACATATAATTTAGCTACCTCTATCTCTTTTAAAAGCTGTATTGATTTTATCTTTGTTTGTAATGATGATGGTTCTCTGTGTATGTGTGTGCTTAACAACAATGGCTTCATATATTTTTGTTCTTAATTGGACGGTGAATTTGAGCTGTGTTTTATCCAAAAATTTATTTGTTGCTTGATTGGAGAGCTTTTCAATCAAGCTGGTTATAAATCTACTAAATCAGCCGTTCCCAAACTTGGGGGGGGGGCGCTACAGCCCCCATTGGTTCCATCAACCCATTCCCAGTGCCCCCTACTCTATAAAGAACATTATTCAGAATAGCGGTTTGCACGACCCTCTAAGGAAGATAATAACACAATAAAATTCAAAACAGGAACAATGAATGACACATTTATTCAAAATCAAATTAAAACTATTTAGTTTAATTATGCCAACAACGTTAATGAGCTTGATCCAGCAATACCCGTTTTTCAAAGTCTGATGGTCATTTACCAAAGTAACAATAATTTACACCTCCAGCATCCCCCTGCCGCCCCCTTGCCTCTCTGCAACTCCCCAGGTAGTCCCACTGCCCTCCCAGGGGAAGCTACCATCCACTTTGGGAACCTCTGGTCTAAATAAATAAATCTGCACATATGAAAAAACCAACCCCCTCTCTGCCAATATGGGTCACGCTCTAGAGTGATGATGGAACTGTCCTATCCTGAATTCTGGGTGGGACAATGAGACCTGCACCAGGAGTTGGTACTTCCAGGAGGCTGGGGAAGAGACTGGCTATCTCTGCCCTCCCAAACTTTTGACTTTTGCTGCTGCCAGCCTCCTCTGGAGTAAAGATATGGCAGCCAGCTGCATGTCATCTAGCCTGGAGAGAGGACGCCTCCCCTCTGAACTGTATGTACTGTAAGCCAGGCTCCTTGGAGAGCTGGAAGACCATAAACTTTATTTCTGTTTTTACTCGCTTTGCTTTTTATTTATGCACTTAAACCTTGACTGTTTTGTTTGTGTTTTTGTAATATTGAATTTATTCTGTTTGTTAAACAGCTGGTTTATCTCATTTTTTAAAATTTACTGGCATGCTCTGTATCTTGCATATTTGCATTCTGATGTTTTGAATGTTCTCTGTAAGCTGCTCTGGGCACGACGCATCGCGGAACAGCGGCATCTGAGGAAACTCCATCCATCCATCTCTCGTCAAATGCAGTTGCCGTGATCTTCAGAAATGGGACCCTCTGCTTCTGCCCTGCTTGCCACAAGGCAAAACCTGCCGCCAGGTGCCATCTAGCCAGTTGTCGTGGCAATCGGCACAGTACAGTATGTTGCAAGCATGTGCTTGACAGTGACGGCCAGCCCTGAGGATACTCTTCCACCTGTGCCTGTGGGTGCTTCAGATGCAGAAGAAGACAGCCCAAGTTGCCCAGACCTGCTTAATGTGCTAAAATACTGATACATCACAGAATCATAAGAGTTGGAAGGGACCCTGAGCATCATCTACTCCAGCCCCCTGCAGTGCAGAATATGCAGCTGCCCCATCCAGGGATGGAACCTGCAGTCTTGCCATCATCAGCACCCTACACTAGCCAACTGAGCTATCAAAGCAGCCTAAGAGACCTGCTTTGCTCTCACTATGGGAAGCAGCCCTATGGCAACCCTGAACAGCTTTTACAAGCCAACTCCAAATGAAAACGTTGCTTGAAACACCTTCCCTCTGCGGCCCCCTCCCTCGGCACCAGCCCGCGACTAAGAGCCAAACCAACCTTGTCTTTCGAAACCTTGTGCGAAAAGGGGCAGGTCCCATCGGTCTTCTTGCATGTGCCACGGAGAAACCTGTCGAGAAGAGGGAGGTCTGAGGAGCTTTGGAGGGAAGCAGATAGAATCATAGAATCATAGAATCATAGAGTTGGAAGAGACCACAAGGGCCATCCAGTCCAACCCCCTGCCAAGCAGGAAACACCATCAAAGCATTCCTGACAGATGGCTGTCAAGCCTCCGCTTAAAGACCTCCAAAGAAGGAGACTCCACCACACTCCTTGGCAGCAAATTCCACTGTCCAACAGCTCTTACTGTCAGGAAGTTCTTCCTAATGTTTAGGTGGAATCTTCTTTCTTGTAGTTTGAATCCATTGCCCCGTGTCCGATGACAACTGAAAATTTTTGGTAGGGGGGAATGGTGGAATTCAACCGTCACAAATATATTTCTGCTTGCCATGCGGAACAATCCTCGCTCTCCAAACCCTGTGTGCTGTTTTGGCGGTAATCCTGACCCTCCCAGCTGATTTCAGAGGGTGCACAGCAGGAGGAGCGGGGAGCCCCACTACGCAAGTGGAAGCCCTTCTGACGTTGCGCAAACCCCGCCCAAAGCAATTTCAGCTTCCACCAGCACGAGGCAAAGGTCAGGCGCAGATATTTCTTTGGAAAGGCCTTTCCAAAGATGGGACAGGCCCAGTCGATTTCTGCAAAATTCGCACGGCCAACTTAGGCCAGTTTTAATTGGCTGACATGTTCGCTTAGGGCGGCGCTTGCAATCGCAGACAGCTGTGACCAATGTGTGGATTATACATGTGTATCTGATGCACGCTGGGTGCAAATGGAGACGTGCCCTTTATCGCCTCATTAACTTGGTTAATCCACCGTGTTCGTGCCCAACAGCACTGTCCCTTCCTGGGGCTTCTGGAAAGGAAGGTCATTTACCGTGTGCAGACGGCCACCTTTTCCGGGTCATGGATGTAGGGGCACCTCTCGCCGCGGTTGCATTTGCCAAAGCGGTTGTAGTACATGCAGTATTCCTTCTTCTTCTCCTTCTTCTGCTTGGCCTGGCGGATGATGGCCAAGCTGCGCTGGACGGCTCGGCTGCGGGGAAGGAGAGGGACAAGCAGCTCACTTCAGCCCACGACTGAGAGGCAGGGACTATCATTCTTTAAACTACATTTATTAATTTTTGTAAAAGAAAAATGGTACAAATTGCAACTGACAAATGCAAGAGGGAATTCCCCAGAATTACAGCAAAATTAAGTTAAAAAAAACCCTAAGATTTAAAATAATAATAATAATAATAATAATAATAATAATAATAATGTGTTTAGTATGATTGTTCTGCCCTCTTTTCTTCCACAATGTGCAGAGCAGAGTTCCCAAAATACCGGACCCTGATCTCTGCTGTCAAATCTTTTCACTGTTAAAAGTTCCATAAACTAGCATACACTTTGCTGGTACGCTTGGGAGGCTCTCTTGCCCCGTTTATAATTTACACGTTAAATGCTAAAACCCTCAAATCGGGTTATTAATTAAATTTACATACTGCCCTTCATCCGAAAATCTCAGGGTAGTTCACAAGATAAAAATACAGGAGATATTTACTGAAGTCAAACCAGACCAGATAAGAAGTGTCTTTTCTAGCTATCCCTCTCTGTAAACGGACTTTGAGCATTAGCTTTTCCAGAACAGTCAGGAATGATGGAAGCGACAGTCCAGTAGCATTTGGCAGGTACCACAAAGGCTGCTCTTGCCTTAGGACACCACTAACTGCCACCTCATCTGCCATCTCCCCAGGCAAGGAAGCAAGAGAGGAAACAGCTGCTTTTCAACACACGATACACGCCTAACAGTAAACCAGGCCTGCAGCTTTCTCTCTCCCCACCTGATCCATTTCAACTGCTTTTTGCCCCCCTCCCTCTAAATAATTGGCAAAACGCCCTCCGCCAATCCAGTCCTTGGGAGCTTGGGTGAAGAAGAAAAAGAAGGGACATTGTAAACTAACACCCCATCATGTCTCTTGGTCTCATTGTCACTCGGTCAGACTACAACCTTTCGAGAGGGCATAGAAGAGTTTTGGGGGCTAAGCAAAACAGCCAGAGAGGTCCCAGGGCTTCCAGGATTAACAGGACACTTGCTCTGTTCACATTATTGGGACTAGTGTCTCTCCCCTCGAGGGAGGGAATACAGACCTTGCGATGTAGCGGCTGCTGGTCGACCTGTTCAGATAACTGGATGGGGAATAGCCAGGGGTGCTGTGGGCAGAATCCGGCCTCGCTGTTCCTGGAGAGAAGGAGAAACAAATGAGATGCTAATTAGCATTCATGCAGATACTACAGAAGTTGCAAAAGGAGCTTGAATAAGAAGCAGAAGAGTTTGGATTTGATATCCCGCTTTATCACTACCTGAAGGAGTCTCAAAGCGGCTAACATTCTCCTTTCCCTTCCTCCCCACAACAAACACTCTGTGAGGTGAGTGGGGCTGAGAGACTTCAAAGAAGTGTGACTAGCCCAAGGTCACCCAGCAGCTGCATGTGGAGGAGGGAGACGCGAACCCGGTTCACCAGATTATGAGCCTACCGCTCTTAACCACTACACCACACTGGCTCTTCGATTAATTTCCAGATGGTGGGGGGGGGAACGTGCAAAGTTCCGGCAGGGTAAATAAGTGCATCCTGGGTGGACCGCGGTGTTGCTGCCACCTTGCCAGCAGCAGGAAACTGCCAGGGGCCTGGCTGGGGATCAGAATAAATAAGGCCAGGGACTCAGGCAGCATTGCAGAAAGGCACAGGCTTGCCAGCAACAATGCATTCCCATGTCACAACATTTGGCAAGGACCCACCTGTATAGCAACAGCTGAGGAACTAAGAGGGCTTGTTTTGTCTTCTATTTATGTTTCCTTACTTGAGGCCTTTGTCTCTTGCCTCCAGCAAACTTCCCTGGGACAAAGAATGTTGCAGAGAAAGGCGCAACCCAAATGATCCAGGGGATGGAGAAAACCCACTATGAAGAAAGGTCGCAGTGTTTGGGACTTTTCCGTTTAGAGAAAAGGCAAGTGAGAGGCAATGTGATAGAAGTTGGTGAAATTATTCATGGCATGGAGAGAGCGGGTGGATCAAAGTTTTCTTCCCTCTCTCATAAAGCAAGAACCCTTGGACATCCGATGAAGCTGGGCGTGGGAAGATGCAGGACAGAGAAAAGGAAGGACTTTTTCATGCTGCACATAGTTAACCAATGGAAGAGGAGGCAGCGAGGGTCACCAACCTGACTTTAAAAGAGAACTGGACAAAGGCGTGGTGGGGAGGGTTATGGTTGCTCTGCTCTGCCCCCAACTATCCCGTTCTCACGGGGGCTAACCAGAGGCCTGTGGGGAAGCAGGATTTGAGCACAAGAGCCCTCTCCACTCCCGCGGTTGCCATCAACTAGCATTCAGAAGCATTGCTGCCTCCCCCTGTGTTGGCTGAGTGTGGCCGTCATGCCTATTGGCCCCCAACAACCCTCTCCTCCATGACTTGGTCTAGTCCAAGGTTTTAGGGAGATGGTGCAAGGGATCTTCAACATGCAGAAAATTTGGGTCTCTGAGAAGGCATGCTCTGAGAAAGCTGGGAGCTGAACTGAAAGGCTTCGTTTCCAGAAAAGAGTTTCATGCCACTGTTACTTATTTTCATTGTTTCATTGTGGCTCCAACCCCCCCCCCCCCGGCATGATGGGGAGTTCCTCCTGCATCGTTCTGCCCTGCACCATCAGCCGAGACGTGTGCCTGAGCGTGGCAGGTGGGGAAGAGCGTCATTCCGTCGTTCACCTGCCAACCCGAGTGTGTTCCCGGAGTGAGTGAGTGGAATTTGATAGCGTGTCAATGAGCACTCTCTTCACCCGGGCTGTCACGCAGCCCGCTGGTGACGGCACAGGCCCATCTGTTCCATGTGCAAATAAAATTGCTGGCGCAGTCGCATTCCCGGAGCATCGCTGCCGATCAGAGGCGTCAACCAAGCCCAACCATGGGGCAAACTCCTCCCCCAAGACAGGCAGTCAATGCAAAACATCTGGATGGCCCCTCACAAGATGGGACCCTTTGCTATGGACTGGACTGAGCTCTGTTGCCTTGTGCATCATCTTCTGGGATGTGGCAAAGCATTTTCTCCCCCATCACCACCAGCACCACCAGCACAAGATTTTCTCACCATGGGGATTTTGGCAAGATCAGCCAGGGATCTTTTACAAGTGCTACTTTCCAGTTGTTAAAAAGCGCTCATAAACTAGCCTGCTCAGGAAAAAGCACTAAAGCAAAAGATAAGATGGGAAGCTGGAAAAAGATGCTAAAAAGTTCCAAGCAGACCCTCAAGAGCAGAGGGGGCTTTGCAGTCTGCGGCACTGTCACTTTTGGGGGAATTAGGAGGAGCAGGAAGGAAGCCACACTCTAATTCGGCGAATAAATGCATGTCAGATTTCCACATCCTCTTCTGTTTCAAGCTTGATCCAGGCTCCTCTGCACGCTCCCTGCAGGCTCCAGCATGCATGGCTGCCCACTGGGTGACATCCCAACATTATATTCCTTGCGTGTTGGTGTGTGAACTGCCTCCCGGGGGGAAACAGCAGGACTAGAAGGGCCATTGCAAACAAGATGCTGCAAACCACTCTCATTCTCCCTTGATCCTGCTGCCACCGGCTACTGAGTGTACACATTGCAACTGCCCTCAGGTGTCAGCCTGAGGTGCAGACTACAGAGTTGTGGCCTGGGGTTTGGCGGAAGGATAGTTTAACCTTTCCCACTCCCATGCACAGTTTTCCTGACTAAACCTCTCCACCCACCCTTGAAAGTGCAAGGCAAAGCATTCAAGTATCACGTGCATCCATATCTTCCCTCTGGAGTAAACAGGTGAGGGGTTGCTTCACATCAGGCAATGGACCTCAGAAGGAGGAGTGACAACCCTTCTCCCAGAGCACCACTTATCGAGATTCAGAGCTGAGCAGAGGCTTCTAAGTGAGCAAAACTTAGCCTCATTCTGGATCTGCAGGCTCGATTCTGGTTTGACTCTTAGCCATGTCAGGGGGGATGCTGACAGGACAGGTGGTCTTGAGATGGGGACTCTCCACCCCCAAACTCCCTCCTCCTAAGCAGGTAAGTCATGAGGACCTGGGAGCATGGTCTTCTTCTTCTTCTCAGACTGAAGCAGAGTCTGAAGCCAGGCTTCCTCAACCTAGGTCCTCCAAATGTGTTGAGACTACAATTCCCATCATCCCTGACCACTGGTCCTGCTAGCTAGGGATCATTGTAGGTCAAAAACATCTGGTGGGCCGAGGTTGAGGAAGCCTGGTCTGAAGCCATGAAACACCACGATTCACAGCGGCCCTCCAGACCCCTGTCCCTTCATCCCAAGCAAAGTAAAGAAAACCCGTCATGAGCTTGAGGGCGGGAAACCCTGCTCCAGCAGATAAGCACAGGTGCCTTTCCAGCTACTGCATCTTGAGAAAGAAAGAGAACTAAAGGCATTCCCTCCCTCCTGTCTGGCTTAGAGAAATGAATGGCTAGAATTTTTAACTAATGAAATAGAAACCGATAGATCAATAGCTGGAAGCCAAACAACTTCATAGCTGGGCTTTCATTTTATAAAAACGGCCTAATTTATTTATCTCTGCTGGAAGTGTTTGCAAAGCTGCGTTCAAACTGTTTAAGGAGCCCTCTTGCCTGCTGTGGACCTGCCTTGGGGCTGCAGGAACTTAATATATAAATAAAATTCTGATAGCTACTCCCAGGGAGCAAGCCCCACCAAAACGGAAGGGCTTTGGCCCACGGTTCTCCGAGGCACTTACACAAACCACATTCCTCCCAATGGCCTTTTATCAGTGTGTAATTACAATTTTAAGCAGGGATTCAGGTCCAAGAGGTAGAATCATAGAATTGTAGAGTTGGAGGGGGTCCCGTGGGTCATCTAGTCCAACCCCCTGCAAAGCAGGAGTCTCAGCTAAAACATCCATTGCAGGTTCCACATATACACAAAAAATACATGTACCCAAGCCCTTGGAGTACCAACATGTACCAAACCACCCTGTGGTTAGCAGGTAATGGGGACAGAGAGAATCTCCAGTACTCCCAGAGCCTGCACACCGAATGTGAAAAGAGCTTTCAACAGCTAGAAACATTGGGGAAAACCAATTGTTTAAAAAACAATTAAGCATTGTGTGTGTGTGAGAGAGAGAGGGAGGGGGGGGAGAAGATATAGGTACAGATATAGAGATCAGATTGTAATCTGTCATGTATGATCTACTTGATATTCCTGCAATGCAGGGGGTTGGACTAGATGACTCTTGGAGTCTCTTCCAACTCTATGATTCTATGACACTAAAAAGTCTATTAAAATCATACAAATAATTACAATAAAAAGAGCATGGCACCCAGTTCCCCAAAGCCTGTGGGAACAATTGTTGCTAATAACATATATTATAATAAATAATAAAATTATTATTAATTTTATTATTATTATTATTATTATTATTATTATTATTAGACAGCATGGCTCACATGCTTAGCAACCCTTTCAATCCACCCCAACCCCCAAACACCACCATTCCAGCCTCAGCAAGACGGTCTGCTGTTGAACTTTGCCTTGTGCAAAGGTCACCAGGTGCATTTCTGTGCAGGCTCTTCACTCACGGGGAAAATGAGCTGCGACACTGGCATGTTGACATAACGGCAAACAAGGCAGTGTCGCGCGTGGAGAGGTCAAGGCATACCAAACATGGCAGAATCACGTCCAAGGTCAAGGCAGCAAGAGCGAAGCAAAGCTTAGGCAAGGCAGAGTCTTCAGGACCTTGGACAGAGCACAGAGCTCCGGGGTGGATGGAGAGCTGCAGCCAGAAGCACAGGCTACTCCGGGAGCCAGTCCTTTGAATCGGAGTCCTCTGGTAAACCTTTGGCCCAGAAGGACTTGGAGGGCCTCTTCCCCATCTTTCAGATAGGTCAAGGTCAAGCAGCACGGCAAAAGCCAAGTGCAACATTAATCCAGAGGGATGCAACGTGGGTCCCTCCAGGTGTTGTGTACTGGAACCTCCATGAGCCACAAGCAGCATGGCTAATAGTCTGGGGTGGTGGGAGTTGTAGTCCAAAACATGCACATGGCATCATGTTGGCAACCGCTGCATTATTCCATCTTCTGCCCCCAAAGAAACGGAATTCCGCAACCTTCAAAATCCTGCAAACTTGCACGCATCTTCCTTTACCTATTTTGGTCTTCTGCCACCAATTGCAGGAGGAATTATTACGTAACACTGATCACAAGAAATCCAATGCACTGTTTTGGGAGTTCTCTTCACACTCCAGGGCAGATTAGAAGCCCCATTGCGCTAGCAGTAGTCCTTGCACTGACTGCCGACAGTGTACCAGGTACGGTTCTATGAATTCAAGAAAATGGCCTGCTCAGATCAGAACAGGTTACAGCAGCCCACAGAGAAGGATCCCTGTTCTCAAAGGAATCAGAAACTAAAGTAGGAAAGAGAAGCAGAACTGAAAATCTGCTACTGTTGAAAACAAGTTTATCTAATTAATAATCCTTGTTCTTCCAGATATTCTTACTTATAAACAAAATGTGCATTGTTTTATCCTTAACACTTAGCACCCCTGGAGCTCCATCCAGAATTATTTTTCCATAACTGTAAAACAACATTTAGCCAACATTTCTAATCTCTTGTTTTTGAACTGCCGTGCTGCTGGCTTTTATTGTTCTTGGGTTTTGCATTCTGCTGCTCTTATTGTATTTTTATTATTCTTGCAAGGCACGGCACAGTTTGTTTGTTTTCAAAGGGCAAAAGAAAAAGGCCTCTCAATCACCCACACCACAGACAGACTCTCTTTCGCCACGGCTGCAAGATGCGGCCCCCCGGCTCTCCCCACCTGCAAGAAAACTATTTGCCTCTTGTACAGGATGCTAAGCGAAGGCACTGCCATTCACATGCCCCAGATATTCGTTGCCTGATGAGCTTTATTTGTGTTGCAATGAAGCAAGGTGACCCGGCGGGGGCAAGGGTCAAAAGGAGCATGTTGGAGCTGGAAAACTACGGCACCTCTGACACCCAGTGGCTGTGAAGGCAATTTATGTCCAACAAATATCTTAAAAATCAAGCCCATTATGCAAAACAAAAACAAAAACACCTTCTTGTCCTTAGAGAACTGAAACACACCATGCTTGGGGGCTGTGGCAGTGGGGGGGGTGGCGGGTTAGGCTCGGCTATGCGGACATGGCTGGAAGGAAACAAAATGCCTCAATGGCTGCACACACACACACACACACACACACACACACACACACAGCTCTATGAATTCATTCCAAGGGCTGAAGAGGGAAAGTAGTTAGGCTTGAAGAAGATCTGCTATTAATCATTGCCATAATCATGCATTTAATGAACACGACAGTTCCCTCTCCCTCTGGAGGGACGCGGAGGTTCTCGCAGCAACAACCGCTTTGCGACGCACTCACCAGAGGATGCCGGAAGCCTGCCAGAGCGGGACGCCAATGGCGATGCATCAAGGCGTAGCACGACACCCTTTCCGTGGGCTGCAGTGGGAGTCTTTCAAGACGAGGCGCTGCGGGGCAGACTGGGTGTCCTTACAATAGGGAGGTTTCCTTGACGCACCGTTCACATCCAGAGCCCTTGTTGGCTATGCAGGGCATGAGTGGGGTGTTCAGGATCGGGGCCTGGGAAAAGAGTCTCGACAGGACCAGATCCAAGGATGGGTAGGTAGATGTGGAGAAGACCAAGGAAGCTGACCTGAAACGTGTCCTTTCAGCCTGGGATCCTCAGCAATCCCGGGAAACCCAATGGGTGCAAGGCAGGTTGCAAAAATGCTTATTACAGGCCAGGTCAACCACTAGTGCTGATTTTTCAGGGATCAAGCAAGTGTTGTGTCTCTACCCAACATGACCAGGCAGGAATAACCATACACCTTCCTCCTGCTGCTTAAGACGCCTCACTAAGCCAGCGCACAGCACCTTGCTCAGCCTCCAAATCTACCTCTGATCTTCCTAAGCGTGCTTGGAGTTCCAGCAACAACAATCTTACAAGATGGCCCTCAGAAGCAAATACAGACCTTAGGAGATGCTTCCCTATCCTATCCTATCCTATCCTATCCTGGAATGCATTAACATATTAACACACACCAGCATTTAGGCATACACGTTTAACTGAAATATATTTCCTGGCTTGTTTTTTATATATATATAAAGGCAGGACTGTTGACATATGCAGAACCTAAGTATAGAATGGAACAAACTGTCCTCTAGGGTACTCTAGAGTAAATGCTTCTGAGGTTATCATAAAAGCATAAGAAGAACCTGGCTGCTGGATCAGACCAAGGACCCATCCAGCCCAGCATGCTGTTCTTGCAGCATCCGACCAGATGCTTCTGAGAAACCTTCAAGCGGGACCTGAAGTTGCAGGGCTGGGAGGCAATCACAGGGCCAGAGAGAGTTCTGTGGGATTTCAGGGCAAGATGGGCAGAATGCAGGATTCAATAATTCTCTGTCCAGCTTGCACCCTCCTTCTCCATGTGCCAACATTCAGACAGTGTTTCTCCAGTCCCCACAAAGGACGCTTTTTGTCTCTAGACGACAGCTTTGAAGAAATCTCCATAGGTGAAGGCAAGGCCTGTGAACACATTTACACCTTAACACAACCATCGAGAAGGGATGGGAACGTGTCAACTTGAGTCATTACCACTGTTTACTAAATGAACTCATCCATGCGCCTCTAGTGACTATAGCACCCGTTGCTGGAGCTGAAAGTTGACAAGGGCTCCGATAGGCCCTTCTGAATATTCAGTTCCTTCTGCAAAAGGATTGATCTGAATTGACACCCTCCAAAAAAAAAAACATTTCTGAAAACATCGGCTTTGCATTGACTCTTGAACCAAGTCGGCTTCTCAACCAAAGACAAGTTGACAAAAGGTGCAAAGCAACATCTTTGTTTGTGTAGGTCCACTGGGAACGGGCAAATTGTGGGGACTCTGTAAAGTGTGAAAAAGGGGTGCCCCAAACTTCCTGCAATTCAGCCATTTTTTTCTGAGTAAAACATGGCATACTTTCAGAATGTGCCAGAGCTTCTCAATGGGGTTAGAATGTCATGCAGAGAAACAACAGGCAGCCTCTCTCGAGGGTGGTTTGATTGGGCTGCATCTTGGCATCAGGGACTAGATGATCTGATCATGATGTACACAGAGCTACGTCAGAAACCCCAATCCCAGGACACAACAGCTTGTGTTTGAAAGGAGGTCAAGCCAGTACATCATACAGAGATGCAGTAGGAAGCCTCCTTCATGGGACCAGTTCAGGTTCACTGGAGCTTTTCATTAACAAACTGATTCCGTGTGGCACATGGAAGCAGTTCTCTTGTGAGTCCTGTTGTCCCCTGCAGGCAGCTTGGGGGTCATAGCTGCACAATTTGCAACTGCAAAGAAACATCCCCGTGTGTCTGGATTACACATTCTAAATTTAGAGATTATTTCTAAAATACACCTAATTTTTATTTCACGTCATAGGATTGCTAAAGTGCCCAGGGCAGAGTATCATTTTACAATTCCTAAAACCCCTGAAGGCACATGGAGACAGGCTTTTGCAACTGAAAACTGCTTTCATTGGACACATTGTATTTTTTTTAAAAAATGATCTTTGCATCTTTAAAGTTTTGTCTGTCTGATATCTGTTTTGTTTCCCTTTGCTATTGGGGCTTCCTCATATTCCAAAATGGCCTAGGCTGAGATTAGACTCCACATAGAACCAAGTGTGTCCATTGGGAAGATGCGATGCACAGAGCCAGATTTTCTGCAACTGCCCACATGGCGACGCCATGGATGAGGGCAACACACAAGCAGCTTTGCAACCTGGAAATGCTCCTGGGTGCAGCTTTTGCTGCTGGATTCACAGACAGGGGCACTAACCTCGGAGCTCTTTTCATCCACACTTATTTGACACTGAAGATGCGCCCCTTCCTGGAGAGCAGGGAGCTGGCCACAGTCACAGAAGCTTTCGTTTCTGCAGTGCACTGCGGTGCGTGCAAATACCCTTCAGGGCCGCCTGGAAATTACAGCTAAGGCCAAACAAGAACCTAAGAAGTTGCCTTGCATGGAGTCAGACCATCTAGCTCAGCATTGTCTTATACCAGGCTTCCCCAACCGAGTGCCCTACGAATGTTTTGGACTACAACTCCCATCAAGCCCTGGCTGGGGCTAATGGGAAGGCGCAGTTGAAAGGGTCTGGAAGGCACCAGATTGGGGAAGGCTGTTCTGTTTCATGTGGACAGGCTCTGCCCCTCTGCTCGGCAGGCTCCCTTTGCCAGGTTGGAGCAGAGGCCCTTTCCATTAATTCACCTGCTTGATAAAAAAAAAGCAGCGGCCCTTTCCTGCACCTGCCAGAGATGCTGCGGCCGCCTTGGCGCAATTTGTTCTGCTAAACCTGTTTAACGCGTGACCTCGGCACCTAGGAAAGGTATTCTTTTAACCATGAAAATTCCTTTAATAGGCCGCATTAGCATCTTGCATCTGCAAAGGCAGCCTTATGGCGGGCGCTGCCTTCTCCCCCCTCCCCACCCCCTCCCCTCCCAGCAGCCCCACTTTCCATTTCAGAGGCCCGTGACTTTAGTGCTGAACAAAACATTTGTGAGGCTGGCACCGAGGAAATTTATTTCTTTAATTATCACCCATTTAAGCAGGTCCAGCCATTTCCAGGAGGATCAGCACTAGCTGCTGCTGGGGGCTCATTTATTTTAACTCATCCAGCGGCTAAAGTACTCCTTCCTTGCCGGAAGGGAAAGGCTAAATGGAAGCTCCCATTCCAAAAACAACAACAACAACAACAACAACACACCCATTTTCTGTCGCTTTCTTACTTTCCGAAGGCTGCTTTTAAAGGCTCAGGTGCAAGAGCATAGGATTGGGAGCTACATAAACACACACACTGGAAATCTGCAGTCAAAAATTCGGGTGGGTAATTCTGGATGCAGGTGTGCAATTCAGCCCTCCCCCACCTTCCCCCCTCCCCGCTCACAGCACAGGCCCCCTCTCCTCCCACCCACCCACCCACCGCCTTTAGAAGCCACAGGACCACAACCCAGAGGGGTTCCTCTCAGGAGCAGCTTCAGGGATTGAACTGCATCCAGCAGGCAGGGAGTTTCAACTTTATTTTCACAGCACGGCGGCCCTATGACTGCCCCACAAATTGCCTGACACTTGGCACCGGGGCAACAATTTGAAATCAGAAAGCCGACCGCCCGGCTGGGCAAGCGGAATTTAATCGCTCCGCTTCCCAGATTGTGGCCATAACCTTGTTGACTACAAAGGAGCGAGGTTAGAGTGGCGGTCTTGGGTTCTGCAACAAGCTACCCAAAGTCTCCTGGTTAATGCATTATATTACTCTGAGGGTTTGACACGTCAGAAGAGCCTGCCTGAAGTAAGCGGCTGCTTCATATATCAGAATTCCCTGCACAGAGATTAATCTCCACGTAAGTGGAAGGGTGGGATTGAGGAAACATGACACACGTGGACCTTTCTGCCACAGATGCACAGGCAAATCTGCACTCCCAAGCCACGTAACTGCACGGGGGGTGGGGGGTGGAATGAAGATACAGTTCATAGCCCACGTTTGGTCACTCAAGGATTAATTTCCATATAAGAAACCGAAACCTGTAAAGCAGCCCCTCAAAATGGGATTGCTGCTACAGGGTGTGCTTGGTGCTTGGTCCTCAGCCTTTCTGCCCAGAAGGGCATTTCAGACCAGTCTGCTCTCTCCATAAATTAGCTGCCTTTCCAAGATTTGCTCTCACGCCAACTGAAGGAGTCAACCCACTATCATCGAGCTCTGCAGGTGGACAGGAAGATAAGCCCCTGACCAGAATCCCCTTCTGTGCACAGCTGGTTCGCCCTGCACACTCTTTAACATGAATGAGCTGTGCATTGTGGATGGTCCTGGGAGCAGGAGACGTGCAGAAGACCACCGGCCAGCCCCGCCTTAGGCGTCCGGTGACCACGAAGGAAGCCCTCGCCACACTTGCCCGCCAGCCATCAGCTGGTGCCCTGCCAGCCATGGCTCAGCAGTCTGCCCAGGTCAGCGTGGAGCCTACTCAGCACAATTCACATTAATTGGACCAAAACTCTTCTGGGGCCGACACTCCACAAACACAGAGGCCAACCTCAGCAGAAAACATCTGCAAGGGGATGCACAGCCGTTCTACAGCTCTCACATATAAACCGTTTGTTTTAAACATGAAATTTTGCTCTCCCCTGAAAGGTATTTCACAAGGAAGTTTGGATGTGATCTCAGAGCTACAGGGCGTGCACTGCAATGCATGCATCCCAGCTGCGAAGGGACTGCAAAGGAAGTTGTCATAGGTGCAAAAAATAATAATCCAGTAATCTGGGTGAGGACACACTTTGAAAAAGTGCAACCTTTGCCAACCTGGTGCCCTCCAGATGTTTTGCATTGTGACTCCCATTAGCCCTAGACAGAAGAGACATAAGATGCTAGAGCCAATGGGAGCATGTTCATACTGGTAGTGGCTAATGGGAGTTGTGGTCCAAAACTTTTGGAGAGAACCAGCGTAGCAAAGGTGCAAGGTGGCTGCAGGGTGGCCAGCCAGCACAGTCACCTCACCTCTTTCTTATAATGCCGGCACTTACACAGTTTTGGGGGGGAGGGTTTCAAATCTCACTACATACTTTTTAATAAAAAATTCCTTCCAGTAGCACCTTAGAGACCAACTAAGTTTGTTCTTGGTATGAGCTTTCATGTGCACGCACACTTCTTCAGATACACTGAAATAGAAGAAGTGTGCCTGCACCAAGAACAAACTTAGTTGGTCTCTAAGGTGCTACTGGAAGGAATTATCCTCACAACAACCTTGTAGGGTTGGTCAGTATTATTATTGCAGATGTGGAAGAGAGTGACTTATCTAAGACTAGCTGGTGAGTTCATGGCTACAGTAAGGGGTGTCTCAGTCCTGGCTCTTTGGCCCTACCCATTGCTAGCTGTTTTCCAACTCTTCTATGGTTCTATTTTTTTCTTGCAGGCATTTGGGGCTGCCATCTAGCAATATCCACAAACGTTGCAGCTTCGAAGAGGGGAAGGGAATGACCTCCAGAAACTGAGAAAGAGGTCCCGGAAGGGGGGTGGGGGGTGGCTTCCAACCTTAACTGCTTCCCTCCCATTTTCCTACATATTCAACAGAAAGGAGAGCTGGGGACAGGAGGGTCTTAGTGGCTGATCACTCACATAGGATATGGATTCCCGGGAGCACCAAGAGACCTCCTCGGGTTGTGTGGCAAGAAGGACTCCATCGGCTAAAGAAGGCTTTTAATCCCTCTAAGGCCAGATTGGTAACATATGGCATATTACGGGTACTGTAGACCCAAGGCTGCAGTTGAGAACTGTAAGACCCAAACCACTGAGCCATTGATCTCATCTCACTTACTTAGGATCTGGGGGAGATCAGGGCTACAGAAATTAACAGTGTTGGCCTAACCTCAGAAATGCCGGTGCGGCAACCAAAATGACCAAGGGGGTGGAGAGACTCCCCTACGAAGGAAGGTTGCTGCATTTGGGACTTCTTAGCTTAGAGAAAAGGCGACATGATAAAAGTTTACAGAATTAAGCATGGCATAGAGAAAGTGGCTACAGAAAAGTTTTGCTCCCTTTCTCAGAACACCAGAACTTACAGGCACCCAATGAATCTGAATGCTGAAAGATTCAGGGCAGATAAAAGAAAGTCCTTCTTTACGCAGCCCATAGTTAAACTATGGAACTCCCTGCCACAGGAGGCAGTGATGGCCATTAACCTAAATGAACCAATTCATGGAGAAGAGGACTATCGATGGTCACTAGCCAGGATGGCTCTGCTCTGTCTTCACAGTTGGAGGAAGCGATGCTTCTGAATCCCAGTTGCTGGAAACCACAGCAAGAGGGGAGAGGGCTCTCGTGCTGGAATCCTGCTCCCAGTTTTCAGACAGGCACCTGGTTGGCCACTGTAAGGACAGGATGCAGGACAAGATGGACCATCGGACTGATCCAGGAGGCTTTTCTTCTGCTCATCCATTCAGTGGTTCCCCCAGCCTCAGTTCCTGGTAGGACGCAATGCTACCTCCTTGGATGGGGCTTCATCAGATACACAAAACCCCAAGAAGGGGCCTGAGGACATTAAGTAGAGAACAGGTTGCTCATGTGATCCCCTGCCATGACAAAAGGAGGTGGGTGGGCTGGGGGTGCCCTGAGCGCTTTTGGCTGCTCCGCAAAATGTAGAAACGGCATTCCCGTGACATTCAGCCCTTCTCAAATTAGTTAGTAAACAATCAGCCGAGTGTGCATTTTCTTCAAGCGCTTTTCGTCCTTCCTGGCAGCGATGACGGCCCTTGACAGCTTGGCGCCTGGTCAGCCGCCCCCGCACTCGGCTCTCCTGACTGTGCAAGGGGGTTCCCCCGGCCACCTTGGGAATCATGCTGATCAGCACACACGTCCCTGGGGAACTCTCTGGCATTGCACACTGAAGCACCCCGGGGCGCTGAAAAGCACATTATGTTCATAGGAACATAAGAAGAGCCAAAGGCCCATCTGGTCCAGCATCCTGTTCTCACAGTGGCCAAGCAAGGAGCTTGTGGGAATTCCTGCACAAAATCCCTCTCCACTCCTCTGGGTTTGCAGCAACTGGTATTTAGAAGCATTGCTGACTCCAACTGTGGAGGCAGACCACAGCCATCATGGAGCCTTTGACAGCCCATGCATGCTTCTTGGGGTCACTAGCATCCAAAGCCTGCCTTCAGAACAGGCCAAAATTAGTTGAAGTGGTTTGGGGGATCCTGTGCATATTTTTCTTGCATCAGATGGATTAGGTAAAGGGACCCGGGACCATTAGGGTTGCGCGCTCATCTCGTGTTACTGGCCGAGGGAGCCAGCGTACAGCTTCTGGGTCATGTGGCCAGCATGACTAAGCCACTTCTGGTGAACCAGAGCAGCGCATGGAAACGCCGTTTACCTTCCCGCCGGAGCAGTACCTATTTATCTACTTGCACTTTGACGTGCTTTTGAACTGCTTAGGTTGGCAGGAGCAGGGACCGAGCAATGGGAGCTCACCCCATTGTGGGGATTCAAACCACCAACCTTCTTATCAGGAAGCCCTAGGCTCTGTGGTTTAACCCACAGCGCCACCTGCATCCCTATCAGTTGGATTACTTGCACTTAAATGTCTAAATATCTGCATACACCGTTATCACACTGAGGATTGGACTGTCCTAAGAGTTGCATGGAGGGAGAGAACTGACCACTGTCCCCTCACTCGTCCATCTCAACACCTGTGTTTTGCACACTCACACAATGAAGCCCCTACCCTACCAGCATACACAAATACTCACACGAGGGGAAAAGCCAAATCAGGCACAGGATACGATCCAGAACCAACTGCTCACATACAAACATGTCCATGTCTTTACATCAGCCGTCCCAATATGGGCTAGTATTCAACAAAGTTTTACTCAGAGTAGAGCCATTGCAATCTCCCCTCATTCTCACTGCAACCTAGGCTTGGCTAAGAAAAAGTGCACATCCATCACGTTTCGTGGACTGAGCAGGGATTTGACCCTGAATCCTCTCACGGCCAACACTCTTACCAGCTTCAAGCTCCATTCAGTTCCTTGGTTTTATCCTTTCTGCTATTCACATCGTTTTGCATCTTTATTTTCCCCCCTTTCCACAACCAAGCGAAAGCAAAAGAGCCCCAGACGCACAACCCCCCCCCCCCCCAGAAGAGGAAGATTGTAATATCTACAGACTCTGCTCCGGAGGGAAGCTGGAGGGTGCCTGCAAACACCGCTTGGGGGCCTCTTCAATTCCATCACAGTGCCAAGAGTGTGTTAAGCACAACCAGAGACGGCTCTTTAATAGATTGAGGTCAGGCTCACTTTCCGGACAATGTCAGCCCTTAATTTTGTTCCTGCTGCTTTCAATCTTGTGCTCGGGGCTGCCTTCCCCCATCACTCTCCCCTCCCTGAAACCTCTCTGTGGAATTTGGGTTTTGAAAGAGCGAGGGGTTTTTGCCACCACTAAAGACCTTGCCTATTTCCTCGACTGCCTGTAACTCGTGCATCCGGCACAGAGCCAGGCAAAACTCCTTATTATAGCAGCCCGTTAAATATCTCACACCTTTGCTGAGTGGGCGAATGCAAGAAGAGCCTTTCTGGTTCAGACCTACTTAGTCCAGCATTGCATTTCCCACAGTGGATGCCCAGGTGCCTATAGGAAGCCCACAAACAGCCCCCTCCTCACCTGCAGTTCCAAGCAGCTGGCATACGGTGGTATACTACCTTTGACAGTGACAGGGGAGGACGGCAGTGGGGAAGGGTCATAGCTCACTGGCAGAGGGAACTGCCTTGCATGCAGACGACTCCAGATTCAACCCCCGCCATCTACAGTAGAGCTGGAACATCTCCAGCCTGAAACCCACAGGCTTCTATCAGCCATTATCTTCCAGCCTAATCTACCTCGCAGGGGTGTCGCAAGAGTAAAAAACAATGTAAGGTACTCTGAGCTGCTCGGATGAATGGTCAAATACGTATCTATGCATTTAGAAATGTTTTTAACCTACAGTTCCAAAGACCAAAGCAGGCGATAATACCATAATGCACTTAAACTATATCGACTGGTGCTCACTTCAGCAGCACATATACTAAACTATATCGACTGATATTCCTTGTCCCTTTAGGGTGTGCCATTTCAGGGGGTGGAACTTATTTCCCCCAAATTTCTTCATTGAAGGGTCTTAAAAATATGTTTCTGAGGAACTAAAAACTGCTTTTTGTGATTGGACAACATTTAGCTTGGTAAGGCTATGTCTGATGAAGAAGCACATAAACTGCTTTTATCCTTCTGAAAATGTCAGGTAATGCCAAACAAACAAACAAAATTGCAAGTACTTGGCAATAATTTCTAAAGATTTCTATGCAATTTTATATACATTTCACACCAAGCAAAACTAATTTTATTAATTTAAGCAAAACAGCTTTTGAATTCCAAAGTCATGTTACAACTTTTGAGCACCCCTCATTTTTTGGAATTTGAAAGTTGCAGCACGTTATGTTCCATCTGCCCTCGGCTATGTGTGCAATTTATAAATAGGCCATATAAAAAAGGCTTAAAACTTAAAAGAAATTGGGAAGTAATGAGACCCAGAGGTCAGCTTGCCTGGTCCAGAATTGGTTTTTCAGGCAAAAACTCAACCCTTATACATATGAAGTAATTTTTAAGAAGAAAGTCCCTTTGACCGTATTATATTAGTAGTAGTAGCATCTTGCCCTTCCTTCCAAAGGAACCCAGGCCAGAAAAAACATCCATGTTTTTAAAAAGCACCCCAGAACAGTCAAAGCATTCTAAAAACAGCTGCAGTTGAAAACATGATTTCATCCAGCGATCTCAGGGTTGCCAGGAGCAGTTTTTCCCCCCTCGCCTGGGTAGACAGGGATGCTTTCAAATTACAGTGGTACCCCGGGTTACGTACTTAATCCGTTCCGGGTTACAGTACATAACCCGAACAATTCGTTCTGTGTGTGCGCAGACCGGAAAAACCCGGAAACCCCCCCAAAACCACGAAAAACGCTCTGCACGTGCGCAAATTGTGCGCACGTCGGGTTGCGCTTCCAGGTTAGCAGAGTTCGTAACCTGAAAAGTACGCAACCCGGAGCGTAGGTAACCCGAGGTACGACTGTACTCCTGATAGGAGACAGTCACGCCTCAGTAGGGAGGGCATTCCACAAGCATATGCAGAGTTCTTTCCTCTTCCCGCTGAGCCACACAGCTGGGAGAAGGGGCGTTGAGGTGCCCTTCTCATTCCCAGGTGAAGCATCTCATTTCAGGCCTTGCTCTCGCAAGTGGGAGATAAGCAGGTCATACTGGACCGCTTCAGGTTGCTAGGGGAGAGGGGGATCATAGGACAGGATGTTCCTCCACGGAACAAAAGCTCCCACCAGGAGCTGGACCCTTTCTCCCTGACATGTGAGGATTCTTTACTGTATGGCAGAGCATCCCACCATGGGAGCCCTCGCCTGCAGACCGAAAGCTGCACCAGGTTGATCGCGTCACCTCCTGTTTGCGAGAACAAGGCCTTAGAGATTAAGCACTGATCTGATCCGTCTCATCTAATTCTGGGCATTTCCCCAAGCCTCTTTTGCACATAACAATCTAATCAAATTTTGGAAGTGGAGCAAGGTGGCGAGGCGAGGCGTGCTCTCGGCTCCCGGAGGCCAATCTGCCTGGCGGCGAGACGCATCTGAGCTCCGGGCACGTAGTGAATAAAGCCCACTCCGCTCAGGTCCACCAACCAAAAGGCAAATACCCACGGCTCTCCAAGCTTGTGATAACGAGCTTGTGGGTCGTGGACAAGCTAGAGGAAAACTACTGGTTTCCCTCTCGCTTACAGAGATGGATGACTTGCTTGATCACTTCTGGCAGCCTCGTGATTGGCCACTGATATTGCAAAGGGCTTGGCGTTAGAGGCAGCCCCGGGACTAAAAAAATCCTTAACTTGTGCCAGTGGCGACAAAGCAGGTGTTGGGTCTGGCTGATGAAAGTGAATCAGGTTGGCCTCAGCTGCCCGTAAGGGAAGCCCCCCCCCCCGCAGGAGGACAAAACAAAGCCAGTTAAATAATTAACAGCCACATTTGTCATTTCCAGGGAGGAATCAAAGGTGGGTGAAGTTGATGGAATTGAAGGAATACAGCCAAGAAGCCCTGTGTGCATGCAGAGGGGCCGGGCACCTGCCTGGTTCAGCTCATTTAACATTCAAAAGCTCCTGACATTCAACATCCGGCTTCTGTCTCGACTGGGGAGAGATCTGAACCGCTGTGTTCCAGATGCAGAGATTTAGCACCTGCATCTGGTGTTGTTTTGAGTTATGCCCCTTCTGCAGCCTACATTGGACCTCCTAAGGTGGATGAGGTGGGGTGCCCTCTGGCTGGTGGCACGAAGCCACTGGCAGCATCCATCTCCTCACCTTTTCATCATTACTCTGCTGGTGCCCCCCTTCCCTTAAGGCTGCTAGGAATGGGGCACAACTGGGAGAAGCAAGCGCATGAGATGGTGCATCGCGGGTCCCCCGGGGCGCTGCTCAATGCGCTCAGAGTCGGAGCCCCTGGATCAGGGGCTGTGGTGCTTAAAAGCACATCCAAGCAGCCCGCCCACCTGGTAAAAGAGAGCAGCGCTTGAGCGTTTCACCCTGGCTCTAAATTGGAGTCATGACAGAGGGAGACAAAATATTGACCCAATAAATCCAGATGGAGAGTGCCATTGCCAGGCGGAATTATAACCAGCCCCAGTTAAATGCCAAGCAATTAAGCTGTCAAGTGTATCTCCCATCTCTTTGCTAGTCCCAAACACTCAGGAGATAGAAAGCGCCATGACAAAAGGAACTTCCTAAAGGGAATGTGGTCCTGCAGATCAAGCAAGCACGCGGAGATGCAATGAACTAAGCAAATAAATACTGCCGGGTAACTCAGCATCACAAACGTACACACTCAAACACAAACACACATGGTTCTAGTTTGGAAGCCTTATTATTCCAGGCCATCAGACGTGGAAAGGCTCCAGAAAGCTAGCTGGAGCTCATCACTTAAGAACACTATAGAAATGTCCCAGGTCAACACCTCCAGCTAAATTCATAGAATCATAGAGTTGGAAGGGACCCCGTGGGACATCTAGTCCAACCCCCTGCAATGCAGGAATCTCAGCTAAAGCATCCATGACAGTGGCCATCCAACCTCTGCTTAAAAACCTCCAAGGAAGGAGAGTCTACCACCTCTCATGGGAGACCGTTCCACTGCCGAACAGTTCTTACTGCCAGAAAGTTTTTCCAAAAGTTTAGTCGGAATCTCCTTTCATAGAATCATAGAATCATAGAGTTGGAAGAGACCCCAAGGGCCATCCAGTCCAACCCCCTGCCAAGCAGGAAACACCATCAAAGCATTCCTGACAGATGGCTGTCAAGCCTCTGCTTAAAGACCTCCAAAGAAGGAGACTCCACCACACTCCTTGGCAGCAAATTCCACTGCCGAACAGCTCTCACTGTCAGGAAGTTCTTCCTAATGTTTAGGTGGAATCTTCTTTCTTGTAGTTTGAATCCATTGCCCCGTGTCCGCTTCTCTGGAGCAGCAGAAAACAACCTTTCACCCTCCTCTATATGACATCCTTTGATATATTTGAACATGGCTATCATATCACCCCTTAACTTGAATTCATGTAACTTTCATGTAACTTGAATTCACTGGTTCGAGTCCTACCCTCCAGGGCAGGAGAAAACAAGCTTGCTCCCTCCTCCATGTGACAGTCCTTGAGACATTTGAAGATGGCTATAATATCTCCTCCCAGTCTCCTTTTTCCCCCAGGCTAAATATACCCAGCTCCTTCAACAAAGCACCTAGGAAAACAGAAAACTGCCTTATACCAAATCAGATCACTGGTCTATTTAGCCCATCTAGCCTAGTACTGTCTACACTGACTGGTAGCAATATGGCTCTCCAGGGTTTCGGACATGGAGGTTTCCCCCCAGACCTACCTGGAGATGCCCGGAATTGAACTTGGGAACTGTTGCACGCAGAGCAAATACTCTACCACCGAGCTACACCCTTTCCCCCAAAGCAACAGGGCTGGGAAACATCCCATCCCACCCCTGCCTGACAGCTGCTTCCACTCAGAGCAGGCAGCACTAGGCTAAATGGAGCCATGGGTTCGACTCAGCGTAAGGCTCAGCTTCATGAGCAGAAGAACTTTCTGGCAGCAAGAGTTGTTTAACAGTGGGACAGACTCCTTCAGAGGGGAATGGACTCTCCTTCCTTGGAGGTTTCTAAGCAGAGGTTAGATGCCCATCTGCCAGGGATGCTTTAGCTGTGATTTCTGTATTGCAATGGGTTGGACCAGATGACCGTTTGGGTCCTTTTCAACTCTATGATTCTATGGATGCATTGGGTGTCAATGCGGGGCCTGGAAAAGTAGCACAGATGCATGCTGAAAATAGGTAATACAGTGGAAGCTCAGGTTGCGAACGCAATCTGTGCAGGAGGCATGTTTGCAACCTGCAGTGTCCGCAACCCGCAGCGACGTGATTTGGCACTTCTACGCATGCGCCAAAACCTGGAAGTAACCCGTTCCAGTACTTCTGGATTTGGCGCAGAGCGCAATCCGAAAACACGTAACCCTCAGCGTTCGCAACATGAGGTATGGCTGTACCTGTAAGATGGTGGACGAGGGAAATGGGCTCCATAGAAAGGGAGATGCATTTCCCCCCAGGCTGCTGAGTCACCATGCCATAATTTGAGACGGTCCTCCCTTCCTCCCTCAAGCCCCCACCCGCCTGCTTGCTAAGAGGAAAGGAGCCAGGTACGATAAACAAGAGATGGAAGCTGGCGCACACCTGGGGCCTGCTGATTATGGTGTAATCAGATTTGAAATGCTTCTGCAGAGCTCCTGGAAAAGGCACCCCAATTTCACAGCCACACAGGCCAAGGTGAAGGGAAATCTTTGGGATCGATTGGCGTCCAAATTAAGTATGGGGCAGGGGGAGGAATCAATCTCCATCTAATTCCGCCATTGCCCCCCACCCTACCCTGAAAAGCAACCCAGATGGAAATAAACTTTTAAAAAAAACACTGAAGCAAATGAAATGTTTAATAGGGACAGGAGCGGCCAAAGCGGAAGACGATCATAAAGAAATGGATTAGGAAGGATCCAACAATCGAGTCTGCAGAAGGACTGGGCAGGGCAGGGAAAGGGGAGGCAGGAGGGGGTGAGAAACCTCAGCCAGAAAAGGGGGGCGGGGGAGAAAGCAGTACCCTGACAAAGAGGGAGCTGTTCCTGAGCTCTTCTTCAGCGGCCCTGTGCTCCTCTCCACCGCTGCCCCCTCTCACTGCAGCACACACACCCCGCCGCCGCCTTGGCAGGTAAAAAGCATGAGAGAGGAAATTGAGAGTGGGAAATCAGGGCTGAGCTGGGGGGGGAGCGGAAAGAACTGCTTTGGGCACCTCATCTCAGCAGGTGAGGGGGGGGTGGAGATTTAGCTTAAACCGTGGATTAACTCACTGGGTGCTGCAGTTGGCAGGGGGGACATTTTTAAAGTGCGCCGATAATAGCAGAGTGGGAGATTCAGGAGGTGCACACGGGGGGGGGGGGGGGGTGAGCAGGGAGAGAGTTGATGAAACAGGCTTTCCAGGGAATTGGTCTCCCCGGAGCCTTCAGAAGAAAACTGGAGGGGGAGCCTTGAGTTGGGATGCTTCTCGACATGAACAACGAGATTCCCGTCCAGGTTGAGAAGAAAGCTGCATTTCCCATAATACTCAGTGGCCTCTTTCATGTTGCTGCTTCTGGGCAGGAGTGGAGGACTGTTCTGAAGAAGTGTTTTCCATGAAAGAGACACCCTTAAGTCTGCCAGCAGGACACTGTAACTTATTAACACGAAGCTCCAAACAGGCAGGCCCTGAGCAATGGACCTCAGTTCTTCTAACGCAAGAAGAGCCTGCTGGATCAGGCCCAGGGCCCATCAAGCCCAACATCCTGTCCTCAAAGCAGACAACTAGATGCCCCAGGGGGAAAGCCGCAAATAGGACCAGAGAGGGCTACTGAAGGAGCTGCCATTTTGCCTTGCCCCATCCCCATAGAACAGGACACAAAAGGGGGGGGGGGTTAGCTTGTAAGATCAGTGTCTTCACTTGCTTAGCCATGAGTAGAACCTGCTGTGCCTTCCAACCTTACTTTGCCTATGCATTGCACTGATCTGAACATTAAAGATTTTGGCAGAAAATGTACTCAGGTGTTTGACTTCTTTGTCCGGTAAGGGCTAGGACATGGAGGGGCCTTCACAAAACAATGTCTGGGGCGGAGAGTTAAAATTGCATCAATTTTTAAAATATATATTTGGTTCAATATATGGAGGAAAATATAAAATTAAAAAATTAAAAAAATCCTTCCAGTAGCACCTTAGAGACCAACTAAGTTTGTTCTTGGTATGAGCTTTCGTGTGCATGCACACTTCTTCAGATACACTGAAACAGAAGTCACCAGACCCTTATATATAGTGAGAGAGTGGGGAGGGGTATTACTCAGAAGGGTGGTGGGAATGGGGTGATTGGCTGATAGGTGTAGAAAACCTGTTGATGACTGTTAATGACTGCAATTAGTCTTAAGGAAAAAGCAAGGGGTGAGATGGCTAAAGATAGCTTTGTCATGTATAATGAGATAAGAATCCAATGTCTCTATTCAGACCAGGTCTCTCCATGGTTTTAAGTTTGGTAATGAGTTGCAATTCAGCAACTTCTCTTTCCAGTCTATTTCTGAAATTCCTTTGTAGTAAGACAGCTACTTTGAGATCTTGTATAGAATGTCCTGGGAGACTGAAGTGTTCTCCTACTGGTTTCTCCGTCTTGTGATTCCTGATAGGTGTGGTAAACCTGTATCTGAAGAAGTGTGGTAAACAGGTTTTCCACACCTATCAGCCAATCCCCCATTCCCACCACCCTTCTGAGTAATACCCCCCCCACTCTCTCACTATATATAAGGGTCTGGTGACTTCTGTTTCAGTGTATCTGAAGAAGTGTGCATGCACACGAAAGCTCATACCAAGAACAAACTTAGTTGGTCTCTAAGGTGCTATTGGAAGGAATTTTTGATTTTATATTTTGTTTTGACTATGGCAGACCAACACAGCTACCTACCTGTAACTGAATATATGGAGGAGTTAATGTTGTTCACACTTGACCTGAGCCTCGGCCAACAAATTTCTGTCCAGATAAGATCTAAATGCTGCTTTTAAAACACGCACAGACCTGACTGAGCTCTGGAGAACTTCCAAGGGAAGAGACTGCCATAAAGGAGAGGCTATTATCAAGACCATCTCTCTGTGATGCCTGAACTTAGGAACTGGCAGCACAGTTTTAGACGTCTGGGAAATGCTAGAGAGGTATTAACAGATAACTACCAACCTGGTTATTGAATTGGATTTATAGCACTCCTCACTCCCGAGTACAATATACCTGGGTTTTTATGGATGGATTTTTAAGAGTGTGATGCATTCCACACTGTGCCAGGGAAAGGATGGGACACAGACAGAGAAATGTTTCAATAAATGCTATGGTCCGCTTCCTTGTTCTTGAACTTAAAAGGGAAACGCTAACACACGAACTAGATCTCAGTTTTCCTGTTAGCTATTTTTCACGTCCTACCTGCCACTGTTTAAAAGGGCAGTTCTGTTTAAAATATTTGGAGTTCCTGAATTGCATTTATTCCAATAAGATTCCCAAACAGATGCTCAAAGTAAAGTAGATCTGAGTCTTAATGTTGTTACTCCATTTGTAAACTTTCCAATTTGGAGATTTCCTTCTGAATTCTGGAAAATAAGCCAAGGTTCCTCGCAAGAACTTAGACCTGAGATACTGAGCCACTCAGGATTAGTGAAGTTTCTCTTTGTGAGCTTGCAAAGAAGTCAATATTTGATAAGGGGCTGTGACTTGATCCAGTGTGGTCCCTTCCAGATGCTGTTGGACTCCCAACTCTCATCAGTCCCAGCCAGTATGGCCAGTGGCCAGGGATATGGATGGGAGTTGTAGTTTGACAACACCCAGAGAGTAACATCTCAGCTACTCCTGATTGAGGAGATCTAATCCCACAAGGCTAACTTTAATTAGCAGGAGATGAGCTAAGCTATCTTGCCAAGTACTTTGCACTGACCTAGCAAACCTCAGCTCTGAGACGGTTGAACTTGATAACAAAAAGGACCATTATGGAAACCCAAGCCAGACTTAGCAGAACAAAGATAGTTGGGATCTGGGACGATGTTACAGTGTCAGCTGCCTCCCACTCCAACTGGGAGCAGCTCTGCACTCATATATGTGCCTGTATCCAAGGCCAGGAAGCTGTCCCATAGCCTACCTGCTCTGGCGTGGCTCCTGCTAGCAACTTCTCCGCTCCTGGCCGGAGAGCTGGAAGTTTTGGCAAGCTTGTTAGCGGACACCCTGTACATGACTCCTCCGATGCAGCGCAGATCTTTGTTCCTCCAGTGGTGCTGCAAAGCCTGGAACTTGCTCCCTGTGGGAGAGTGGCGGGTGCTATTCAGTACCGGAGACCTGCAAAGACAAAAGAATACACTCAAGGTAAGCAACTGGGACCTTTGCTCACAACCTGCCATGTTCTTTGAGGACTATCCAACAGGGTTATCCAACAGAAACAAGAGTTTAAATGCTAGCAGAGTTGTTATTCCAATGTGCTATTCTGAAAATGTGGTCTGCCTGACCTGTCCCTGGCATTTCCTTCTACTTGTCTCAAACAACTGAAGCAGAAAAATATCCAGGATTTACTCCAGACTCACCCAAGCCTCTGCAACGAGCATGCATTCTGGGACTGAAGCGAACTCAAAAGCGCTTTGCTTGCTCTGCATGATTTGTTCTGCTTCCAGGAGCCAGGCTTCTGAAAGAAGTAGAGCTTTTCTAGACCAGCAATGTCCACTTGGACCAGCAATAGCTCCCAAAGGCCTCTGCAGCCCTCCCCTGCCACTGTGTGCCCCAGTCCCTTCAAAGCACTTCACACACAGACACACACACTCTCTCTCTGCAAACATTTCAATGACTGCGCAAGTTAAGTCAGTATTACCACCAGCTGCACGTAGGGGAAGAGGCTGGGATGTTGAGCAGAGCATCTTTACTTATAGTTTTCCACTGGAACCTTTGCATTACCTAAGTTGATTCGGAGCAAGGAATTGATGCTAACTGCAAATAAATATCCAGCAACCTTGGCAGTTTCCAAGTTTTTAGGTTCACTCAATACAAGTAAAATAAGCATGCTAAACTAGATCATTCTCTAGGACATTGGAAAATTCTCCAATGCAAACAATTTTCTGGTGCAAAATTACCACAATTTGTATCGGAAAATTCTTCAGAAATCTTCAATTCAATGTTTTCTGGAAAACCCACATCACAGGGAAGGGAGCAGTTATAGATGAGAGATGGGGGCTTGTTAAGGCGTTCCAGAAAGTTCATGGCAGAAGCAAGAGGATTAGGCAAATTGTTGGATGATAAAACTATCAGTGGCTACAAATCATGATGGCTATGTTCTCCATCCTATCAGAGGCAGAATCACAAGTGGAAAGAGCGCTGTCACACTCCGATCCTGCTTGCAAGCTTCCTCTGTGGACTAGAAACTTGTTTTCTTTTTTTTTTACATGAAATTTCCTTGCCAAATTCTGGGTCCTCCAGGCAACTCTGCCAAGACGCAGCTTGCTGCACGGGCTGACTCTGCATCCGTAACTATTCCCACTCGCATTCGGAGTTCTGCATATCCACCATTAGGCCAGCAGCCATTCCAACCAAATCAAATCTGCTCCAGTATCAGCTGCCTTAACTATTTAGCGCTAATCCAAACAGTAATTTGTTTATGCAAATGAGAGATCTAATTTTGAATTAGCACAAAACTATGGCTCATAATGCTATTAGCTGAAACTATATAAACCGCGGCATTGACTGAAGAATGGGTGTAAATTAGGGAGCTGCTCTCCTATCAGCAGAAAGCAAAAGCCGGAGGAGCATTACCTTTAAATGAAGACAAGCGCAGCACACAAAAAGGGGGAATTGCAAAATGTAATCATTACATTTATTAGTGCTTAGCATGACAAGTTTATTCTAATATGGTTGTTGCCATTGGCTACCGGCCTTGATGTATTGTGCCTGAGAGTTCCCACAGATGGGGCAAGAAGAAAGTTGGTCCGTTAACTGGTTTGCGCGAAGCAATCAAGGAAGGAGGAGGAGGAGGAAGACTTGGGTGCACAAATGCATCTTTAAGCATCTCTGCTGTATAGCCCGATCAAAAGGCTATTCCGCGAAACATCGCCGGGGGAGACCCATGTACCTGTATTTATATCAAAGCGCTTATCTGACCTAGGAAAAAAGGGACTCTGCGTGGATTCAGGTGCAGTGGACATCTGGAAACAGACACAAAAAATCTGAATGCAGGGACACAGTGAAACTATTCCTACTTTCTTGGGCATTTAAAATTGGGCTGTTGCAACGGATGCCGCTGTTGCTCCTGTATGCTTCACTGTGAACTGAGGTCCTACACACCCTTGTGGTAGAAAAGAGATTGTAGCATGTATTAGTCCGTAAAAAGCAAGCCACCAGCAAGGTCTCCCCCAACGTATTTCTAGGAGTCAATCTTTAGTGCATGGCTGAATGGCTCTGAGGTGTTTGGAACAAGACTTCTACAAAAGGCGCTTCCTTTGACATTTAAAGCCCTAAATGGCGTGATTGGCAGCCAGTGCAGTCGGACCAGGATTGGTGTAATATGCTCAAACCTGGCCGCTGAATTCTGCACCAGCTGAAGTTTCTGAACTGTCCTCAGAGGCAGCCCCACGTATAATGCATTGCAGTAATCTAACTTAGAGGTTACCAGAGCATAGACAACAGAAGTTAAGCTATCTCTGTCCAAAACAAAATAAAATAAAAAATTCCTTCCAGTAGCACCTTAGAGACCAACTAAGTTTGTTCTTGGTATGAGCTTTCGTGTGCATGCACACTTCTTCAGATACACTGAAACAGAAGTCACCAGACCCTTAAATATAGTGAGAGAGTGGGGAGGGGTATTACTCAGAAGGGTGGTGGGAATGGGTGATCAGCTGATAGGTGTGGAAAACCTGTTGACGACTTTAACGATCAGCTGATCACCCATTCCCACCACCTTCTGAGTAATACCCCTCATCCCTAGTCATTTTGGACTCACAGCTGTCCATGGAGGCGCAGGTTAATTCTGTGTCCAGGGCAGCTGTCTACCAGCTCCATCTGGTATGCAGGCTGAGACCCTACCTGCAGACTGTCTTGCCAGAGTGGTGCATGCTCTGGTTATCTCTCGCTTGGACTACTGCAATGCGCTCTACGTGGGGCTACCTTTGAAGGTGACCTGGAAACTACAACTAATCCAGAATGCAACAGCTAGACTGGTGACTGGGGGCAGCCGCCGAGACCACATAACACTGGTCTTGAAAGACCTACATTGTCTATGATTATTGATTATAAGATTAAGATTAGATGAGAATGAGGATTTTATAATGTTACAAAGTTACTAAAGAGGATTAGAAATGAACGCAGAAGAGAGGATGTGAGAAAGTCCCAACATAGTGATATGAATAAGATAAGGATAGTTAGATTTTTGTAGTTTTGTAGTTTGTTTTGTTGTTGTTTTGTTGTATTTTGCATTGTATGTTTTATTGGTAAAATTTAATAAATTTCTTATATAAAAAAAGAAAGACCTACATTGTCTCCCAGTATGTTTCTGAGTACAATTCAAAGTGTTGGTGCTGACCTTTAAAGCCCTAAACGGCCTCGGTCCAGTATACCTGAAGGAGCGTCTCCACCCCCATCGTTCAGCCCGACACTGAGGTCCAGCTCCGAGGGCCTTCTGGCGGTTCCCTCCTGCGAGAAGCAAGTTACAGGGAACCAGGCAGAGGGCCTTCTCGGTAGTGGCGCCCGCCCTGTGGAACGCCCTCCCCAGAGTCAAAGAGAACAACTACCAGACTTTTAGAAACATCTGAAGGCAGCCCTGTTTAGGGAAGCTTTTAATATCTGATGAATTATTGTATTTTAATATTTGTTGGAAGCTGCCCAGAGTGGCTGGGGAAACCCAGCCAGATGGGTGGGGTATAAATAAATAAATAAATAAATAAATAAATAAATAAATAAATAAATATTAGTATTATTAATATTAATATTATACTGCCTCACCTGCAGATGAAAAGGAAAGCAGAGCTGTGTGTCATCAGAAATACTGCTGACAACCTGCTCCAAATCTCCGGATAACCCCACTCAGCGGTTTCATGTGGATGTTAAACAGCATGGGGGATAAAACTGAACCCTGACAAACCCCCCACTGAAGGCTCCATGTGGTTGGAGAGTGCCACCCTCTGGAAATGAGCATCCGAGTAGGACTGGAAGCCCCGCAAATATTTTATAAATTTATAAGATTTATTTATAAATAAATAACTTTTCGGTACTCATTTGGAGGAGGGAAAGCATGATTAGACAAAATGGATTGGCAGCTACCGTTGCAACTAGTAAATTGCTGTTCAGCGAACTGCTATGAGTTGTGTTGAGTGCCTTAAGACCTGTGCTATTTTTTGAACTCTATGCGTTATTTTAATCTTAATTGACTTTGTTGAAAACCATACTTGCGGTTCCTGCCAAGGACACTATATAGATCACCCAAATAAGCGAATCAAAGGCAAGGCACCCACCCACTGCCGTCCAAGGGGCGCCCACCCCCTTTCTGCCTCTCGTGCCCCATTCCTTTGCAGATTGGATGTCTTGCGCTCCAATTGCACTCTGCTTCTGTTTGCGTTAGAGACTGCTGAGCTTTACTACTTCGGCCTCTAATACAGACACCTGCGCTCAGCGGTTTTCCTAAACATTTCCGAATGAAGACTCATTAAAGCCAGCCACCCCGAGGTGGTTGCTCCAACCGCTTCTCCTTGCTTAGCGCACGCTGAAAGGTAAAAAGGCTGCCGCTGCCTGTTTTGCTGAAAGCTCCATCTGGTAGGGCTGCAACACACCACAGCTGTGATTAAAACTGAACAAGGCAGGGAAGCAGCTCTTTTTTTATATATCGGGAGCTGCCGCTGCAGGCATGGAAACCAAAGCACAGGTTAGAGAGAGATCAAACAGCAAGCCAGAAACGTCGAGGAAACAGATTGCATCCTGGCCAAAGAACGAAAGCGGATATATTCCATTCTGACCACAGTTGCCATGGTCTAACTGGTGTGGAAAAAAATGTGGTCGCCTTATTGCAGTGGTGCCTAAGCACTCTCAGTGATGATGGGGGTTTTCTTGGTCAGACAAAGGGTCCACTCAGCCCCGTTTTCCACTACGGAGAACCAGGTGCTGCCAAGACCACATAACACCAGTCTTGAAAGACCTACATTGGCTCCCAGTACGTTTCCAAGCACAATTCAAAGTGTTGGTGCTGACCTTTAAAGCCCTAAACGGCCTCGGTCCAGTATACCTGAAGGAGCGTCTCCACCCCCATCGTTCAGCCCGGACACTGAGGTCCAGCTCCGAGGGCCTTCTGGCGGTTCCCTCCCTGCGAGAAGTGAGGTTACAGGGAACCAGGCAGAGGGCCTTCTCGGTAGTGGCGCCTGCCCTGTGGAACGCCCTCCCATCAGATGTCAAAGAAATAAACAACTATCTGACGTTTAGAAGACATTTGAAGGCAGTTTAGGGAAGTTTTTAATGACTGGTTTTTTAATGTTTTGATGGAAGCCGCCTAGAGTGGCTGGGGAAACCCAGCCAGATGGGTGGGGTATAAATATATTATTATTATTATTATTATTATTATTATTATTATTATTAAGCTCCCAAGTACAGCATAAATGCAACAACCCTCCCCTTTAGGAGGAAGTACCTTAGCTCAGTAGTAAATCATCTGCATTGCAAGCCAAAGGTCTCAGGTTCAATCCCTGATCTGCAGGTATGAATAGAATCATAGAACCATAGAATTTGTAGAGTTGGAAAAGACCACAAGGGTCATCTAGTCCAACCCCCTGAAATGCAGGAATCTTTTGCCCGACGTGGTGCTCCAACACATGACCCTGAAATTGAGAGTCTCATGCTCTACTGACTGAGCCATAGCAAGAGACTCCTTCCTGAAATCCTGGAGAGCAGCTCATAAGTTTGCTCTCTTGTCATCCTCTGCCATTTGCCCCCAAGGAGCCAGAATTCAGAGGCCACAGCAGCTGGCAAATACTGTTTCTCTCTCTCTAAATGCTGGACTATTATTAACTTGTTGGTCGCTTTTTTGAAAAATGAATTATTCAAAGTGACAATCGAAAATCACAATAGACTCTTTGGGGTGTTGAGATGAGTACTGTGACATTTTAAAGGTTATGTTGGTATTTTATGTTTCTAAAATGAGCAAACGGGAGTCCACCGCCAGTGCAAGAAATAAATCCAAATGTCTATCGAAAAGACCTGCTGTGCCTTCTGATCCCACACTTGGCTGTTACTGCTTTAAGCCAGAAGAGGGTAGACTCACTTGATCAGTACACAGAAGGCTGCACATATTTCAGAGAAGAGCAAAATATTGTTTAACTGCTACTGGTCTTGCGATTCCTAGATTACTTGCTTTCTGTGGCAAATGCTCACAATTTGGAGAACAATCCTGCCCAACCCCCATTTTTGCTAGGGGTGTTGGTGGTGGAGGAGGGAGCGTCTGTTCTGGAGACCACCGTCTACCCCAGTGGTGTCCAAACTTTTTTCAAAGAGGGCCAGATTTTACCCCAAAGTTGTTGAGCTTTTTTCTAGGATTGAAGGTGAGGGTTTTTTTTTAGGATTTTACCCCAGGATACAAACTGCCAGATCAGATTAAACTGACCAATGGTCCAGATTAGACCCCTGAAACAGACTTTGGACATGCCTGGTCTACCGCCTACTGCCCCCAAGCACAGATCTACCACTAGCAGATTTCCAAATTGGGGTCTTACGGAGGCGGGGCAAGGGTAGGAAACGAGTTCCCCTGAGAGGCTCCACAACCTGGCCTCTGAACAATGCCATTCTGGAGTTAGCACAGTTAACCCTTCCCCAAGCAGAAATTCATGGGTGGGGAAATAAAAAAAAAATAAGAACCATTGGGGTGGGAAGATCTACCACCACCCCTGCCCTGGCTAACCAGTAGGGCTTTGGAAGTTGAATCATAGAATTGTAGAGTTGGAAGTGACCGCCCCCTGCAATGAAGGACCTTTTTTGCCCAACATGGGGCTCAAACCCACATCTCTGAGATTAAAAGTCTCATGCTCCACTGACTGAGCTATCCCAGTAGCGGGTCGCCCGGCCCTGTTAGGCTTGCTGAGCCAGTTGTGGGCCTCTGCCAGGAGAAGTCTTGAGATGCCAGCAAACCCTGCCAGTGAATCGTCCACAGACAAATCCAAATGCCAAGAGCCAAACTGAAAGGCATTTCCCCAGCCGTCAGAAATTGGGATTGTTTGCATGACACCCACCGTGAAGCATGCCTTTTAACATCTATTCATTGGAAACATCTGTCCTCATGTATCTCTGAGACAGACTTTCTCAACCTTGGGTCCCCAGATGTTGTTGGACTACAACTCCCATCATCCCTAGCTAGCAGGACCAGTGGTCGGGATGATGGGAGTTGTAGTCCAACAACATCTGGGGACCCAAGGTTGAGAAAGGTTGCGTCTTGGCTGAGAATATTGGTGGTAGCTGTGGAAGAGGTCTCTACCATTCGGTTTTAAATCAGATAACATAGGGGGTTTTTTCTGTAGTTACGACTTACGATAAGCTGCACTTCCAAGCCCAAAAGGGAGCCGCCCAAGTAACTTACAAAATGATGTTAAATAATACTAATAATGAACAACGTAAGACCACATAAAACAGGAAGTCAGCAGCATTAGGAACAAAAGAAAACAGACACCAAACAGCCACACAGCCCATATTCTGCGGAAAAACCCAACCCCATCTTCTTGCATAGCCAGGTTTGCACCGCTCACCGAATGCCAGCCAGCCCCCCTGCTTTTAAAGAGGGGGTGGGGGTAGAGAAGGGCCTCGGAGGTTAATCTTGAGTGCACAAGTAGGCATGTGAGGAGGAAGGCGCTCCTGCACCCAGATCAGTTCGGGTTTTAAAAGGTAAACATCACAGCACTTGGAACTTTGCCTAGAAACAAATTGGTAGCCAGCACAAACGGAATAATGTCAGAGCAGCCTGCTCCAGGGAGAAGCTTTGCTGCTGCATTTTGGTCCCCTCTGAAAGTTTCCAAGTACTTTCCAGAGACACCCCTGGTAACAACTGTATTACAGAATTTTATCCAGTTCGTTACTGCAGCAGGAATGACTGTGGCCAATTCTTTTTTTAAATAATGTTAAGAACAGCAACTGGTACTCAGAAATACTGCAGAAGCTAATAGCCCTCGATAGCCTTACCCTCAATGAATTTGCCTAATCGTTTTATAGTCATGTAAGTCGGTGGCCATCACTGCCTCCTGTGGCAGAGAGATCCATAGCTTAACTATGTTCTGTGTAAAGAAGTACTTTCTGAATCGCCAAACATTCAGCTTCCCTGGGTGCCCACAAGCTCCAGTAAAAGGAGCTTGCTCAGTCGCCCCTCCTGTCCTAAAGGAGCAAACACCTGTTTGCATCATGAGTTCTCGATTAACCAGTTTCCCTTAGCACTGGCCTTGAGAGCCTGATGGGGAACATCTGCTCTCAGATTCATTATTCCAAATATCTAGCAGCTTCTAACATAAACTAACAAATTAGGCTTAGGGGAGACTGTTTCTCCACAGGACCTGCCCCCGTTTTTGTTTTTGTTTTACATTCAAAAACCCTGTTCTTTGCCATGCGCTACAGCTGCCCAGAATTGTGGTCAAGGCATTTTTGCTTTCTCTTTTGGAGGAAGAACATGTGCAGTCCTGCCGGCACAGTCCACGCAGAGCCCGAGCTGCGTGAAGCCTCCACCATATTATTATCAGACATCTATCACGTTGGAAAAATCACGCTAAGAGAAGCCTCTTGCAAACTGTGCTTATTTTCTCCTGCGTTAGCAGCAAATGGAGTGCCGTGCCTGGAGCTGAAGTGGAAACGGTCGCCACAGGTAATTCTCAACTGGATTCTCACTCACAGAGACATGCGCGCACCACAGCCGCTTCCTTCAAGCTGGAACTGAGCATTTAAAACACATTAATCTAAGTGGGGGACACTCGTGGTCCCCAGCCAGGTTTTCCTGGCTAGTAACCAGGTTAACGTGGCAGATTGACAATCGCTGAAAGAGATCTTTATATGTGCAACTGACAACAACCACATCTAGGCGGACAAGAGGAAGGAGGGTTGTATGATGAAGGTGAAACAGTTTCAGTTGCCGTAAGAGTGCTCTCTTTTCAAAACTCAGCGTGCAAAGAACTGCAGGGAATGACAGCTCGGAAATCCTTGGGGTTTTTTCCTAGTCCACTGTTCACACAGAGTTCTCAGTCAAACCGTGGCTTGGCACGAACGCGTCAGCTAGCTCCCAGGGACTCGCTCCTCTGCAGTGGTTTTTGCTGCTGTGTCACGCTGAGCTAAACCACGGCTTGGTTTAGTGTGACGTGTGAACCAGGCTACTGTGGAAGAGAACAGGAAATGCCTAGGCAAGATGTATGTCGGCTCTGCTGTGACAGGCCAGCTCCATCAGGTCTCCCCTCCCCTTAACGGGGATCTGAGGGCACCCATCCCAGGAGTGGGAGAGAGCTGAGAAGCAGCGCTTCCTCCATGGGCTCTGGTGTGAGAGGCCGGCTCCATCAGGCACCCTGAACTGCACCAGCTGGTCAGCAAAGGAACAATCGTCTAGAAACTGGAGTGCCATTTTTTAGGTTGTAAGTCTGCAGGTTGGGGCTGTCTTGTCTTGACTGCGTATAAGCTGCTCTGCGAGATCTTTTTGGCTGAAAAGCAGTGCACAAATGCTCTAAATAATTTTTTTTAAAGATCTGGCAGGAGGTAGAATCATAGAATTGTAGAGTTGGAAGGGACCCCCGTGGGTCATCTAGTCCAACCCCCTGCAATGCAGGAATCTCAGCTAAAGCATCCATGACAGATAGCCAGAATTCTGGTGCCTAGTGCTTCAGCAAGTCAATTCCTTAGGGCTTCTAGCGGCGGTCTTCCTCTGCCATGCAAAATAAAAATCCAACCTTTGCATTCAGAGTAAGGCACAGTAGATTTGTGCAAATTATTCTGAGCACTGAAACTGAGGGCAGTTTAGCATATAGTCTGGACTTTCTCCCAGCACTCCTTTTAACAGAAGCACCTGGGCTGATATCTCGACAGATTAGGCATTGGTTGGCTTTATAAGCACAAAGTGAGTCATTTAGGGAAACGTACCATAGTGGACGTGTCTGCCATAAAACGGAAGCCTGTCCATTTCTGACCCTAAGGGAGCTCATTATTTCCCTCTGGTTGAATACAAAATGTGCAGTCCGGGGTCTTGGTTTCCCCCTCGGCTACCCCACAGAGCAATTTCTTCCTGTAATGCAAGAAGTCCTGACAAGTTCCAGTGGCCTTATTTTTTTTTTAAAAAAAAAGGAGGGAGGGAGGGAGGAACAAATCCACACTAAACGCACACCCAAGAGGTGTAAGTGATCTGTAGAAACTGATCCCTTTCGACGCCACCGTCTCTTCCTGTAACAAGGAGGAGGAAATAAGTGCTGATGAATGCTAACTATTGCACGAAAATCATGGGAGTTAGAAGGATAAATATTTAATGCCTGCAAAGCAGGTACCCACAAGGAGGGAAAAGTCTGCAGCCAGGAGCAGCTGCCAGGGAAGGTGGGCCGGAACGCCAGGCACAAGCGCCAGGGTCACGGGGCAAAATCACTGGCTCAGCCTCAACTTCCCACCTGCAACATAAAACCAAGAGCTTGCCAGGATGGATAAGTGAATGAAATGCTCCTGCCCTGAGTCACCTTGCAAAGGTAAATTAAGCTAAGCAATCCACATTATTGTTCTGTTTTTCGTTTCCCAGAAGGGCTGCTCGGTTTTAAAACCTGTGCATGAAAAACAGTATCGGGAACTCCTGCAAGTTGGGCAAGCATCTTGCCACCTCCTTCTTTCATGCAAAAAAAAAAGACCATATTATGCAAACTGATTAAGACTAATCATTATATATTAAGGGTCTGGGAATTAAAAAACAATGCAACTAAAGACGAATGCCGTTATAGTCAAAAGTATACACACGCAACGTATTTTACTCAATGCATTATGCAAAACTGCCACTCAGCATGTTTTGCACCACACACTCCTTTAATATTTGTGATTCTGGATCGAGGAGTTGAGCCTTCGGAACTTGCTTTTTTAACAAAGTTTGGGGTGGTTGGGTTTTTGTTTTGTTTTGTTTTGTTTTTTTGTAAAGAAGGCAAGATCAGCAGAAAGTATAGATGATGGAAAGGGGAAAACATTAGACACAAGCCCCTGAAATTCATTTCTACAAAGCAGAAGTTTTCCTCCAAGGACTGCACTCTCTTGGAGGTATTCTACTGAGGTTGCACGCTGGCAGTGGGCAGGGCCACCCCCCCCCCACTTGCTCTCTTAAGATCATAGTCAACATCAGCACGTGTGTGTGTGTGTGTGTGTGTGTGTGTGTGTGTGTGTGACACGCCCTGCACAAAGTATCTGAGAAGCCATGGTTGGTTCGCCTGGGCTGCCAGACTCTTCCGCAAGCCTGGGAGGCAACTCACTCAGAGATGGAACGAAAAGATGCTTCAGAATTTCCTGGTGCTTTTTGCTACCTGTGCAAAGAACGCCAATGGGACAATCAGGAAGCAGCTGATTGTGAGATCCTAGGGGCTACCCATTTAAGGCTTTCCTCTCTTGAATGGGAATGAATGGCTGGTTCTAGAATGTAGCCAGAGGGGTTGCTCTCTAGGAGCTGTCCTTGATGCTGCGGATCCTGCACAAGGCAGAGTCTTGCTTTCTGCTTTGCTGACTGGCCTCGTGTGGGACGCCTCCGTGCCTATTGGGAATTATTCACTTATATATCTAGTACATTTATATCCCAGCTTTCCCCTATCATGGAAGTCCCGGAGATTCCCAGGTAAGAGCTGGAAGAGACTCTCTGCCTGAAAGGTGCTGGCAGCCAGTGTGACCAACACTGAATTCGATGGGCCAAGCCCCTGGCTTAGTTATAAGGCAGATTCCTACATCCCTAACTCAATACATTGTGCAAGGGCTTCCCAGGTAGCCTCCCACCTAGGAACTGACCACCCCCTGACCTGCTTAGCTACAATAAGGTAGATGTATCAGATTCATTGCAGCTGCCTTTGGGGCGAGTGCTGATCTCAGCGCTCCCCACTGGGGATTAAGAAGAGCTTGCTGGATCAGGCCAATGGCCTTTCTAGTCCAGTATCCTGCTTTCACACCAGTCAACCAGATGCCTCTACAGTGGTACCTCAGGTTCCAGACGCTTCAGATTACAGACTCTGCTAACCCAGAAATAATGCTACAGGTTAAGAACTTTGTTTCAGGATAAGAACAGAAATCGTGCTCTGGCGGCGCAGCAGCAGCGGGAGGCCCCATTAGCTAAAGTGGTGCTTCAGGTTAAGAACAGTTTCAGGTTAAGAACGGACCTCCGGAACGAATTAAGTACGTAACCAGAGGTACCACTGTACTGGGAAATTTGAAAGCAGGATTCCAACACAAGAGCCTCCTCTTCTCCTGTGGTTTCCAGCAGCTGGTATTCAGAAGAATTGCTGCCCCCAATTTGGAGGCAGAGCAGAGCCATCCTGGCTAGGAGTCTCCGATAGCCCTCCCCTCCCTCATTAATTTGTCTAATCCTCCTTTAAAGCCATCCAAATTGGTGCCCATCACTGCCTACTTGGGGAGTCACTTCCACAATTTTACCATGCTAAATATATGGAAAAACTTCCTGACGGTAAGAGCCATTTGGCAGTGGAACAGATTCCCACAAGAGGTGGTGGACTCTCCTTCCTCAGAGGTTTTGAAGCAGAGGTTGGGTGGCCATCTGTCATGGATGCTTTAGCTGAGATTCCTGCATTGCAGGGGGTTGGACTAGATGACTCAAGGGGCCCCTTTCATTCAATGATTCTGTACACTGTGTGAATAAGTGCTTTCTTTGATCGGTCCTCCTGACCAGCAAATGGACACACACATCACCGTCCTAACATTTGCCGGCTCTACATGTTTTACAGTTAATTAACACAAGAGGAAGACAAATGTTGCTTCCACCTAAATCTAATGTGCTGCTAGAGAAGATCTGAAATATTACCTAGGTTTCTTTTTATTGCTTTTGATGATGTTTTACCTGGCTTGTGTCTTCTTCTTCTTCTTCTTCTTCTTCTTCTTCTTCTTCTTCTTCTTTAACTTGCATGTTATTGCTGTTTTATTGTATTTTATTGTTGTTGTATCATCACCTTGCCAACAAAGGTCTGTATAGTTCAAGCTATGGTTTTCCCAGTAGTGATGTATGGAAGTGAGAGCTGGACCATAAAGAAAGCTGATCGCCAAAGAATTGATGCTTTTGAATTATGGTGCTGGAGGAGACTCTTGAGAGTCCCATGGACTGCAAGAAGATCAAACTTATCCATCCTTAAAGAAATCAGCCCTGAGTGCTCACTGGAAGGACAGATCCTGAAGTTGAGGCTCCAGTACTTTGGCCACCTCATGAGAAGAGAAGACTCCCTGGAAAAGACCCTGATGTTGGGAAAGATGGAGGGCACAAGGAGAAGGGGACGACAGAGGATGAGATGGTTGGACAGTGTTCTCGAAGCTACTAACATGAGTCTGACCAAACTGCGGGAGGCAGTGGAAGGCAGGAGTGCCTGGCGTGCTCTGGTCCATGGGGTCACGAAGAGTCGGCCACAACTAAATGACTAAACAACAACAACAATAACAACAACAACAACAACAAGCAACTCTCCCCTCCCCTGGTTTCCAGCAAATGGTATTCAGAAACTGTGGAGTAAACGACTAAACAACAACAGTGGTTGTCAATTAGTTGCCTGGAATACTATCTGGTGGAAAGGTTGGGAGGGCAGAAGCAGGGTACAAATGCCTCACAACACCTCACTCCTAAAATGCCAACTTATTTATTTATCAATGGCATTTGCATGCCACCCCATAGCATAAAGTTCTCTGGCGAACAAACAACCATCTTAGAATGCTGAAATGCAGCAAAGATAAGAAAAGCTATTGGACCCTGTCTCCAAAGCAAGCAGGAAGCTGTGAGTCTGAGAGCACAGGTAGATGGAGCGTCTCCTAGCCTCTTCACCACTCAGATTCTGTTGTAAGCTTGAAGGCCCATAAGAACACATGAAGAGCCTGCTGGATCAGGCCCACAGCCCATCTAGTCCAGCATCCTGTTTTCACAGGGGCCAACCAGGTGCCCCCATAGGAAACCCGCAAGCAGGATTTGAGCGCAAGAGCAACTCTCCCCCTCCCTTGGTTTCCAGAAACTGTGACTCCAAGCAACTGGTTTTCAGAAGCGAGGCTGCCTCCAATTCTGGTGGTAGCCATCCACTCCTGGCTAGCAGCCATCAATAGCCCTCTCCTCCTCCATGATTTTGTCTCATCCTCTTTTAAAGCAATCAAAGTTGGTGGACATCACCACCTCCTGTGGCAGGGAGTTCCACAGTTTATGCATTGCATGAAGGACTTTCCGTTATCTGAATCTTCCAAAGTTCAGCTAAACTGGACACCCATGAGTTCCACCTCTTTACCCCAGCTGTTGAGTTAAAAGAATTGGGGGGACGGACCCATCTCTTCTGTTTCTAACTGTGTTGCTTTTGTCTAGAGCTGTTTCTCTTGTTTTTTTAACAAATGCATATAACCTGTATTTTTTTTAAAAAAAAAGTTTTACTATACTGCTGTAACCTGCCCTGGGACCTTGGCATGAAGGATGGGTAATAAATCTGATAAATGAATATAAGTGGCAAGAAAGTGGGACACAAAATTTGAGTGGGACACTGAGAAAATGGACATTTGGTTTTCACGAACGGCTGAAAGGAAGTGAGACCCCAGAGCTGTCGATCTAAGGTGCTCCCTTGCCCTTCAGCTGCTCTTTAAGGATGGCCAGGCTGACACTGCATAACGATGAAGGCATTATTTAAAGACTATATGCTATTATTAGGACAAATATGCCTAGACACTACCTTCATTTTCTCTTGGTTGCAGTTTCACCGCAAAGTGAGCAAACCTCAAGCTAAAGGTAAGCCAAATCTCCCTACAGAAACTGAGGAATAACTTATTTTTCACATTTAGCTATTTCAAAGAGCTAAGTGCACAAATACACATTGGTGCATGCACACAGAAAGCATACAGCCCCTCCAAAACTCGTTTAACATCAAATTTTATCAGTAATTTGAACGTATATGTTTTATATTTTACGTAAACTGCTTAGAGCTTT